>OX387239.1:145066709-145666709 GCA_947561735.1 Cenchrus americanus | reverse complement strand
CATCCATCAAGACAAAGGATGAAAAGCTGCCTGTGAAGACCAAAAAAATGACTAAGCCGGAAGATAAGCCCGTGCCCAAGATGGTGCGGAAGTGGGTACCCAAGATTGCAACGCCCGCAAAGAGCGTTGATCCTAAGTAATCAAGTGAAGAAGTCTAGCTATGGACTATAAACGAAGCGCTAGGCAGGAGGCAACCCATTTCGTCGAGTCAAGAATAAGCTACCGGGAGGACAACCCGATTCCAGTTTTTTCGAGTCTTTTTAATAATTCAGTTTTGAATTTTATTACACAAAGACATTAGACTTAGAAGTGGTTGAACAATATTAGAGACATAATTCTTGATTGAATATTTTGCTTGATCATAAACCCTTTACATGAACCCTCCTATCTGTGCATTTGTTTCTTTTCGAGAAACCATAACTAAATAAATTTAGAACCTAAATCAACCATTCATCCTCATTATGATGTTGTGGTTGAATTGATTTTCATTCTAAAAACACACGAGTAGAGCCACGACTTATACCTAGGTGTTAATTAAATTTCAGCATGTGGTAGGACTCGCGTGAACCTAGAAACTAAACTTTTGGTTGGTTTAAAAATCTATATCCTTGGTTTCTCTAAGATTAGAATTTTTCTAAGCCTCATTTAATTTTTTTATTCAAAATCTCTCCCATTTATCCAAAATTAGAACCTAAACCTATGCCCCCATGATCAAGCCGGGAAAAGTTTGCTCTCAACCAATGAAGGCAAACTATATCGGTGAGACCGATATCAACGTAGTCGGAAAATATTTTCGACTTACATTTGTTTTTAATGGTTTAAAAACGTCTCTAAATTTATGCTTGAGCTCTTCCATAGCTCTGAAAACATTTTTAATTTTCGAAATTAGAGGAGTGCTTAGCCTTAAACATACTTAGAGGGGGACATTCTAGTTTAAGTTAATCATGCATGCACCATTGGATGCTCTTTCATCAACTCTCATCAAGACCACATGCAAAGGACAAGCATGGGTAGGCAGCAAGCATAACTTTGCAGGAAATTCATGGTGACATGTGAAGCAAGTGGAGCAAGGGAGCATGGACATGACTCAAAGCATGAAGCATCAAGTGGAAGGACCAATAATGCAAGAAAAGGAGTGGACGGTGCAACTCGTGGAGCACGCGGGCAAGAAAGTCACGGAGGAGAAATGATCGTGCCGGAGGAAAACGAAGCCCTGGGGAGGCACGCGGCCACCCAGGCCGGTCGGCCCAGGCCGGCCACCCAGGCCGGTCGGCCCAGGCCGGCCAACCTCCCCTACAAAAGGAGCCCCCCGACTCCCGTCTTTTGCAGGCAAGCATCCCTCTCCTTCCTCAGTTTGTGTGCTCAAGTTCTTGTGCCCAGAACCACCGTAGATGTAGCCAACCTTCCCAAGCTTGATAGCTCAAACAATTCACACCCTTAATCCACTCAAAGTCCACATTCCGAAGTAAGTTTTTAAGTGCCTAGTTACGGGTTGCAACCTAGAATTTTAGTGGAGAGAAGAGTGCTGCAATCATGTGGAAGAAAACCACAAGTCTCTTCACCAAGAAGAAGGGGTCATCATCATCCAAGCCGTCTTCAACGACGTCTTCGAGGAGACACTCGGTTTCCGAGTCTCCTCGGAGCATGGAGGAGGACACGACACCGCCAAGGAGGAACGACGCTCTCCTCCTAGGAGGCATAAGGGCAACAAGGAGCACGTCCATGAGGTTTACGAAACCTCAAAGGCGCACGGAGGAGCCGCCTGTCCCACCTCGACGATCGACCCGTTCATCTGCGCCACCTCCATACACTCCATGGTATTCCACATATGGCTTCATCATATTGTCGAAGGAGGAGGAGAAGAAACTCTCTCGTCTTGAGAAGAGGCTTGTGGCCAACGTCGACTTCGACGATCAAGCACTCAACTACATGGGTTTCGGCACGGACATATTTTATATGTTGGGGCACCTTGGATGGGTGCAATTCTTCAACGGGGTGTCGGCAAACACCCACAAGGAGTTTGCCTTGGAAATCTTGATGACCATTGCGCCTATCCTTGATGATGGGGTGCAAAGTTTATCATTCCGTTTGGAGGGAATCCAACAAGTGGTTCCCTACAAGCATGTTAGGGAGCTACTTGGGTTCCAAAAGGGAGCTCCCGAGACAGTCGACGTGCCGAACGGCTTGTTATATGGATTATAGAATTTAATCTCCGGAGAAGCCCACCAACAACGCAATTGCATCCGTAACCCCATTATCCAAGTATTTCACTCTTGGATGAGCAAGAGGATATTGTGGAGGATGAGGGAAACGAAGGTGACCGACACGGAGTTGAATTGGCTCTACTCGGCTTTAATTGCCAAGCAGCCAATAGACCCCTCATACCTTATGATCAACCGATGGTGTTGCGAGGCAACATCGGGATCGGGAGATATTGGTTCGGGGTGCTACCTCTCTATGTTGGCCATCTCCCTAAGGCTGGGGATCACAAGAAACCCCGAACATCTTTTACGTGGGACCTCTCTCGGCCTTGAGTATTTGAAACAAGGTAAATATATTAGTGGAGATGAGAGAGGAGGTTTTCATGTGGCCAAGGTGAACCTACCCCTTCCGGACGCAAGGCTTAGGCTTTTCATTCAAGGGAAGGAAGATTGGTTGGAAGAGGGACTCCTTGTCCCGGCGACGAAGAATAAAAGAGGAAAAATCGTAGAGGAGGAATCCTCCTCTGCACAAGCGGGTGGTGCACAACCCAACTATGTACCACCATTTGGCGGGATTCCTCCTCCGCCAAGTTATTACGGAGGGCCACAAGTGCAAGCATGGGGGGGTGGTGCACCGGTACCCCCACAAAATTATGTGGTGCCCAACGTGACCTTCGCGGAGCCCTATGCACAATATCCCCAACCAAAACAAAGCATGGCCATAATCGGAGGGTATGTTGCAAGAAATATGCAAAACGTCGCAGCCATCCAAACCAACGCGGCTCAACTTGGTGAGGGCAATGCATATATTGCCTATGAGCTTGGACGCCTTCACCTAGTGCAGCTGGATCAATTCGTTGGAGGGGATGTCCAACCCTACTACGAGCTAGGGTACAACTATCAAGATTATCAACACCAACCACCGGCGGAGGATTAGGAAGAAGGAGGAACTTTAGTTTTCTTTTCTTTTCCCTTTCTCTGTAATTTTCAGATTTTGTTTGCTTTTGTTTGCGTAATATTTTCAGTTTTTATTTAAATTTCAGCAAGTGTGTTTGTTTATTTTCAGCATGTACTTCAGTTTGTTTTCATCATTAATAAAGACACCACCTTGTTTACACCATTAGGAAAGTTACAAAATTTGTGCCATGATGATATATATTATAATTTCCGCTTTGTTTATCGTTGTAATTGATTTATGCATGTTAAAGCTAGTGCTCTCTTAAAACATGAATCTGAATTTATCTAAATGCTAGCTTAATCTTTAGCGGAGGTTATGATTAAAATAAAGACCCATAGTGTTTTATGTGCTCTCAAGTTATGAATAGATTGAAGATGGTTTTTATGCCCAAAAATATTGCTAACCTTGTCATGAATATCACTTGTGTGTTGCTCAACCTATCCAGAGCCTATTATATATTTGAGTGCATAAACCTTAGTGTACAAGATTTATTTTTGAGTGAGTTATTGCAGGCCATGATTTCTCTGGACCGAGACTAAGAAGCTGGTCATTCCGTTTTTGCGTATCTATCTTTTTGCTAGCCTTCTATCCGTGCATTGTGTATCCCCACATTGGAGATCTCACAAACCTCGCCGGATATCCACCTTTAAAACCAAATATCATCCTTTGTGATTACCTCCTTGACCACAACCTATCGTTGAGAATGGATCATCATTCAAGGAAGATCGCAAGACGGTGCCAACATTGAAGAATTCAAGTATCTCTCCAAGGAAAAATATTTCCGGTACCTACCTTATTTATCGCCTCTTTGCTCGAGGACAAGCAACGTCTAAGCATGGGGGAGGAGGTAGGTACGATGAAATTTTAGAGTTCAAAGGGGAGCAAATAAAAAAATTTATGAGAAAGAAAAAAAATGAGAAAAGAAAAAATGAGAAAAAGAAAGAAAGAGAAATATGAGAAATAGAAAAAATATATGTGAGTATGTGTAAAAATAAAAATAAAGTGAACTCCCCGGTTCTCTGAAGTGCATTAGGAATTTCAAGGCTTCAAGATTAAAAGATCCATACTCACTTTCCAACCATGTGCAATCCGATAACTAAGACTTCCTTTGTGCCTCGGGATCACTCTTTGCCATTTGCACATGTCCACCTATCTCAAGTGTGTGTATTTTTTTCTTTCCCCTCATTGATATACATTATTTTCCAATGACCTTTTTGACGAGTCTCGGTAAGACCATGAGAATCTTGTCTTGTATTGACAACACCTAATTTATAAAATCTTGGTAGGACTAAACATTCCCAAAAAGCTCCATATAAAGCCTATCACACATATATGTTATGAGAGGGAAAGGAGTAGAATATATAGGCTTGAGAGACAAGATGAGATGAGAGTTCATGAGAAATATGCAAGGTGATTTAAATTTGTGAACTTGGTTTAGCTCTTTTTCATCTAGTTCTTAAAATTCAAAATTTCTGAGATCTATTTAAATTTTGGGAGCATGTTAATACTTGTGGGGTGAGCTTAATTAAGAATCTACCCTCCGTAAAGGTGAAGGCTAGTACATTACGGAACTTCAACGAATTAAAATTTCGAGAGCATTATGTTTTCTCATGTATGATCAAGCGCAAGGTTTAAACATTGATGGGCAACGATGATATCCATCGAAGGCTTACTCGAGGACGAGCAAGGTTTAAGCATGGCGGAGATGTTGACAGTGAAACTCCATCAACCTAGCCATGAGTTTACCTTCAGTGTTGGCATAAGTTTTATACCTTATCCATTGGTACTAACCCCCGTGGTATAACAAGTTCACTTGTGCATGTCGGTTTTGGAGTTTAGTGTTTATGCAGGGTTTTAGCGTTGAAAGCAAGACTTCTGGGATAAGTTCATCAAGCACCTTGTGACAAGTCCTTGAAGCCCGTACAAGTCATGCAATGAAGCAAACTTGACTCCAATAAGCTAGGGACTCAACCCGAGAACATGACAAACTCCGAGGACCTAACCAGAAAAGTGTCGAATCTTGTGAGACAAGGAGCTACGTCCAACTCGGAGAGAAACTGACGACAAGGGGCTACATGCAAAAGGGGAAGCATCTAGAAGACTCGAGAACCGACACCACGCGAAGGAGGTCGGGAACTGGGCCTGGATGGGCACAGGCCGGCCGGCCCAGGCCGGCCGGCCCAGCCCAGTCCAGGGCCCAATTCCCCCCTCCTTTGACCTAGCCGCCATTCGGGCTATTTATAGCCCCGGGGTCGAGAGCCACACATCATCCAATTCGTCATCGGCCGCCGAGGAGCAGAGAAGAGAGGGACACCATCCCGGAGAGGAGAGGTTCGAGCTAGTTGACTAGGGTCTCCCTAGCCGACGTGGGAACCTTGCACGGAAGACCACGTCGGAGTTCCTGGAGCTTGAAGAAAGATCAAGGTAGGATCCCGGTGGTGATCTTGTTTATGTATCATTGTATTAGTTAAATTATCAAGTTGAATCTGTTTCTAGCGATCAAGAGTTTCTTCGATGATTTCGTTTTTCGATCGACTTTGCTTATTCTAGATCTATTCTCAAGATAGATCACATAGGGTGTTCTTGTAGCCGCGTTGGCTAGAGGTACACGCCCGATCTTTCGAAAGAACTCGACTTGTCCTTAGACTCACCCTAGACTACCCGCATGAGTAGGGATACGTTGTGACAGAACGGGGGTTCCGAAAGGCGGGCGTTTTCGGAGTCGGACAGGAAACCACGATTTAAAGAGGCTTCTAATAAGATTCGATTTGCTATTTCTTCTCTTGCTTGGAACTTCAACAAAAGGATTAACCCGATCTCTCTAGATCGGTTTATCTACCTTATCTCTCTTTGTTATCTCCGGTCTTTAGTAGATTAGATTAGTTTTGTGTTTTTTATCTAGATGCAATAGGGTTTCTCTTTATCGAAGATTGAAGTTGCTTGGGTTTACTAGATCATATTTTGCGTCACACATTTGTTCCACAGATTCGATACCTTGGGTTCACCACTCGAGGGAAGAAGGGTCCCTTGACTACGACGGGAGACTTGTCCGCTTGCAAGTCTAAACAAACTTTGATACAACTATTAACCGTCAACAGGGGACCAGGTCTATTCAAATGAAGAACAGTTGCCATTTCTCCTTTTAATCTGCAACCAAACGTTGTAACATGTATTTCTTCGTCGTTTTTAGTCCAAATTTGATACTTTTTTTTCTAAATTTTTCTAAAATCACCATCTATTTATTCATTTCATTGTTTAGTGTGCATTCCGTTTGTTGAGTGATGTTTATATGCCTTATTTTGTTCTTTGTAAGTACAACATACAAATAATATTTGTTTTACACAACCATTAGAGATGGAACTTTACATTTCGTAAGCTTAAGGTTAACACAAGGTCTTGTTACGTTTTCTAATGCATATGAGTTCGAACATGTTGCAAAGTGTGGAAAACTTCAATGTTCAAGCAAACATTCTTGGAAACTATGTGAGAGATGTAGACATTTGTACACAAGTATGTAATTACTTCATCTAAACCATTTTAAATATTGAAAACAAGTCTAGGTACCCAAATTATGTTGGCATGTCAATTTGTAGACTTTTCAGCGCAAACTAGATGTTAGTAGAATTATTACATCATTAACATGGGATGTAAAAACGGATTCTAAGAATCTTGGGCACACAAGTGTGACTGTTGATATTTTATTCAATTACTAAATGTCCAAATACGAATTGTTCGTATTTTTATGATTTTTATGTGCTGTTTTATGGGCTCTAATAAATCAGGGAAGCAAGTTTCATTCCAAAAAAATTGTGACAGGCCCACGCATCTGCGTCAGTAGCCAATAAGATAAGCACTGACCCAACTCCCAACAAAGGCGATCCGGGTTCACTAAGCATCGTCGCCCATGACACTGGCCCACTCGTCAGCGTTAGCAGGCGAACCGTGCGCGGGCTGCTCAAAATTTCCCACCTATATTCACTATATTGCCCTTGAAATTCCAATTGCTGCATAGAGCCGTCAAGGGCGCACCAGTAAGTTTCATTAAACATAGTTACACACGCCGTTCATATTTGGCTCCTCGCTAGACAGATCCACAACGCCCGCATTCTCCCCACCGCCGCCACCAGTCGCCCCGCTCTCCTTCGCCACTCTCCCCACCGCAGCCCTGCACTTCTCCAGCCCCACCGCTCCCTGTGTGACGAGGATGCGGTTACTGGCGTGCAGACGTACATTCGGACAACCTAAAGATGGTTGACGCGGATCCGTCGACGTCGTCCCCGGCCACGACGGCGAGCCGGCTGGCCGCCTCAGGCCACTAGCCGCCATGGATCTGACCCCTCCGACCATCACGAGAACAACTACTTCATTCGCGACAGAGGTTAGTCCTGCTTGAACCCCCAACGCTCTCTCTCTCATCGGCCACCAAAATCGATCTGCTATATATTTATGTCAATGTGGATTAATTAGGGAGACATGCCTAGATAGTTCATCTTTAATTGATTGACTGTGGTTTTGATTGATGGATTTTGTTGCCCCAAGTCTGTGTGAATAAATTGTTGCTAACAGATGTAGTTATATAAACTGTTGAAATTCATTTTCATGTCCCTAGTGCTACAATTTTTGCACTATAAATTCATGAAAAGCATCGAGGATGTTAGCATACTTTAATTATGCTATGCTCTGAATGTACCAGATCGACAGTTATGCTTCGGACCTGTTAGCATACTTTAATTATGATGGCCACAAAATGTCATTTTGGGAATTGCATCACAGTGGTTTATAATGTAGTCCACCCAATCTGCTATATATTCATGTCAAGGTGGATTAGGGAGACATGCCTTAATAGTTCATCTTCAATTGATTGACTGTGGATTTGATGGATGGATTTTGTTGCTCCAAGTCTATTTTGAATAAATTGTTGCTAATAGATGAAGTTATATGAAATGTTGAAATTCATTTTCATGTTCCTGCTGCTATAATTTTTGCACTGTAAATTCATGAAAAGCATAAAGAATGTTAGCATACTTTAATTCTGCTATGCTTTGAATGTAGTGATAACTAGACTGTCTTATGCTTTGTTGTGAGTGTTAATTGTTTCACTACTGTCATATATATTGTTATTGTTGGTGTCATGATGTGTTGTGAGTGTTGTTTCACTACTGTCATATATAATGTCATGACCATTGCTTTATCCTCCTGTTGCATGTACATATGGAACACACAATCCAACACTGCTCAAGTTGGACAAGGAACCAGTTGAAGGAATTTATTCTCTGCTTTGATATATAAGCATATTGTCGTGTCCCTGTCAAAATGGTTAGCACCTATACCTGTATGCTAATTAAGTAAAATATGAACTGTGTATGTTTGTATGAAGTTCACAGAGGTTTGGTATCTAGATTCTGCTAAACAACATCCCCCGCTAAAGTTCCCAGACCTCCAAAATGTTTGGAACTGGTCAGTTTCTTGTAGGTTTTGTTCACAAACATTCAATCTCTTAGTGTTTCTAATTGGTATTGCTGACCATGCAAGGCCTTTGGTACAGTATTTTTTTCACAAAAAATCAATCTCTTAGTGTTTCTAATTGGTATTGCTGATCATGTAGGGCCTTTGGTGATGCACTATACAAAGTGACGAAAGGAAACAAAAAAGCCAAAAGCCAAACTCAAGCACAAAACAAATCATGCTGTAAGACCGAGGTTTTTTATGGTCCCTTCTTGCCTATCTGGTACTGCATTAACTTGTCATTTTGGTACCTTGATGCAGTGTGCTCAGCAGCCATGGGGGTCCTCTTTGTGTGGATTCCATGTGGCATTCCATATGTTAAGACTACTCGATGCTGTAAGTAGATAATAATGCTCAACCTTGTCTCTGCTCCTATTATCCATCTAGTTTTAGAAAATGATTTCTACTTGTATTCTCATAAATGATTGTATTTTGCAGGATTTCAAACCTCTTGTAGATGTTTCCATAGAAGATGTAAAGCGTCCAGGAGATGTTGTGCGAGTACATTCCTAAGGAGGCCATCGACCGAAAGGGCAACTTGTACAGTGGTGCACCGTGAGTTTATTGTGACCAGAAACTTGAAACTCATTCAGTCTTCTTTAGTCAAGTGTTGTTGCCTGAGAAACTTGCTTGGCTTGCTTGGTTGGGGTCAGATACTGCCTGGTTCAGTTTGTTTTCTCATGACTCCATCCAAATAAGCCCTGATGAGAGTAACTTAAAACTTGATGTGATCCTAGCTAGCTTGACTATAAATGTGATCTTGCTTTGCCAATAACTGTGATGTGAGAATGTGTTTGAGATGTCTCCTTGCTATGGTGGCTTCCATATCCTGTCTGGTTCCAGGATGCAGCCCCTAGTGGCTGCCAAATTCTGGCTAGTTCCAGGATGCCGCCGGCAACCAGGCAGGTTACTGTAGGGGTGGCCGCCGTATCTGTAACGGGCGTTAATTAAAGCTCGTTACAAACACTGATCAGTAAGTAACGGGCTTTATTAGGAAAGCCCGTTACAAAAATGCCCGCAATGTAACACGCAGTGTAAAAGCCCGTTACCAGTCCTGACCGGTGGGCCCTAGGACCTGGCCATTCATCGAGATATAGGAGATGCAGGTTGAAAACAAGCGTCTCCTTTAATAGAGAGAAAGCAGACGTGCGTAGAAACAGATGCGTCTCATTTCGTTGAGATAGTGGAGATGCCGGTTCACAGAATGCGTCTGTTTCATGTCAGTTACCGAAGTTCCATGTGGGCCCAGAGAAACAGCCATTTCACGTGACCGGTGATTAGTTGTGGTAACGGTCGTTATTTGATGCCCGTTACGAATACTAGTTGTGCTGAGACGCGTGTGAAATAGACGCGTCTCATATCGTCAAGATAGTGGAGACGCAGGTGCACATCAGGCATCTCTGATATTGAGCTTCTGTAACGGGCTTTGCTTTGGTGCCCGTTACGAAAGTTCCCTGTGGGCCCAGAAAAATAGCCATTTCACGTGACCGATGGCTAGTTTTGGTAACGGTCATTGTTTAATGACCGTTACGAATGTCTTATCAGTAATGGGCATCTGGCCATTACCTTTCTTGGATTATTTGTAACACTTGATCGGTAACGGGCGCATTGCCTGTTACCAAAGGCGATCTACGCCCGTTACCAAAGCCAGTTTTTCATGTAGTGTAACCCAGTCTTTCAAATTTAATACACAACTATCTATGGATGTTTGTGCATTTAAGTTCAGGAGTTGTATGAAACCTTAGATGCATGATCCCTAGGTACCTGTGTCCTTACTAGTATGATAGGTTGATAGCTGCCAAGCTATACGACCGTTACAAGTCGAGTGGTGCTTGTCACTCGCAAGAATAGGTTTTTATGTTGGAATCACAAGATCCCCTTAAATGGATTGCTCATGTGATAAGAGCAAGGGATGTGGGCTCCGGTCCAATGGCTATCGTGGGTTAAGTGTTTGAACGTACTAAGCACTTGTCGGGAATGGGACCGGTAAGCCTAGAACCTTAATGAGGTGGTTAGAGATTTAACTGTCACTACTCTTGGGATGCGTCTCACGGCTAGCTACCGGTGGTGCACGTGTGAGTCTAGTTGCCTCGCGGGGTAGTCCAGATGACCGGTACCAAAGACTGTGGCCTTTTATCCCGACCCGAGGATTTTTGGGAGCCGTTTGGTGGTTGTCCTCGTGGGGGCATCCCACCATGTATTTAGGTCTACCTTGCAACGTTTAAATCAATCGATTGTCGGCCTCTCACCGTTATCTAAGACTACTTACTCCACTAGCCATGGGATCCCTAATGATAGAAGTTGATGAATATTATGCTTGATTAATTGTATTGTACAACCTTGTCTGGAATAGGTGGCTAATTTAGAAAAGAATAAACGCACTAGAACTTGTGCTAAAATCTTGAAAGTATGGACATACTCTTTGTTACTTGTCAGCAAAAGAAACCCAGTGGCCAAAAAGCCTTTCATGACTAGAGTTGGTGAAGTAGTTATCACCGACGGGTAAGTCTTGCTTAGTATTAGTACACTCAGCTTTGTTGTAATCTGTTGCTCTAGGTAATGCCTTTGGTGATGTGTGGCCCGGAGAGATCCTGCCCAGCTGGGAGCTGGACTGGGTGGAGGACGACGAATGAAGGCGTAATGGCTGGCCTCCCGTGGTGTTCTCGCTTTCCACTTGGTTTAATTCTGCTGTTTTAAAAACTTTGAACTGTGTTGTCCTGTCAAAGACTTCATTTTGTAATAATTAAACCCTTCGGGGTAAAATTCGGATGTTAATCATGTTATATCTCTGGACTCGCCTTCGCGTGAGTTTTAATGCATATATGTCGATCCTTGTTGCTATATAAGTGATTTACCGGGCGTTAACTCGGTGACTAACGACAGGATAATACTTTATTATCGCTTAATTACCAAAGTGGATTGGTTTATGAGATAGTACGGTTCCTGGGCGGGTAGTCACAGTCGGGGACATGGCGTAGCTGGCCGTGGCTCGGCTGTGGCGTGGCACGACCGGCCGAGGCTCGGCCGAGCACGACGGCAGTTGGGCGGTGGCAAAACCAAGTACAAAAATGATGAATGCAATGGAAAAACACACAATGTTATGCAGTGTAGTGGTAAAAGTGGTTTAGTTGAAGTAGGAGGTGCATAGTTCAAATCGTTATCCACAAAATTTTTACTTTTTTGATTTTTTCTTGCCTACGCATACATATTTAATTACTATTTTTTTGAGAAGGGGGCGTTGGTAGGACCACATCACCATATCCTCAAGGTGGGACCACATCGACACATTCTCAAGGTGGGGCTGGGTGGCATGGCAATCGCGGTCGGTGACAATTTAAAATGTCTTGGTTTCCTGCCACGTGTCTATTGCAACCATTTTAGGCCTATTGCAACAATTTTTCGGTGTTCCGTATCACAACCATTTTAGGACTATTCCAGCAGTTTTCCGGTGTTGCGGTAGACAGAGAACAAAAATAATTTGAAACCATCTAGGGTTTCCAAATTTGATTTTTCTTTGTAATTTTAGAAATTCAAATTTGAATCGTTCAAAATCAGTCAAATGCAAAAATATCATAATACAAAGTGTAAATCTTAATGAGTTCTATAACTCTTATGTTTATGATTTTCCATATAAAATCATTTACTAGTTCCAATTTTGTTAAAATGGGACTGTAGTGCCACGTTGTCGAGGCGGGAGCAGCTGGTGAGAACTTACCGAGTGTAACTAACTAATAGAATCCTGTAAAGTAACTTTTTCTATTTTAATATCTATAATGTTACTATAAGCTGACCACATTGTTGACGGTGTATTTTGGTGCACCTAGCATGTTCATTACACTTTGGTTTGGATTTGATTATGGAACAAACCCGCCACTAGGCACAATAATCATATAACAAGTTCATCTATGTGCATGCATTTGGAAGTGTTATCTTTATGTAGGAAAACATGGACATAAAGGACGGATTCGCAGCAAGTTCAAAGGAGCATTTACGGAGTCTTGTTCGTGTTCATGAGCTTGATGAAATCACTTCCAATGGTGGTGAGGACCGAAGTGTTACAAAGGAACACCCCCGAGGATTGAAGCGTAAAAGACCGAACTTCATGCGAAGAGAACCTCCATCTTGGACGCGAGGATGACATCGTCAAAAGCAAGCAAGTGGAGGGGCAAAGTGCATAATTACATAAGGACCCACGGGAGCGAAGGGGCGACCGAACCGGGCCGAGGTGGGCCCAGGCCGATCGGCCCAGGCCGGCCGGCCCAGCCCACTTCGGTGGCCGGTTCGGCCCCCCTTTCCTTGCACCCGAAGGATTTTCAACGCTAAAACCCTGGAGGTGCCGCCATTCGACAGGGGGAGAGCCATTCGCACCAGGAGGCCATCCACAAGCTAGAGAGAGAGGAGGATCTCCGGAGGGAGATCAACCACCTCGAAGGAAGCACCCTCTCGTGGAGAAGAAGGAAGACACCGTCGGAAGGGAAACCATGATCAACGGTGCTATGACCAGCACCTTGATGGGGTAATCTTCTTATTCGTCCATGGGTTGTAATCGATCTTGAGATGTAATTGCACTTTGTCACATTATCTATCTATCATCTTGTGTTGAATATGTTTTAATGCTTAAGGTTAGCTACCATGCCGTAAAGGGAGTAAGGCCTCAATGCTTCCTTGGATCCATTCAATACGCCGTGTCCATCATAGGTCTAGTCATGAATACCTTCGCGTAGTGACAGTACGAGAGGAGGGAAAGGGCGAAACCATGGTCACAACCCCGATAGATTAGATTGGTTTTCACGTCTTTAAGCGATTGCATGATCTAGTTTCGTAGACCCGTGGGCGAGTGCCTTTTATCTTGAAACCTTAATCATTCTCTCTAGTGTAGTTTAGTTGTTTTCTAGTTTAATCATAGTTAGAGTTTGAGTAGTTAGAGTGTGAAGGTAGATCGAACGCTTATAATCCCCTTGCTCCGCGGATTGACAAGAACCTTGGGAATCCCGTGGTGAAAAAGGTGTGGGGTCCGTATGCTTGCGGATCGTAGAGGGATACGTCTTTTATCCGTCAAGAAGCCCCTTTTTCTGGCGCCGTTGCCGGGGAGCAAGCTAGTTTACATCGTTTGGTTTGCATCTAACTTAGTTTCATAATTTAGTTTATCTTTTGTTTGCTATATCTAACATATATTATCTAGAAAACCACTTATTTCATTTTTGTTTTTGTTTTTGTTTTTATCTTATTGTCTAGATGGTGTTCGTTAATCAACCCGTGGAAGAACCGGAGAAATCACTAAGGATTACGCTAGCCCTCGATGTGAAGACATAAAGGTACAAGTGTCGGATTCGAAGCTCAAAGCGACCGAGTATGAGATTAAATCCAAGATCATCGAGATGGTGGCGGCAAACCCGTTTGAAGGGATGGTTACAGAGAACCCATATAGACACATAAGGGATTTTACGACGATATGCAACACGGTGCGTCAAGAAGGAGTCCCCGATGAATGGTTCAAATGGAATCTCTTTCCCTACTCACTTGCCGGCAATGCAAAGACATGGTACTCGTTTGCGTCCTTTGAAGTTGAAGGCAATTGGAACAAGTTGACAAAGAAGTTTTGCGAGAAGTTCTTTCCATTTAGCAAGGTCCAACATCTAAGGAAGCAAGTGATCAATTTCATGCAAGGATAAGAGGAAGGGATAGACCAAGCCTGGGATAGGTTTAATGGGTTGATCGAACAAGAACCAAGACTCGGCTTCTCTGGTGACGTACTCTTGCATACATTTTTCTTTTCCCTAACCACTAGTTGCATGCAACACGTCGAAATGTGTGCAGGTGGGGATCTCATGGAGAAAACACTCACGGAAGCCGCCCAACTTCTACAAAAAATTAGTAAAGCGGCTGCCATGCGAAGAGATTGGGAAACAAGACTTGCGGAAGAGCCGGAATACAATTCAAGGAAGAAGAAGTGTGCTGAATTTTCTAAAGAGGCAACCCCGGAAGTCACAAAAGAGTAACCAATCATGGAAAAGCTTGAACAAGAACATATCAAGTCAAGAACTACCCCGAGCATCGACTTCGCCGTACCAAATGAGACAAACAAGAGAAGCATGTCAAGCGCGAAGCCACTAAGGGAGTTCGAACCAATGGATTGGGTTCCTATCGATTACGGAGAAGTATTCGACAAGAGAAGACCATTCCCTAATCAAAAGGGAATGGCGAGAGCATTGGAACTGGATTTCCCACCGGAGAAGAAAGCGGAGAATTCTTACGACCTTGAAACCACCGGTGAGATTTTTCAAAAGCTCTTTGGAGATGACATAGTGGATCCGGAACACATAGCCGAGGTGAAGAGAATCATGGGGATCAAGCCCGAAGCATCATCATACGCTCGCCTTGCCGAAATTTACGCGATAGGATCCGAAGAAGAAGAGAAGATGACACCACACTTGAGTTGCGTGATCAACGGAGTTCAATGCAAAGCTTTATGCGACATCGGAGCCCAAGTAAGTGTCCTATCTTCTAAAATTTACGATAAAGTTCAAGACCACAACCTAGACTTAGCTCCAACATCAACGAAATTAATTATGGGTGATGGTAGAACTATTAAACCTCTAGGTATTGCTTGCAACATGAAAGTAAAAATCTTTAGAAATTATATACCAACCGATTTCTTTGTTATTGATGCTTACCATAGTAATCATGATCACATAATCTTCGGTAGGCCTTTTCTTAAGTTGGTTGATGTCATGTTAGATGCCGGAGAAGGCAAAGTAACAATGAACCTTAATGGAACTTTCTTCGTGCTTCTAAATACCTTACACCCTTTCCTCCCGAGGATGAAGAAGTAGAAGAGATAGATAGCCTTTGTTTTGTTGAAACCCTTAGAGACCCGCTGCAAAGAGTGATGGAGAATCAAATTAGTGATCAACAAGATAAAGAACTAGAAGAAGCAACAAAAGGCTTCGAACCACATGATGGAAGTGTGGAGGAAGGAAAATTCGAAGACATAGGGGAAATAAAACCCGAGGAGCCACAAGCGCCCGAGGTAGACCTTAAACCTTTGCCCAAAGGATTAAAGTATGAATTTTTGGGCCCGGACAAGACCTATCCAGTCATCGTGAGCGATGAGTTGAGTCCCGAAGAAAATGAGGCGTTGCTGATTTTATTGAAAAAACATAGGAAGGTGATTGGATATTCGATTAATGATCTCAAAGGTATAAGCCCAGCCTTTTGCAATCATCGTATACCAATGGAAGACCAATGTAAGCCTGTAGTGGACCACCAAAGGAGGCTAACTCATGCCATGCGAGAGGTAGTAAAGAAAGAGGTCATCAAGTTACTTGATGCCAGAATCATCTACCCGGTTCCGCATAGCGAATGGGTGAGCCCGGTACATTGTGTACCAAAGAAAGGAGGTTTGATCGTGGTGAAGAATGAGAAGAATGAATTGATACCGCAAAGAACCGTGACTGGGTGGCGGATGTGCATCGATTATGGTAAGCTTAATAAAGCGACGAAGAAAGATCACTTCCCCCTACCGTTCATTGACGAGATGCTCGAGAGGTTAGCAAACCACGCTTATTTTTGCTTCCTCGATGGGTACTCGGGGTTCATGCAAATTCCCATTCACCCGAAAGATCAACACAAAACAACGTTTACATGCCCTTACGGAACGTTTGCATATAGAAGGATGCCCTTCGGTCTATGCAATGCTCCGGCCTCTTTTCAACGTTGCATGGTGGCCGTATTTTCGGAATTCATCGAAGAAATTGTCGAGGTGTTCATGGATGATTTTTCCGTTTATGGGAAGACGTTCATGGATTGCTTGGAAAACTTGGAAAGGGTCGTCACGAGGTGCGCGGAGGTAGACTTGGTATTAAATTGGGAAAAGTGCCACTTCATGGTTAGGCAAGGCATAGTGCTCGGACATGTTATATCCGAGAGAGGAATTGAAGTGGACAACGCTAAGGTAGAGACGGTTGAGCAACTCCCACCTCCTACGGATGTTAAGTCTTTAAGGAGCTTTCTAGGCCATGCCAGATTCTATAGAAGATTTATTAAGGACTTCTCAAAGATCACTAAGCCTTTAACGCATCTCCTTCAAAAGGATGTGGCTTTCGACTTTGATGAGAAGTGCCTAGCGGCATTTCGGACCTTGAAAAGTGCGTTGGTGAGTGCTCCCATCATCCAACCTCCGGATTGGAGCCAACCTTTCGAGATCATGTGTGACACAAGTGACTACGCCATAGGCGCGGTTTTGGGTCAAAGAAAGGAAGGCCGAGTTCACGCCGTTTACTATGCTAGCTGTTGACGGTGAAAATCCGTCAACCTAGCCATGAGTTTACCTTCGGTGTTGGCATAACTTTTGTATCTTATTCATTGGTACTAACCCCCGTGGTATAACAAGTTCACTTGTGCATGTCGGTTTTGGAGTTATGTGTTTACGCAGGGTGTTAGTGTTGAATGCAAGACTTTCGGGATAAGTTCATCAAGCACCTCATGACAAGACCTTGAAGTCCTGAACAAGTCATGCAATGAAGCAAAATTAACTCCAAGAAGCCGGGGACTTGATCCGAGAAGACGACGGACTCCGGGGACCGACCGAGAGAAAAGTGCTGAATCTTGCAAGACAAGGAGTTGAGTCCAATTCGGAGAGAAACCGACGACATGGACCTACATGCAGATGGGGGAAGCATCCAGGAAGCAAGGGAACCGACCTCGGGCAAAGGAGCCCACGGGCTGGGCCCAAATCCGTCCTCCTTTGCCCTAGCCGCCAATCGGGCTATTTATAGTCCCCTGACCGAGAGCCACGCAGAGGGGAAGTCGTATTCCGCCGCCGAGGAGCAGAGAAGCTTGAGGGACACCAACTTGAAGATGAGGGTCGTGCTAGTTGTCTAGGGTTTCCCCTGGCCGACGTGGGAACCTTGCATGGAAGACCACGTCGGAGCTCGGAGCGAGGATCAAGATCGAGGGAGGGCCCGGTGGTGATCTTGTTCATGTAATCATTCATGGTGAAGTTTGTAAGTGAATCCGATTTCTAGCGATTAAGTGCCTTCTCGATGATTTTGATTTCTTCTTGGTTTTGCTTCTTCTACGATCTATACTTAAGATAGATTACATAGGGTGCTCTTGTAGCCGCGGTGGCTAGAGGTGCATACCGGACCGGCCAAGTGATTTCAACTTGTTCTATCGAACTTGCCCTAAGCTCCCCGCATGAATAGGGATACGTTGTGACAGAACGGGGGGTCTCGAAAGGCGGATGTTTTCGGAGTCGGATGGGAAGGCCACGATTTAAAGATGCTTTTAATGAGATTCGCTTTGCTATCTTCATCTATCTTGTTTGGAGCTACAACATAAGCATGATCTAGATTCTCTAGATTGGTTATCTCTTGCTTTCTCTTGCTACCTCTTTAGTAGATTAGATTAGATTCGTTTTCTTTATGAGTTTTAGTAGATTAGATGCAACTTGTCTTCATTAGATAGCTTTACCTTGCTTTACTAGATTGAATCCTTGCGTTGCACATTGTTCCACGGATTCGATACCTTGGGTTCACCACTCGAGGGAAGAAGGGTCCCTTGACTACGACGGGAGACTTGTCCGCTTGCAAGTCACAAACGAACTTTGATACATATATTAACCGTCAACAAGCCCCTTTTTCTGGCGCCGTTGCCGGGGAACAAGCAATCAAGATCCGATCTAGTATCGCTTATCTTTTCAGTTTTTCTTTTAATTTTCTTTTGCATCTCTTATGTTTGATCATCCTCAAAAAGAAAAAAAAAATTTCAATCTAATCTAGTTTTGATTAACCCTAGTTCTTATGTTTAGATTTTTGTTTTATCACTAAC
This sequence comes from Cenchrus americanus, assembly GCA_947561735.1. Taxonomy (NCBI): domain Eukaryota; kingdom Viridiplantae; phylum Streptophyta; class Magnoliopsida; order Poales; family Poaceae; genus Cenchrus; species Cenchrus americanus. Next base: position 145,648,214 of record OX387239.1, on the reverse strand, counting down.
CCTAACCGGAGATGGTTGGCTACCTCTCCAAGAAACCCAAACTTTTTTGTGGATGATCCGGGAAAACTTTACGGGGCAAAAGGTGACATGCAACACAAGCTAAAAGGGTGGAAACCCTAGATTCAAAAGTTCAAGTCGAAGGACCGTCGAAATCTCCAAGGGAATCACCACCTCCAAGTCAAGACGCCGGAAGGCCATTCAAGATCAAGAGGAGGATGGAGAAGATGGAGATGGAGAAAGAAGCTCAACACCTAAAGGCTGCCAAGGCAAGATCCACATGCAAGGAGCGTGAAGTGTTCATCGTGATAAAGATGCTAGACGCAAGTGGGACAACTTGCCGGGCGCCCGATGGGCAACAAAGAAGAATATCCGAGACAACTCTAAGGTCCCAAGACGGCGAAGGCTACTCAAACTCATTCGGGAGAGATGAAGGATCACACTAGAGACCATGAAGATCACGACCGAAGGGCCGGAGTTCGAGATGCCGAGCCACAAGGAAGATGTTGCATCCGTCAAGACCAAAGGACAAAGCCAGCCTGTGAAGACAAAAAAAATTGACTAAGCCAAAGTGGGTACCCAAGATTGCAACGCCCGCAAAGAGCGTTGATCCGGAGTAATCAAGTGAAGAAGTCTAGCCATGGACTATAAACGAAGCGCTAGGCGGGAGGCAACCCGTTTCGTCGAGTCAAGAATAAGCTACCGGGAGGACAACCCGATTCCAGGTTTTTCAAGTCTTTTTAAATTTAATTCAGTTCTGAATTTTACTACGAAAACATTAGACTTAGATTGGTTGAACAATATTAGAGACATAATTCTTGGTTGAATATGTTGCTTGATCATAAACCCTTTACATGAACCATCCTATGTGATTGTTTGCTTCTTTTCGAGAAACCACAACCAAAACCAAAAAAATTTCAGAACCTTAATCAACCTCTCAACCTCATTATGGTGCTGAGGTTGACTTGTTTTTCATGCTAAAAACACACGAGTAGAGCCACGACTTGTATCTAGATGTTATTTAAATTTCAGCACGTGGTAGGACTCGCGTGAACCTAGAAACTTGATTTTTGGTTGGTTTAAAAATCCATATCCTTGGTTTCTCTAAGATTAGAATTTTTCTAAGCCTCACTTAATTTTATTTCATTCAAAATCTCTCTCATCTAATCGAAATTAGGACCTAAACCTATGCCCCCATGATCAAGCCGGGAAAAGCTTGCTCTCAACTAATGAAGGCAAACTATACCGGTGAGACCGAAATCGACGTAATAAAAAAATATTTTCGACTTGCATTTGTTTTTAATGGTTTAAAAACTTCTCTAAAATTATGTTCGAGCTCTTGCATGGCTCTGAAAAATATTTTTAAATTTCGAAATTAGAGGAGTGCTTAGCCTTAAAGGGAGGCAATCTAGTAATCATGCATGCACCATTGGATTCCCTTTCATCAACTTTCACTAATTCCACATGCAAAGGACAAGCATGGTGGGCAGCAAGCATCAACTTTGTAGGAATTTCATGGTGGCATGTGAAGCAAGTGGAGCTAGGGAGCATGGACATAACCCAAAACATGAAGCATCAAGTGGAAGGACCAAGGAGTGGACGAGAGCGTTTGGGCGGTGCAACTCGTAGAGCACGCAGGCAGGAAAGTTGCAGAGGTGAAATGATCGTGCTGGAAGAAAGACGAGGCGGGGAGGAGCACCGAGGTCGGCCTCACCTACATAAGGAGCCCCCCCGGCTCCCGTTTTCTGCGAGCAAGCTTCCCTCTCCTTCCTTTGTTTGTGTGTTCAAGTTTGTGTGCTCAAAACCTCCGTAGACATAGCCAACCTTCCCAAGCTTGATAGCTCAAGAAAAAAAAAATCCACATCCTTAATCCACTCAAAGTCCAGACTCCAAAATAATATTTGTGTACCTTGTTACCGGGTGAAAACCCCGGATATTTATTTGTGAGGGAGAGTGCTGCAATCAAGGAAGAAAACTACAAGTCTTTTCACCGAAGAAGAAGGGATCATCGTCGTCTAGGCCATCATCGACAACCTCTTCGAGGAGGCACTCGGTTTCCGAGTTTCCTTGAAGTATGGAGGAGGACACGGCACCGCCGAGGAGGAACCACACTCTTCTCCTTGGTGGCATGAGGGCCACACAAAACTCGTTTATTAGGTTTACCAAACTTCAATAACATATGGAGGAGCCGCCTGTCCAACCTCACCACTTGACACGATCATCCGCTCCACCTCCATATGCTCCGCGGTATTCCGAGGGGTATGTCATCATGACGGAGGGGGAGAAGAAGCTCGCTCGCCTTAAGTAGAGGCTTGAAGCGAACGTCGACATCAGCGACCAAGCTCTCCACACATTGGGTTTCACACGGGAAACCGGTGCAATTCTCTAACGGGAGTGTCGGCAAACACCCACAAGGAATTCGCCTAGGAAATTTTCGTGACCATGGCGCATACCCTTGATGAAGGAGTGCCGAGTCTCTCATTCCGTTGGGGGGAGCCCACAAGAGGAGAAGAAGGAAGACACCGTCGGAAGGGTAACCTTGATCAATGATGCTATTTCTAGCACTTTGATGGGGTAATCTCCTTTCATCCATGGGTTGTAATCGATCTTGAGATGTGATCATACTTTGTTGGATTATCTATCTATCATCTTGTGCTGAAAATACTTTAATGCTTAAGGCTAGCAACCATGCCGTAAAGGGAGTAAGGCCTCAATGCTTCCTTGGATCCATTCAACACAATCCCCGATAGATTAGATTGGTTTTCATGATTCGAAATGATTGCATGTTCTAGTATCTTAGACCCATGGGCGAGTGTCTCCTATTTTCAAAGGGGAGCTCCGGAACAAGTATGTGCATGAAGGCACATGGGAAGGCTTTTGGAGTATGATCACGGGAAGAGACCATCAACGGAAAAAAAAAATACTATCCGGAACCCCATCATCCAAGTGTGTCACTTTTGTGCAAGTGGATTTTTGGGGAGAATAAGAGAGACATAGATAACCAACACGGAGTTGAATTAGATTTACTCGCAGCCAATCAACCCTACTCACCTATGATCAACCGGTGGTGTTAAGCAACATCGAGTTCGGAAGATATTGGTTTGGGGTGTTGCCTCTCCATATTGGTTATCTCTTTAAAACCGGGTATTACAAGGAACCCAAATCATCTCCTACCCGGGACTTCCCTAGGAATATATGAAGAAAGGAAAATATAAGAGTGGAGATGAGAGAGGAGGATTCCAAGTGGCCTAGGTGAATTTGCCCCTTCCGGATTGAAGATTAAGACTTTTCTTGAGGGGAAGAAGATCGGTTAGAGGAAGGACTTCTTGTGCCGGCGAAGAAAAAAATAATAAAAGAAAAGAATTATAGGAGAAGGATCTTCTATGGCCCAAGAAGGAGGTGCACAACAAAATTATGTTCCACCATTCGGAGAAATTCCGGCATCGCCAAATTACTACGGTGGTGTACCAATGCAAGCATGGGGGAGTGGTGCAGCCATACACCCACCATTTTTTGCGGTGCCCAACGTAGCCTTTGCGGAGCCATATGCACACCTTCCTCAACCACAACAAAATGTGGCCACCATTGGAGGATACGCTGCAAGGATCATGCAAATTATTGCAGCCATCCAAACCAATGCAAACCAAATGGGTGAAGGAAATGCAAACGTCGCTTATGTGCTTGGACACCTTCACCTAGCACCATCGGACAATTCATAGGAGGAGTGGTGCATTCCTATTGCAAGTAAGGGTACAACAACCAAGACTATCAATATCAACCATCGGCGGAAGATTAGAGAGAGGAGGAGCTTTAGCTATCTTTCCTTTACCCCCTTTTCTTTAATTTTCAGCTTGTTTGCACCTATGTTTGCGTAGTATTTTCAGCTTTGCTTTAATTTTCAGTTTTTAGTTTAATTTTCAGCGTGTATCTTAGTGTTTATTTTCATCATGAATAATGACACCACCAAGTTTTTACCTTTGGTAAAGATACAAAGTTTGTGCCAGGATGATATATGATTATAATTGCTGCTTTGTTTATCTTTGTAATTGATTTATGCATGTTTGAACTAGTGCTCTCTTAATAATACAAATCTGAAATTATCTAAATGCTAGCTTAATCTTCAGCGGAGGTTATGATTAAAATAAAGACCCATAGTGTTTTATGTGCTCTCAAGTTATGAATAGATTAAAGATGTCTTTTATGCTCAAAAACATCGCTAACCTTGTCACAAATATCACTTGTGTGTTGCTCAACCTATCCAAAGCCTTATATATATTTGAGTGCATAAACCTTAGTGTACAAGATTTATTTTTGAGTGAGTTATTGCAGGCCATGATTTCTCTGGCCCGAGACTAAGAAGCTGGTCATTCCGTTTTTGCGTATCTATCTTTTTGCTAGCCTTTTATCCGTGCATTGTGTATCCCCGCATCGGTGATCTCACAAACTTCGCCGGATATCCACCCTTAAACCAAATATCATCTTTTTGTGATTACCTCCTTGACCACAACCTATCGTTGAGAATGGATCATCAATTCAAGGAAGATCGCAAGACGGCGCCAACGTTGAAGATTTCAAGTATCTCTCCAAGGAAAAATATCCCGGTACCTACCTTATTTTTCGCCTCTTTGCTCGAGGACGAGCAACGTCTAAGCATGGGGGAGGAGGTAGGTACGGTGCAGTTTTAGAGTTCAAAAAGGGAGTATTTTTAAAAAAATATATATATAATGATGAAAAGAAAAAAATTCGGCGATGTACGTGACTTTCAAGGTGCGGAAAGAAAAAATATATATAATGAAAGAAATGAATGAATGAAAGAAAGAAAAAAATGAGAAATATGAGAAACGAGAAAAAAATATATATGTGCGTAAAGTGAACTCCCGGTTCTCTAAGAGTGCATTCAAGGCTTCAAGATAAAAGATCCATTCTCATTTTCCAACCATGTGCAATCCGATAACGAGGACTTCCTTTGTGCCTCGGGATCACTCTTTGCCATTTGCACATGTCCACTTATCTAAAGTGTGTGTATTTTTCTCTTTCCCCTCCTTGATTAACATTATTTTCCAATGACCTTTTTGACGAGTCTCGGTAAGACCATGAGAAGCTTGTCTTGTTTTGACAACACCTCATTTATAAAATCTTGTTAGGACTAAACTTTCCCAAAGCTCCATATAAAGCCTACCACACATATATGTTATGAGAGGGAAAGGAGTAGATTATATAGGCTTGAGAGACAAGTAAGATGAGAGTTCATGAGCAACATACAAGGTGATTTAAATTTGTGAACTTGGTTTAGCTTTTCTTTATCTCGTTCTTTATTTCAAAAATTCGAGATCTGTTTAAACTTTGTGAGCATGTTAATACTTGTGGGATAAGCTTAATAAGAATCTACCCTCCGTAGAGGTGAAGGCTAGTACATTATGGAACTTTAACGAATTAAACTTTTGAGAGCATTATGTTTTTTTTCATGTATGATCAAGTGCAAGGTTTGAACATTGTTTGGCAATGATGATATCCATCGAAGGCTTACTCGAGGACGAGCAAGGTTTAAGCATGGGGGAGATGTTGACGGTGAAAATCCGTCAACCTAGCCATGAGTTTACCTTCGGTGTTGGCATAACTTTTGTATCTTATTCATTGGTACTAACCCCCGTGGTATAACAAGTTCACTTGTGCATGTCGGTTTTGGAGTTATGTGTTTACGCGGGGTGTTAGTGTTGAATGCAAGACTTTCGGGATAAGTTCATCAAGCACCTCATGACAAGACCTTGAAGTCCTGAACAAGTCATGCAATGAAGCAAAATTAACTCCAAGAAGCCGGGGACTTGATCCGAGAAGACGACAGACTCCAGGGACCTGACCAGAAAAGTGCTGAATCTTGCAAGACAAGGAGTTGAGTCCAATTCGGAGAGAAACCGACGACATGGACCTACATGCAGATGGGGGAAGCATCCAGGAAGCAAGGGAACCGACCTCGGGCAAAGGAGCCCACGGGCTGGGCCTAAATGGGCCCAGGGCCGGCCGGCCGGTCCGGTCGGCCCAGGCCCATTTAGGGCCCAAATCCGTCCTCCTTTGCCCTAGCCGCCAATCGGGCTATTTATAGTCCCCTGACCGAGAGCCACGCAGAGGGGAAGTCGTATTCCGCCGCCGAGGAGCAGAGAAGCTTGAGGGACACCAACTTGAAGATGAGGGTCGTGCTAGTTGTCTAGGGTTTCCCTGGCCGACGTGGGAACCTTGCATGGAAGACCACGTCGGAGCTCCGGAGCGAGGATCAAGATCGAGGGAGGGCCCCGGTGGTGATCTTGTTCATGTAATCATTCATGGTGAAGTTTGTAAGTGAATCCGATTTCTAGCGATTAAGTGCCTTCTCGATGATTTTGATTTCTTCTTGGTTTTGCTTCTTCTACGATCTATACTTAAGATAGATTACATAGGGTGCTCTTGTAGCCGCGGTGGCTAGAGGTGCATACCGGACCGGCCAAGTGATTTCAACTTGTTCTATCGAACTTGCCCTAAGCTCCCCGCATGAATAGGGATACGTTGTGACAGAACGGGGGTCTCGAAAGGCGGATGTTTTCGGAGTCGGATGGGAAGGCCACGATTTAAAGATGCTTTTAATGAGATTCGCTTTGCTATCTTCATCTATCTTGTTTGGAGCTACAACATAAGCATGATCTAGATTCTCTAGATTGGTTATCTCTTGCTTTCTCTTGCTACCTCTTTAGTAGATTAGATTAGATTCGTTTTCTTTATGAGTTTTAGTAGATTAGATGCAACTTGTCTTCATTAGATAGCTTTACCTTGCTTTACTAGATTGAATCCTTGCGTTGCACATTGTTCCACGGATTCGATACCTTGGGTTCACCACTCGAGGGAAGAAGGGTCCCTTGACTACGACGGGAGACTTGTCCGCTTGCAAGTCACAAACGAACTTTGATACATATATTAACCGTCAACACTAGCAAAACTCTTAGTGGGGCGCAATTAAATTATGCCACTACGGAAAAAGAGTTGCTAGCGGTGGTATTCGCTTTCGAAAAATTCAGATCTTACATCGTGAACTCAAAGGTCATTGTTTACACCGATCACGCAGCCATCAAGTATCTCTTGGCTAAGAAGGAAGCTAAACCACGTTTGATTCGTTGGATCCTTCTTCTCCAAGAGTTTGAAGTTGAAATTCGTGATAAAAAGGGGGTGGAAAATGTTGTGGCCGATCATTTGTCTAGGATGAATCGTTGACAAGATGATAAAGGCCCATAGAAGATAAGATGAGAGATGACCACCTCTATCGAGTGCTTGATAAAGATACATGGATGATCGACATCATTCGAGCAATTCGAAAGATGCCTCTCGATCATCTAGACAAAAACTCTCAAAAGAAGATAATCTCTGAAAGTAGGAAATACTTTTGGGATGCACCATACCTCTTCAAACATGGCAATGATGGAGTGATGAGAAGATGTGTGCCAAGAGAAGAAAGGGTAGAGATTCTAAGGATGTGCCACTCAGCAGAGTACGGTGGGCAATATAGCCATTTTCGAACCCAAGCAAAAGTATGGTCAAGCAGATTCTTTTGGCCGGAGATGCATGAAGATACTAAAAGATATGTTGCATCATGCCCCGAATGCCAAAGAACCGGAAACATCTCTCAAAGAAATTCTATGCCTTTGAAATACAACCTACAAATCAACATATTCGATGTATGGGTATAGACTTCATGGGGCCTTTTAAAAACTCATTTGGATTTGAGTATATTCTAGTCATGGTTGATTATGTATCCAAGTGGGTAGAGGCTATACCATGTCGTAAAGCTTCCACGGAGGAGTCCATTACTATGATCAAGAACGTGATTTTTCCTCGTTTCGGTACACCGAGAATCTTGATAAGTGATGGAGGAACTCACTTCATCGGGAAGAATTTCAAAAAGTGCTTGTCCAAGTTGGGAATTGAGCATAGGGTCTCTACGGCCTATCACCCACAAACCAACGGACATGCGGAAATGTCAAGGCAATTAAAAAGCATCCTCAACAAAACCGTAGAGAAGGGAGGCAAAGATTGGTCAAAGAAATTAGACGGAGCTTTATGGGCTTATCGAACGGCGTTCAAAACACTGATAGGTATGACCCCTTATCAATTCGTCTATGGAAAAGCTTGCCACCTTCCGGTTGGGTTGGAACATAACTCCTATTGGGTGATTAAAGAGATGAACCTCGATCTCGATGTCACGGTGGTGAAACGATGGATCCAAATAAGTGAGCTAGAGGAGTTGAGGTTGAAAGCATATGAAAATGCAAGCATATACAAAGAGAGAATCAAAAGGTGTTATGATAAAAGATTGAAAAAGAAAGAATTTAAAGAAGGAAAAAAGGTCCTCCTCTACAATTCGAGGTTTAAAACCTTCGGAAAGGGGAAATTGCAAAGCAAGTGGGACGGACCTTATGTTGTGCATTCGGTGCTCTCCAACGAAGTGGTAACCATTATGGATATAAATGGCGATCAATTTGTGGTGAATGGTCAGCGGCTTAAGGTTTACTACAAACTCGACGTAGTGCCCCTTCACCATGTTGATGTCTTCACCATGGAAGAAGAGCCCGAACCTCCCGCCTAGGACGAAAAACAAGGCATGAATTTCTGTAAATAGTTTTTCTTTTAGTTTTCTGGAGTTTCTCGCGAAGATTTACTGGGCCAACTTTTTCCCATGGGCTAAGGAGGTGAAAAAAGGGCGGTACATGAAAAATCGGATCGGCCCGCCCCCGAGACGGGGTGGGTCGGCCGGCCCGGTGCCGACCGGCCCAGGTGGGTCCCGGCGGCCGTCGTTCCCGGTTTTTGCCCGAATTGCTCCTTTTCGACTTCCTTCTTCGGTCAGAAAATTTTAAGGGAAGTTTAAAAAAGGAAAATGAGGTTCTCAGGGTTTTCCTTTTCGGACTATTTATTTGGCCGAATTGGGAGCTCGGGAATCAACCCGTTCAAGCAATATTTTGCAGCCTTGCAGCAGCCATTGTGTCCCCAAGAAGCTTAGAGTTGAAGCTAGAAGCCAAGGAGCCATCGATGGAGGAGGCAATGCGATGCGAGCTCAAGCTACCCATCAAGAGGACCGCCTGCATCCGTTGTGGAGGGCGTGTCCCGTCCGGAGCTCTTGCATCTTGCAACCCCATCGAAGGAGAGAAGGTCCCTACGCCCGTTCGAAGGTCGGCGCGCATCCAAGGCATGAAGCGCAAAGACTACAAGGAGGCGTCGCCCGAGCCTAAGGATTATGGGGGTAGCGACTACTTTGACGATCGTAGCCCGAGCTCGTGGGCGGCCGCCAGAAGAGATGATAACGACCTCTACATTTGGGATGAGCAGCCCAAAGAGAGGACTCCCGAAGGCCTCAACGGCGACGGCAACGATGGCAACGAAAGCGGCAACGACAATGGTGGCGGCGACGACGGTGGAGACAATGGCGATGAAGACCCCTTCAGATTGCATCCGATGTGTTGTCGAACTTGCCGTCAATCCATCGGGGATCTCTACGTGTCGGTCGATGAATGTCTCCAAGCCATGGAAGCGATGAAGCAGGGTATGGAGGATTTGGAGCACGTAGTTGAAGACAACTACCAGTTCCTTAACCGTAACATGCGCAAACATTTTGTCATGGTTGGAGACATGAGAGGCAAGTGGTGCAATACTTGCTTGAAGTACCACTAGGTCTAGTTTTCCCCTTAGGATTTTTGTAAGATACGACGAGGACGTCGTATGTTTTTAGCGTGGGGGGGAGCTAGCTAGCTAGCCTTAGCTTTTAAGTTTCAAGTTTAGGTTCGGTTTTAATCTTCAAGCGAGAGTCTTAGAGTTTAATGAGTCTTAGTTTTCGAGGGTGTTTTTAAATTTTTGCAAGTTTGAAAGTGTCTTAAATTAGTGTTGAGTCAAAGAAAATCAAATAAAAAGAGTCTTTATATATTTTTGTGTCTTGTGTGTTGCTTATCCTTGTTCACTTGTTTGTTTGTCTTTGATTCTTGATATATGAACATAAGTGTGTGGTTTGAAAAATGTTTACCGTGGTGCTTAGTGGAATCGCTACTACTTAAAGTACCCATACCACACTTCGATCTTGAGCTTCACATGTTAGTTGTGCTATGTTCAATGCTAAAAGTTGGAGGATTTCAGTTCTGAAAATTATCTTAAAAACCTTGTAATAAAGGTTAGCAAAACCTTTTTTCCAAGTTGAGAGTAAGAAAAAAAAATCCTATACAAAGCCAATTTATTTTTTGCTCCACCATAAGTGTGATTAGCATGATGATTTGGGCTAGGACCCTTCTCTCTTGGTGAGTTTTAATTTCGAGCAATGATCATGTCCTTGTGCTTATCTTTTGTTGCTAGCCTCGTCATACATTCGGTAACGTGACTTTCACATTGGAAGTCCCGTACATCGCCGAATTCCATACCCAACCCTATACATCTCTTTTGTACATCGCATTCCTTGAACACAACCTATTCTCAAAGTTTCGTCTCATCTCTAGCATGGTTTAATTAAAATTTCAGATTGTATGCATGCAAGAAAGAGAGGAGTTGAGAGCTTTGAAAAGTTGTCAAGAGAGGGAAAAATAAAGAGAAAAGTATGAGTATGGAAAAGAAAGAAAGAAAAAAATGTGTGAATGAAAGAAAGAAGAATGAATGAAAAAGAAAAAGAGAAAAGAGGAGGTAGCAATAAAGATATGAGAGGGATGAATCAAGTGAAAGAAAAGAAAATTAAAAGTGTAAGGAAGGATGTCACGTTGTTGAGAGACGAAACTTTCATTCTTTCCAACAATGTGCAATCCAACAACGAGGACATCATCGGTGCCTTGTAGTCATTAATTTTCTTTTGCCCTTGCACATGTCCACCATTCTAAATCTTCACATCCTTGATATCTCTACATATGGTTAATTCTCATGATCATTGGCTTTGAAAGGTAAACAACCATTAGAGTAAGTTCTTAGTTTGACAATACTTGTGTTGATTGTGCTAGCCCTACCTATAGCTCCACTTTACATGTTATATGAGAGACTTATGGGAGGTGAGAGTTTTATAAAATTGGTTTAGGATAGCCACCTCATATGAGTGACTTGAGAGAGCTTCGAGAAAGGTTTTTGTCTAATACTTGTTGCAGGAATTTTGTTTTTGAAATCATAAAACCCCTCCGATGGAAGTAAAGAAGTAAGCATGACTGAAATTGAAGACTTCGAGTGAAGGGTTTGAGTTGTGGGGTAAATCTTGACGTGGTAAACATTCTAAATGCCCATGTTTATGTTTGATGATCATTACTTTGTATTTATGTATTAAAGATGAAAGGATTGACTAACTTGTGAAGAAGGATAAGTGGTTTATGATTACAACGGTTTGGACGAAGTTATTTTACGAGTACTTGCTCGAGGACGAGCAAGAGCTAAGCGTGGGGGAGATGTTGACGGTGTATTTTGGTGCACCTAGCATGTTCATTACACTTTGGTTTGGATTTGATTATCGAACTAACCCGCCACTAGGCACACTAATCATATAACAAGTTCATCTATGTGCATGCATTTGGAAGTGTTGTGTTTATGTAGAAAAACATGGACATAAAGGATGGATTCGCAACAAGTTCAAAGGAGCATTTACGGAGTCTTGTTCATGTTCATGAGCTTGCTGAAATCACTTCCAATGATGGTGAGGACCGAAGTGTTACAAAGGAACACCCCCGAGGATTGAAGCGTAAAAGACCGAACTTCATGCGAAGAGAACCTCCATCTTGGACGCGAGGATGACATCGTGGAAATCATGCAAGTGGAGGGGGCAAAGTACATAATTACATCAGGACCCACGGGATCGAAGGGGCGACCGAACCGGGCAGAGGTGGGCCCAGGCCGGTCGGCCCAGGCCGGCCGGCCTAGCCCACTTCGGTGGCCGGTTAGGCCCCCCTTTCCTTGCACCCGAAGGATTTTCAACCCTAAAACCCTGGAGGCGCCGCCATTCGACAAGGGGAGAGCCATTCGCACCAGGAGGCCATCCACAAGCTAGATAGAGGAGGAGGATCTCCGGAGGGAGATCAACCACCTCGAAGGAAGCACCCTCTCGTGGAGAAGAAGGAAGACACCGTCGGAAAGGAAACCATGATCAACGGTGCTATGACCAGCACCTGGATGGGGTAATCTTCTTATTCGTCCATGGGTTGTAATCGATCTTGAGATGTAATCGCACTTTGTCGGATTATCTATCTATTATCTTGTGTTGAATATGTTTTAATGCTTAAGGTTAGCTACCATGCTGTAAACGGAGTAAGGCCTCAATGCTTCCTTGGATCCATTCAATACGCCGTGTCCATCATAGGTCTAGTCATGAATACCTTCACGTAGTGACAGTACGAGAGGAGGGAAAGGGCGAAACCGTGGTCACAACCCCGATAGATTAGATTGGTTTTCACGTCTTTAAGCTATTGCATGCTCTAGTTTCGTAGACCCGTGGGCGAGTGTCTTTTATCTTGAAACCTTAATCATTCTCTCTAGTGGAGTTTAGTTGTTTTTTAGTTTAATCATAGTTAGAGTTTGAGTAGTTACAGTGTGAAGGTAGATCGAACGCTTGTAATCCCCTTGCTCCGCGGATTGACAAGAACCTTGGGAATCCTGTGGTGAAAAAGGTGTGGGGTCTGTACGCTTGCGGATCGTAGAGGGATACGTCTTTTATCCGTCAACACACATAAAAACATGATAAAGGCTTGAACAATGCTAGCTAACACTAATATTATAATGGTGTAGTGGCAAGGCCTATACTAGTGTAGTGTTGAGGTCCTTGGTTCAATTCCATACCATGGTTTTTTTTTATTTTTTTATTTTGTCTAATGTTAGATTATTTCCCCACCAATTCGACTTCTTTCTCAAAATTAATAATTAGAATAAAATCTAAATTCAAAATTACCCAAGTTCTATTTTTCTTATGAATTATATTTTTTATAATATACCATATACAAGGCCCAATCCAAATCAGCCTCGACTACTAGTTCTCATTTCAATAAGCATGTAACAGTTGCAACTCCCAAAAAGCGTTGCAATTGAGAATCACTTTTGCTTCATCCCCTAGAGTCCTCGTTGCAATAAGTTGCAGTAGTTGCAACCCCAAAACAACATTGCAATTGCGAACCACTTTTGCTTCACCTATCATAGTTTCTTGTTGCATTAAGCATCTAACATTTGCAACACTTCTGAAATTTTATGCAACACAAAACAAACGTAGCAATAGACACAACCAAATGCAACTAACAAAAACATGGTTGCAGTACTACCTGTTAACACCAAAATTTGGTAAGGAGTCTGACTTGTGGGTCCGGCTCGATGAAGAGTCTGTCTGGTGGAAGGGAAGATCTTTACAGAGATATTCGGCAAAGGGATCTGCGGTCGGCTATCTGCTCCAGTTCGGCAAAGGAACAATAGAGATGATTTTGCGGGATTGGACGGTGACGTGGCTCAATCAGGAAGAACGAATGGATGGATAGGCGATCAAGCTTAGAGATAAGTTAGGAAACGAATCCATTCGAAGTTGTACTTGATAGGGTATAAATATGAGCCCTGATTGTATGTAAAAAACACAACCATTCTTCAATACACACCGACCTTACACCAAACCCTAGAGTCCTTTTGTCGTGTCGTCGAGTTCTTCGAGAGGGTTCATCGATCCATCGACCTCTGTGAGTACCGGCAACCTTGTATCATGTCTAGTATCATGCGGTGGATTTAGATCTGATGCAAGTAGTCTTGTTACCATGCTTCGTGTCATGCGGTAGATTCAAGCTTGGTTCAAGAGGGTTTCTTGTTAGGTCATGAGCCATGCGGTAGGCTACCATCTAGCTTGAAGCTAGTTATCGGCTCTATTGGATTTTGGCAAGATCCAATAGATTCATTAAGTTATCCCGTGTTGCTTTGAATTTTTACTTTATGTTTAAATTCATGTAGCACACTTTTGCCCAATCTAGATAAATTTGGATCGGCTTTATCCTTTTGTGATCCTTGTATGAGTCGAGTTCGTGTTTTAATACGTGGATCTTGTGCTTTCCGATAGCCGAAACCGAATCGATCTAGGTTGTTACGTGTTGCGGGTTCAAGCTTGCCAATGTTGGTATAAATCTTGAAAGAGCCGGGTATCATGCGGTAGATGCAGGTTTTTGGGTTGCTTTGGAGCTAGTCATCCGGTGGATTAGATTTCAAATCAATCTGATAGATTTATTTACTTGGTAATGTTTGTTCCTTCTTCATGGACCCCGAATCGGCTGTTCAGCCGTATTCGGTTATGTTTCTTCACAAATAGAACACGTGCGTAATTCATGCTCTAAATAGTGTATGCTTTTAGCCTTCCATATTTAGATTGTATCATGCGGTGGATAGATCTATTTGTGGAAAGTGGTACGGTTTTTCATGAAAGTTGTATCATGCGGTGGATAGATTTGCCTGACATCGTACCCGACGGGTTTTAAAGTACCTAGACATGCGGTAGACTAGTGCTTTGGATCTATGCATGCTTGTTTATTACATGTTTACATTTGTGCTCTACTTTATTCATTTGTTTAATGTTAACTATCATGGGGATCGGTCATGGCCTCGTGCATGTGCATCTTTATTCAAACAAAGACCGATCGCTGTCATGCTTACGTCATCCATTCGACAATGTTACTTTTTCCTTTTACAAGTTCCCGATTGGTTTCAGTTTATTGGCATATAGCTCCCTATAGCTCTGTGTCATCCCGTCTGGCTTTTTAGCCATAAATATGGAACTGTCTGGTACCACCCGGCATGTTCCAAGCTTTGGTATCTAACTACTTTATCTTTTGTTAATTTTTAGGAAAAATTGACTGGCACGTCTTGTGACTCTTTGCGCGTGTGAAGCCAGCTTGTTCGGCTTGCTGTGTGTTTGGCGCTAGGTGCACGTTTCGCGTCAACACACTTTTTGGCACGCTCGGTGGGACCACAGCCGAATAGATCAAGATGCCTGACATCACGGACATCATGGACGTCAACATTGAGGACCTCTCTCCCGAACAGCGGCAGCAACTCCAGGACGCCATGGACCAGTTCCAGCAAAAATGTCTGCTGTCCTTCAAGAAAAATAGGAGTGGCGTCCCGTACTTGAAGAATGAGATGCCCAGGGTGTTGCTACCAGGGGAGAGCGATGCCACAACTCAGTAGGAGAAAGAGGAGTGCATGCAAGCATTCCGGGAATCTGCATACTACATGTTGAGCAAGCACCACAAAGCTTTCCTCGGTGCGCTCCAGCAAATGATGGTGGCCGTCTTTGGTCCAGGCATGGAGCAAGCATTCAGCAAGGCACCCGTCCAAGGGGGCACCGTGGAGCTAGGCGAGTCAAGCTCTCAACCACCATTACGGAGTCAGCCACATCAGCCTCCTCCTCAAAGCTCTGGAAGTCAAGCTTTCCAGCCTCCTCCGCAGGGTGCTGGGGGTCAGCCAATTCATCCCCCACTACAGGCCTCAGGAGGGCAGCCAATCCAGCCACCACCGCAGGGCAGCACGGGTCAACCTGTGCAACAGCCGAATCCTTACCAGCCTACGTACAGGGAACTAGCGTTCGGCTCGCCTGGAGCCCCACTTGCCTCCGGCCACAGGATTGCTCCGGCAAACAACTGGCTGCAGAGGAACTTATACGGCGGAGGCTACCATGAGGTGGGAAACTACGGGGCATTTGACGCCTTCCCGCATCCAGGATACGCGCCAGCTGCAGGCACGCAAGAGGACGACGCCCTAGCACGGAAGATGGCCGAGTTGATGCAAAATCAGTTCGGCCTCAAGCCAAAAACGCAGGGACCTGCCTACAAGCCGCCGTTGCCAGAGTGGTACTACAACATGCTCCTTCCGCTAAGGGTGAAGCCGCCGACGGAGTTCACGAAATTTTCAGGGCAGGACGACACGAGCACAGTGGAGCACATCGCTCGTTACCTCATGCAGCTCGGGGAATGCTCAGCTGAGGAAACATTCAGGGTCCGCTACTTCTCCGCGTCACTGACAGGTCCAGCATTCCAGTGGTTTTCGTCCCTTCCCCCTGAGTCAGTTAGCAGATGGAAGGACCTGGAGCGCAAGTTCCATGCCCACTATTTCAGTGGCACCTCGGAGAAGAACCTGATCGACCTTGCCACCGTGAAACAGAGGCACAGCGAAACGCCATTAGAATTTCTCAGGAGATTCAGGGAGGTTAAAGGCATGTGCTTCTCGCTCAACTTGCCAGATGACCAGCTGGCTGATATGGCCGTCGCCGGGATGCTGCCGGCCGTACGTGAGAAACTGTTCGGGATGGAGTTCGAAAACCTGGGCTAGCTGTCACAGAAGCTATCATTGATGAGCAACCAGACGTATGGCTTCAAGAAGGATGCCAGGTTTGGCAAGCAGCATGATGTTGTGGACATCTACAACCAGTTCTTAGACAAGGCTGATCTGATCGAGGATTCTGATGATGAACTGGATGTGGCCGCAGCCGAGATTATGTGGGGGAAGGAGCCTTTAACGATGAATCAGCGCTGGGTCGAGCAGACCAAGGGCACCTACGATTTCGATATCACGAAAGCTGACAAACTGTTTGAGCTCCTAGTAAAGGAAGGCCGAATCAAGCTGCCTGAAGGGCATTCCATGCTTCGGCCCGATGGAGTCAAGGGGAAACGTTACTGTGGCTTCCACGACAGGGATTCGCACTCCATCAACGATTGCAGGGTCTTCAGAACGAGGATCCAAAAAGCCATCCAGGAGGGGCACCTCAAGTTCGACAACAAAATGAAGCTGGATGGCCACCCCTTCCCTCAGAACATGGTGGGCTTCTCTGTCAACATGGTGACGGCTGAGGAGAAGGGAAAGGTCAAGGTCTTGACCTCAGCCAGGTCTAGACAGGATGGAGCAGTGGACCCAGAGCGCCAAGTAACTCTGGAATAGGTGCATGGTGAAGCCCCCCACATTCTCAAGAGTCACATCGAAATCGGGGAGTCATCCAGAACCAAGCCCAGGGTGACCACGCGCATCCTCCTCAACAAGTGGCAGCGCCAGATGGAGAAAGAGCGCTGCCAGAAGCGACGGTACGAGGAGGAGAAGCGCAGAGCCGAAGAAGAAGCACACAGAAGGGACCAGGAGCAATACACGCGCGAGCAAAAGCGCGCGCACTGGGGATGTGCATTCTTCAGGCATTGTTGGAACGAGGGTCTGAAGCTGCCCACGCTGAGGAACTGTCCTGAATGCAGTGACAGATATTTTGAGTACAGGCAGGAGGATGCCAATCGCCGATCCGTCCATGAGAGAATTGGAAGGATCCACCCTAACGAGGATCGGCGCCAAAAAATTGAAGTCATTGATCACCCCAGGAAGCGACAAGTTGATCTAAGGTGGGCTGATCAAGAGGAGGATGAGGACGACTACATCTGGCAGAAGGGGCAATGGTGCCCGCCTGGCCTACGCAAAAGTCAGAAGAGACGGGTTCAACACTTGAGGAACCGTGAACTGAGGCAGGCCGGGATCCAAACAAAGCAAGTGTGGCGCCCCAAAGACCAACCGGAAGGATCAAAGCGTTCGGCTCCAACTTGCATGGTATACTTTTTGCCGAACGAATTCAAGGCTCCTGCTAACCAGGTTGTGCAGGATGAGGCGTCCCTAGATGACGAGCAGGTCGAGGGGATGATGGCACAACTGGTGCTGGCCAAGCAGGCAATTTTCGACAAACCGGCCAAGAATCGACATATGAGGCCGCTGTACTTGAGAGGATACGTCAATGGCAAGCCATTGACCAAAATGTTTGTCAACGGTGGAGCGGCAGTCAACGTAATGCCGTACACCAACTTTAGGAAACTTGGCATGGGCCCGAGCGATCTGACGCCTACCAGCATAATACTGAATGATTTCGCTGGGAATCCTTCAGATACCAAGGGATGCGCTCACGTGGATTTGATGATCGGGTCCAAGACGCTGCTCACTACCTTCTTTGTCATCGAAGGTAAAGGAGCCTACGCCCCTCGCTTGGGCGGGACCGGATTCATGCCAATCGTTGCGTCCCATCCACCATGCACCGGCAGCCTTATCCGGTGGGTGGATGATGAGATTGAGGTCGTCCCGCGGATGACTCCGTGAGTGTGGCCAACATGGAACCAGCCTTTTCCGGGAATACCAAGGTATTGATTGCTTCTCGGGGAAAGGCGGGGAGAAGGTCCCGTTGAACCCGTCGGCGGTGATCAACGTACCGATTCAAGCAGTCGGCTCTTATAGTAATTTTTAATGGAGAACCCCGCAGATGGCACTGATGGCAAGTTGGGGCGAGGATTTATGTCGGCTGATAAATTAGAAGAGGTTGACATTGGAAACGGTGATAAGCCAAGGCCGACGTTCATCGGGCCGCAAACTTGCGGCCGGACTTCAGGGAGGAGTTAATCAAGCTGCTTAAGGAATACAAAGATTGCTTCGCCTGGGATTATTCGGAGATGCCTGGATTGGATCGTTCTATCGTCGAGCATCGGTTGCCAATCAAATCTGGTTTCAAACCATACAAGCAACCACCCCGGAAGATCTACAAGGATGAAGTATTGGCCGATGTGAAGAAAGAAGTTGAAAGATTACTTGATGCAAACTTCGTTCGGCCATGCAGATATGCGGAGTGGATTTCTAACATTGTCCCTGTGTACAAGAAGAATGGAAAGATGAGGGTCTGCATAGATTCCAGGGATCTAAACAGAGCTACTCCAATGGATGGTTACCCCATGCCTATTGCCGATTTGTTGATTGACGCCGCAACTGGACACAAAGTCATCAGTTTCATGGATGGTAATGCGGGTTACAACCAAATCTTCATGACAATAGAGGACATATCAAAGACGGCCTTTAGATGTCCTGGTCATATAGGCCTGTTTGAATGGATAGTCATGACATTTGGGTTGAAGAATGCCGGTGCAACTTATCAGCAGGCGATGAATTACATTTTTCATGAGTTGATCGGCAAAATTGTGGAAATCTACATCGATGACGTGGTAATCAAGTCCCTAAATCATGACACACACTTAAAAGATGTGAAGAGGACCTTAGAGTGCACCCGGAAACATGGTTTAAAGATGAACCCAAACAAGTGCGCTTTTGGGGTATCAGCTGGAGAATTCTTGGGGTTTTTGGTCCACGAGGGAGGAATTGAAGTTGGTAAGAAGAGCATGAAGGCCATCGATGAAGTGGTTCCTCCAACCAATCTCAAGGAGTTGCAATCACTGCTCGGCAAAATTAATTTCGTGAGAAGATTCATTTCAAATTTGTCACAGGAGGTTTTGCCATTCTCTCCATCACTGAAGCTAAAGAAAGATCAGAAATTCACATGGGGCGACGAACAACAAAAGGCTTTCGATGAGATCAAGCAGTACATGAAGGAGCCACCGCGCTTCGGTCCCTCCTCGACCGGATAAGCCTTTCAAGTTGTACGTGGCGGCCGATACCCAAACCATTGGATCGGCCCTTATTCAAGAATCTGAAGGAAATGAGCGTGTAGTAGCATATCTTAGCCGAAAACTACTTGATCCTGAGACCAGGTATTCGGCTACGGAAAAGCTGTGCTTGTGCGTGTACTACTTGTGTACAAAGTTTCAGCACTACTTGTTAAATGCCGAATGCACTGTGTATTCCAAGTTCGATGTAATAAAACATATGTTATCTATGCCAATTTTGAACGGCAGGATTGGCAAATGGATCTTGGCCTTATCAGAGTTCAAGTTAAAGTTTGAATCGGCAAAAGCTATCAAGGGACAGATCATTGCCGATTTTATAACTGAACATCGCGATCCGTCAATTGATTTGCTTGAAATTACCCCTTGGGCTTTATTTTTTGATGGATCATCATGTGGTAAAGGTGGGGGAGTAGGGATCCTACTGATTTCGCCCGAGGTGAGATGTTTGAATTTGCCATCCCTATACGACCCCACCGTCACAAATAACCAGCCGAATACGAAGCATTACTTCGAGGGCTTCAATATTTGAGAGAAGTCTGGGGGTCGTTTCGGTTGAAGTTTATGGAGATTCGTAGCCGGTGATCAAGCAATTGAACGGCCAATACGAATGCAAAAGTGAAGCGCTGAGGAGTTACTACGAAGAATGCAGGGAAATCTTGAAGGGCTTCCCGTTGGTAACTCTACAGCATATTCCTAGGGAACATAATGAAGAAGCAAACAGGCTGGCTCAAAGCACCTCTGGTTACAAAGAGAGTCAAGGAGCGTTTGCTGCAGAGATGTGTGCACTGGGGACGGATCTTGCAGAAGATGATTGGAGGAAAGAGATCGTTGATTACTTGAAGGATCCATCCCGAAAGGTCTCTAGGAAGCTCAAGTACAAGGCCATAAAATTCGTTCTTCTGGATGATAATTTGTTCTATAAATCATTAGATGGGGTATTATTACGATGCCTGGGTCCAGAAGAAGCCAAGAACATGATGAGCGAAGTGCACGATGGGATATGTGGAGCGCACCAATCGGCCTACCGTATGAAGTGGGTCATTAGACAAGCTGGATGCTTTTGACCGACGATATTAGAGGATTGCTTTGAGTATTACAAGGGATGTCAGGATTGCCAGAGGTTTGAAATATTCAAAGGGTCCCCGCATCAGCATTGAATCCCATCATCAAGCCATGGCCATTCAGGGGCTGGGGTATAGACTTGATTGGCCAAATTAATCCACCATCTAGCAAGGGGCATAAGTTCGTGCTTTTGGCTACGGATTATTTTACTAAATGGGTTGAGGCGATCCCACTGAAGAAGGTGACATCAGAAAACATGGTTGAATTTGTCAAGGAGCACATCATCTATCGGTTTGGAATCCCTCAAACAATCACCACGGATCAAGGGGCACAATTCGTGTCACTAGAGTTCAGAGAGTTTGCCGAAAGCATGGGAATCAAATTGTTCAACTCTTCTCCCTATTATGCCCAAGCTAATGGTCAAGCAGAGGCTTCTAATAAGATCATGATCAAGCTGATACAAAAGAAGATCGACCAGAAGCCAAGAAGGTGGCATTCGGTACTCAGCGAGGCACTGTGGGCTTACCGAATGGCCCCCCATGGAGCTACAAAGACCTCTCCTTATGAATTGGTTTATGGACACAGCGCAGTTCTACCTTGGGAGATGCAGTCAGATTCCAGGA
Organism: Cenchrus americanus; assembly: GCA_947561735.1. NCBI lineage: Eukaryota > Viridiplantae > Streptophyta > Magnoliopsida > Poales > Poaceae > Cenchrus > Cenchrus americanus. The sequence goes on along the minus strand of OX387239.1, from coordinate 145,627,093 downwards.
GGGTTGTGTTACAGAAAGATTTGAGCTCCAAAGATTACAGTGGCCTAATGATGGACGAGCTGGAGGATTTACATATGATCCATCTTAGAGCCCTAGAGAACATCGAGAAAAACAAGCTGCGGGTTGCCAAGTACTATAACAAGAAAGTAAAAGTCAAGCAGTTCATAGAAGGCGATCTGGTTTGGAAAGCGCTATTGCCGATTGGGACTAAATATAGCGATTTCGGCAAATGGTCTCCTAATTGGGAAGGACCTTTTCGTGTGGTCAGATGCGTCCCTGGTAATGCATACATACTGAAAACTTTGCTGGGGGAGGAATTTTCCGCCGCGATAAATGGAAGATACCTGAAGAAATATTATCCTAGCATTGAGATCGATCGATGATCACCAACAGCGGGATTACACACATCTGACACAGAAACAGCCGGCGCTCAAGAACGAGGCCGCTTTTAGAACAAAAAATTCACAAACAGAAGAAATGGCCAGTGCCTAGATGCATTGCCCTTAGCACAAAAACTACATTACAACTGCTTCTTGCGGTGTTTACGTCCAACAACCCCGGGTGATCGGGACCTCAAGGAGGTGGAAAGCGAAGGCGTGGAGGAAGAAGCGAAAGTATGATTCAATCTTTTCTTTGCTTCTTCTCCGCCGCTCCCTCTTCGCTTGTTCCGGGACCACCGTGACGGCAACTTGGAAGGCACGAGGGTGACCATGGTTCGCGGCCTCCACCAAGTCGTCCCGTGCCGCCTTCGCATTGTTGTACCGTCGAGACATCCGGCGTAAGAGTGGATGTTAGGGGCCAGAAATCCAGATGCGGGCACAAAGTCAAGGAAGGGTCAGAAGCATTTACACCCTACTAGTGCCTCCAGAGCCATGCGGCGCTCGCATTCGGCTTGGCAACGAGCAGTGATGTCCCTGAGGTTGTGCTCCAAGTGCCGAACGCGGCGGCGTAGTTGATGGCTGACCCTCTGTTCAGGCGTGGCGTCCTCTGCTTCGAGGGAGGAGTCGGAGGAGATGTACTCAGGCACATCTTCAGTCCCGATGATTTCTTCAGGGAGCAAATCAAGGCTGAAAGAGGAAAAGAGGAGGAGGTAAAGCGCAGGATCATGTGGGGAACATGAAGTAAATCAAAGGAAAACTCACCTTCGAATCGTGCGTTTCTTTGGAGGGCTGCTCTCCTGGGGCTGCTTGCCTTTGTCCATGGCCTTGGGGTTTTTTTCCTCTTGAGACGGGGGAGGAGATGAGAAGTGATGGATGAGTGTGCGAGTGGATTTGCAGGGCATCTCAACAGGCTATTTTATTGACCGAAGGGACGCATTGGGAGTGATGACCGGCCAGTACACACTGTTGGAATACCAAACAGCAGGGTTTTCTCCCGGATGCAAAGGGTTTTTGCTTGAACAGTGCTTATGGATTGCCGAATCGGGGATCTTCTGTGGATTTTGCGCCAAGGGGCATCTGTTCACACGTATTCGGCTGAAAGGGAAAACAAGATTCACGGATGCAAATGTAAAGAAAATCATCACAGAGCAAGCACAGAATTCAAAAGTTCTTCATTTATTGCCGATATTCAAACATCCCTAATACAATCTAGTCGAAAAGCCTGTTGAACACAGATTGGGGATGAGTGATTTCGGCAATGGCGTCGTCGTGGCCGTCGAGGCGCTCCAGGATGAGCTCGATCTCCTCAATGTCCTCTGGCGCGCCGCCCCGGAAGCCGCGCGGCCTGGTGGAGTAGTCGACGTCCGTGTGCGTCGCCATGGCAGCCAGGCCCAAGGTAGTGCCCAAGCGAACGCCATGGGTGGCCACCTCGTCGACGCTGTGCTCCACCACGACAAGGCGTTCCGCCGGCGTGTCGCCGCGGGCGTTCACCTTATCGGCCACCGCTCCACCCGGCGCCTTCGACTGGTTGAGCTCGGCATCGCGGGCTGCAAGAAGCAAGAAGAAAGGAGATTAGTATCAAAAGCCGGGTTGGATCAAAGAGTTGATTTCAGAGCCGTACCGTCGATGGCTTCCAGCAGCTGTTTGCGCTGGTCCTCCCATTCCAGCTCGGCTATGCCTGCCTTCTTGGAGACGTCCTCCAACTCGCGCCGGGCCGTCTCCAGCTCCTCCTTGAAGCGGAGGGCGTCGAGCTCCCCGTAGGGCATGGGGGAGTGGTCGTTGGACTCCGAGGAGTCGTCTGGAAGGGGCTGATTGGCCGGCGCAGGAGACGGATTCCACTGAATCAACCTGAAAGGGAGATGATCGTCAAAACAAGAAAAGATCAAAGTTGAAGCAAAGAAGAGGAATCGACGATCATTGCCTTCGGCGTGCATTAGCGCTGCTCCCCTCTGCCTCGTCGGAGGCGCGGCGGCGGTTGAGGCGGCGCACCATGTTGGTTTGGGATGTGCACTGTTTGGAAAGAGGAAGAACTGAGATTGGCAAAGATTCGAGAGCTAAAAGGCTTGGTGGAGAACTAGGGGCACCTACGGTTTCATTTTATAGGCCTGGCAAGACAGATCGTGGCCTTGAGTCGTGAATTTGGATCGTGGCGCATATCCCAAGAAAATCGGAAGGTGGAAAGGTTTCCTTGGCCAGCCCACTAGCGGGTCGCTTGGAGTTCTAGGCCGAGTCGCATTCAGTTGACTGGCTCGGCTGAGGAGAGTCAAAGTGCCATTCGGGAGTTGGCGTTCCTTTGCCGAATGGGTCGTTCAGCGTTACGTTTGAAGGTGCGCAGAAGAAAAGGAAATAAAATGCGAGGACAAATATTACAAGAACGACCAATTCGGTTATACATCAATGGAAGCATTCAAATGTTCAAGTGTTTTGCAATCACATCACGAGCATTGGATGTTGCTTGGCGGAAATTGTCCAACAGTTCTTGGCAATCTTTTTGGGCGCTAGACAAGGTGGTGAGTTCTGCATCGCATTGTTCCATCTTGGCTATAGCCGATTTTGCTTCCTCTTGGGTCTTTTCTATCAATACAGGAAGCTCGGCTATTTTCTTTTTATCAGCCTCTATTTCAACTGACAGGCTTCTCAGTTCCGCCTCTAGAGCAGCTTTCTTGGCAATTTTCAGGTCACAAGAAGCTTGCAGGCTGGCCAATGTATCTTTGTGGCTCTCTATTTGGGATTGTGCCCCGTTCATGGCTTGTTCAACATTGGCTCTCTTCTTTTCAATAGCCGGGCGGGAGCGCAATTTCCTCAGAGCTTGTCTTATGGGCGCATAAAGGATTTCCAAGCCACATATGGATACCAGAGAAGCACTGACATCCTCAGGGAGTTCTTGGCTAATAGATTCAAGCATCTCTTCAAAGTGATCGAGATCCTTGAACTGATCTTGTGCATCTCTTTCTAGCCAGGCAACAATTTCTCTGAGCTTTGCTAGCACCGCCTCTGACAGAATTTGATGCACTCCTTCCATCGTTTCGGCAACTGGATTGTTCCCCGTTGGCAGGCTCGATGACGATGGGGCCTGATCCTAAGAAGCAGTATTGCCGAGTTAGGAGTGCTAAATGCAAAGGTAGCCGAGTTAAGTGCAAATGAGTACCTCATGGCTGATTTCTTGAGCTGGGGCAAGATTTTGAGCAGGGGCAATCACAGGTGAAGAAGGTGCTCCAGGTAGAGTTGAAGCTTCCAAGTTAGAAGGTGCTGATGCAGTCACTGGTAACTCATGGGTTTCTGGCTGAAGAGGAGTTGGATCCACCTCTGTTGGGATTGGTGTCTCTGCATGACCAACAGGTGATTGTGCCCTTGGAGGACTTGACGGCTCTGGCTGGATTGGGAGACTCATCTCTGGAGAATTCATTGCTTCTGCAGAGGGTGATGAAGATGAGATCTCCACTGGGATAGGTAATTCAACCCTGGGTGGACTTGCTTGTTGAGCCACTGGGACGTCCACAAGTTGTTCTTCCATCGTTTCTTCTGCAAGTGTCAAATTAAAGGGTAAATGCCAGTGTTCATCCTTAAAAGAGGATAGTAGAGGTCATACCAGTGGATGGAGCATTGGCAGGTTCTGGCACTAAAGGCTGCTGGGCTCTAGTCTGAAAATGCACAGGATATGATTTATCGGAACCAGAGTAATCTTGTGATCAAAAAAGTAAAAGGGTTTACCTCAACAAGAATTTTCTTGACAGTTCTCCTCCTCTTGGCATTTGGAGGAGCAATCAGAGACAAACCTTGCCTTCTATCAGCAGCAAGGCTGGAAAGGCTTGGGTCTGTTGTGGCAAACCTGGCCATTAACTGAGCTAGAGTTGTGGACTTGAATCCCAGTGCTGAGATCGGGCCTACAGCATTGTAGGAGATATTCCTGGCTCGAGGGGCAGGCACTGTGTTCTTATGAATAAGGGAAGTAAAGGTCAGAATCATGATTGAAAGAGGATATGTCTGATTCAGTAATCCATCATATTACCTCTGAAGTTGGCTGAAAATCAGGCGTCAACTCTGCACAGAACGAGTGCACAGGCTCACTAAAGATATGATCATGGAATTCTTGCCAACAGGAATTGAAGGTGGAGTGAGCTATGGTTGTGGACACAAAAGGCCAGGCGTAGATAGTGGGACTACACACATAATGGAAAACCCTGCTACTGTGCATAAGTTCTTTAATTTCCTCTCTGGGCTTGAGGAACTCGTGCAGGAATAGTCTTGGGGGCATCTGGCCACACCCAAGTTGCCTAGCCATTACATTGGGCTGATAATATTCATAAGTACTAGAGTTCAGCCTTCCTCTATTGAATTCAGCTGGCAGCATACATGGGCGGATTATGATGTTGAGGATCTCTAAGAATCTCCCATCTTGGCGTTCAGATTCAAAAGAGAAGTCACAGGGGAAAATCAAAGTGTCATTGTCCAGATAAGGAAGTCAGAGAGGATTCTGGAAACCTTTGAAGAATAGCTCGAACAGCTGGCTGATGTCCTGCTGAACAAGAACAGTTGAAGCCACTTCTCCATAATTCTGGCATCCTCTGGTGGCTTGGGGCTCCCCTTCAGGGTGATTGGATAAGGGGAAGAGCCTGGTGTTCAAATCAACACCAACAATCTGATGCATGTGGAGCTGCAGCCACATTTGAACAAACCACCAAGGACCGTTGACACATGTTATCCTCTGGCTAGTATACATTTGGGTGACAGTTTGGTAAAGCATATGGTACACACTGCCTAGGAGGAATTTTCCAAGGGGGAGGCGGTTGCCACTGACCAAATGAGACGCCATTGTGATGTGATTCAGGGTAGGCTCATTGGCCTTGCCACAGAAGACAAATCTGCACAGCCACATGTTCAGGAATGCCCTGTATTCGATTTCACCAAGGGGATTGTCCTTCATGTGCTTCAAGATGTAATGCTTGTATCCGTTCCCTGGCTTCACCCCTGTTTGCCGAGAAGAGTTTTTGAATTCCCAAGGCTGAACAGATCCTGTAATGTCAAGGCCGGTGATCATATACACATCGGCCAGAGTTGGAGACATCGGGCCGTGGCCGAAGAGGAAGGCGTTGACACCGTTTGACCAAAAATGGCAAGCTGCTATCAGAAGGTCTTCGTTCTTGGGGGTTTCGGCCAAGGATAATTCCAAACACTGAGCAATATGGAGGGTATCCCAGTTTTTAGTCAACACACTCTTGTCTACGAGAATCCTCCGGTACCAAGTTTTCCAGCCTGCGATTGGAGGCAAGGGCCAGTTCTTGAAAGCGTCTTGCCACCGAGGAGGTGGGGACAGAGCTGCTTTGAAAGGGATCCTCTGAGATTCAGCCACGATGAAATCTCGAGGATCAGAGTTCCCCACGGGACCAAGATAATAGGATCTTGAATTGGCCCCAGTGCGAATCAGAAGCTCAGTGGAAGGCTCCTGAAGAAAAAAGCGGAAAAGAAATCTCAGGTAAAATTGAAAACCTAAATGCCGAACGAAGCTTACGGGAGAGGAATTTACCTGAGCATCTTGGTTTTGAGCTGCCATTGGGGATTTGAGCTTGGAACAAGGAGATCTAGGGTTTGGATATAGATGAAGATTCCGGTGGATTGCGAAGAAAGAAGAACAGGTGTTGACAGATTCGATTTGAAAGTATTCGTGGCTGGAGGTCAATTGCGGAACAAAATTACTTTTATCCCGCAATTGAAGGGGCATGTGTTAACACCAAAATTTGGTAAGGAGTCTGACTTGTGGGTCCGGCTCGATGAAGAGTCCGTCTGGTGGAAGGGAAGATCTTTTCAGAGATATTCGGCAAAGGGATCTGCGGTCGGCTATCTGCTCCAGTTCGGCAAAGGATCAGTAGAGCTGATTTTGCGGGATTGGACGGTGACGTGGCTCAATCAGGAAGAACGAATGGATGGATAGGCGATCAAGCTTAGAGATAAGTTAGGCAACGAATCCATTCGAAGTTGTACTTGACAGGGTACAAATATGAGCCCTGATTGTATGTAAAAAACACAACCATTCTTCAATACACACCGGCCTCACGCTAAACCCTAGAGTCCTTTTGTCGTGTCGTCGAGTTCTTCGAGAGGGTTCATCGATCCGTCGACCTCCGTGAGTACCGGCAACCTTGTATCATGTCTAGTATCATGCGGTGGATTTAGATTTGATGCAAGTAGTCTTGTTACCATGCTTCGTGTCATGCGGTAGATTCAAGCTTGGTTCAAGAGGGTTTCTTGTTAGGTCATGAGCCATGCGGTAGGCTAAGATCTAGCTTGAAGCTAGTTATCGGCTCTATTGGATTTTGGCAAGATCCAATAGATTCATTAAGTTATCCTGTGTTGCTTTGAATTTTTACTTTATGTTTAAATTCATGTAGCACACTTTTGCCCAATCTAGATAAATTTGGATCGGCTTTATCCTTTTGTGATCCTTGTACGAGTCGAGTTCGTGTTTTAATACATGGATCTTGTGCTTTCCGATAGCCGAAACCGAATCGATCTAGGTTGTTACGTGTTGCGGGTTCAAGCTTGCCAATGTTGGTATAAATCTTGAAAGAGCCGGGTATCATGCGGTAGATGCAGGTTTTTGGGTTTCTTTGGAGCTAGTCATCCGGTGGATTAGATTTCAAATCAATCTGATAGATTTATTTACTTGGTAATGTTTGTTCCTTCTTCATGGACCCCGAATCGACTGTTCAGCCGTATTCGGTTATGTTTCTTCACGAGTAGAACACGTGCGTAATTCATGCTTTAAATAGTGTATGATTTTAGCCTTCCATATTTAGATTGTATCATGCGGTGGATAGATCTATTTGTGGAAAGTGGTACGGTTTTTCATGCAAGTTGTATCATGCGGTGGATAGATTTGCCTGACATCGTACCCGACGGGTTTTAAAGTACCTAGACATGCGGTAGACTAGTGCTTTGGATCTATGCATGCTTGTTTATTACATGTTTACGTTTGTGCTCTACTTTATTCATTTGTTTAATGTTAATTATCATGGGGATCGGTCATGGCCTCGTGCATGTGCATCTTTATTCAAACAAAGACCGATCGCTGTCATGCTTACGTCATCCATTCGGCAATGTTAATTTTTCCTTTTACAAGTTCCCGATTGGTTTCAGTTTATTGGCATATAGCTCCCTATAGCTATGTGTCATCCCGTCTGGCTTTTTAGCCGTAAATATGGAACTGTCTGGTACCACCCGGCATGTTCCAAGCATTGGTATCTAACTACTTTATCTTTTGTTAATTTTCAGGAAAAATTGACTGGCACGTCTCGTGACTCTTTGCACGTGTGAAGCCAGCTTGTTCGGCTTGCTGTGTGTTTGGCACTAGGTGCACGTTTCGCGTCAACACTACCACATAATTTCAAACAAAATTAATTCTACTGCAACCATTTTTCACCATTGCAATATCATCCACCAAATGCAACAAAAGCTCGCAACGACTTGAAAGCCGTTGTATTAAAGGCACGTATCGCTACCATTTTTTAGAATGGTTGCAATACAACCATCTCTAGAAACCAAATTTTAGGCTTTGCAATTCACGCGTTGCATTTGTTACAAAACCTTGTAGTGGACACCTTCTTCTGTAAGTTCCTTCTAGGCTCATAGGACTTTGCAGTTTCTTCACTCATCTAATTGACCAACTAGCTGAGGCTTTCGAAGTCATGTGATGCATATTTCTCCCACAGAGTCGGCAAGAGACCTTGGAAAGTCAATTCAGCTAGTTGCTTGTCTCCCAAGTTCAGACTGTAGCACTTATTTATGACTTCTCTGAACCTTTGAACGAATCCAGCTACGGTTTTATCATTCCTTTGCTTGAGTCTGAAGGACCGATTAGGCGACCAGAGGGGGGAGTGAATGGGAGCCGATAAAACTTCTTCCCGAAGGTTGAACTCAGCCTATGTCCCAAATTCACAACCAAGGATTCCCACACGAGTTTGCCAAGGTCGAGTAGTCACAACGGACCTACCAACCCTAGGAACAAACCCCAAACAATCCCAAAGAAAAATCGAAACACAAGAAGGAAAGAACTTAGCAGCTCTACGAGGCACTAGGCAGAAAGTCCACAGTGACCGGCCGAACGGTCCGCGTGGTACGGGCGGACGGTCCGCGGGTCACAGGTGGATGGCCCAAAAATGAAAACGAACCTCCCGTAGCGCACCTCGAATAACGGACGGTCCGGGAGAGCACTGCGGACAATCCAAGCAGCGCGGACCGTCCGGCCAAAATTCATCAATCGGAGGCCGAATTCGGAGTTTGGGGGTCATGATCAAGCTCAAAGATGCACAAGGCAACTATCCATGATCCCCACCAACAAATCCAAACCCAAACACCTCAGAGTCGAAGGAACAAGGCGCGCACGAAAATCCAACGAAAATAGCTCGAAAAAGACACGAAAATCACATGAGCTACAAGAAGGAAATTGATGCAACCATGAAAGCTTCCATTCACTCGGAGGTCAGATTCTTTACAAATGGAGGAAAAATCTAAACCTACGGAGCAAGGAAATGAGAAGCAGTCCGGAAGGATGGTTTGCCTGGAAACCCTAGAGTTAATATAAAAGAGTCCCTCCGGTCCAGGAAACAGACCACACTACCCCTAGCACTTAAGTTGTGATACAAACCCCTCAGGGCCATATAGGTCATGTAGCACTCCCCTTCATCGCACGGCCACACTGTCGCTGTAGACCGCGTCCTCCCAACGCAAGCCCTGCGATCCTGCCACATGTCCGTCGGCATCAAAGCTTCTTGGCGCGCCCGGATCCCGTCTTTGCCCGACGAGCCTCCGGTCTTGGTTTTGTGGCTCAACCAAGTAACCCGATGGTTTTATGGTGAACTGCCGCAAACCCCGTGTGCAAACTCTGGTCGTGAGCCTCTACCCTTCACCGACTCCTGTCCAAGACTTCGTCTTGCTTTTCTTGCCACCATGCGGCCCGCACTTGACCCCACTGGCCACCGGTTCCCTCAAGCCGAGCCTACTTGTCTCTCCACTCTTCGGAGGCCCCACAGGGCATAGACCTTTCGCGCTTGCTCTTCACATGCACCAACGCAAATCAAGCCGCAACCTGCACCTGCAATACTTGGCCAAGAGAAAGTCCACACCATGTTGTCAATCACTCATCACAGCTAGGAGCGACCATCCACCACTCCTCGGACGCTTCGATCCTCAATCTCCCCCTAGATGAGTGCATTGACAACACACACAAGTAACCAATTCAGAGAAAAGAGAAAAAAAAGAAACGACCAAAAAACTCAAACAAATGATCGAAAGCAAAACAAAAGACAAGAAAAGTTCACTTGAGTAAGAAAAATTTCGGTCCCCTAAGGCAAGGGCAACAGCTCGACAATACCGACATAAAATGCTCCAAAATTGCCGACTCCTCAAGGTGAGACAGAAGGGCTCGACACCATTGGCAAAAGAGCACAACTAAAATTTAGGCAAAGAGGAGCTCCCAAATGCATGAATGTAAGCTTCCCTGAACAAATGCATTTGTCCCAATTTTCCTTCCCTTGATGCAAAACTCCCCCTGTAAACATGAATTGGATAATTTCCTCCCTCTTGTTGGTAATGCATCAATCAAGTCTACAAATGCAAGCATGTGCTTCTCAAATATACAAAGAGCACTACAACATGCTAAAATTGAGACATAGACAAGCAAGATAGCCACAAATTGAGCACAAGCATCGCCAACAAGATAGAAAGGGTCATACAAGCAAGTGACATAGCCATGAACAAAATGAGTCATTTTTCACAAAATTTGCCTCTCATGAGCATTGGACCTACACATAGTTAAAATGAGCACAAAAAACATATAACTCACAAACTCCATGCAAGGTCACAAATTCTCATCACAAGGTCATCACAAACACCTACAAGCTATCTCATGTCATGTCAAAGCCACGGAGCCATGTGTCCACTTCTAGATATGAGACTTCTCATTGGTGAACATCATGCAACAGTTTAGCACCCAAGATAAGGAATTTAAAGCAATTGTGACACAGAAGCACATTTTTCAAGCATAGGCATCTCACATACCATTGTTATGATTTATAAATTAAGCATGGTACATGCAGTGCCTTTGGGGAAAAAAGAAGCTTAGGCTTCTCCACAAGGTAGCATGTAGGCTAAACATTCATGATGATAAATGAATCTTTGATCCAAAAAGAAAAGAATATGGTTCCAAGCACAAATTAAGCAAAATATAGCCATAAGCACCCAATTTCAACATGAGAGGCATTCTACTCACAAGAGAGGATCATATAGCATTTTTACAAAAAGAAGCCATCCCCAAGCATATATATCCCAAAACTACCAAGAGCATAGCTATACACCTCATGAGCATCACAAGCAAAGTCATAACCTCATATCTAGCACATCATGGTGATCAAAGCATATGAGAGAAGCACATCTCTATGGCATATGATACAAGTGCAGTCTATGATACAAAGATGCAAACATGATATGATACAAAAATGAAAATGCAACATGCATATATAGATCAACTCTCCCAACCGAAGCTCAAAAAGGGAAAATAACTCCAAACTCTCCTCGCAAATGCGCAAATGTAGCTTGGTCCAAGGGCTTGGTTAAGATATCAGCAAGCTGCTTTTCTATTGGTACATGGATGAGGTCTATGTTTCCCTTTTCTACATTATCTCTCACAAAGTGGTACCTCACTTCTATATGTGGTTCTAGAGTGGAGCACGGGGTTTTTGGCAACACTAATGGCACTCATGCTATCACACATGAGAGGTACATGGGAACACTCCTCACCAAAGTCACTCAGCGTGTATGTGATCCAAAGCAGCTGTGAGCAACAACTAGCGGTAGCAACATACTCAGCTTCTGTGGTAGACTGGGCTACACTAGATTGTTTGCCAGAAGACCAAGAAACAAGCGAAGATCCCAGAAACTAGGAAGTACCCGAAGTCGATTTCCGATCGACTCGACACCCCGCAAAGTCGGCATCCGAAAAAGCAACAAGTGAAAGGGAAGAGGACGCCGAGTACCAAAGACCGAGCTCGGGAGTGTATCGAAGATTCGCTTGACGGTCTGTCGATGTGAAGTCCTCGGTGACGCTTGAAAACTAGCGCACAGACACATAAAAAACTGAATGTCCGGCCTCGTCGCCATCAAATGCAAGAGGGGGTCGATCATGCTTTGGTACTCCTTCCGGTCCACGGGCTCTCTGTCCTCGTCCGCGTCGAGCGTTGTAGTCGTACTCATCGGTGTCGATAGGGGCTTCAAGTTGTCCATCTTGAACTTCTTGAGTGATGAGGACATGAATACCGACACGAGCACATCTACATCGACAACTCCAGCTTCGGCGTCACTAGAAGATACACTCCAGGCGTCGTTGTCAGGACCAATTACTCGGGCTCGTGCACATGAATTAAATTACATCTTGCTATTAAAGAATGAAGGTCCAGAAGAATTGAAGCCAATCCAACAAGCGGGAGGTCCAGCAGTTTAGTTCTTGGCCGCCAGGATTTTTCCTTCGGCTGTGACTTTCCATGTGGCCGTGCGTGCCATGATTGCGTTGCCTCCCGTGCATGTCACGGTCCCACAGGGAACCGCCTGACCCCTTGGGCTGGGTGCGCCTCCCGTGCATGGCACGGTTCCACGAGGGACCGCCTGGTTCTCTGGCCGTCCTAGGGTTAGCCGCCCAAGAGTTTTCCTTTTTAGTTGTTTTGTTAGATCTATATTAGAGGGGGTCCTAGTAGATAAAAACTTGAGTTTGTTTTCATTGTTAGCTTTTGCTACTTTCCGAACAGCCGCATACACTATGTCGCCGTCGTGAATTCAGACTCCACCTTGTGAGTGATTAGTGATATTGCTTGTTCTATTTTTCTTGTTCGTTCTATCGATTGCGTGCAAGAAAAACGATCTTCGTGATCAGGCTGATCTCGCACCGCGAGGTTGGTAACCATTGGAGGTTCGGTTCAGTGATTGCATTGGCGCAACGGGTTCGCTCGTCGTAGTCGGATCGTGAGGGTCGAACCACCACCAAATCGACATTATTCCACTCACCGAAAGATCGGGCACTCCCCCTCTATCATTGAGGATGTTCTTCGTGTACTTGGCTTGATGCACAAAGGTTCCCTCCTTCGCCTGCTTGATCTGAAGCCCGAGAAAGAACTGCAATTCTCCCATCATAGACATCTCGAATTCTTTGCTCATATCCTCTGCAAACCTCGCAACCAAAGAGTGAGATGAGCCGCCAAAGACAGTATCATCCACATACACCTGAACAATTAGTATATCATCACCCTGCATGAGGAGAAAAAGAGTCTTATCAACCTTGCCCATCTCAAACCCCTTGCTGAACAAGAACCCCCTCAACCTGCCATACCATGCCCTGGGAGCTTGTTTCAGCCCATACAAGGCCTTCCTCAGCTTGTACACTCAGCGGAAAACTCAACACTCTCGAACCCAGGTGGTTGCTTCACATAAACTTCCTCCTCTAGGCACCCATTCAAGAAGGCACTCTTCACATCCATTTGGTACAACCTGAATCCTTTAGCCACTGAAATGGCTAGAAGAATCCTGATTGCCTCCAAACGGGCTACAGGAGCAAATGTCACCTCATAGTCTATCCCCTCCTGGCTATAACCCTAAGCAACCAACCTCGACTTGTTCCTCACCACCTCACCATTTTCTAACTCTTTGTTTTTCCACACCCATTTTGTCCTAATAGGTTTGCAGTTTGGTAGTGGCTCTACTAACTCCCACACTTTGTTTCTCTCAAAATTTTCTAACTCCTCATGCATGGCATTCACCCAATTTGGATCAGATAGAGCATGTCCAATGTCTTTCGGCTCAAAGGTAGCAACAAAAGCTGAATGAGTAAAGTGAGGAGCATTTCTGGACCTTGACCGTGTCATACACTCATTGATGTTGCCGATGATTCTTGAGGGTGGATGATCAACTTGAACGCGCCTCGGTGCCTCTCGCCTGGAGACAACCTCCCCCTCAACAGCTGCTTCCACTTGATCTTGTTGGATCGTAGGCGGTGTAGGGGATGGGCCATCCTGCACCATAATCATCGTAGTGGAAGTAGAGGGTACATTCGTGGCTGGAGCTTCACCATCATCACCATCATCCTCTCCAGCATCATCCTCCTCATCCTCAAAGATCTTCTTGACAACTTCGTCGTCACCTGCACACTCAAAGACAGACGAATTGCATGGTCTCGTCGAAGGTAACCTCACAAGTCTCCATGACTATGTTAGTATCAATATTGAGCACACGAAATGCTCGAGAATGACTAGCATAACCCAAGAAAATCCCAACAGAGGACCTCGACTCAAACTTATCAAACCTACCCTTCTTGAGAATAAAGCACCAACAACCAAAAGCTCTGAAGTGGCTCACTCTAGGTGCTCGCCCGTGCATGAGCTCATAGCACATCTTGTTCAAAAAGGCCCTCAGAAAAATCTGGTTCCCAACATGGCAAACGGTATTCACCTCCTCTACCCAATATCTTCTCGGAGTCCTATGCTCATCAAGCATCGTCCAAGCCATCTCACAAAGGGAACGGTTTTTCCTCTCAACTACACCATTTTGACAAGCCACATAGGGAGAAGAAAACTGATGTTCGAGAACCAAATCACGACAAAGTTTTGAAACGAGAGTTTTTAAATTCACTACCATTGTCGCTACGAATAGCTCGAACAGCATCTCCATTCCTCTCATTCTTCAACCTCAAGATTAGATCCCGAGCAAAACCAAATGTCTCCCACTTCCCAGCTAAGTAGAAGACCCAAGCATAGCGAGAATAGTAGACCACGATCACAAGGACATACCATTTCCACCTGCTGAGCACACACGAGCTGGACCAACCAAGTCCATATGGAACAGCTCGCATGGCCTCTCTGTCATAACGGATGTCAAAGGCGGATGAGAGGCGGCAACCATCTTGTCATGCCTACACGGAGCACATACCAAATCCTTTTAGTATTTCAACTTTGGCAATCCTCAGACCAATCCTAGTCCACTCAAGCGTGACAACAAGTCAAAACTCAAGTGACCAAGGCTCATATGCCATTTCCAAAGCTCCGCCGAAACACCAGCAACCAAGCAACAAGAAGATCCAACACACTGAGAAAAATCGGCTCTGGAAATCTGACCCTCGGGGACGATCGTGCACAAGAGATCACCTCGAGAATCTAAGACACGAGAATAGCCCGTTTTGAAACGGACCTGAAAACCCTCATCAAGAAACTGGGAAACAGAGAGAAGATTGTAACCCAAAGACATGACAAGAGAAACACGTCAAAGAGTCACAGACTCACTCACCTTCACCGTACCCACTGAAAGCACCCTACCTTTCCCATTATCCCCAAAAGTGATGTACTCTTTGGTCATCAGCGGGGTGAGGTTGGAGAACCACCTTCGATCTCCGGTCATGTGTCGAGAGCAACCAGAGTCTATCAACCAAAAGCCCTCCATGCCTCCCACCTCTTCCTCAGAGTCGGAGCCCAAGTCATCCTTGTTGCTCTTCTTGCTTGCGGAGCTATGTGCCATGCCACAAAAGCCATGGGTGGCGAAGGACAGGTCGTTGATGTTCTTGCTCGACTGCTTGCCCTTGTGCTGGTTCTCATCTTCATCACTTGAGCTCGATGAAGAGTAGCAGGAGCTTGAGTCGATGTTGCTTGCGTCGGTAACCATCACCCACCCCTTCTTCTTGTGACCACCACTCTTCCTTGGCCTCCACTCGGACTTGTTCTTGCCCTTGTAGTCGTCCCTCAAGCGGTGCTTGTGGTCGGTTCTCGGACGGTGCTTGTGCTTGGGCTTGACCTCCATGATTTCTGGGCACTTGGCAATTAAGTACCCATGCTTCCCGCACCGGTAGCACATGCCCGAGCTCCTCCGAGCATTCTTCTAGTTCGTGTACATGCGCTCAAACATCCTGCTCAGCAACGCGAGGTCCTCCTCGCCTTGCACGTCGAACTCCACATCTGGCATGGACACAAGGCAAGACAAAGAAAAATGTCTCGAAGACGTGTTAGCATTAGTCCTTGAACTAGATACGAGAGCCAGACTACGAGGATCAGTCGGGTTCGCAATCTTTGCCTGCACCCCACGGTCCACCTCAAGGGTCTCATACTTCTCCGACTCAAGAATGGCCTCGACTTTCTCACTCCACACGGGATGATCCAGAGAATGTAGGAGCTTGAAAGCCCTGTCATGGTTATCATACGGGAGTACGGCCACATTACCTCTCATGTTGTTCACAATCACCGTGAACCACTGAAACATGGCATCAATCGACTCACCAGGGAGTTGTGTGAAATTATCATACTCTCACTGGTAGGTCGCAAAGAGCCGAGCCTGAACCTGAGCGTTCCCAGCATGAGCATTCTTCAGCTGCTCCCAAATCCTACACGCCAAGTCCTCTGTCTGAACCCGATCGAATTCGGATTAACACAGAGCATGGTACAGATAGTCGACCGCCTTATTGTTGGTGTCGAACATGTCCCTTGATCCTGGAGAAAGGAAGTTCACAGGACAAACATAAGTTGTGTTCATCCTGACATCCCACATGATCTGTCCCTTGCCGTGAAGGAAAGCAGCCATCCACCTTTGCCACGTCTGGTAGTTAGTACCATCAGTGTGGAGGACCCAGTCCCCATTCCTGGTACGCCATCTTTGGATCTTAGACTGGTTAGAATCACGAAAATCTGTAACCGGCTCTAATACCAAATGAAGGACCTATTAGGCGACCAGAGAGGGGGGAGTGAATGGGAGCCGATAAAAATTCTTCCCGAAGGATGAACTCGGCCTATGTCCCAAATTCACAACCAAGGATTCCCACACGGGTTTGCCAAGGTCTTGTAGTCAAAACGGACCTACCAACCTTAGGAACAAACCCCAAACAATCCCAAAGCAAAAGCGAAACACAAGAAGCAAAGAACTTAGCAGCTCTGCGGGGCACCAGGCGCACAGTCCGCAGTGACTGGGCGGACGGTCCGTGTGGTATGGGCGGACGGCCCGCGGGTCACGGGAAGATTGTCCGAAAATGAAAACCAAACCTCTAGTAGCGCACCTCAAATAACAGACGGTCCAGGCGAGCACCGCGGACGGTCCGAGCCACGCGGACTGTCCGTCCACCCCAGGCGGACGGTCCGGCCAACTTCCTCCAAACGAAAACCACCAAACCGATGGATCAAAATGAAGTGAAACAAGAACTCGCGAAGAACACGAAGAACACCTGGACGAATAGCCCCTCGCGGACAGTCCGCCTGCCCCTCGCGGACGGTCCTCCAAGCACGGGAACAGTAGCCCGAGCCTAAAACCGCAAGAACCAACCTCCTATCCGTCCGTGGATCTCCTGAACGGCTTGAGCTCTTGAGGTAAGATTTGGGGGAGATGAAAAGCGTCTGTAACACCCCATGTGTTTATTAAAGATAAATACCTCATTTCATTATGTTAATCAAGATTAATTAGCTCCTAATCATGTTTAGCTTGATTATGCTCACTTTTGCACATCAACCCTTTGTCAAACTCTCCTTTGTTGGCCAAAACCCGAGTAAAAGGCTGATTTGGTTTTCTTGCGCGTTCTCCAAATTTCACTATAGAAGTTCAAAATTGGCCAATATAAAAGTTCTTCATTATCTCCGGGAACACATTTTTCATAATTGGCAGACATTCCAATATTGATTGCAAAGCCTCTTAAATTTCGAGATGAAGTTCCTTTGCACAGTAATTCTGGGCGAGTTTTTCCTGAAGTTCAACGAGATTTTCCCACAAATCTATTCACCAAAACATATGACGTTCTTTTTTTAAAGTTGTAGTTCTATAGTATCTCTAAAACTTTTATTTTTAGATTTTTTCACTTAGTTATCATTTTTGGGAGTTTATCAATTTAGAAAACTAGCACTTGTAATAAACGGACGACGCCGACGTCGTCGCAGAGCAGAGCACGCGCCCGCGGGCAGTCCACGTGGCGTTTGCGGGTCGATCCAGCGTACGGATGCCTGGGCAACGTTACTGTGGACCGGACGCCCCGCCGTGGACCCTCCGCCTCGTGTTTTCCCATGCATCGAGCTTACGCAGCAGGACGAGCCAGCCGGGCACCACTCGCCGCACACCGCACACCTGCACGCGCGTGCCACGCATGCGGCAGGCCACCTAGCCGCCCTTTTGCTGACGCACCCCTCCCCTTACTCACCCTGTAACGCCAGTGTCATCCTCCAACAAAAAAGCGAGGCAGCGGTGTGCAGTTACCGTCTCATTGCACGTCGCTGATCGCCATAGCCGCGCCGCTACAGCCACTCCTCCTCCGGCTATCCGTGCTACCCCTCCACTCTCCTACGTCTCCTCCTGGCCCTCCTCAGCACCACCATGCCGCCGCCCAACCGCCGAGACGCGCACGCACTGAGCACGGATGGTCGCAGCGGGTACGCAAGGGGCATCCCGCCGCCGGCGCCCGCCGGCTGTGTCCCAAGCCCGGACAACACCTAGAATCATCCCTGGGAGGTACGTATTGACCATTGAGATCACTCCCAGCGAACTACGGCGACCAGACCACCGCCGGCGAGCTCCTCCCACCGACGGGGACTACATTGCGTCTCCCCCAGTCTTTCTAGGGTATTTTCCATAAACGAAGGATCTTCTCGTAATTTCCGAAACTTCATTTGAGGGCTTAGTTGCAAATGTATTTTTAGGGTTTCAGCTGAACCTTAGAAACATCTCTACAAATCGTAAAAAATCAAAAAATGCAAATCTAATTTTGTTGGGTTCCTTGTGAAGAAACCTACCTTTTCTAGAAAGCATGTTTATGGTTTTTCTCTGTAGTTTTAGAATTAAAAATTCAAACTCAGTTTGATCAGTTTTCAGTGTAGTTTAAAATATACACATGTTATGAACTTGAATTTTGGATATGTTGCTCTTTATGGCATGTCTAGATCTGTGACCAAAATTGGCATGATTTTGATGTGTAGATTACAGTTATGATTTATGTAAGCTTTATGTTAGATTAAGCTTGATGCTTTTTACGGCCCTTTTCGTAAACTTTTCTTTAAGCACCAGTGCACCCTAGGGCCTTGTCTTGTTGAGTAGTACCTCTGGTAGGATGGATGTTATTTTTAGGTGGAGCTTTGGTTCGTGTTTTGGATTTAATATTGTGTAGGAGTTTAAATTCAAAATTTTGAACAATAATTTGAATCTGCACCTATGCCTTGGTCAGAGACTTAAATTTGGTATAAATGACTTGTAGTAGAAAGTTGAGACCAGAAAGATTAATAAATCTTCTTGCAAGATTTCTTTGTGTTATGCTAGGCTAAAATTTGTCTTTTTCGTATAAATTAATTTATAGATGATCTTAAGCTAAATTTGGGTTTGTGAGCTTAAAATAGGCATATGTTGCTGTGTGCCAAAATTTAGGACCATTGGATGTGTTTTAATTTTATAGGAATTTTGGATGAATGGCTAGCTAGGGAGTTGAATAAATAAGATTAAGTTATTATTTAAGATTAATTAAGGTTTTCATGTTTGTCCTTTTTTTTAATAATTTAAACGCACCCCCTTATTGTTTGGTGAAGTTAAGTAACTTAAATTTCTTAGATGTGCACACAATCACCATCAAATTAGTGTTTAGTTCATCATCACACCACCCTAATATGTTAGGACGCTAGTGCCATGCTTTAAGGATACGGTACAAGTCGAGTAATGACTCATTGCTTGCGAGATGTTAGGTTACTTATGTTGGAATCATAAGTTGGTTAAAATGACTCGCTCATGTGGTAAAAGCAATGGGTTTGGTCTTGACCGAGTAGCATTGTGCTGGTTTAAGCTATTGAATATACCAAGTGCTTGTCGGGAATGGGACCGGTAAGCCTAGTACCTTTTGAACCGGGCGGGATCTCTCTAGCTACCCGCTTGGGTTGCGTCTCCGGGCTAGCTATCCGTGGTATAGTGGGTGAGTTCCGAACTGGTCGGGATAGACCCTCCGGATAACCATGTACCAGAGTTTGTAGCGTCTGATCCCAAACCGTGAGACGTTGGGAACCGCCTGGTCGGGGTAGACCCCACATTTGCTTTTATTTGATTTCTTGGCGTCCACTTTCTTCTGTGTATCTTGGGTTTACCTTGCAAGGATATAAATCGATCGATCGTGAGTTACTCGTCATTATTTGAGTCAGCTTGACCACTGGCTACCCCATGTATTTATAGAACAGTTGGATTAATATTATTGCTTGTTTAATATTGTTTGCACAACATGCTGGTTTAGTACAAGTGCTCATCTAGAATGGTTAACATACTAAAATATGAGCTAAAATTTAAAAGTAAGGATCAACTCTTAGATGCTTTTGGCAAAACAAACCCACCAGCCAAAAAGCCTTACATGTATAGTTGTGTCTTTATTTTGACAGGTCAGTCTTGCTGAGTATTAGCATACTCAGCCTTACTTGTGTTATTGTTTTCAGGTAAGCCCATTTGGCCTGGCTCTATTCCAGATGGTTGGAAACTTGAGTGGGAGAATGATGATGAGGAGTGATATGCTTGGATGTCCTCCCATGTGTATCCCGCGTTTAGTTTTTTTATTTCCGCTGTTTAAACTCTGAATCACCTTTACTTTTTTGTATGAAAACCTGGTATATAATAAAGTGAACTTGTGGACATTTATGTAATGTTGAACTTGTACTCTGATCCCGCCTTCGTGTGGGTTTAGCGCATATCTCGATCCTGTTGTAAGTGATTTACCAGGCTTTACCCGGCAGAGGCGACAGAATAGTTCTTTATTATTGCTTAATGGCCACGTGGACAGACTTAGGCGATAATACGTAATTATTTTGGGCGGTTCTGTCATAGCGTCCCTATGGGATGCTATGCCCCAAAACTTAGACCCTCAAACGATCTAAATTGCGGGGAATCGAATCGCAACCGAGCTGAACCAAAAACCTAGGGTCCAACCAAAATCCTTCAATCGGAGGCCGAATTCGGAGTTTGGGGGTCATGATCAAGCACAAAGATCGACAAGGCAACAATCCATGATCCCCACCAACAAATCCGAACCCAAACACCTCAGAATCGAAGGAACAAGCCGCGGACGAAAATAGCTCGAAAAAGTCATGAAAATTACACGAGCTACAAGAAGGAAATCAACGCAGCCATGAAAGCTTCCATTCACTCGGAGGTTAGATTCATTACGAACGGAGGAAAAATCTAAACCTATGGAGCAAGGAAATGAGAAGCAGTTTGGAAGGATGGTTTGCCTGGAAACCCTAGAGTTAATATATGAGTCCCTCCGGTCCAGGCAAAAGACCACACTACCCCTAGCACTTAAGTTGTGATATAAACCCGTAAAGGGCATATAGGTCATGTAGCACTCCTCTTCATCGCACAGCCACGCCGTCGCCGCAGACCTCGTCCTCCCGACACAAGCCCAATGATTCTGCCATGTGTCTGCCGGCATCGAAGCTTCTCGGCGTGCACGGCTCCCGTCTCCGCCCGTCGAGCCTCCAGTCTTGGTTTTGTGGCTCAACCAAGTAACCAACGGTTTTGTGGTGAACCGCCGCAAACCGCGCGTGCAGACTCCGGTTGTGAGCTGCCCTGCACCGGCTCCTGTCCACGACTTCGTCTTGCTTTTCTTGCCACCATGCAGCCCGCACTTAACCCCGCTGGACACCGGGTCTCTCAAGCTGAGCGTACTTGTCTCTCCACTCCTCAGAGGCCCCGCAAGGCATAGACTTTTCGCGCTCGCTCTTCACCTGCACCAACGCAAATCAAGCCGCAACCTGCACCTGCAATACTCGGCCAAGAGTCAGTCCACACCGCGTTGTCAATCACTCATCACAGCCAGGAGCGACCATCCATCGGTCCTCGTTCGCTCTGGTCCTCAGAGTCTAGTCAGATCAATGTTCTTATTCTCATTGATGCCAGAGAAGAAGTAATTATGGAACTGCTGTTCCAAATTGGACCACTTGATAATGGAATTAGCCGGCAGTGATGTGAACCATGAAAATGTCGGCCCTGACAGAGATGAAGAGAACAAATAAATCCTGAGTGCATCAACATTCCCTGCTTCTCCACATTAGATGATAAACCGAGTGATTTTCTCCATAGTGGATGTTTCATCTTGTCCAGAGAACTTGGTGAAGTCTGGCACTTTGAACCTTCGAGGTAATGGTATCTGACAATAGCTAGAAGGATACAGTGTCCTATACATGCAGGACTGCTGCTTGGGCTTTATGCCATATTGCTTCAGTAGCATCTCTGAAAAGTGGTCGATTAACTTCTGCTACATATGATATTTCAACTCTGTGGCCACTTGTTCAATTGCTTGTATCTCAGCTGGAGTTTCTAGAGGTCATTCTTCTAAGATTCTAGTTTTTGGATCTGGAGCTGTCCTTGCCTTAGTAGAACCTTAAGTGTTTGAATGACCTGTAATGGACATAGCTTGTCCAATCAGCTGACTAGCTAATGGGGCTGGTTGTTGCGTATTCAACTGGCTTGAAATAGCTAATCGATTTAGAAGTGTTTGCAGCAATTGTGCAGATTCCCCTTGTGGGAACACTAGCTGCCCTACTGCTTCTTGGTTGATCTTTGTCGTTGACTGTGGAGGCGAGGCTGTCTGTATGGGCATCCCAAGCGTTGGTTGCTATTGTGGAGCGGTTTGCATAGGCATCCCAAGTATGGGCTGTTGAGACGATCTCTGAGGTGGAGTGGGATTTGGTCTTTGAGGATGAATAGGAAGTCTTTTCTCTGTCGGTATGACCATGTGAGCATGAGCAGAACTAATCTTAAATCTCTTAAAAATTTTGCTCCCATGATTGAAGTAGACAAACACTACTCCTTCCTCAGTCATGTGCACAGTCCCTGGAGTACCTCCAAATGTAGCTTGGTAAGACTGTGGATATTTCACTTCTGGAATTTCTTCAATCACAAAGTGATCACAAGGTAAGTCCCATCCTGCAAGCTTCCAATCCAAATCTCTCATAGCAGGATATTTATGTTGATTATGCACTAGAAGCACCTGATCCTGGACAGTGGATTGCACTGGTGACGTGACAGCAGGATCTTTAACTTTACCATCACCACTTTGATTCTGAATCGGCTGAACATCCGATGAAGAACTAGCAGCAGCTTGTGGAGATAGTGTAGCTTTTGTTGTTGGATCATCAATCGGTGGTATAGCTGATTCATCTTGCTAGAACATTGGAGGAGTTTGTTTAGGTTGGTAATATGTAGGCCCCAAATATCCTCCTGCTCCTTTCTTGAGTGCATCAACTATGGCATTCTGAATTGTATTCGAGAATATCTTGGATTGATCAATCATTGTTTGATGCATAGCCTTGGTCATCCTGTCTTGAAGCCCTTCGGGATCGGCTGAGAAGGTGACTTGCTTCAGTGTTGGCAAAGGATTTTTGTTGAAAACACCACTTTTAGTCTAACCATATGATGCCAGACAAAGCACTTCATAATGCTTCATATGAGCCTCGAGCTCAGCCTTGTCTGAACCTTTAAGCTGATCCTTGGTGATTGGTTGAACATTCTTTGGATCGACTTCAGAAGGACCATTCTTCGTAGGCTTCGCCATCATTGACTTTTTCGTGTCCCACCACGTGTGCCAAAAGTGTGTTGATGAAAAAATAGGATGTCACCCTTGCGCGCGACACACGTGACTCCCTTGTCTGTAGCAAGGCGTGCCAGCCAATCTGACTAGTTGATTGATAATGAAAAATATTAGGGATCAGCCAGAGAACCAATGGCCTTTCAACGACACGTGTATCAGCCAATTGGCCGATACGAGTAAAAGAGGGATCGGTCAGCTTAAAAGCGACCGAAGCGCGGGTATGCAGATAGATCGATCGCTTGGATCGGCCGATCATAACGTCAACACTCGAGTAGGTCGGAATCGGCTGTGGTATTAGAAGCCGATAGGATCTAGATCGAGTGGAAGGTAATGATAATATCTAAAACCACAAGGATTGGTACGAAAACTTGTAGATCTAGCTAATATCGATAAGGGGTGAATAAAGAACTAGAGGAAACCTCAGCGATATGCCCGAAGGTTAAAGCCTAGGATTATTCAGTTTACGGTACTCACAAGCTTGCTGGAGATCGGTTGATGCAGCCTGACGAACCCGAAGCACGGCGTTGTAGAAAAGGGAAAAACGCAATGGCGAAGTTGCCGAAAAGTAGATGTTGTAAAGGTAGATGTTGTAAAGTAGATGCAGTAAAAGTAAAGGGTTTGCCTGGAGGCGGTTTGTTTGGTATTGGTGTGTACACTTTTTCCCGACCACGCAGGGTCACTATATATGTCTTGGGGACAACCCCTACTTCTAACATATCATGACAATGTTTACTTGCATCTAAAGATAAAAAATTACTAAAAATAGAAGAGGACTCTCGCACGAGTCTAAGACGTTCTAAAAACTGACTCTTGACCCATTGCCAATCGTGGACTCACCTGCCTCCGCCGTACTTTCCATCTGGCGTATTTTCTTTTTACCGGCTTCTTCATGCCCATCGGCCGATCGCTCTGACCCGCTGGCCCACTGTCAGGGCTGAACTCTTCTGACCATCGGCGGGTCTCATTGACTGCTCTATTCTTCATTCTATCAACCGCTTGCACTCTGTTTTCATTGGCTACTTCTCCTTATCCTTTTCGGACTCTATTTTTTCCAAAAAATGGTGTCAACAGTCTCCCTATGAAAGGTTGCTCAAGGGCACGTGTAAAGATATTCGCAACTTTTGAGGCGAGAGCAGAGTTTCGAGGGTTCCTTGTCCCCTTCCTTTGTTGCTTTCGTGAGTTTGTTCTTGAATCTCATGTTCGGGGACTCCAACCGATTTTCGGACCCCCCAACATTGCGCCCACCGTGGTTCCAGCCGAAAAGTAACTCACGAGCCTCCACAGAAGAAGTTCAAGAACACTCCTATTGAGGCTAACCCAGACCATCATGCTGGAGAAGACAATGGAATCCCTCTTACCACAGAACCTTCACAGATCACAGATCAGGAAAGGAGGGCAATGCTTGAGGCTCTTCAGAAGGCAAGCGCTGAGAAAATAGCGCATACTCTAAAGCCATTCACTGAAGAAGATGCTGAGGAGGATGATGATCAAGCTGTGGATAGAGAATTAGAAAGGGTGAACCAACAAGTGCAACAGCTCCAGAAAGAGAAAGAGAGGTTCGCGAATTCAGAGCTTTGGAGAGCTGGAGAAACTTAATCGGGCAAAAGAGGAAGTAAAAAGGACAGCTTCAGAGAAGCTGGAGAAACTTAATCAGGCAAAAGATAAAATAGAAAGAATGCAGAGAGAAATTGATGAAATGAAAGAACAAGAAAACAGCTCACTATGGCGTGATTCACCTCACCAGAATTCTGGCCACAACAAAAGAACCTCAAGAGAAAATTTCTTCACAGGCAACGGAATCTTGCACTTCGTGGATCCTGATTCACCACTCTCACTTGGTCTGCAAACACTACCGTGGCCGCCGAAGTTCAAACCAGTCTCTCCCCCAAAGTATAATGGGTATGGAAACTCTAGACATTTCCTCATGTGATATGAATCAGCTGTGAATTTAGCAAGAGGAGATGATGTCGCACTGGCCAAATCCTTCATCATATCTTGTGAAAGCGTAGTCCTCAACTGGCACTCTCTGTTACCACCACATTCAATCTTTAGCTGGATTGACCTCATGACAAAATTCATCCAAGCTTTCCAGATATTCCAGGAAACCACGGTAAAATCCTTCAGATCTGTACAATTGCAAGCAAAAAGATAAAGAATCATTGCAGATCTTTGTAAGAAGATTCATGCAACAAAGATCTCAAATCCCAGAAGCGGATGACAAGACACAATATCAGTGCTCATCAAAGGTCTAACTCCAGGACTAACAACCTCAAACTTAACTCGAAGAGAGCCAAAGACCATTGATGAACTTTTTTATGAACTACAAGAGCACATCAAGTCCGACGAAGATCATAGAAGAGTAGTGGTCGAGCGAAATCAACAAAGACAAGGTAATAGAAGAACAACATGGAGACCTCATTACCAGAACCCACGAAACATCGATAATGTGGAAAATCCATAGTTCAACCAGCACAGTAAACCAAGCACAAGAGGAGGTTTTGTGCCTCGAGGAAGAGGAAGGGGAAGAGGACCCCTGAAAATTTAGAATAATGAGCCAAAATATCCATACTTTTACTACCAATATCATGGAAGAGGTCATACCACCGAAGCATGCCCAGAAACCAAAAAGAACATAGCTAGAATCCAACAAGAGAAAACCATGATGAGTATTGCCTCCACAATGCCAAGCCAATTTCGTCCAAACTTCTGGCAACCACAATTCATGGGTCCTCAACCAAATCTAGTCAAAGTGCAGCAGTTCCAACAAGTACAATCATCCTATAAGCCTTCTCAGCAATTCTATCCTCAGTCTTAGCCAATTCAAGACATTTAGTAGCCGCAACCAATTAAGGAAATATTGATGCCACCTCCTGATAATTCATCAAGACCTAAGTCGAGTTCAAGAGGCCACAACCCGAAAGCATTGCCCTCATTCAGAACTATCATGCCCATAACTAGCAGCTCAGCCATGGAGTTCGACACAAAAAGACAAAGGAACAATTACTTCAGATCTGTGAACACAGTCATCAACAATGGCCCAGCCATGCGACCAGAATGAGCCAAAGTGCTGATAACATTCACTGAAGAAACTTCAAGTTGAAATCGACAAACCACAATGATGCCATGGTCATTGAGGTAAACATAGCTGGATGGGTTATCGGAAAATTTTTGGTGGATAATGGAAGTTCGACAGACATCCTATTCTTGAAAACTTTTGAGAAGATGAATTTGAGTCAACACATGCTGCACCCACCAGAGTACCAACTGCTGGGCTTCGGAGGGAAACCAATCAAGCGAGTAGGAAAAATAGTTATGCATGTATCCTTCGGAGATCTTGACAAAGCCAGAACGGAAACACTCACCTTCAATGTGGTCGACATGTACCATCCACATTTCGCAATTTTCGACGGAGGATCATGAACAAGTTCGATGTTGTGATAAGACAACAATTCTTGTGTATGAAGATGCCAGCAACAAAGGGGGTTATCACTATCTTTGGCGATCAGCAAGAAGCTCGAAACATTGAAAATGGTCACACGCCAGGGCAAACCAATGTGCATCAGTTTAACTCTACCAAAGAGAGGAAAGAACCCTATATTGAGGCCAAGCGGGACAAAGAGAAAATCGAGATAGCCGCTGATGGCGAAACCAAGAAAGTGTACCTAGATGACATGCCTGACAGAGCAATCGTGATAGGGGCTCATCTTAGCCCCGAAGAAGAAAGAGAACTTGTGCAATTCTTGAATAAGAATAAAGATGTCTTTGCTTGGTCAGCTAAAGACCTCCAAGGTGTCGATAGAGATATCATCGAGCATGCTCTGGAAACAGATGAGAAAATAACCCCGAAAAAACAGAAACTCAGGAAAATGTCCGAAAAAAAGTTAAGGGAGTAAAAGCAGAGGTGCAGAGACTACAAGATGCCAAGGTGATCAGAGAAGTCGTGCATCATCCTGTATGGCTAGACAATACGGTACCAGTTAAGAAGAAAAATGGAAAGTGGAGAATATGTGTGGACTTCACAGATCTTAATAAAGCTTGCAAGAAGGATGACTTCTCCGTAGAGAGGGTGGACTAAGTTGTTGACGACGCCGCGAACAGCGAAATGCTATCACTCCTAGATATGTTCTCAGTATACCATCAAATAAGGGTGCGAAAAGAAGACAAAGAGAAAAACAAGTTTCATTACTCCTTTCGGAACCTTTTGCTTTGTAAAAATGCCAAAAGGTCCAAAGAATGCAGGATGCACTTTCTCAAAAAGGATAGCAATAGTTCTCCATCCCCAGCTTCAGAGAAATATTCTAGCATATGTCGACGATATAGTTGTCAAGAGCATTCAAACAAAACACCATATCAGTGATCTATCCGAATCATTCGCGAACCTCAAAGCAGCAAATCTTAGGCTGAATCTTGAAAAATGTGTTTTTGGCATCCACAAGGGGAAACTTCTAGGATGTCTAGTTTCGACAAAAGGCATCGAGGCAAATCTTGATAAAAGCAAAGCTCTAGTCGAGATGCAAGATCCTGTTTCAGTGAAAGATGTACAAAAATTGACAGGGAGAGTCGCCGCTCTCAACAGATTCATTCCCAGAGCTGCAGAGAGAAGCCTGCCTTTCTTTCAAGTTCGCCGAAGTTGAAAAAACTTTCAGTGGTCCGAATCTCAGAAGCAGGCTTTCCAGAGCTCAAAGACTATCTTTCGAATATGACCAAGCTATGCCCTCTAAAGCCTAAATCACCACTTCTAATGTACTTGTCTGATTCAAATTCGGCTGTAAGTGTTGTGCTAGTACAAGAGAAAGAAGAAGAAGGAAAGCCCAAACAAATTCTGGTATATTTTGTTTCGAAAGTTCTCTCAGGGTCCAAACTCTTCTACTCTGAGTTGGAAAAAGATAGCATATGCAGTTGTGATGGCCACAAGAAAACGAAGGCACTATTTCGAGGGTCACAGAATAAGGGTTATCACGAACCAGACACTGAATGGCCTATTCACGAACAAAGAAGCATCAACTCGAATCATCAAATGGGCTGCTGGGCTGTCAAAATACACAGTTGATTTTAGAGAAGAAGTGCAATCAAATCGCATGTTTTGGCAAACTTCGTCGTGGATTGGACGTCAACAAATCATAATTTTGGCGAAGTCATAGTCACACCTTGGGTAGTACATTGTGATGGGGCTTGGTGCGACAGAGGAGTTGGAATATCAGCAATCGTAACATCTCCAATAGGAATCGTGATAAGATATGTTGCTCAGCTTGATTTCGCGGATGATGTGCACTCTACGAACAACAAAACTGAATATGTGGCTCTACTGCTAGCCTTGAGGAAGATGAAAGCTCTGGGTCAACAAACCTTCATCATCAAGGCAAACTCTAAATTCATTCAGGAACACATTGAGAAATTTAGCGAAACAAGAAATCCTGTTTTGATGAAGTATCTCGAAAAGGTTAGAGAGATGGAAATGCACTTCAAGGGCTATTCAGTTCAACACATATCAAGAAATGGCAATAATGAAGCGGACAAACTGGTGAAAGCAGCAGCCCAAAATCATGCAATGCCTCCAGACGTGTTCTTCGAAATCATCAAAAAACAAAAGCCAAAAATCATGAACACTGTGGAAACTCAAGATTGGAGAGCTGAAATCATGGCATACTTGAGGGGCACTATGAACCACAAGACGAATTGGAGGAACAAAAGGCTAAAGCAAAGGGCAAGGGGCTATGCGGTAGTGGACGGAGAACTTTACAAGTCAGGGGTTACCGAGCCATGGTTGAGATGTATAACCTCTGAAAAAGGTCAAGAACTTCTCAAGGAAATCCATAGTGGATTCTGTGGTGGACACATAGGCACAAGAGGTCTAACAAGCAAAGCAATAAAGCAAGGATTTTACTGGCATTTGATAAACATTGATGCAAAGAAGCTTGTTCAAGAATGTGAAGCATGTCAAAAAACAGCGAATCAACAAAACTTGCCATCCATGCCAGTTTATCTAATTCCTCCATCATGGCCTTTGCAAAGATGGGGAATGGATCTGGTTGACCCATTGCCAACAGCTCAAGGAAACTGCAAATTCGCAGCAGTAGCGGTTGATTACTTCACCAAGTAGGTGGAAGCAAAAGCATTGGCGAATATTACAGCACCAACAATCCATAAATTCTTCTGGCAAAACATAATCTGCAGATTCGGGGTACCAAGGCAGCTGACTGTTGATGATGGGAAGCAATTCGATTGCTACTCTTTCAAGGAATACTGCAGAACTATGGGCACTCATGCGAAGTTCTCATCAGTTTATCACCCGCGGTCTAATGGGGTTGTTGAAAGAGCAAACAGGCTGATATTTTCGAGAATCAAAAAGTGCTTATATGATCAAAAGAAGGGAAAATGGACGGATGAATTGTCGAAAGTGATCTGGTCACATAATACCATAGTGTCAAGAGCACTGGGTTTCACACCTTTTCGCTTACTATTTGGCACCGAAGCATTGACACCAGAAGAGATCAAGAATGAGAGCATGAGAGTGCAGAAAGCAAGAGAGATCAAAGAAATTGATATGAAGGTAGAGAAAGACATGATCGAGCTAATGATCCTTGAAGCTGCCGAAAACATCGAGAAATACCAAAAGGAAACTAAAGCATGGAAGGATAGAAAAGTGGACAGGAAAGACATCAAGACTGGTGATTTGGTTCTGAAAAGAAAGAAAAATTGGGAGAATCCCGGGAAACTCCAAGAACCTTGGGAGGGGCCATACACAAGAAAGGAAACAAACATGCCAGGGGCCTTTCGCTTGACAGACTAAACAGGTGAAGAGCTGCCGCATTCGTGGAATGCTGACAGCTTCAAGAGGTATTACCCTTAAGAATCTTGAAGGTAGTTAGATTTATTTTTCAGAATTTCTTTCCGCAAGTTCAAATTTCATAAAAATGTAAAAATCCAAATCACGGATCTATAAGTGGTTTCAGGAACAAAAACATTTACTTTTTCGCACTTAACTTAGAATAAAGAGGACCATACTCTTTTCCTTGCAAAGGGGGCCCTAACTCAAGGGGCAAGGGTTTTAATGAGGCAGATCCTATGTAAATACTCTTTGTGATATGTATGAAAAGAGTCTTCCCCCAAAGTATGTGTATCGTGAAGTGCCATTGTCGAAGTTCATGAAAAGGCTCTGTGATAGCCTCGATTTATCGTGAGAAAGAAAAGTTCGTGAAATGACTCTGTGATAGCCTCGATTCCATTGTGAGAAAGAAAAGTCCGTGAAAAGGCTCTGTGATAGCCTCGCTTCCATCGTGAGAAAGAAAAGTTCGTGAAAAGGCTCCGTGATAGCCTCGATTCCATCGTGAGAAAGAAAAGTTTGTGAAAAGGCTCCGTGACAGCCCCGATTCCGTCGTGAGAAAGAAAGGTTCTGTGAAAAGAGGCTCCTTCATAGCCAAAGGCTCCGTGAAAGCCTAAATCCCACCATGAAAGGGATTTCCTACCGAAAGGCCTGAGACAACAACAAGTTGTGGCCTAAATCCCACATTGAAAGGGATTTCCTACTGAAAGGCTTGAGACAACAAAAAGGTGTGGCCTAAATCCCACCATGAAAGGGATTTCCTATTGAAAGGCCTGAAACAACAACAAGGTGTGGCCTAAATCCCACCATAAAAGAGATTTTCCACCAAAAGTCCTGAGACAACAACTAGATCAAAACGGACACCCTACTAGAAGTTTGGAAATGAATGAAAGTTGTGGTCCAGAAAAGTTCGAGTGTATTCATTCAAGATTCTTTGTGTATATGAAAAATTGTAAAACAGAAGCCAAAATTTGTTAGGCTGCAGAAACAAGATAGTGGATTATCAAAAGTTCAGAGAAATTCGCATAAAGGGGCTCGGAAATCTCCAAAGACGAGTAACCATACAAGGTGGTTGAAGCAACTGAGGGTTGCAATATCAACCAGGGCAAGTATGCCAAGCAGACGCTAGTCCACAAAATTCGTGAAACAAATTTTGTTGACTTACACTTTAAGGAAACTATAAATCCCTAGGTTTCCACGAAATTTTTGCATGAAAATGGCAAGGTGGGGAGGGTGACGTTTTTCTTAAAAAACAAGTTTACCGCCTTATTTCCATACAAAAATTTCACAAGAGTTTAGTTACATAGCTTCCAAGAGCTAAAAGTTCAGAAAGAGAGTTCGACAATGTGGCCCGGGTTGCGACCACTGTTTTCCATAGTATCGCTAGCATAAGCGAAGTTGCAGTCATCAATCTTGGGACTAAGGGGAACCATCTTCACAAAGGTTCGAGAACTTGAGGCTTCATTGCAAAGAGCATAACCATCACGCTGAAGGAAGAACCAACTCAGCTGAAAGCTACACATCGAAAAATATTGACAACACTCAAGCTAAAAGTCGGAGAATTTGCACCTGGGATAAACATCTTTGAACAACCACCATGATTCACAACTAACTACTTGATTCCCACGATGAATTCGTAAAGGAATCACATCCTGCACAGGCCCACCTTGCTGGACCTACGCAGGTTAAAGTTTACAAAACAAGTGTTTAGAGAAGGGGTTGCAGCCCATAAATATACAAGTTCATAGCTTCCACAATAACATCAGAAGCGAATAACAAGTGAAATTTCATCCAACGATATCAACCTTCGGGGAGCTAGTATCACGGCCAGAGCTCGCTTCTTCCCCATCGTCCTTGTCGTCATCACTACTGCTGCCGTCACCGCTGCCCTCATCACCCGAACCATCTTCTTCATCGTCAGCATCGTCGTCCTCTTCAGCCCCGGAAGATGGTTCTTGAACTTTTGCATCTTTACCACGTTCTTCACTCTGGATCAACTGAAGAAACACAAAAAATATATTAAATAAAAATCAAAATAGAAACGTTCATGAGGTGCTAACAACTTAGCAAGATTTGTCAAAACTAACCTCCTCATGTTTCAAGCGAGCAACCTTTTTCGCGAACTCCTTCCCACTTGCATACCAAAACTCTCTTGCGAATTTAACCTTTATAGCTTGAATGTCCCCGTACGGTCGAATAATCGAAGTGCTTCCAACATCGGGAAATTGTGTAGGATTTTCACAAAACTTCATGAGATCAACACAGTCAAAGTCATAGAGAAGCTTCGGAATACTTTCTTCTGAAAAAGCAGCAGTGAAGTCGCTAGCTCCTAAGATAACCTCAGGAAGAGCCCGGAACTCAGACTCAATCCAATCCATCAGATCAGAGATTTCTTCATTTTCAGGGAATGGGCCAGGACGAATGCCAAAGTTTTTCAGGGCCTCTCTATACTCCTCGAACAAGAGTTTCAATTTTTTCTTAATCTCGTCAACATCCTGTCCTGAGGTTTTGCTTCACTCAGCTAAAGCCTTCTCGAGATCTTGAATCTTCTGTTCCTTGCTGCTCAAAGTCTTCGCAAGATTAGAGTTCTTTATGGAAAGCTCGATGTTGCTAACACGAAGCTCGTCAACAGCCTTAGCATTTCGACCAGAATCCTTGCAAAGATTTTCAATCAAGTTCGGATCATCTTCGTGTGTCTTCTTCAGCTTCTCTAGATATTTCTTTGAATCTTGAAGGGCAGCTTCAGCGATATTCTTTTCGTCCTGACACTTCTTCAAGGAGTTAGCAATATTAGCAATCTGTTGCTCTAACTCAATGCTCAAAACATGAGCCAAGTTGAATTCATGCTTCAATTTCTTAGATTCGCTAGAGAGTTTTTAAATAACCTCGTCCTTCTCAAGCAACCGTTCAGCGATAACTTTACCAACGATTGATGCCTTCAAATCATAGGTCTTGCGAAAACTTGCTAGTTCAGATGACGAAAGTTTTCGGATAGCCCCTTCAAAACCTGCGAAAATCATAAGAAACGTACCAACAAGTTATATAAGAAAACAAGCAAAGACAACAAAATATTCAATTAAAAAACAACAAAATATGTCCAAACCTTTTTTGTCAAGTGCCTCTAAAGGAACCTTGATAACACGGTCAGAAATCATGACAGATCTCTGAAGGGAAGAAAAAGATTGCTTATCAGCGCCACAGATCACCTTGCTAGACAATCGAAGTTTCTTCGTTGGAACGTCTCCTCCGGTTTCATCCATGAATTTAGGGGATTTCCATAGCAAGGAAAGCTTAGGAGCACCACCATCCGCAACAGTCGTTTCATCACTAACACTTAACAATTCTCCCGTAAAGGATGTACCGAAACTCTCATTGTAGGCATCAACTGAAGGAGAAGGGTCCTGACCTTCGGGAAGTTCTTCGCGTGTCTCAACCAAAGGGAGGGTTTCAACGGGATCATCACTTCTTTGCACTGTCCGCTCCAAGTCTTCCTTAAATTTGGGAGAAGTTCTGTCTTTAGGTTCAGAAGCTTGGGAGGAATTAGCCTCAGCATCAACGGCAGCAACAGAACCGGTGCCTCGGCATTAACGGCAGCAACAGAACCGGTGGGTGCCTCTTGAACCTCGAGAACATCATCTGAAAAAGTTTCAACATCGACGAATTCATTCTCAGAACCAGTGGTATAACTGCGACGAACATTAAATCTCAAGTCACACCATAAGCAAGAAGAGAAACATGTTGGGCGAAGTTCTTCAGTCATCTCGTCGTCTGAGAAAGCCGAAGGAACGCGTTGAACTGTGGCAACTGAAATCTTCTTAACAACCTTCTTAGCTTTCTTTTGAATTAGCTGAGCGAGACTCGAAGCCACCTGAGCCTCAGCATCGGAAACACTGTCAGAAGCCTTGCGTTTCATCTTACTAGATTCCAGGGACTTAGTCCTCTCCAGACGAATAGTAGAGGAAGAAATATCGCCGGCTTCGCTAATTCCTTTCCGGTTCTTTGAAGTTTTCTTCCTCGGAGCCTTAGGTGGAGCGGCTGAGCAGGCAGCCACGGCAACAGCCAGAACCTTCTTGTCAACGTCTGGAGGACGGGAGCGAAGTGCAATCTCAACACTAAGCTCCGAAAATACACGATTCACCCTTCTCTTATGCTTGACTAGAGCTTTGAAGGACTTGTATTGATTCAGAGTCGATTCGCCAACCATGGCATCAACCTTTTCTTCAACTTCAGAAATAAAGTTGTCAAGACTTTGGCCTTCCTTCAATCGCAAGTTAAATCTAGGAAAAGGAACTTGTTGCGCCACCTAATCCACAGACAAGAGAACGATATTAGCAGGTTGCCATCCAGCTGATATGGGCCAAACTCTGGCTGCAACAAATTCTTCAATGACATCGCGATCGCCGAGAATGGTGCTAGCCAATAAGAAAGCATTTTTGCAACTTTCAAAGTCTGCAGTGCGTTTGTTGTACGAAGCAGTGCACACTGCAGTCACCGGCGCCATAGGCGAACAGAAGGGGTAAGCTAGCCCGTTGTATCCAGAGACTTTAGACATGTCAACTTTCACATAGAACCAATATGAACTCCAATCTTTTGAGAAGTTGGTCTTGCTACAGGGAGCAAACTAGATTCGGTTGAGACCTTTCCACGAATTTTGTCTTTGGGTGTTAAAAGTACAGCATGCGTAGTGTGCATCATAATACTTCCTGTCATCAAGCTTGAGGATATCCTTCTCAATCACAAGCTCGAACAAATGAGCGAAAATATCAGCACTGAAGTTACACTGGAAGGTCTTCATGATCCAGAAGAATTTTGAAAGTTCTAGAAAGGAGTTCGGTGTCAAATGGTGCATCTTCATAGAGAACTTCTCAAGAATGCAGGGCAGAAGAGCATCATAGGGGAATCTGAGTCCACAAGTAAAAAAATCCCCAAAAACAACCACTTCATTTGCTTTGGGAGCAGGTACTTGTTCACTAGAGGGGGGACGTGCATCACTGACATGAAAAAACCTGGCTTTCTCGTATTCCATGATAAGTTCGACGTAACCTTCGATTCGCTGAACACGAAGGCCGGAGGATAAGATCTAGTCTTCACGCCAACAAGTTCGTTCACATCAGCAACAACATTGGATAAATCTTCTTCGCCACCAGACCGGTCTTCAGATCTAATCTCCCCTTATTCGCGAATACCGGAATCGGGAATGGACCCAACAGTCGGATCGTCAGCACAAGACTGAATGTTCCCAAGATCGCGAGTATCTTCTCCAGTTGGTGGGACACCAGCAACAGCTAACTTCTCCGAAGTCATGGGTCTAGCAGTACTCTTAGTACGAACCACCTTTCGTAAGAAATATAAACATCAGAATCATACTAACTTACAAAGAAACAAAGAGCTACGAAATGGATGGCTAATAACCAAAACAAATAAAGCAGAAGAAAATAATACCTTCAGAAGCAAACAGAAATCGCTAAGCTTCAGGTGTCCTAGAGCAAAGAGCTTTCCTCGAAGAATGCTTTGAAATCTTCGAAAAAAGCAATGGAACGGTGAAACAGAGTTACCGCGCCCACCCTCTATTTATCGGGAGAGGGGGGTAGGCTCAAGAAACCACCTCGATATGACCGTTGCGCATTTTTAGGGGGACATGTGTCCACTCCGACATTCCGAGGGTGCCGTTTTTTACCGGATTCTAAGGATTTTTCGTGGAAATGGATCGTCGGAGTCAACCCACTTCCACGAGGGGCTAGTGTTGGGGAATTGGACAAAAACTTTTCACCCTAGAAACGTCGTAGTTGCCGAATTCGTGAATGTGCCTCAGGGTGAAAATTCTATTTCATAGCATGGAAACATTCATAAACGTGTTCTATTAATTTTACATGATTCGTCAACCTTCTAATGTGCGAAATAATCACCGAAATAGCCTTGGGTCGCAAGTTTGATGTTTGTTTCATGACGACTGGAATCTGGCGGAGTTAGGAAATCATGAACTGGTGAACTTTGAAAGCTTGTGGAATCTCAGTTCGGAAATCTTAATAAGTGATGATTTTCGCGAATGAAGCTTCAGAGGTCAAAAGAAGACCAAGTCAAAGATGTCACCTCAAAAGTCCGGGTTTGAAGTGTGAACTAGTGGCAGGCTTGTAAATGTATGAAATTAGCCCCGCAGATCACGGGATGCAAAAGACATTCGTGTACATGTTCACACCAGAAATATCCTCTAGATTCGAGGGTAGTCTCGGAATGTAAAAGTCTCTTCGTCTCCCTATAAAAGGGGGCTCAATGGCACATGTAAAGGGATTCGTAACTTTTGAGGCGAGAGCAAACTTTGAGGGTTCCTTGTCCCCTTCCATTTGTTGCTTTCGTGAGTTTGTTCTTGAATCTCGTGTTCGGGGACTCCATTCTATTTACAGACCCCCAATAGGGTGGCGGAGGCCAAAGGGGATCAACGTATTTGACCGCGTTGTGAAATCTGAATCATGGGCCAAGAATGCCGGAACAACTGTCGATAACGACGCCAATGGCAACGGTGGTGCTGTAGGTGGGGCCAGGTCGACACGTTCAACAATAGAACTCGTCAGAACAACCACTGATTGAAAGTCACCAGGACCAAATCCACCCAAAGGGGAGCTTGATCCCTAGGAGGCTGCACTTGAAAAAACTTCACACTGGCCAAACAGAGGTGAGTGATGCAGCATCTCATCGCGTTCAACAACGGCGAACTCGCAACATCCCAGAAAGTGGTGAGGCCACCGAAACAACCGCAGAAGTACGGCATCGAGGCTGCAAAAACACCAACGAAGAAAACGACAACGACAACAACAACAATAGAAACATCGACCACGGAGAAGTGGGAAAAGGTGGGAGAAAAGGGGGGACTGCTCAGATCCGGCGAAGCAGGAGAAGAAGGGGATAGACCAAGCAGGGGAGGAAGAGAGGGAAGTAATTTATATAAGCTTACCAGAGCAACAATGGTGGCGACGAAGAGGACCACTGAAACGGCAGTGGTGACACTGACGAAGGCAGCGTGGGCACGGCAGCACAAGCCAATAAGGGACAATACCACGAAGACAACAACAAAAAAGAAATCTAATAAAGTAGTGGATCTAAACAGTGGGGGCTCCCTATGCCAGCTCGCCGTCAGAAGGGAGGGGGAAGGGGCCCTCGGAGGAGGAGGCTGTCATGAGCTAACAATACTATGTGGGCCGAGAGCCAAGTAAGTCATGGGCCTGCGTGCTGACTTGGCCATTGGGCCGTGTATCCCAGACTAGTTTAAGCTGGATAAACACTAAGGAGTCAACATCAAGGAATGAAAACAAACCCTAGAAACAATATCATCTTCCTCGAGGCGGCGCTGTCGTGCTCGTTCCTCGCTGCGCGTGACACCGGCAACTATTATCGCTAGCTTGGTCAGTGACATTTGGTATCAGAGCCAGCACCACGCGTCTTCTGCCAGTGTCGAATCCTCCCTCATTACATCCTCCACCACCACCGCCGTCCACCCTGGCACCACCTCCTCCACCACCACCGCCGTCCACCATGGCACCACTGCCTAACACCCAATCCATAAGCTGAACACAGATCTAGCCACCACCTCTACCTCCGCCACCACCACAATCGGGGCACATCAGGGAACCCCACCACCACCACCCCTGCCGCCGCAGCCCAATCCTACCCAAGCCTAGAATCCCATACAAACTTCACCTCCATTCGCGCAAGAACTAGCACGGGTGGTAGCTGAATCGAGCAATCGACCCAAGTGAGATCCAATACGCAAAAAGCCAACCCTAACCTTCCGATTGGCTACGGTCGAGGAGCAATTCAAGTAGCTCACCGCAAATATCAAAACCATCATAGTGGACCAAGTCAAGGACAATCAAGACCTCAAAGAACTCCTCAGGTGGAAGGAGTCCACTACAAGGTCGGCCGCTGATCTGCAGTTCTCCATCAATGATCTCACAGTCCGCATGCAGGCGTTGGAAGCCACATTCTTTAAGGCTCCGCCTAAGGTCCTGCCATGTGAGAGAGAGGGACGGGCAATCAGCCACGGTAAGAGCATTCACCACTAGGGTGTTGAAACGGGGACAGATCCCCATTCCACCCTGGTCAAGGGTGAGAAACAACTTCCCCAAAACCCTTATTGTTTGTACCGATCTGCATGGAGCTAGTAGTAAATAGAATTTCATGCTTAGTACCAACCAGCATCAGTATGGGCCTAGGGAGTATAGTTTGCCAAAACTTGATTTTCCAAAGTTTAGTGGTGAGCATCCTTGTTGACGGTTCAATAACGCGTCAAGTTATGATCCGCAAGCGCACGAGTCGGTTGTAGCTTTTCCCTTAGAGTATTCCCCGAAGGTTAATCAATCCGTGGAACAAGTGGATTGCTATGCTCAACTAAGTACTAATGTTGTTGATTTAAAGCTCTTTATCAAATAAGTGTAAGTAAGGAACTTAATCTAATTTAATCTAGGTTAAAGAAGACAAAGTAGAGAGTGATGTAAAGGAAAACTCAAGAACGTAGAATGCTTGTCCAAGGGATCTAGGATCACTTGAAGATGTAACCACCTAGCAAGAACAACCCGATCTAATCTATCACAGGTAAAAGTGCACGGAGTCCAACCCTTTCCATCTCACATACTAGTTACTACATGAGGGTAATCTGTGATCGAACACCAAGTGCACAAGACGTTGATGTGTTCTAAGCATGCATGATCGAAGGTGTGAACCAAGTTCATTATGTTTTCCCTCCCGCGCACTGTCACTACACGACGGTAATCGCATAAAGAAGAAAAGTAACATGATAGCTAAGCTATGAGGGATGCATCCCCAAAGCAAGTCGGCCGACCAATAAGATTAAAGCACCACCAACATGAACATGAATATGATAGCAAAAGATTCAAAACATAGGTTCGGTGATTACAACTCAAGATCCCCCTTCAAACCCTAGGACAAACAAGGACTTTACCCCATAATGTTACTCATTGTAGCGCTGATCATGGTGTACAATCCCCCGAAGTAGATGAAGGCCATGAGTGCTCCCTTCGTGATCCAATCTGCTTCTTGTTCTCGGTCTTGTGACGGCGGACGATGAATGAATTTTTTTGTGGCTTTCGACCAAGGGGCTATAAATAGCTCAAGAGGTAGCTAGGTCAAAGGGGGCGTCGAACCGGGCCTGGAATGGGCTGGGCTGGTCGGCCCAGGCCGGCCGGCCCAGGCCCATTTCGGCCCGGTTCAGCCCTGGTTTCCTCCTCGCTCTCGTGCGAGTCCCTATTTGTGTGCACTTGCATGTGGGCCTTTGACGTCGTTTCCTTCACGGTTAAGGCTTGAATCTTGTTATCCAAGCGTTGCCGTTTTCTGGTT
Source organism: Cenchrus americanus (assembly GCA_947561735.1). Taxonomy (NCBI): domain Eukaryota; kingdom Viridiplantae; phylum Streptophyta; class Magnoliopsida; order Poales; family Poaceae; genus Cenchrus; species Cenchrus americanus. The sequence continues at coordinate 145,587,945 of OX387239.1, read as the reverse complement.
GAGTCCCTGAAGATTTGCATGTTGACGCTTCGGTCCTCGGGTTATTAGGAGTCATGTTCATCGCGTGTCTTGACTCTTGTCAGGCATCATGATCTTCTTCTAAAGTGCTTGATGAACTTATCCCGAAAGTCTCATCTTTAGCGTAGATTTCCTACATAAACAATAAACTCCAAAATCGACATGCAAGAGTGAACTCGTTATATTAGGGGGTTAGTTCCAGTGGTTAGAATAATAAATCAATGCCAACATTAAGGGTAAACTCATGGCTAGGTTGATGGAAATTCACCGTCAACAACTCCCCCATGCTTAAACCTTGCTCGTCCTCGAGTAAGCCGTTAATGAATATCAGCGTTGCCTTTCATTACTTTATACCCTGTAGTTGATCATACATGAGAAAACATAATGCTCTCAAGGATTTAATCATTAAAGTTCCATAATGTACTAGCCTTCATCGTTATAGAGGGTAGATATTAATTTAATCACTTCCCAAAAGTAATTAACTCATGCTCCCAAATTTCAAATAAATCTTAGAAATTTTCAAGTTAAGAGCTCGATGAAGAAAAAGAGCTAAACCAAGTTCAAAAATAAACCTCCTTTCATCTTGCTCATGAACTCTCATCTCATCTTGTCTCTCAAAGCCTATTCATTCTATTCCTTTCCCCTCTCAATATATATAGTGTAAGCCTTTATGTGGAGATATATGGGAAAAGTTTAGTCTTACCAAATGAGATGTTGTCAGAACAAGACAAGCTTCTCATTGTCTTACCGAGACTTATCAAAAAGATCATTGGAAAATAATGTTATATCAAGGAGGGGGAGAGAAAAATACACACACTTTGAGATAGATGGACATGTGCAAATGGCAGAGTGATCCTGAGGCACAAAGGAAGTCCTCGTTATTGGATTGCACATGGTTAGAAAAAATGAGTTTGGATATTAAATCTTGAAACTTTTGAGATTCCTAATTGAAGGATCAGATGGCGACTAGAGAGGGGGGGAGTGAATAGGAGCCGGTAAAAATTCTTCCAAAAGAATCCGGCCTATACCCTAGACAAACCCTGGTCACACACAAGCGATGGATCGAATCACGCACCAATCGCCAAGACCACGAGGTTATGGATCAACCTCTAGCCTTAGGAACGAATCCTAGAAGCACACGCGGAAGCACTAGAAAGGGAGGGAGGAATCGAACCAAGAAGCAAAGCACACAGGCTCTGGCGGACCGTCCGGCGGGGAGGGGCGGACCGTCCGCGCCGGCCACGCGGACCGTCCGGCCTGCTCTCGCGGACCGTCCGCGCCAACCCCGCGGATCGTCCCGCCGTAGACCGCGGACCGTCCGTTAAAGCACACAGAACACCAGAAGCGACCCGAGAAAAACGGACCGTCCGCCGAGGCCGGGCGGACCGTCCGCGCCACCCGCGGACCGTCCGCTACTCAAGCCCGGACCGTCCGCAAACTGGCTGCAACAAAAACCAAAAGCCAAACCGGATCGAAAACAAAGGCGCGCAAGAACACGACGAACACGCGACGAACCCTAGCCGCGCGGACTGTCCGCCAGCACCCCGCGGACTGTCCGCCAGGTGCGGACAGAGCAGAAACAGCCCGACCCCGAAACTCAACTCCCCCAAATCATCATCGGATTTCCCAAATGGTTGAAGCAATGGAGACAAGGGTTTGGGGACTTGAAAAGCGTCACACAAGGATGCTATAGCCCAAAAATCTTGCCTCCTAACTCCCTAAATCACCGGGAATCGCGAATCCTTTGAGCACCACCAAAAGCAAGAGCACCGAACGAAAACTCACGAATCGAAGTGGTTTCCCGGCGTTTGAGAGCACAAGATCAGGCACAAAGATGCACAAGACATCTATCCATGTTTCCCTCAAAGAAATCCGGGGAGAAACCCACTCAAATCCGCGGAATCACACCGGGAACAAAGGCACGAAAACAAGCACAAAAAGGCCACGAAAACACAACCCCGAATCTTCTATACAAACCAGGAAAGATTCACAAGGTCTAGCATGCCGCCCTAGCATCCATCCCTCTCAACAAATCTCTCATGAAGCTCTCATGCTAGCCTAGAGGAAATGGAAGAAAAATAGCTACGAAAATGAGAAAGAGGAGGGAGGAAATGAAACCCTAAGTCGCGGAGAGAGAGAGCCATCAACACACACTCATGGCTTATATATCAGGTCCCGCCGGAGTGGTAAATGACTCGACTACCCCTAACTTAACTACTGGCGATACAACCCATGTAGGGGTATTTAGGTAATGTTTGTGGGTCTTGCCATCGGACGGCCACGCCTTTGCCGCACCCTGCGTCCTCCCGACACAAGCCATGCGATCCCGTCGCGTGTCCTCCGCCTCGAAGCTTCCCGACACGCCCGGATCCCGTCTCCGTCGTGTTGGGCCCTCGGACTTGGTTTTGAGGCCCAAACCAAGAAACCGTGCCGATGGTTTTGTGGGCAAACCACCAAACCCCGCGTGCCCGGTCCGGCCTCCCGCCAAACCACTTGACTCGACCGCCACCGTGCACCGGCTCGCTGTCCATGACTTCGTCTTGCTTGTGTCATCACCATGTGGCCCGCACCCGGGCCCCGCTGTCCACCGGGTCCCTCGAACCGAGCCTACTTGTCTCTCCATCTCCCGGAGGCCCCTCAAGGTTGAAGACCTTTCGCGCCCGTTCTTCACCACCGCAACAACACGAACTAGGCCGCAGCCTACACCTGCGCACTAAGCCAAGAGTCAGTCCAACACCCGTTGTCAATCACTCATCACTGAGGAGCGGTCATCCATCGACCACTGGGACACTCCTGGTCCTCAATCTCCCCCTTGATGAGTGCATTGACAACACACAACTCGAAATGAAATTCAGAGAAAAAGAGAAAAGAAGAAGAAAGAAAAACAAAGCTCAACTCATGACCAAAACCAAAGAAAGGCGAATAAAGGTCACAAGCCAAGCAAAGCACAAACTCCACAACGAAAACAGCAAGAAAGCTCCCCCTGAACAAATGCAAGCACCCCCTGAACATGTGGATGCAAACTTCCAAATTTCAGCTCACCTCTTCTGAATTTTCATTAAGCTCACCTCATCTCCCCCTTGTTGACAATGTATGAATAAGGTGAAAATGCAGAAATGCAAAACAAAGCATATAAACATCTACATGAGCTTCACAAATAGGCCAAATCTAGTGTCAAAGGCTAAGAATGAGACAAAGATCACACATGTGAATCATAGCATAGTTAAAGCATTGCCACAAGTAATATATGAAAATACAAGCATATGACAAAGCAAAATTTTCAGATTTAAGCAGTTTTACCAAAAGAAGGCTCGCTTCACATGTAAAAGCCTATCCATGTCACACTTGAGCCACAAACATGCATACCATTCAAAGATCATACAGGGATATCAAATTCTCAGCAAAAGATCATGGCAAACACCCATAAAGCAAAGCATGTCATGTCAAAGCTCATGAGCCATGTGTCCACTTCGGGGAGACTTCTCCACTGGTGAACATCATGCAACATGTTTAGCACCCATATGTGAAAGATAAGACATTTTAAGCATAGACATGATGGATGGAGCATTTTTCAAGCATTCACACTTCTTTTCAAGATTAATTCATTTTATGGTACATGAAGTGCCTTTGCGGCAAAAAGAAGCTTATGCTCCCCCATGAATGCAACATAGGCTAAACATTCACAATGATATTCGGCCTTTGGCCCAAATGCAAGAACAAGGCATCCAAGCACAATCTAAGCATGAAAAGCACATTTAGACCAAACTGTGACATGGATACACAACTACACACGAGTGGAGCAAATTTCATCAAAATTTAGTCAAGTTTAGCATTTATTTCAAAAAGGGCTATCTCACCACACATATATCTCAAATATTCCAAGAGCATAGCCGCACATCACCATTTCTCCACACATATGACCAATATCTCACAAATAGCCAAAGAGACTCAAATATGGCATATGAAAGAAGCTCATCATCCTAGAATGCAATATATGACAAATGCAACATGATATGTGACAAGATGGCTATCCTACCATGGTTTATACATCAAGCAAAGCATGTATATACATCAAAGTAAACATGGTATGATACATATGATACAAAAGGAAATCCCCCAAGAATCAACTAGAAAGGGCAACAAACCCCAAGTTCCCCCCGCAAGCGCACAAATGTAACTTGGTCGAGAGGCTTTGTAAAGATGTCGGCTAGCTGATCTTGGGTAGGGACATGAGTCAACACAATGGTTCCTTTCTCCACATTGTCCCTCAAGAAATGATACCTCACTTCTATGTGTTTGGTTCTGGAGTGAAGCACTGGGTTTTTGGCTACGCTTATGGCACTGGTGCTATCACAAAGAAGTGGAATCTGGGTGCACTCCTCACCAAAGTCTCTCAAAGTGTATGAAATCCACAACAGCTGGGAACAACAACTCGCGGCAAGAACATACTCCGCCTCGGTGGTAGACTGAGCTACACTAGACTGCTTGCGGGAAGACCATGAGACCAACGAAGACCCAAGAAACGCGGCAAGTACCGGAAGTAGACTTCCTCTCGACTCGACAACCGGCAAAATCCGCATCGGAAAAACCATGAAGGGAAAGAGTCGAGGAGGAAGAATACCAAAGGCCAAGACCGAGGGCAGACTGTAGATACCTGAAAATCCTCTTGACGGCCTATCGATGTGATGTCCTCGGCGAAGCCTGAAAACGAGCGCACAGACACACGCTGAACTGTATGTCTGGCCTCGTCGCCGTCAAGTAGAGGAGGGAGCCGATCATGCTCCTGTACTCCCACTGGTCCACTGGTTCTCCGTCCTCATCCGCATCCAAAGTGGTCGTACTCCCCATGGGAGTCGACATCGTCTTCACATCTTGCATCTGGAACTTCCTTAGCATGTCTTTTGTGTACTTGGTCTGGTGCACGAACGTTCCATTCTTCACTTGCTTGATCTGCAGCCCGAGAAAATACTGCAACTCGCCCATCATGCTCATCTCGAACTCCCTGCTCATCTCATCTGCAAACTTGGCAACAAGGTTATGTGACGAGCCACCAAAGACAATATCATCCACGTATATCTGAACAATCAACAAGTCATTTCCATGCTTGAGGAGAAACAAGGTCCTATCCACGATACCCATCACAAACCCTCTGCTCAAAAGAAAACCTCTCAATCTCCCATACCAAGCATGGGGCGCCTGTTTCAACCCATACAGAGCCCTTTTCAACCTGTATACCCTGTGTGGGTACAACTCGCTCTCAAACCCAGGTGGCTGCTTCACATACACCTCCTCCTCTATGACCCCATTCAGAAAAGCACTCTTCACGTCCATCTGAAACAACTTGAACCCTTTAGCCACGGCAAAGGCTAGAAGGATCCGAATTGCCTCAGGACGGGCCACATGAGCAAAGGTCTCCTCATAGTCGATCCCCTCCTTCTGACTGAACCACTAAGCAACAAGTCTGGACTTGTTCCTCACAACCATCCCATTCTCTCCCTCTTTGTTCTTCCAAACCCACTTGGTTCCTATGGGATGGCAATTTGGAGGTGGTTCAACTAACTCCCGCACCTGGTTCCTCTCAAAGTTTTCCAACTCCTCATGCATAGAATTGACCCAGTTTGCATCAGATAAAGCATGTCCAATGTCCTTGGGCTCAAAAGTAGCAACAAAAGCAGCATGAGCAAAATGAGAGGAATTCCTGGACCTCGACCGTGTAGTGTGTTCGTCGATGTTTCCAATGATCTTTGACAGGGGATGTACTTCTTGAATCCGCCGGTGAGCCTCACGCCTCGAGACTATCTCCCCCTCAACTTCAGCTTCTCTCGCCTGGTCCCCTTGTTGCACCATCGTTGTCCATGAAGTAGACGGTCCATGCTCCAGAGTGGTCGTAGGGGAAGTAGTGGGTACACACTCAGCTTCAGGCGCATGGTTCTCCCCATCATCATCTCCAGCTTCGTCCTTCTCCTCTTCAAAGAGGTCCTCGGCCATCTCTTCATCACCTGCACATTCAAAACCAAGAGAGGTACATGGCATTGTCTCGTCGAAGGTCACCTCGCAAGTCTCCATGATTTTGTTAGTCTCAAGGTTAAGCACCCTATAGGCTCTAGAGTGGTTAGCATATCCAAAGAAAATACCATCACTAGACCTAGCCTCAAACTTGTCGAGTTTTCCCTTCTTCAGAATAAAGCACTTGCAGCCAAAGACTCGGAAATGACTCACCTTGGGTGCCCGACCATGCATAAGCTCATAACAGGTCTTCTTCTTGAAAGCTCGCAATAAAATCCTGTTGGAAACATGACAAGTCGTATTGACCGCCTCAGCCCAATACCTCCTAGGAGTCCTGTGCTCATCGAGCATCGTCCTAGCCATCTCACAAAGAGTCCGATTTTTCCTTTCCACGACTCCATTTTGAGGGGGCACAAAAGGGGTCGAATACTGATGTTCAAGACCTAGATCACGACAAAAGGCATCAAAATGAGAGTTCTTGAACTCAGAGCCATTATCACTGCGGATAGCTCGAATAGCATTCCCATGGCTCTCGTTTTTCAACCTCACGATCAGATCTCGAACAAAACCAAAAGTCTCACTCTTATCCTCCAAGAAGAACACCCAGGCATAGCGAGAGTAATCGTCCACCACAACAAGGACATACCACTTCCCACCCACCGAGCGAACTCGAGCCGGCCCAACAAGGTCCATGCAACGGCTACGTCGGACGCTCGGTCATGACATCGGTCAGGGGTGGATGGGGAGTGGCTACCATCTTACCATGCCTACAAGGAGCACAAACCAAATCCTTCTCAAGCTTCAACCTCGGCAATCCTCGGACAAGGTCAAGACCACTCAAGCGGGAAACCAAATCAAAGCTCAAGTGTCCCAACCGCCTATGCCATTTCCACAAATCAGAAGAAGGACCGGCCATCAAACAGCGAGCAGGACCCAAAGAACGAGAGAAATCAGCCCTGAAAATCTGACCCTCGGGGATGATCATACAGACAAGATCACCTCGAGAATCAAGCAAACGAGACTCGCCAGACTTGAAACGCACCTCAAAGCCCTCATCAAGCAACTGAGAAACCGAAAGCAAATTGAAACCCAAAGACTTCACAAGAGCCACTCTCTTCAACGTTACCTTGTCACTCACATGCACAACACCCTCCGACAGCACCCTTCCTCGTCCATTGTCCCCAAATGTGATGTACTGCTTTTCCTTCACTGGGGTGAGGCTGGAGAACCACTTCTTATCTCCAGTCATGTGTTGAGAACATCCGGAGTCGATCAACCAAATGTTCTCCAAGCCTCCTGCCTGTAGTCAGAAACAAGAACGAGAGTGAGCTAGCGACTCGACACTGGGGTTAGCACAGAGAAAGTTAAACCAGTGTCGAGCCATCTGCTCAAAAGAGGGGTTAGCAAACATCATTCCCTTGCCACCAAACTTCCCATGTCCCATGGGAGGAGTACGAGCACCACGAGGGGGAAAACGTGGTCCGTAGTTCCTCTGGAACCCAAAGCTGCAATCACCTCCCCTAAACCCGTACTGAGGACGAGTAGGGGGACGTCCAGCAAAACCACCACGAGCCCGACCAAACCTCCCACCAGCACGCACACCATCATCTCTCCTGACAAACCTCTCACCACCACCTCTCTGTGGGACCCTGCCAACACTCCTCACACTTCCCACACCCCGTGGAAGTGGCACTCTAGGCTCAGGAATACCATGAGACCGGCGATACTGTCCCGGTTCGCTTGCTCCCTAGCAAGCCTCTCATCCCTCTTCCTCTTGTAGCAAAACTCGCAAGATGCCTCTCCTTGCCACAATACTCACACTTGAAGGGGATGGGTTTTGGTTTTGGCTCTGGCTTCTCTCTAGGCTTCTCACCCTTCTCACCCACAAACTTCACCGGTTTCTGGAAATCATTTGTCTTAGGTGGGAATTTGGGTGGATCTTGGGTTGTGTCAAGCTTGTTGCAAAGGTGGTTGGGCTTTGGTGTGAAAGAGTTCTTGGGTGCTTTTGGAAGTGGGACTTGGATATCTCCGATCACCTCAAACTCGGGGTTAGACTCAACACACTTCTCATACACACTCTCCCCACTGTTCTCTCCCACTTTCTCACCCAACTTCTCAAAACCCAAACCACGACCATCAGCTCTCTTGAACTCCTCAATCATGATTTTCAATTGAGGTTCCCGCCCCGTACAACCAACCCAACACCTTGCTCAAATAGTCATTCTCCTCATAGATGACATCCAAACGGGAAGTAAGTTCAAGATTGCGCAAAGTAACTTCATCACGGCTAGAACATGCATTTGCAACGGGAGATTTCAAAGATGCTTCCAAAGAACTAATGGTAGAACGAGCATCGACAAGCTTAGCATGCATAGTAGGACATGATTTGCAAGCACCAAGCAAAGTGGGTCTAGCCTTAAGCTCATCATATTCAGTCCTAAGAGCATCTAGTTGAGCCAAAGTAGAAGCATTCTTCTCATTAAGCAGTTTGATCTCATTCAACCAAGCATCACATTCAACACATTCAACATCATCAGGAGTAGTAGGAGCAAGTTTCAAAGAGTCATTCTCAAGTTTCAATTCAAGAAATTTTGACTCTAACTCTCCTCTTTTCTCGCTAGCATTCTCAAGCTGAGCCATAAGATCTTTCCTCATCTTTTTGGCATCTCTCAGCACACTATCACGGTTGTCAAGCAAACCATTCAACCTAGCAATCTCAGCAAGCAAAGAGTCGGGGTCACGGTTTACCTCATCCTCCGAGTCGGAGTCGCTGTCTTCCTTCTCACTCTTCTTGCTGCTTGAGCTATGGGCCATGCCACAAAAGCCCTCAAGCGCCATACAGCTCAGCCCGCTGAGGTTCCGGCTTGCACTCTTCTTGCCATTGCGCCTCCCGGTGTCTTCATCTTCGCTGCTTGAGCTTGACTGCTCCTCGCTTGAGCTTGAGTCGACGTCGCTCGCACCGGCCACCATCGCTCTTGCCTTGTTCTTCTTGTAGCTGCTCTTGCTCGGTCGCCGCTTGTCCTTGTCCTTGCTCTTGGACTTGTTGAAGTGCTTGCCCTTGGAGGAGTACTTGTCTTCACGCCTCGGGTGCGCCTTGTACTCGTTCACCTTGTACTTGTTCTCCTCCGCTTCCGGGCACTCGGCGATGAAGTGGCCACGCTTGCCACACTTGTAGCACGTCCCTGAGCTCCGCCTTGCATTCCTCTGACTCTCGTGTAGTCGTTCAAACCTTTTTGAGAGCAAGGCCAGCTCCTCCTCACCCAGCACATCAAACTCCTCATTTGGGATGGACATGAGAGAAGACAAGGAAAACTGTCGACAGGAAGGGTTAGATTTGCCCTTTGATCCGCCCACAAGAGCAAGACTATGGTCAGTCGAGCCCTCATGCTTGGATTGCAACTTCCTGTCAACCTCAGCCGACTTGAGCTTAGAAAAGAGGTCATCCAACTCAATAGTCAAATAATGCCCAGACTCCTTGATGGCCTCAACCTTAGCACCCCAAACATTTGGGTCCAAGACATGCAAGAGCTTCAAAGCCCGATCATGCTCGGTGTAGGGAAAATCCTCAACATTAGCTTTCATGTTGTTCACGATGGCGGTGAACCTGCGAAACATCGCATCAATGTCCTCACCGGGGAGTGGAGTGAAATTCTCATATTGCATCCGGTAAGAGACAAAGAGGTGAGCCTTCACATGGTTATCACCACCGTGAGCAACCAACAACTTCTCCCAAATTTGCCAAGCAAGATTCAAATGGCGAACACACTCAAACTCTGGATCACACAAGCTCCGGACCAAGTGATCAACGGCTTTTGCATTAGCCTCATACTTGCCCTTAGCACCGGCATCGGTCACCATAAGAGTATGGATGTTGACCGGAATAGCATAGGTCTTGTCAAGCACAATGAAATCCAACGACTTCCCACGAAGAAAGATCATCATACGAGCCGCCCACTTGTGGTAACCCTTGCCATCGAAGTGCGGCGGACCGCCCCCGCTCAACGTACGCCATCTTAGGATTCGGGACTTGTCAAAGTCGCAAAGAATCCGGCACCAAGCTCTGATACCAATTGAAGGATCGGATGGCGACTAGAGAGGGGGGGAGTGAATAGGAGCCGGTAAAAATTCTTCCAAAAGAATCCGGCCTATACCCTAGACAAACCCCGGTCACACACAAGCGATGGATCGAATCACGCACCAATCACCAAGACCACAAGGTTATGGATCAACCTCTAGCCTTAGGAATGATTCCTAGAAGCACAAGCAAAAGCACTAGAAAGGGAGGGAGGAATCGAACCAAGAAGCAAAGCACACAGGCTCTGGCGGACCGTCCGGCCAGGAGGGGCGGATCGTCCGCGCTGGCCTCGCGGACCGTCCGGCCTACTCTCGCGGACCATCCGCGCCAACCCCGCGGACCGTCCGGCCGTACACCGCGGACCGTCCGTTAAAGCACACGGAACACCGAAGCGACCGAGAAAAACGGACCGTCCGCCGAGGCCGGGCGGACCGTCCGCGCCACCCGCGGACCGTCCGCTACTCAAGCCCGGACCGTCGTCCGCAAAGGCGGGCCGCAACAAAAACCAAAAGCCAAACCCGATCGAAAACAAAGGCGCGCAAGAACACGACGAACACGCGATGAACCCTAGCCGCGCGGACCGTCCGCGGCACCCCGCGGACCGCTGCCGCAGTGCGGACCGTCCGCCGGGGTGTGGACAGAGCAGAAACAGCCCGACCCCGAAAGTCAACTCCCCCAAATCATCATCGGATTTCCCAAACGGTTGAAGCTATGGAGACAAGGGTTTGGGGACTTGAAAAGCGTCACACAAGGATGCTATAGCCCAAAAATCTTGCCTCCTAACTCCCTAAATCACCGGGAATCGCGAATCCTTTGAGCACCACCAAAAGCAAGAGCACCGAACGAAAACTCACGAATCGAAGTGGTTTCCCGGCGTTTGAGAGCACAAGATCTGGCATAAAGATGCACAAGACATCTATCCATGTTTCCCTCAAAGAAATCCGGGGAGAAACCCACTCAAAGCCGCGGAATCACACCGGGAACAAAGGCACGAAAACAAGCACAAAAAGGCCACGAAAACACAACCCCGAATCTTCTATACAAACCAGGAAAGATTCACAAGGTCTAGCATGCCGCCCTAGCATCCATCCCTCTCAACAAATCTCTCATGAAGCTCTCATGCTAGCCTAGAGGAAATGGAAGAAAAATAGCTACGAAAATGAGAAAGAGGAGGGAGGAAATGAAACCCTAAGTCGCGGAGAGAGAGAGAGCCATCAACACACACTCATGGCTTATATATCAGGTCCCGCCGGAGTGGTAAATGACTCGACTACCCCTAACTGAACTACTGGCGATACAACCCACGTAGGGGTATTTAGGTAATGTTTGTGGGTCTTGCCATCGGACGGCCATGCCTTTGCCGCACCCCGCGTCCTCCCGACGCAAGCCATGCGATCCCGCCGCGTGTCCTCCGCCTCGAAGCTTCCCGACACGCCCGGATCCCGTCTCCGTCGTGTTGGGCCCTCGGACTTGGTTTTGAGGCCCAAACCAAGAAACCGTCAGCCGATGGTTTTGTGGGCAAACCACCAAAACCCGCGTGCCCGGTCCGGCCTCCCGCCAAACCACTTGACTCGACCGCCACCGTGCACCGGCTCGCTGTCCATGACTTCGTCTTGCTTGTGTCTTCACCATGTGGCCCGCACCTAGTCCCGCTGTCCACCGGGTCCCTCGAACCGAGCCTACTTGTCTCTCCATCTCCCGGAGGCCCCTCAAGGCTGAAGACCTTTCGCGCCCGTTCTTCACCTGCAACAACACGAACTAGGCCGCAGCCTACACCTGCGCACTAAGCCAAGAGTCAGTCCAACACCCGTTGTCAATCACTCATCACTGAGGAGCGGTCATCCATCGACCACTGGGACACTCCTGGTCCTCACTAATGCACTTTACAGAACTGGGGAGTTCACTTCAATTTTTTTCTTTTCTCATGCATATTTTTCTTTATCTCTCTTTTTTTCTTTATACTCATTTTTCTTTTTTTTTCTTTTTTTCATTATTATTTTTTTATTTGCTCCCCTTGAACTCGTTGCATTGTACCTACCTCCTCCCCCATGCTTAGACGTTTGCTCGTCCTCGGGCAAAGAGGTGATAGAGATAAGGTAGGTACTAGAAATATTTTTCCTTTGGAGAGATACTTGAAATCTTCAACCTTGCAATCTTCCTTGAATTGACGATCCATACTCATTGATAGGTTGTGGTTAAGGAGGTAAAAACAAAAGATGATATTTTTGGTTTTAAGGGTGGATATCCGGTGAGGTTTGTGAAATCTCCGATGTGGGGATACATAATGCACGGATAGAAAGGCTAGCAAAAAGAGAGATACGCAAAAACGGAATGACCAGCTTCTTAGTCTCGGGCCAGAGAAATCAAGGCCTGAAATCACTCACCCAAAAATAATTCTTGTACACTAAGGTTTATGCACTCATCATATATATATGGCTTTGGATAGGTAGAGCAAAATGCAAGTAGCATTAATTGACAGGGTTAGCATATATATTTTTAAGAACAGATCATCTTTAACTCATCCGAAATTGAGAGCATGAAAATAACACTATAGGTCTTATTTTTATCATAACCTCCACAAAGATTAAGCTAGCATTTAATTAATTTCAGATTCATATTAAAGAGAGCATTAGCTTAATCATGCATGAAACAAGTACAAAAGTTGAGCAAAGTGGCAACTTTTCATCATATATTACCATGGCATCAACTTAATATTTTTACCAAAGGTTGATCATGGTGGGAAACTTTATTCATGCTGATCTTTAACACTAACACACATGCTGAAAATTAAATAAAGTAGAAGGCTATTTACAACTTACCCTGTTTTAGTCGCTTGGTCTTGATGGTCTAGGTCACCATCCAAGGTGTAGATGTCAATGTATTTAATAGGCACAACGTCAGGCTCCAGGAATATCTTGAGTCGTTGTCCATTCACAACATATTGATCTCCTTTGGCATCCATGATTGTTACCGCTCCCGATGGTGACACTGAATGTACGATGTACAGTCCATCCCATTTGCTTTGTAGTTTTCCTTTTCCGAAGACCTTGTATCGAGAATTGTATAGTAGGACCTTGTCTCCTTCCTTGAATTCCTTCTTATGCAACCTTTTGTCCTACCATCTCTTCATCCTTTCTTTATAGATGCTAGCATTGTGATATGCCTTCAATCTTAGCTCTTCAAGTTCACTTATTTGAATTTTCCGCTTTATTGGTGCCGCATCAATATCAAGATTCATCTCCTTTATTGCCCAATGAGCCTTGTGCTCTAGTTCTACCGGTAAATGACATGTTTTTCCATAAACAAATTGATAAGGGGTCATACTTATCGGTGTTTTATGTGCGGTCCGGTATGCCCACAATGCTCAGTCTAGCTTCTTTGACCAATCTTTTCCTCCTTTAGTCACCGTCTTCATGAGGATTCCTTTGAGTTGCTTGTTCGATGTTTCCGCTTGGCCATTTGTTTGTGGATGATAGGCCGTAGACACCCTATGCTTGATTCCCAACTTTGCCAAACATCTTTTAAAATCCTTTCCAATAAACTATGATCCACCATCACTTATTAAAATTCTAGGAACGCCGTATCAAGGGAATATCACTGTCTTGATCATTTGAATAGCCTCTTCTGTAGATGCTTTCCGACATGGAATTGCTTCAACCCATTTTGATACATAATCAACTACGACCAAGATGTGTTCATATCCATTCGAGTTCACGAATGGTCCCATAAAGTCAATGCCCCAAACATCAAATAGATCAACTTGCAAATTATAATTCAGCAGCATTGCATTCCTTTGTGATATGTTTCCACTCCTTTGGCACTCCGGGCAAGTTGCAACAAACCTTTTAGCATCCTTGTGCATCTCAGGCCAATAGAATCCACTTGCCTATACTTTTGCTTGTGTTCTAAAATGTTCATAGTGTCCTCCATATTCCGACGAGTGGCATTTTCTTAGAATTTCTTCTCTTTCTTCCCGCGACACACATCTTCTTATCACTCCATCATCTCCACATCTATATAGGTATGGTGCATCCCAATAAAATTTTATGCTCTCGGCAGTTACCCTTCTTTTAGCATTTTTGTCCAAGTGGTCTAATGGCATCTTCCGTAGGCATCTTATGATATCATGCATCCATCCTCCTTTATCAAGTATTCAATATAGATGGTCACGTCTCATTCTATCTTCAATTAGCTCCATCCCATCATCTCCATGATGCATCCTTGATAGGTGGTCGACTACGACATTGTCTGACCCTTTCTTGTCTTCAATTTCCATATCAAAATTTTGTATAATAGAATCCATCTAATCAAACGTGGCTTGGCGTCTTTCTTGGACAAAAGGTACTTGATTGCAGCGTGGTCGGTGTACACGATCACCTTTGAGTTCACAATATAAGATCTGAATTTTTCAAATGTGAACACTATGGCAAGCAATTCCTTCTCTGTACTTGCATAATTCACTTGAGCATCATTTAAAGTTTTACTTGCATAATAAATTGTGTCTACCTTCCCTTCCTTCCTTTCTCTAAGAACGGCTCCAACGGCATAATCACTTGCATCGTACATTATCTCAAATGGTAGATTCCAATCGGGAGGTTGCATAACTGGTGCACTTATGAGAGATTGCTTCAACGTCCGGAAAGCATGCAAGCATTCTTCATCAAAATCGTATTCCACATCTTTTTGGAGAAGTCGTGTCAATGGCTTGGTGATCTTTGAGAAATCCTTTGTAACTCTTCTATAAAATCTGGCATGCCCGAGAAAGCTTCTTAACGATTTGATATTTGTCGGAGGTGGTAGCTTTTCAACCATTTCAATCTTAGCTTTGTCCACCTCTATTCCTCTCTCGGAGATTACATGTCCCAAGACTATCCCTTGTTTCATAAAGTGACACTTCTCCCAATTAAGCACTAGATCAATTTCTCCACACCTTTCAAGAACTTTTTCCAAATTTTTCAAGCAATTTTCAAAACACGTACCATGCACCGAGAAGTCGTCCATGAATACCTCCATAATTTCTTCAATAAAATCCGAGAATATAGCTGTCATGCATCTTTGAAAAGTGTCCGGTGCATTACATAAACCAAATGGCATTCTTCTATATGCAAGTTCCCTATGGACATTTGAAGGTTGTCTTTTGTTGATCATCCGGATGGATGGGAACTTGCATGAACCCCGAGTATCCATCAAGGAAACAAAAGTAAGAATGTTTAGCTAACCTTTCAAGCATCTCATTGATAAAGGGTAGCGGAAAGTGATCCTTCCTTGTTGCCTTGTTCAACTTCCTATAGTCGATGGACATTCTCCATCCGGTCACGATCCATTGTGGTATCAACTCATCCTTCTCATTCTTTACAACCGTTATTCCTCCTTTCTTTGGTACACAATGCACCGAGCTCACCCATTCACTATGTGCCACAGGGTATATTATTTTGGCATCCAACAATTTGATCACCTCCTTCTTCACCACCTCGCACATGGCATGACACAATCTTCTTTGAGGCTCAACAACGGGCTTGCATTGTTCTTCAAGTGGTATGCGGTGGGTGCAAAAGGCTGGAGTAATACCCTTCAAGTCACATATCAAGTACCTGATCACCTCTTCTGTTTCCTCAATAAATTCAGCAACTTATCCATCTCCTCCGGACTTAATTCATCACTCATGATGACCGGGTACGTCTTATCAGCTCCTAAAAATTCATACTTTAATCCCTTGGGAAGTGGCTTTAACTCAATATCAGGCATTTCGGGTTCTTGTTGTTTCAAATCTCCAATATCTTCATAATTTTCTTAATCCAAGCTTTCATCTTGTGCCTTCAACCCCTCAATTGCTTCCACTAGTTCTTTGTCTTGATCATCATACATAGCATCATTCTCCATTGCTCTTTGGAGAGGGTCTTTGAAAGTATCAACAAAACAAAGATCATCTACCTCTTCGTTATCAAGAGGTAGAGGTAAAGCAATATGAGAAGCGGGTAGGAAATCATATGTGAATTTAGTTCCATCTGGATCAATAGTAACTCTACCCTTTCTGGCATCAAGAACGACATTGACCAACTTAAGAATAGGCCTACCAAGAATTATATCATCATGTTCATTATGGAAAGCATCAATTACGAAAAATTCGGTTTGGATAATTTTACCTGAGATAGCAACATCTAAATCTCTAATCACACCCAAAGGTCTTGTTGTTCTACCATCTCCCATGATTAATTTTATTTGTGTTGGAGAAAGATTTAAAGTTTTACTAAAAAGCTCATAATAAATCTTGGAAGTCATGACACTAACATGAGCTCCTATGTCACATAAGGCTTTACAAATTTTCTTTTCATTAATGTTGCAACTTATGTGAGTTGTCGGAAGAGAGGTACCTTCGACATGGTCTGCTCCTATCGCGTACACCTCGGCTAGGTGTGCATATGGCGAGGCCTCCGGCTTCACTCCCATAATCCTCTTTACTTCGGCAATGTGATCTGGATCTACCTCTTCTTCCTCTTTGAAAAGCCTTTGGATAATCTCTTCGGCTTATTCTTTGTCCAACTCATACCCCGAGTGCCTCTCCTTTGGAAAGTTGAATTCTGTAGCTCTCGCCGACTCTTTTTGGTTCGGGTATGGTTTCCTCTTGTTGAATATTTCTTCGAAGTTAATTGGGATCCAATCCATTTTTTCGAACTCCTTTAACGGCTTTGCATTCGCCAAATGTAACAACCCGGGTTTTCAGTGAGGAAAACCCGACTCCCTGTACCCTTGTGATAGTCCCTGGATCGGTAGCTATCACGTACAGAACTCATTACAGAATAATATCATTTCCATACAACGAAATCAGAGTACAAAATATAATATTTACATCCGAAACATCTCGGTAAATGAATTTAGTACAAGCCCCTTGGGCTAAGCGACAAGTAGAAATCCTGCGTAGCGGTAGCTAGGGCTTCAAGTCTTCATCTTCAGTCTTCACCACAAGCATCCTTGAGCGAAGCAACGCAACCCTTCCTTCATGGATTCCCCGAACCCGGACTCTCAAGTCAAGTCCAATCCTGCACACTCACAGTACTATCCCCAAGGAATGGGATAGGTTCACATCACCGACTGTATGCGGCTTTAAGTGGCCTACTTCGAAAAGGTAGGAAAAGTGTCAAGGTAAAAGTTCAGGTTTCCTATGTAGCAGCAGCGAAGCATAAAAGAAATCATCTCCATATAAGTCCCAAACCATACTCTCAAACACAGCTCGGAACCACCTGGTACCCCAGGGCCCCATCTCCACATCCTATCTCCATCTAGGGTCGATGCGAGAACTTCCTCTCCTCGCACCTCAATGATTGCAATCGGA
The DNA here is from genome assembly GCA_947561735.1 of Cenchrus americanus. Classification (NCBI taxonomy): domain Eukaryota; kingdom Viridiplantae; phylum Streptophyta; class Magnoliopsida; order Poales; family Poaceae; genus Cenchrus; species Cenchrus americanus. The sequence continues at coordinate 145,570,516 of OX387239.1, read as the reverse complement.
TCGACGAGGTAGAGGGAGCAACTCTCCTCTAACCGACTGCAACCACGGCTCACCACACTCTAAACTACAGGGGGAGGTAGAAATCCCAAAACATGAGGAACGAACATATCTTCAAGGTTTGTCCATGACCGAGGACGCGGCTATACGTATAGATCAAACAACTCTGCAGAGTGTGTACACCTGTACCCAACTCGGAATGGAACCCGGCCGGTGGCCGGCTGACCGAGCCCATCCTATCGTGCGAACTCTCGGTAGTTACGGTCCCATCCTGCATTCTGCCCTCAAAACGATCCCCCGCAGTGGGGATTGCATCGAAACTGTGAAATGCCCCCGTGTGGCCACACGGGAGTCGCTCTGAGAGGGTGGTCTCACCTCCACCTTTCCCCCACTGATACCACGCTATCCTCCTGGCAGGTATGGTTCCGCACTTGCCGAGCTCAACTCGGCCCTAACCCCACGCTCGGCGAGGTGGTGTGTACGAAAGTCCTATCGATAAGTTGATCCACTCGGTTTCAGACCGGGGCAAGCTCATGTCCTCCATCCTAAAGTAAAACCCCAACACCTGTGCTCAGAAAACCATCACAGTAGGGATACATTGAGGAGTGCATCCCTATCCCCGATCCCAGATCGGTTGTTTCGAGCTCACCCCCGCCAAAGTACCCAAAACGCCTTCTCCTGCCTGTTTTACCCCACTCATGCCAAGAACCACTATTCCCATCCCAACACATGCATCGCGAAGCTCAGCGTATATACACGCTTATATAAACATATATAGTAGTAGGACAATCAAGGACAGGATAATTAAAGAAGGCAGTGCAAGGTTCATCATCATCGTGCATTTAAAGTAAAGCGCTAGCATTCTACATAGCAATGCCTAATAGGTATTTCAGAACCAGTCGGGCGTGAACACCTGTGTGCAAGTAGTCGTCGGAGTTTCCGTAGTTGTTCTCGATCTCCTGGCTTGACTCCTCGGCTCCGAGGATTCCTAGATTCGCAAATATAAATACACACAATGTCTAGATGCAATTAACTCCGAAGATAAGCAATAAAGAACCAAATAAACTTCAAATGCTAGTCTAACGGGTGCTTTATGATTTTAGAAGAATAAAGAAACTGATTTCATATTTTTCTATGGTAGGATCAATTTATTATTGATTTTCAAATAAAGAAATATTTATTAATTTAATTTATTTTGCGATAAAGCAACGATAATACAAGTTAGCAAGTTAGAGAGCCATGAGCTAAGTTTTTGGGTTGATTTGCATGGTAAGTTGGCTAGTCAAAGATCTTTGTATACCAAGTCAAAAAGGAAGGTCAAAGGTCAACTGGACCCCACAAGTCATCTTGTGGGTCCCTTATGCCAGTTGAGATCAGGTTGGGTAGTTAGCAGCCTCACAAGTTAGTGGGAGCCAACGGTAAGTTCGTAGGTCCCTTTGGTCAGATGAAGAGACTGTGTATGATTGATCAGCTAGAAGAGAAGCTGTGTGGTTGAGAAACTCGGCTCAGGCTGGAACATGGCAGAGATGTGACACGGGTCGACGGCTTGGTTCGCCCACGCGTCGTGCATAGTGAAGGCGTGACACGACCGCGGCGAAAGCTAAGGTCGGGGCTTGAAAGATTGAGAACAAGCACTCGGTACTAAGATAGGGCTCGGAGGACAACAAGTCAAGTGCTGCTGCTAGCAAGCAACGCACAAGCAAGAAGGATAAGGGGCTAAGGCTAGATTAGCACTTACACGACTTATAGATTTACAAGCAGCAGCTACTACTTGTATGGGTTGTGGCCGAGAAAAAACACTACAGGTTTGTAGCTCCAGCGTGTCCTCGGGATGGATCTGAACTTCCAGGAAGATCGCTAGAGCTATACGTCCATGGCACATAACCAATCACGAGTGGTCTCAGCTTTGCTTGCATCCTGCATTAGCACCACTTCACAATTTGGGACGGAAAGGTCACCAATTAAGCATGGCTAGAAACAAGGTTGCTAGACAGATATGATATGCCTCGAAGGTTTGCCAGACGGTAAACGGTGATGGATGGGGGGTGTGAGCACACAGGCTGGACAGAAAGACAACGACGCGATGGGCGGAGCGATTGCCCAGTCAGCGAGGTGCACAAACAAGGGTAAGGAATTAGCAACATCATTTGATTGTGCTTCCCTTGCGAGGGCAAACACGCAGAGGGCTCGGGAAGCAAGGTTATTGGTCATTGCGGGGATAGCCCACACATGGCCTATGTGATGGTAACCACTTGCAAGGTAGCATGGCTGCAGCACTACGGTTTGGATCAAAAAAGCCACCGGCTAGCACTGCACGAGGACCTCTAGAGCATACCCACGGCATGGTAGGAACTCAAGAAGTTTGGCCGGTGGTTAGAGATTGGATGGTCTTTGGCCGAGGTTCGGCCGCGACAAAGAACAGAAACTGACAGTGCGACCGAAGAGTACGATTCGTGATTCAAAAGCAAACGACAGGGTGCGTGTCAGAGGGGCGTCGGCACACGCGTAACGGTGGCAAGTAGAGCAAGGTACGAGAGAGACACGAGTTCAAGGGCTGTCTCTCGGCTACAATGCATCACTTCGGCTCAAAGGCCGGCTTACACAAGGACAACAAGATAGGGGCTGGAAGCTCACCTATGGGCTTGTTGACACGGTCGGGCATTTCATCGAACAGGTCGAAGGCTAGGTGGATGCGGTCTTGTTCTTGTAGAAGTAAGGCAGCAGCTTCGTGTAGGGGAAGCAGACCGATGGTGTAGGCGTTGCCCTGTCCTCCACATCTCCCGACCGAGGCCTCGCTTGCTGGTGTGCGAGGTCGCCAGGGAGCAGCAGAGATAGGAGGCAGCAGCTGTCTGCTTACTACTTGTGTGCACGCGATGGGAAACAAAGGAGGGAGATGCAGCTGATGACTTGGCTGCTCGCCCGAACGAGAGACAAGAGAAGCCGAAACTGCAGCAGGCCATCTTGCTTTGGTGGGGTGAAGGGAAAAGAAGAGCCCGACTGCTCTGGCTGTTCGGATTAGAGGGGAGAGGAACATGGGAGGATGGCGTGTGGGATTGGTACAGGAAATAGCAGCAAAGAAAATTACAGCGTTGGTTGCTCGACTCGATTCTTGAGAGAAATTGAGCAAGAGTGGAGTGGGAGGTTGCAGCTGCTAGCGATTCAGAGCTTGGGCTGTTGTTTCAACCTGCCAAAGCAAGAAATTGGAAACCATGCGCTGGGATAGGGGTAGAAGAAAAAGAGATGAGCTTGCGTCAGGAGGATTTGCTGCTCGTGGCTTGGATTTGAGCTCTCACTACTAGCTCTTGCAAGAATCGCAGGAGCTAAAGGAGGACTGCAGCTTGCATTGGAGAGGCCTACAAAAGATTGCTGCTCTGACTTGCTTGCTCGATTGAAGGAGAAAGGGAAGGGTGGTGCTGTTCAGTGGGGGAAAGAAAAGAAGTGGCATGCTGCTCTACTGCAGATCGATGTGGAGAAGGATCGAAGGATGTGGCTGCTGAAATTGGAGAGGAACAGATCACAAGACTTGCTTGTCGCGGTGGGGAAGAAAAGGAAATTAGAGAGAGGCGACGCTGGTGGGGAATTCTTTGCCGTCGTGGATTGGGCACAATTAGAAAGCTTGCTGCTTTGATTTGCTTTGGCTTTGAGAGAGAAAGATGGCTGCTGGCTACTTTGCATCTTGAGTGGGAGAGAAAGGAGCTCAACCAGTGGCTTGCTTCGAGTGGAAGAAAGAAAGATCAGAGGAAGGGATCGAGCACAGTGAAGGGGGCTGGAGCTTGCTGCTCTGATGGATAGAGAACAGGAAAGAGAGGAAAGTTGAGTGGCGGCGGCTTAGTGCGGCTGCGCGCGGGCGACAACTGGTTGCCAGGCAGCAGAGCAAAGCAGAGCGGCGTAGATGGCTCGGGTGCCAAGGCCGACATGCTCTCTCGCACGCGTACGTGTGGGCAAACGTGCACTCGGGTTCAGTACGGTGCTCACGCGTGCAAGCCAAAGGAAGCCCCTCGGCGGCGACCTGGAACGTGCAAACGGGATGCTTCGAAATTAGAGGTGCCATGAGGTCGTTTTGTTCATGCACTCACGTGCGAGACTTTGCTCAGGCCAAAATGGCACCTTGCCCGTCTTGCGCGTGACAACACAACGGTAGAGATTGATGGCTCGGTTCTACTCGTGCGCGCAAGCGCAAGCCGATGGCTTGACCACGACGGCGGGCTTAGCGACGTCAAGGGAGCGAAACGCCACGATGACGATCAGGGTCAGGCAGGACGAGGCTCAGGGTTCAAAGGCAACGTCTTGCCCCTTTCTTGGGTTGCTCACGCGTGGGCACAAGGTCAACCTCGACTGCGACACGACAGCAGGCCGACGTGCGGCCGTAAGGTCAAGGCGCGACCGGGAACGGTCGGTGCTCACAACTCACTGCAGCGTGCGCATGACCACTGTGACAACCAGTGGTGACAGTCAAGCGGGGTGCGCGCGCGCGGTCGACGGCAGCGGCACCTGCAGGCGTAAGGCTCGACTCGAAGGTCGGCACACAAGCGACGCCGTCTGCGCGGCGGCGCGAAGCAAGCAGCCACATGTGCAACCCGGTCTGTCGGGCTTGGCCCGTTTTCCCTCCACGGCACGACGACCGGCACACAGAGCAGGAGAAGGGACACGACATGCTCACCTAGGGGTTTTGGTTGCTACGGTGAACGGCAATGAAGAGTTGCAGCACAAGAGTGCAAAGCGGAGTGATTCAGGCAATCTACCGAATAGATGGTGGTCGGCGAAGCAGTATGAGCTCTCCCAGCACACTGGCGGCTCCAGCTTCAGCTTCACGATGTCGAGGGCGACCATGGCAGCAGAGGCGCTTCGATCCTCCAGGTTCACGGCGTCGGCGTCCCTGCGCAGCAGCTCCGGCTTTGTGGGTCGGCGACTTCAGTCTTCGCGCACCCGTTGGAGCAGACGAGAGACGCGGCGTCGAGGTCCATGCGCGGGTGGCTCCAGGCTCCCACGACGCCCGCAGCAGGTTGACGGCTCCGGGACGGCGACGTCCAGTCTTCCCCCGCCTCCTGCGCCTCCCTCCTCCACGAGGGGCAGCCCGGCGGCTCCTGGATGAGGCCCCCAGTGCCGGTAGCAAAGGGCGGCTTCGGGCTCCTCCACGGGCGTCCCCCTCTTGCTCCCTTCCTTCTCCCCCTTCTCCTCCTCTTCTCTAGCGGTGGACAGGGGCAAAATCCCCAAGTGGCGGCGGTGGACAGGAGGTTGCGGCTGGGGATTGGGCTTTTATAGGTGACCGGCTAGGGTTTGGAGCTCCAGATGAATGGCGGATGTGGCTTCTAGGACGCATGGCCGGCATCGCGGGGCAGCAGCGTGGTGGGGGCGGTGGCCATGGAGGGGCCGGCGCGAGCTCCTCCGCCCCCACGCTATGCGTCACGGGGAGGAAGACAGAGAGAAAAAGAGATGGAGAAAAAAAGGCTGACCGGTGGACCCTACATGTAAGTGGCTGTGGCGTTTTGGGTAGGTGGGAGATGGGCTGCGGTTTAAGGTGGGCCGAAAGGCCAAATGGGCTGGCGGTTTGAGCAGGCCGGTAGAGGTAGAATGGGGTGGTCCGGTAGACTTCAATAGAGAGGTTTGGGCCCAAACTGAAAAAGAGGTTTTTTCCCATTTCTTACACCTTAACTCCTATTCAAACTTTAGATTCAAATTTGAATTAGAATTCGAATTTGAATCCCACACCATTAAGATCCAAATTAAATCCAAGAAACTCCAAGGTTCTCACACTAGTAATTTATAGTTCCTAAATTTTATTATTTTGCGCAAAATAAATCTAGGATTTTAGGAAAGGATCAAAAGAAGACATCCTTATAATTTAGGTAAGCACTCAAATTCAAACAAAAAAAATTTTGAAGTTCAGATTTTTGCAAACAAAACATTCCGGGAAAATCCGGGATGTTACAGAACTCCCCCCTCAAAAGAATCTCGTCCTTGGGATTGAAGCGTCACTAGTACATTGGAGTACCGAACATGTTCAAGTCGTGTCCGAGCTTCAAGCATCTTCAATTTTATTGTAGCTGTTTTCTGGTCATGGCCATTAGTGTATTCTCAACCAAAAATCTCCGGAATCCAGGAATTGTTCCAAGGTAAGGTTGATCTTGATCTCCATCTCTTGAGCTTGATGTCTTCGTTTGAGTATACTTGAGGGCCCCTCGTCATGAATTTGTTACTCCTTGTATGTTTCCTCATATTCAAGCAATTTTCGAGGTAGTGGGTGGCTCCAACGCGAGTACTCTCTAATCCAAGTTAGTAACTTGATTCCAAAATCCACGAGGTGGCTTATTCAAAATCTAGACCTCATATGGCATTGTTTTATTTTCCATCTTCCGTTGAGGAGACATAACTCTGATACTCCTTATACTTGGCTTATAGAGATGACTTGTCCTCCTTTTGGTTTATTTCAGGTTCCTTAGGCCAACAGCCTCCAAAGCACTGCATTGTGGTGGTCTTTTCCTATGAGGGGTAGCACTCGGGTTTCCTATTCTAGGAGTCAAGTACAAGCACGGAAATATTCGCTAATATATAGTCCTACACTCAATAGTAAGAACCATAAGATCCAACAAGATCCATAAAGAACCAAGCACTCAAACATTCACGCACTATATATATAGTGCTATCTCAAGGCTGACTCATAACCATTGAGATTCCGCACACTAATCGGTCTAATTACTTTGTGGAAAGTCAATCAAGATAGGCTCTATTTTTAGTGGTTCAAGGTATTCCCATGTCATCCAATCTTTGGTCTCATCCTAACTAGTCCACATAAGAAATTGCATCAACGGAGGAAAGATAGTGTTTTTCAAAGTAGGGGAGGTATATTTCAAATAATCCAAGGGGGTATATGTAAAATAGAGCGTATAGAATGTTCCTAGGCTATCGACCAACTTAGGGTTACGTGCTACGGTCAAGTACGGCTCTGATACCACCTGTAACAACCCTGGTTTTCGGTGAGGAAAACCCGACTCCCTGTACCCTTGTGATAGTCCCTGGATCGGAAGTTATCACGTACAGAACTCATTACAGAATAATATCATTTCCATACAACGAAATCAGAGTACAAAATATAATATTTACATCCGAAACATCTTAGTAAACGAATTTATTACAAGCCCCTTGGGCTAAGCGAAAAGTAGAAATCTTGCGTAGCGGTACCTAGGGCTTCAAGTCTTCATCTTCAATCTTCACCACAGGCATCCTTGAGCGAAGCAACGCAACCCTTCCTTCATGGATTCCCCGAACTCGGACTCTCAAGTCAAGTCCAATCCTGCACACTCACAAAACTATCCCCAAGGAATGGGATAGGTTCACATCACCGACTGTATGCGGCTTTAAGTGGCCTACTTCTAAAAGGTAGGAAAAGTGTCAAGGTAAAAGCTCAGGTTTCCTATGTAGCAGCAGCGAAGCATAAAAGAAATCATCTCCATATAAGTCCCAAACCATACTCTCAAACACAACTCGGAACCACCTGGTACCCCAGGGCCCCGTCTCCACATCCTATCTCCATCTAGGGTCGATGCGAGAACTTCCTCTCCTCACACCTCAATGATTGCAATCGGATCGACGAGGTCGAGGGAGCAACTCTCCTCTAACCGACTGCAACCATGGCTCACCACAGTCTCAACTACAGGGGGAGGTAGAAATCCCAAACCATGAGGAACGAACATGTCTTCAAGGTTTGTCCATGACAGAGGACACGGCTATACGTATAGATCAAACAACACTGCAGAGCGTGGACACCTGTACCCAACTCAGAATGGAACCCGGCCGGTGGCCGACCAACCGAGCCCATCCTGCCGTGCGAACTCTCGGTAGTTACGGTCCCATCCTGCATTCGGCCCTCAAAACGATCCCCCCGCGGTGGGGATTGCACCGAAACTGTGAAATGCCCCCATGTGGCCACACGGGAGTTGCTATGAGAGGGTGGTCTCACCTCCACCTCTCCCCCACTGATACCCCGCTATCCTCCTGGCAGATATGGCTCCGCACTTGCCAAGCTCAACTCGGTCCTAACCCCACGCTCGGCGAGGTGGTGTGTATGAAAGTCCTATCGACAAGTTGATCCACTCAGTTTCAGACCGGGGAAAGCTCATGTCCTCCATCCGCAAGTAAAACCCCAACACCTCTGCTCCAAAAACCGTCACAGTAGGGATACATTGAGGAGTGCACCCCTATCCCTGATCCCAGATCGGTTGTTTCGAGCTCACCCCCGCCAAAGTACCCAAAACGCCTTCTCCTGCCGGTTTTACCCCACTCACGCCAAGAACCACTATTCCCATCCCAACACATGCATCGCGAAGCTCAGCGTATATACACGCTTATATAAACATATATAGTAGTAGGACAATCAAGGACATGATAATTAAAGAAGGCAGTGCAAGGTTCATCATCATCATGCATTTAAAGTAAAGCGCTAGCATTCTACATAGAAATGCCTAATAGGTATTTCAGAATTAGTCGGGCATGAACACCTGTGTGCAAGTAGTCGTCGGAGTTTCCGTAGTTGTTCTCGATCTCCTGGCTTGACTCCTCGGCTCCGAGAATTCCTAGATTCGCAAATATAAATACACACGGTGTCTAGATGCAATTAACTCCAAAGATAAGCAATAAAGAACCAAATAAACTTCAAATGCTAGTCTAACGGGTGCTTTATGATTTTAGAAGAATAAAGAAACTGATTTCATATTTTTCTATGGTAGGATCAATTTATTATTGATTTTCAAATAAAGAAATATTTATTAATTTAATTTATTGCGATAAAGCAACGATAATACAAGTTAGCAAGTTAGAGAGCCATGAGCTAAGTTTTTGGGTTGATTTGCATGGTAAGTTGGCTAGTCAAAGATCTTTGTCTACCAAGTCAAAAAGGAAGGTCAAAGGTCAACTGGACCCCACAAGTCATCTTGTGGGTCCCTTATGCCAGTTGAGATCAGGTTGGGCAGTTAGTAGCCTCACATGTTAGTGGGAGCCAACAGTAAGTTCGTAGGTCCCTTTGGTCAGATGAAGAGACTATGTATGATTGATCAGCTAGAAGAGAAGCTGTGTGGTTGAGAAACTCGGCTCAGGCTGGAACATGGCAGAGGTGTGACACGGGTCGACGGCTTGGTTAGCCCACGCGTCGTGCATAGTGAAGCCGTGACACGACCGCGGCGAAAGCTAAGGTCGGGGCTTGAAAGATTGAGAACAAGCACTCGGTACTAAGATAGGGCTCGGCGGACAACAAGTCAAGTGCTGCTGCTAGCAAGCAACGCACAAGCAAGAAGGATAAGGGGCTAAGGCTAGATTAGCACTTACACGACTTATAGATTTACAAGCAGCAGCTACTACTTGTATGGGTTGTGGCCGAGAAAAAACACTACAGGTTTGTAGCTCCAGTGTGTCCTCGGGGTGGATCTGAACTTCCAGGAAGATCGCTAGAGCTATACGTCCATGGCACACAACCAATCACGAGTGGTCTCAGCTTTGCTTGCATCCTGCATTAGCACCACTTCACAATTTGGGACGGAAAGGTCACCAATTAAGCATGGCTGGAAACAAGGTTGCTAGACAGATATGATATGCCTCGAAGGTTTGCCAGATGGTAAACGGTGATGGATGGGGGGTGTGAGCACACAGGCTGGACAGAAAGACAACGACGCGATGGGCGGAGCGATTGCCCAGTCAGTGAGGTGCACAAACAAGGGTAAGGAATTAGCAACATCATTTGATTGTGCTTCCCTTGCTAGGGCAAACACGCAGAGGGCTCTGGAAGCAAGGTTATTGGTCATGGCGGGGATAGCCCACACATGGCCTATGTGATGGTAACCACTTGCAAGGTAGCATGGCTGCAGCACTATGGTTTGGATCAGAAAAGCCACCGGCTAGCACTGCACGAGGACCTCTAGAGAATACCCACGGCATGGTAGGAACTCAAGAAGTTTGGCCGGTGGTTAGAGATTGGTGGTCTTTGGCCGAGGTTCGGCTGCGACAAAGAACAGAAACTGACAGTGCGACCGAAGAGTACGATTCGTGATTCAAAAGCAAACGACAGCGTGCTTGTCAGAGGGGCGTCGGCGCACGCGTAACGTGGCAAGTAGAGCAAGGTATGAGAGAGACATGAGTTCAAGGGCTGTCTCTTGGCTACAATGCATCAGTTCGGCTCAAAGGCCGGCTTACACAAGGACAACAAGATAGGGGCTGGAAGCTCACCTATGGGCTTGTTGACACGGTCGGGCATTTCATCGAACAGGCCGAAGGCTAGGTGGATGCGGTCCTGCTCTTGCAGGAGCTATAGGAGGACTGCAGCTTGCATTGGAGAGGCCTACAGAAGATTGCTGCTCTGACTTGCTTGCTCGATTGAAGGAGAAAGGGAAGGGTGGTGTTTTTTAGTGGGGGAAAGAAAATAAGTGGCAGGCTGCTCTACTGCAGATCGATGTGGACTAGGATCGAAGGATGTGGCTGCTGAAATTGGAGAGGATCAGATCACAAGACTTGCTTGTCGCGGTGGGGAAGAAAAGGAAATTAGAGAGAGGTGACGCTGGTGGGGAATTGCTGCTGGCTGTGGATTGGGCACAATTAGAAAGCTTGCTGCTTTGATTTGCTTTGGATTTGAGAGAGAAAGATGGTTGCTGGCTACTTTGCATCTTGCGTGGGAGAGAAAGGAGCTCAACCAGTGGCTTGCTTCGAGTGGAAGAAAGAAAGATCAGAGGAAGGGATCGAGCACAGTGAAGGGGGCTGGAGCTTGCTGCTCCGATTGACAGAGAACAGGAAAGAGAGGAAAGTTGAGTGGCGGCGGCTTAGTGCGGCTGCGCGCGGGCGACAACTGGTTGCCAGGCAGTGGAGCAAAGAAGAGCGGTGTAGATGGCTCGGGTGCCAAGGCCGACATGCTCTCTCGCACGCGTACATGTGGGCAAACATGCACTCGGGTTTAGTACGGTGCTCACACGTGCAAGCCAAAGGAAGCCCCTCGGCGTGCGAGCTGGAACGTGCAAACGGGATGCTTCGAAATTAGAGGTCCCATGAGGTGGTTTTGTTCATGCACTCACGTGCGAGACTGTGCTCGGGCCAAAATGGCACCTTGCCCGTCATGTGCGTGACAACACAACGGAAGAGATCGATGGCTCGGTTCTACTCGTGCGCGCAAGCGCAAGCTGATGGCTTGACCACAACGGCGGGCTTAGCGACGTCAAGTGAGCGAAACGCCACGACGACGATCAGGGTCAAGCAGGACGAGGCTCAAGGTTCAAAGGCAAGGTCTTGCCCCTTTCTTGGGTTGCTCACGCGTGGGCACAAGATCAACCTCGACCGTGACACGACAGCAGGCCGACGTGCGGCCGTGAGGTCAAGGCGCGACCAGGAACGGTCGGTGCTCACAACTCACTGCAGCATGCGCATGACCACTGTGACAACTAGTGGTGACGGTCAAGCGGGGTGCGCGCGCGGTCGACGGCAGTGGCACCTGCAGGCATAAGGCTCGACTCGAAGGTCGGCACACAAGCGACGGCGTCTGCGCGGTGGCGCGAAGCAAGCAGCCACATGTGCAACCCGGTCTGTCGGGCTTGGCCCGTTTTCCCTCCACGACACGATGGCCGGCACACAGAGCAGGAGAAGGGACACGACATGCTCACCTAGGGGTTCTGGCTGCTGCGGTGAACGGTGATGAAAAGTTGCAGCACAGGAGTGCAAAGCGGAGTGGTTCAGGCAATCTACCGAACAGATGGTGGTCGACGAAGCAGTATGAGCTCTCCCAGCACACGGGCGGCTCTTGCTTTGTCGGGGACAGCCCTAGGGGTCCCCTTTAACAACTGGGAAATCCCCACTTAAAACCCGCAACAAAGCCAAACACACTTTGCCTAACCATGCAGGATACGGCCCATGCCGCGGGGACCTCAACGGCCCACCAAGGCGGCCCTCTTGAAGATCCCCTCGAGCAGGCTTCGTCTCGCTCGGGCGGGCTCCGTCCCGTTCGAGGGGGTGCGCTTCCCTCGAGCAGGCTCCGCGTCGCTCGAGGGCCCGCCCCGGAGCGGGGCCCGCCTCGCTCGAGGGTCCGCCCGCCCTCGACCGGGGTCCGCCCCGCTTGAGGGCGCCCGCACGCGTGCGCCTGCCCCCGTACACGGGCATTTAACGCCCTGACACCGGCGGGACGGCGCCATCATGCGCCGGGGCTCGCGCCCCGGTGCCGCCGCACCAACTCCCCAGGAGGGAGCCCATCCCCATCACTGTGGGGGGGGGGACTGTGCGGCAGGACCGGTGCCAGTCCCGTGACGCCGTGCACCTGCTCCAGTACGGCTAACGCGCCGAGCCCTCGAAGGGGGGCCGGCTGCACCCTCGATTTGCTTTCTTGTGACCTTACAGGGTTAGGTGGAGGCGCTAGGCCGGTGGGACGCCATCCCTGCCACTGTTACGGTATGGCTGCCGCCCCCGCGCGTGCAGGCGCACGCCAGGCGCTGTAGCAACGACTCCAGCACCATGGAACGTATTGGAACGGGACGCCGTTTTACCTACTCCTGTACTCCGTACGGGCCAACGTCAGCAGCTCCCTCGAGCCTATCAGAAGACATCACCGCCATCCGCCGCCCTTCTACCCTCGAACCGCCACTGTTCGGGTACAAGATAGGCCATGATGGCCGGATCGCTGCAAGGATCGTCCGGACGGCCGCCCACTCTACAGCATAGCACGCCACGCCCCTTCACGTAGCTAAATAGCGCGGCGCGCATGTGATTCGCTCCCTCCTTGATCTATAAAAGGGGGACGAACCCCCCCTGCCGCGGGGGACACAAACACAACAGAACAGGAGGCAGGCTGCGCCACGCACTTGCTCTCCAATTCTCCCACAACATTTTCAGCCACTACACCAGGGACTTGGAAGCTAGGCTTCCTCTCCCGCCTTGCTTGTAGCAGCCCCACTATAGGCACCCCCGGTGCTGAGCAATATAGTGCCTTGAGCACGCCACTGCTGGACGTACGGCCCACCGGCCGGAACCAGGATAAAACTCTGTGTCTCTTGTTGCTTAGCATCGAACATTGAGGGATAGACCACGGCGCTTATTACTGGTTAGTGTCGGGACCACATTCCGCACCGACAGTTGGCGCCCACCGTGGGGCATTCTGAGCGCCTAAGGTCAATCCGTCAACTCCCTCCATGGTGATCCGCACTGAGTACCGTGGTACACGCTACTGCATGGGCAGCTCGGACCCCCCTCCCCCGCCGGGTTCGAAATCCGGTTCGGGGCCCGAACTTTCGGGCCACCGGGAAACGGCTACCTCATGCGCCTCACCAACCGTGAGGAGCTCCGTGCGCGGCGCCGGGCGGGTCCGCTCCGGTCCCCGCCGCACGTACCACCACGGCGCGCGACGCCGCGCAGCACGGATGCCGCGGGCCCGTCGACGCCACGACGTCGTCGCCGCTCCGGCTGCGTTCGCACCGGGCGCGGTCCGAGCGACGGCAGGCCGAGCGCGCCGCCTCTCGGCACGCGCGCGCCCGCCACCACGATAACCACCACCCCGGCGGGACAGCGCACGGTCTCCGGACCGCGCATCCCCATTGGGCTGCGTGGTGCCACGTCGGCCTTCAACGCCAACGTCAACACCACAATGCGCAGGGTCCTGCCTGGCCGTCACGTCTTCGTCGCCAGGGATCCCGGCGCCTCAGCGGGTGACGAGTCGTCCCTGGGTTCCCTCGACGCGTTGCCGCCCGCCAACCGCCACGGGTACGCGGAGTGGGACTTCTCCGGCGTGCCGGACCCCGGCCGTGTTCGGGCGTTTCCTTGACGCTACGGACTCCGGTTCGGCCGCTCCGATGACTCCAAGATCGGGGAGTTACGATCCCGCGCGGGAGTGCTGCGTCGTTGTCGCCAACGACCCAGCAAACGCCACCGGCGCAACGGGCGCGGGGGACGGGGAAATCACGCCTGCCCCAGGGATCGCTCCACGCCAAACCGCGGGGCCAAGCACTCCCGCTGGAGCCGACGCCGACGCACAGCTAGCCCAAGCCCGTGAGCTCGAGGCTAAGCTGGCAGAGGAGTACCGCACGGTGCGGCTGCACCGCGCCTCGATGGCAGGAGAAGCCTCAGCTCGCGGCGAACGCGTGCGGGAGCCGGGCGGCGGAGCCCGCGACCGCATCAACGCTGACAACCCTGACGTGCCTCCGCGGGCAAGTCAGAAGCTCGTTGCCGCCGCAACGCTGCTGCGGGCTATGCCAGCACCCTCGACCCCTGAGGCGCGGAACTGCGGCGCGAGGTGCGTGCCCTCATCGAGCGAGCGGCCGTCCAGCAGGCCGAAAGCTCAGCCTCACGTATCCGCCAGCAAGGGGATGCGCGAGGCGACGGGGCCGCACAAGGGGGCGAACCCTCGGTCCACGCGGGGAGAAGCCGCGGAGCGTCCCGCCAACTCAGGGCGCGCGGCGGCCAAGGAACGGCTCCTCGACACACGCGAGCGCCGGGACGGTGACGCCCGCAACGTCATCAACGCTCGCCGCACGAGTAGGGCGGACGCCGGCGGCGGTGGGCTACCACCCTCGACGAGGCGGACGCTACGACGGCGGCGAGGACCGCTCCCCGACGCCGGAGCCCCCGGGGGACCCGTGTGTTCGGCCGGGAGATCCGCGCGGCGGCCTTCCCCCCGGCGCTTCCGCCAACCCTCGACCATTGTCAAGTACAACGGGGAGACGGACCCCGTGTGTGGCTCAACGACTACCGCTTGGCGTGCCGCACCGGGCGGGGCCACCGCCGACGAGGTCATCATCCGCAACTTGCCCCCGCACCTCGGCGATGCGGCCGGACGTGGCTCGAGCACTTGCCCCCGCCGGCCCAAATCCACAATTGGGATGATCTGGTCCGCACGTTCGTGGGTAACTTCCAGGGCACGTACGTGCGCCCTGGAAATTCCTGGGACCTGCGCTCCTGCACTCAGAAGCCCGGCGAGTCGCTGCGGGACTTCATACGGCGCTTATCCAAGCGTTGTACAGAGCTCCCCAGCGTGGCGCAATCCGAAATCGTGCACGCCTTCCTCGAGGGCACCACGTGCCGGGATCTCGTGCGGGAGCTGGGACGCAGCCCGCCCGCGGACTCCAACGAGCTGTTCGACATCGCCACCAGTTTTGCCTCAGGAGAAGAGGCCGTGGGGGCGATCTTTGACGGCAAGAAAGGCAGGCGCTCGGACGACGCACCCGCTGAGGGCAGCAAGTCCAGGGAGCCCCACCGCAAGGACAAGCGGGGCAAGAAGGGAAAGAAGCCGCGCCGCGAGGCGTGCGAGCAGGGGCGCGACAGCGGCGAGGCCGAGGCCCTTGCTGTCGACCCGGCTCGACGGGGCCCTCGACCGGCCTCTCGAGGCCCGAGGGTATTTGATGACCTTCTGAAGAAGCCATGTCCTTATCACAAGACCCCAGTGAACCACACCCTTGAGCAGTGCGACATGCTCAAGAAGTTCTATGGCCGCGCTGCCGCAAAGGAGGCAGAGGCCAAGAAGGACGGGGGAGACGGCGACGCTGGCGGCTTCCCCGCCATGGAAAACGTGTTCCTCATCTTCGGGGGACCCACCGTCGACATGTCGACCCGCCAGCGCAAGCGGGAGCGGCACGAGGTCCTCGCCGCGGAGAAGGCGCCTCCCTCCTTCCTCAATTGGTCGGAGGACGCCATTACCTTCAGCCGGGAGGACCACCCAAACCGCATCCCCAACCCGGGCCAGTACCCGCTGGTGGTCGACCCAATCATCGGGAACGCGCGGTTCTCGAAGGTCTTGATGGACGGAGGAAACAGCCTCAACATCCTCTACGCGCACACGCTGCGCTTGATGGGGATCGGGTTGGACCAGCTGCGGCCCAGCACAAAGCCGTTCCATGGCATCGCGCCCGGCAAGCAGGTCCAGCCCCTCGGGCAGATCGACCTGCCGGTTTGGTTTGGCACCGCAAAGAATTTCCGCAAGGAGATGCTCACCTTCGAGGTGGTGGGGTTCAAGGGAGCCTACCACGCTATACTTGGGCGACCCTGTTACGCCAAATTCATGGCTGTCCCCAACTATACCTACTTGAAGATGAATATGCCAGGACCAAACGGCGTCATCACCGTGGGCTCGTCCATCGAGCACGCATTCGACTGCGACGTCGAGTGCGTGGAGCACGCAGAGGCACTGGCGCTGGATGAAGCGCTGGTGACCACTTTGGAGAAGATGGTCAACGATGACCTCGACTCCACCGCCAAGCACACCGGCACCTTCGAGGCCACGGAGCAGACCAAGGAGGTCCCCCTCGATCCTTCTGCCCCCGAGGGCAAGGCGTTGAGGGTCAGCTCCACCCTCGATCCTAAATAGGAGGTGGTGCTCGTCAACTTCCTCCGCGCCAACGCTGACATCTTCGCGTGCAGCCCCTCGGATATGCCAGGCATCCCGAGGGAGGTCGCCGAGCACTCCCTTGACATCCTGCCTCACGCCCGCGCCGTGCAACAACGGCTCCGCCGCTTCGACGAGGAGCGGCGACGGGCAATCGGAGCGGAGCTGCGGAAGCTTCTCGAGGCCGGGTTCATCAAGGAGGTGTTCCACCCAACGTGGCTAGCAAACCCCGTGCTTGTAAAGAAAAAGAACGGGAAGTGGCGGATGTGTATTGACTACACTAGTCTTAATAAAGCATGTCCTAAAGTTCCTTTTCCTTTGCCACGAATTGATCAAATTGTTGACTCAACGGCTGGGTGTGAACTGCTCTGCTTCCTTGATGCCTACTCCGGGTATCATCAAATAAAGATGAAGGTGTCCGACCAGCTCGCGACTTCGTTCATCACACCGTTCGGAATGTTCTGCTACGTCACGATGCCATTTGGCCTCCGAAACGCGGGTGCGACATACCAGCGCTGCATGCAGCACGTTTTCGGAGACCACATCGGACGGACGATCGAGGCGTACGTGGACGACATCGTCGTAAAAACCAGGAAGGCAGACGACCTGGTTGGCGACTTGGGCATCGCGTTTGGCTGCCTACGGACCAATGGGGTCAAGTTAAACCCCGAAAAGTGTGTCTTTGGAGTGCCGCGAGGCATGCTCCTGGGATACATTGTCTCCCAACGGGGAATCGAGGCCAACCCTGAAAAGGTCGCGGCCCTCGAACGAATGGGCCCGATCCGGGACCTCAAAGGGGTGCAGAAGGTGCTGGGGTGCCTTGCCGCCTTGAGCCGCTTCATCTCGCGGCTCGGCGAGAAGGGCCAGCCCCTCTATCGCCTCCTCAAGAAGCACGAGCGCTTCTCCTGGACCACCGAGGCCCAGGACGCGCTCGACAAGCCGAAGGCGTCCTTAGCGCACGCCCCGATCCTCACGCCGCGCGGCAGAAGGCGAACCCCCGCAGCTCGTACGTGGCCGCAACCACCCTGGGTGGTCGGCGCCGTGATCGTCGTGGAGCGCACGGAGGAAGGGCACGCCTTGCCAGTACAGCGGCCGGTCTATTACATCAGCGAGGTCCTGTCAGACACCAAGACGCGCTACCCCCAGGTCCAGAAGTTGCTGTACGCGGTAGTCCTTGCGTGGCGCAAGCTCCGCCACTACTTCGAGGCCCACCCCGTCACGGTGGTTTCCTCCTTCCCGCTGGGGGAGATCATCCGCAATCCCGACGCCGCGGGTAGGATTGCCAAGTGGTCCGTGGAGCTGATGGGCGAGATGCTTGCCTACGCCCCGCGCAAGGCCATCAAGTCTCAAATCCTGGCGGATTTCGTCACTGAGTGGACGGACACGCAGCTGCCGCCGCCACAGATCCAAGCATAGTGCTGGACTCTGTACTTCGATGGGTCGGTGATGAAAACGGGGGCGGGCGCGGGCCTGCTCTTCGTATCACCCCTCGGGGAACACATGTGGTACGCGGTGCGCCTCCACTTCCCCGCGTCTAACAATATGGCTGAATGCGAGGCCCTCCTTTGCGGCCTCAAAATCGCCATTGAGTTAGGCGTCAAGCGCCTCGACGTGCGGGGGGACTCACAGCTCGTCATCGATCAAGTCATGAAGAACGCGAGCTGCCATGACGACAAGATGGAGGCCTACTGCAAAGCCGTGCGAGCCCTCGAGGACAAGTTCTACGGCATCGAGCTCAACCATGTGCCCCACCGGTACAACGAGGAGGCGGACGAGCTGGCCAAGATTGCGTCCGGGCGGATCACCGTCCCCCCGAACGTTTTCGCGCACGACGTCGCACAGCCCTCGGTCGTCTTCGAGCCCCACCCCTCGAGTCACGCTGAACCCTCGGGGGCTCCCTCGAATCCAGCGGGTGCGGAACCCATGGACGAGGACCCCTCGAATGAGGCGTACGTGCTCTCCCTCCTCGAGGGGTATGGCTCCCACGAGGCCGACGCGATGGACATCGAGCCGGCTCCTATCAAAGCGGACTGGCGTGACAAGTACATCGCCTGGATGGCTCGAGGGGAACTCCCCGCGGACCGGGCCGCGGCCAGGCGCATCGCCAGGATGGCCAAGTCCTTTGCCCTCGTCGACGGCGAGCTGTACAAGTGCGCCGCCTCCGGCATCCTGCAGCGGTGCGTGCCCATCCCTGAAGGGCGCGAACTCCTGTGGGACATCCACACGGGGATCTGCGGTCATCACGCCGCGCCCCGCACCCTTGTCGGCAACGCGTTCCGCCAGGGCTTTTACAAGCCTACCGCGGTCGCGGACGCCAGCGAGATCGTACGCACCTGCGAAGGGTGCCAGTTCTACGCCCGCAAGTCCAACCTACCCGCCCATGCCCTGCAGACCATCCCCATAACATGGTCGTTCGCCGTGTGGGGGCTGGACATCGTCGGGCCCCAGCGGAAGGCACCCGGGGGCTTCACCCACCTGTTGGTTGCAATCGACAAGTTCTCCAAGTGGGTGGAGGTGCGCCCCATCACGAATCTCAGGGCAGAACAGGCGGTAACATTCTTCACCGACATCGTCCACCGCTTTGGAGTGCCAAACTCCATCATCACCGACAATGGGTCTCAGTTCACGGGCAGGAAATTCTTGGAGTTCTGCGACAAGTTCCACATCCGTGTGGATCGGGGGCACCGTGGCACACCCACAGACCAACGGCCAAGTAGAGCGCGCCAACGGCATGATCCTACAAGGCCTTAAGCCTAGAATTTTCGACCAGCTAAACAAATCTGGCCAGAAATGGCTCCAAGAGTTACCAGCAGTCGTGTGGAGCCTAAGGACCACCCCGAGCAGAGCCACTGGGTTCACCCCGTTTTTTCTGGTCCATGGCGCGGAGGCCGTCCTCCCCACGGACTTAGAATACGGATCGCCCAGGGTTCGAGGCTATGACGAGGATGCCAACCAGCGAGCCCGCGAGGACTCGCTGGATCAGCTGGACGAGGCACGCCTCGTAGCCTTGATGCATTCCACAAGGTATCAACAGCCCCTAAGGCGCTACCAGGCACGCAAGATACGTCGACGGGACTTCAGCGACGGGGATTTGGTCCTAAGGCTACGCCAAGACAACCGAGGGCTCCACAAGCTATCGCCCCCATGGGAGGGACCCGACGTCGTGGTGAAGGTACTCAAGCCAGGCACGTACAAGCTGGACAACGAGGACGGTGAAGAGCTCACCAACGCTTGGAACATCCAACAGCTACGTCGCTTCAACCCCTAGCTAGGATTTCCAAGTATTTTTGTTGTAAAAATCATACGACCAACGCCCCAGTTGGTGACAACTATGTAAACGCCTCAAGTCTAATGAAAAGGGCAACTCGGCTTTCCTCTGAAACCCAAGTTACCCTCGGGGGCTACTACGGGGGGCACCCCCCCCCCCCCCCAAAAATGGTCCCATTTTCGCGCAGAAATAAAACAACTCACACGCGCTAAGTTTGTTTTCTACTTCAACACCGAGCAACGATTCGAATAGGGCGCAGGCGGCCTAGAGGAAGGAGCGTGCGAGCCAGAGATAGCCCACGCCGCGAGGATACGGCCCTTCTCTCTCGCCTCCAACCCAGCAGGCCCCCCGCGAAAATCGAACTCCCCTAACTAGAATCTACTCAAGAAGAAGGAGAAACAAAAAGCGCAGTAAACAAAAGACTTCATTTCGTATCAACAAATGCTTACGATTAAAACAACTTGTTTATTTACAAAGGCCACGTGGCCAGAATACTGATACACAAATAAAAACGGGCCAAGCGCCCAGCTGTCTTCAAGCAGGAGGAGCAGCGGCGTCAACAGCATCCGGGAAGAGGAACTCCTCGAAGGCTTCAGCGAGCGACCCGGCGGCATCAGCGGCGAGCGCGTCCACGCGCTCCATCGCCACCTCATCCTCGACGCCCTCGGGAACGACGTAGCCCTCCGCCAGCGCCTCGAAGTTGACCTCGTAGTGGGACCGTACCACTCCGAGGGCCTTCTCGGACGCCAAGACGCGGCGCCGGCGCATCCGTTCGCCGACATGGCTGCCGAGGGCGCGCGGGCGGGCCGGCCGCCGAGCTTCCGGCCCGCGCTTCGCCCTCCTCCACAACCTGGCAGGTCTCGAGGGCCGCATCGCGCAGCTCCTGCAACTCCTGCTCGGAGGAGTTGTAGGAGGTTTGCAGCGCCTCGGCCCGCTCAACCGCATGTCCCAGTGCGGCGCGCAAGACTGGAGTCACCAAGACAAGAAAGAAATCAGAAAAAGGAGTGCGAATTCCCAAACAGAAAACTAACCAAACAGGAGTCAAGCAGCGGCTCACATTCAACTTGCTTCCTCTCCGCCTCGAGGTCCCGGCGCTCGGCCTCGACCGCCAGCTCGAGGCCCTTGACGGTCTCACCTTGCTCCTGGAGGGCCAGCTCCTGGTTTGCGTTTGTAATGCTGAGCACAATCAGCTCGCCCTCGGCCTTGGAGAGCGCGGTGTTCCGCTCCTCCAGCGACCTCGCGCCGCGCCTCGCGAGCGCCGCGCTCTGCTCCCGGCGCCGACCGGGCGTCGGCGAGGGCGGCTTGCTCTCGCCGGAGCCGCCCCTCGGCCCCCTTGGCGGGCGGTGCGCTCTGCGGGAGGCGCTCCTCGGCCGACGGCGAGCGCCGCGACCTTGGCGTCGAGGGGCGGCCTTCAAGTCGTCGGCCTCCTTGGCCCGGCGCTGCCCGGCGCGCGCGCCGCTCCTCGGCCGGCGGCGCTGCGCGCCTACGCCCCCTCAAGCGACGAGCGGAGCCCCCGGTTCTCGCCGCGGACACCGGCCACCTCCGCCTCCCAGTTGGTCGCCAGCGTTCGCATCTTTTCCAGGTCCGAGCGCGCCTGCCACAGCGCCTCATCACGATCGATGAGAGCTGTGCAGACCCGCTCGAGGCTAGAGCGACGCGCCGGGTCATGCCTCGTGCTCTCGGGGAGTTCATCGCGCAAGACCACGGCCCGGTACGCCAACCAGGCCGTCCGGGAGTCCTGAGGGCGTCAGCGAGCGCGTCGAAAGCGCCGCATCGCTCCCGGAGCTGGTGGAGCTCGGCGTTCACCTGATCGAAGGCGTCGTACTTCTCGCGGGCGCGGCGCTCGAGCTCCTGTCACCCACAACTCGAAACCCGTAAGCGCCACGACACAAAAACAGCGCACAAAAATGAGGGAAGAAGAAAACGAGCAACAACGCCCTACCAGGAAGACGCGCCATGCGGGGCCGCCATGAACCCTCAGCGCCTCGTTCAGCGCGCGGTCGAGCGTGGCGCCGTGGCTCCGGAGCTCTCCCCAGAGCTCCTGCTCCTCCTGGGCGTCGGCGAACGTAGGCGGGTCGCCAACGGCCCCCTCAACCGGGCGGAGTGGCGGCGCGGGAGGACGAGGCCTCGGCGCCGTGTCCTCGGCCCCCCGCCACCATGTGGCCCTCGCGCCGCCTCACGAGGGCCCCCTCCCGGGGCTCGGGGGAGCGGGTGGGGAAGCTCACCCACCGGTCCCACCCGGCGGCGGGGAGTCGTTGTCCCGGGACCTCCACCACCTCCGCCGGGGAGCTAGCGGGCGCCGGCCCCCCGTGCCGCCCTCCGCCGGCGCCTCCACTTGCGCCTCCGTAGCCGCGGGCGCCGGCGCGGCGCCGCGGCCACCGCCTCCGGCCGTGCCTCCGCGACCACGGGCGCCACCACGAGCCGCACCCGCTCCGCCTCCTCTCGCGGCCGGCGCCACGGGTCGCGCCTCCGCCGCGGCGCCCTCCGCGGGGCTGCGCCTCCCCCACGGCCGTTGCCGTAGGCGCGCCTCCGCCACGGCCGGCGCCCGCCGCTCCTCGGCGACCGCCGGCCGCGCCATGGCGAGGCGATCCGCCGGCCGAGGCCTCGAGGCCTCGGCCGCGCCCTACGAGCTCTCGCCCGCCGCCTCCGTGCTTGCCCCCGCCCGCGACGCCCTCGACGAGCGCCGCCGGGTGGGGTTGGACGCGTCTGCCCTCAGCACCTTGGCCGGTGCGAGGGGAGGCACAGTTGGCACCACCCTGCACAAGCACAAACAGAAAGGTTTGAATGCCTGATCGTCAAAAAACATAACCAAGCAGAAGAGCGAGCCCCTTACCTCGAAGAGGAAAAGGTGTGCTTCCTTTTCCTCGAGGCCTCAGTGGATGAGGCCGGCGCGCTTGCCCCGCGCGTGGGTGCGCTTGCCGCGCGCACCCCGGCGCGCGCGCGCGGCACCTCCGTGGCGCGCGCGGCACCTCCGTGGCGCGCGCGCGCCCCGTTGTCGATTGCCGGCGGCGGGCGCGGCCGCGCGCCGCCCCAGCGATGCCGCCCTTGCCGCCGGAGCCGGCTCCGGCGACGGGGGCGCAGGCTCCCACCTATCAGAGGGGCCCTGCCCCTCAGCCTCTTCCTCTTCGTCCTCCTCCGAGGACGAGTACTCCTCGGTCCCCGGGGAGGAAAGCCCCAGCTCCTCACGCCGCCGGTACTCCGCGCTCCGTCGCTCGCGGCGCTCGCGGTGCCGCCTCGCGCGCTCCCTCTTGCGCGCCGCCCGCTCCTGCTCTCGTTGCTGCGCCGCCCGACCAAGCGCGCGGGAATCGGGGGTGGGCGGAACGGACTTCGCGGCGGTGAAGTTCACCAGCTGCATGCGAGAACGTCAAAGGCGCGTCAGGGGGCGGAGGCAACACCAAGATCTAAAACGGAATCAAGAATCATACTCACCAGCGGGCCGGTGGGGAGCATCTCGAGGTCCCACGGGGATCGGTCCGGGCGCGCCAGCATCCGGGTGTCGACGGCGTTCCACGCCCGGGTGAGAGCATACGGTCGCCCGAGGGGGGTCGGGAGCATCCGCGACCTCGCCTGCGCGACGGGGTCCGCCTCCTCTGTCATCTCGTAGATGCAGAGCGGCCTCTCCATCAAAGGCACGACCCGCCGGTGATGGAGGAACGCCAGGACGCCCGCCGCGGTCAGCCCTTGCGCCGCCAGGTTCCTCAGGGCGGTCAAGACTGAGTCCTGCCGCCTCCGATGCTGGGGCGTGGACACCCCGTAGCCCCAGAAGTCGGGCTTCTCCTTGAACACCCGACCGGTGTAGGGGGGAGGCCGGGCTCGGCGTTGCGCAGGTAGAACCATCCCCGCTCCCAGCCGGCATTGTTCGTCGTCATGGTGCAGGGGATGTAGTCGTCCTTGAACTGCCCCCGCAAGGCGAGTGACATCCCGCTGGCGCACACCGCGCGGCGGGTCCTCAGCTCCGTCGTGGGCTGCGTGAAGAGCTCCGCGTGGAAGAGGTGTATCCAGAGCTCCCAGTTAACTGGGATCCCCAGATACCCCTCGCAGACGCCCACGAATGTGGCCGCCTGCGAAATCGCGTTGGGCGCGAAGTTGTGCAACTCCACGCCGTAGTAGTAGCACAGGGCTCGCATGAAGCGGCTCGCCGGTGCGGTGAAGCCGCGCTCGTGGAAGCGAACGAAGCTCACCACGTAGCCTTCCGGCGGGTTGGGCGTGCGGGTCCCCCGCCGGTGGCACTATCCGCTCCGCCGGGCGGCCCTCCTCGTTTGCCGCCAACTGGCCGGCGGTGACCAGATCGCCAAGGGCCAGCTGGGTCACCGTCGACCGCTCCCAGGCGTACGGGTCGAGGATCGTGAGGGGCGGAGGCGGCGCCATGAGGAAGGGCAAGGGATGCGAAGAACGAAGGACAAGAAGAGGAAGAAGAGCTCTAATGGCGAAGCCGCGCGGTGGCGAAAGCAAAGCGAAGACGAAAGCACAGGGGGCTAAAATGGCAGAGCGCTAAGGTAAAAAACCGCCGCTTCCCCTTCCCCTCAGATTTATAAACCGCGGGCGAGCTCTCCGGGGTGGACGTCCCGCGCGCATTAACTGCAGGGAATCTTCTCTTCTCGCTGACGAGCGGGCCCCACCACGACCGCAGCAGCCACGCCACCGCGAACGGGCCATCATCACGGCGAAGAATAGCAGGGGCCGTGGCAGGCGGTGACGTCCGCCTGCCCACGCCGTCCACTACGCGCGCGCGCGGCCGCGACGCCTAAAAAGCGCGCCGCGATGCGAAACCGCGGCCCCTCTCGTGGAGCATTTAATGGCTCGGTCCCTTGCAAAGCAAGGAGAACCTTCGAGCGGCACGGACTCCTGGCTCGGGATAAATTCAACCCTCGAAAGGGTACAGGCGTGAGAAGGTCGCCTCGAGGCCCGTTTGAGACAAAGCGGGCATCGCGAGCACCCATGCCACGTAGGACCCTCGAGCGGCACGAGCCCCTGGCTCGAGACAATATCAGCCCTCTGAAGGGTACAGGCGTGAGAACGTCGCCTCGAGGTCCGTTTGAAACAAAGCGGGCATCGCGAGCACCCATGCCACGTAGGACCCTCGAGCGGCACGAGCCCCTGGCTCGAGACAATATCAACCCTCTAAAGGGGCACAGCCGTGAGAAGGTCGCCCCGGGGCCCGCTTGAAACAAAGCAGGTACCGCGAGCACCCATGCCACGCTGTATTACTGATCAGCGCCTCAGAGGCTGGCTCGCCCAGGCCCCTCGATGGTCGCAGATACCAGGCCGGGGGCGCTTAGTCGCCGCCCCGCACCATTTTTATTAATCAGCGCCCCGAGGGCTGGCTCGCCCAGACCCCTCGACGGTCGCAAACGCAAAGACGGGGCCGCCCAGGCGCCACCCCGCACGGCCCTACTGATCAGAGGTTCGAAGCCTGACCCTCGACGGGTTCGAACAGGTGCCCCAGATCGCAGAGTCAGGGACGACGAAGGCACGCGCATTCGAGCCGTTCCTCGAGCCCGTCGGCTCGAGGGGGCCCCATATGTCGTGTTCGAGAGCCAGCAAGGGCAGCTAGCCGGGGGATCCCACCGAGAGAGAGCTTCCGCGCCCTTGGTCCCTATCGAACGGGACCGAGCCCCACCTAGCAAACCCACGCAAGCGCTTCAATGGACGTGTCTCTGGACCACGCAGCCTACCCTTATCGAACGGGGCATGGGCGTCCACTCGAACCACCCACTAGCAGCTCAACGAGGAATCCGCAATTCGCGACCCGCTCGATGGGGGTTGCGGAAACCTCACCCTCCGTCCCGCGGAGGGACGGCGAGGGCGCGTTAAGAAGCAAGTCGTAAAGCTCTACCCGATCGCCTCGAACGGGCCCGGGCTCGGGGGCTTGACGCACGGCTACACCTCCTTGAATTGCACCCGCCGGAGACAGTGCCAGCAGCGCGTGCGTCACCGAAGCCGGCTGAGATATTGCCGACGCCGGTTGAAACATGTACCACGCACTCTGACCAGCTCTCGCGGTTAACCCCTACAGGAGCATCCACGCTCCTGCAAGGCTTCTTCGCAAGACAAGGAGGGAAGAACGTCCTATCAGTAGGTTCCAGCATCTGCGGGAGCCTCAATGGCAAACCCACAGATGCTCGGGGGCTACTATCGGGGACAGCCCTAGGGGTCCCCTTTAACAACTGGGAAATCCCCACTTAAAACCCGCAACAAAGCCAAACACACTTTGCCTAACCATGCAGGATACGGCCCACGCCGCGGGGACCTCAA
This sequence comes from Cenchrus americanus, assembly GCA_947561735.1. NCBI lineage: Eukaryota > Viridiplantae > Streptophyta > Magnoliopsida > Poales > Poaceae > Cenchrus > Cenchrus americanus. The sequence continues at coordinate 145,544,669 of OX387239.1, read as the reverse complement.
CGGCCCACCAAGGCGGCCCTCTCGAAGATCCCCTCGAGCAGGCTTCACCTCGCTCGAGGATGCGCGCCTCCCTCGGGCGGGCTCCGTCCCGTTCGAGGGGGTGCACTTCCCTCGAGCAAGCTCCGCCTCGCTCGAGGGCCCGCCCCCTCGAGCGGGCTCCGCCTCGCTCGAGGGTCCGCCCCGCCCTCGACCGGGGTCCGCCCCGCTCGAGGGCGCCCCCGCACGCGTGCGCCGCCCCCGTACACGGGCATTTAACGCCCGACACCGGCGGGACGGCGCCATCATGAGCCGGGGCTCGCGCCCGTGCCGCCGCACCAACTCCCCAGGAGGGAGCCCATGCCCATCACTGTGGGGGGGGGGGGGGGACCGTGTGGCGGGACCGGTGCCGGTCCCGTGACGCCGTGCACCTGCTCCAGTACGGCTAACGCGCCGAGCCCTCGAAAGGGGGCCGGTCGCACCCTCGATTTGCTTTCTTGTGACCTTACAGGGTTAGGTGGAGGCACTAGGCCGGTGGGACGCCATCCCTGCCACTGTTACAGTATGGCTGCCGCCCCCGCGCGTGCAGGCGCACGCCAGGCGCTGTAGCAACGACTCCAGCACCATGGAACATATTGGAACGGGATGCCGTTTTACCTACTCCTGTACTCCGTACGGGCCAACGTCAGCAGCTCCCTAGAGCCTATCAGAAGACATCACCGCCATCCGCCGCCCTTCTACCCTCGAACCGCCACTGTTCGGGTACAAGATAGGCCATGATGGCCGGATCGGCCGCAAGGATCGTCCGGACGGCCGCCCACTCTACGACATAGCACGCCACGCCCCTTCACGTAGCTAAATAGCGCGGCGCGCATGTGATTCGCTCCCTCCTTGATCTATAAAAGGGGGACGAACCCCCCTGCCGCGGGGGACACAGACACAACAGAACAGGAGGCAGGCTGCGCCACGCACTTGCTCTCCAATTCTCCCACAACATCTTCAGCCACTACACCAGGGACTTGGAAGCTAGGCTTCCTCTCCCGCCTTGCTTGTAGCAGCCCCACTACAGGCACCCCCGGTGCTGAGCAATATAGTGCCTTGAGCACGCCACTGCTGGACGTACGGCCCACCGGCCGAAACCAGGATAAAACTCTGTGTCTCTTGTTGCTTAGCATCGACCATTGAGGGATAGACCACAGCGCTTATTACTGGTTAGTGTCGGGACCACATTCCGCACCGACAAGCTTCAACTTCACGATGTCGAGGGCGTCCATGGCAGCAGAGGTGCTTCGATCCTCCAGGTTCACGGCGTCGGCGTCCCTGCGCAGCAGCTCCGGCTTCGTGGGTCGGCGACTTCAATCTTCGTGCACCCGTTGGAGCAGACGTGAGACGCAGTGGCGTGCTCCCGGCCCTGGCGTCGAGGTCCATGCACGGGTGGTTCCAGTCTTCCACGACGCCCGCAGCAGGTCGACGGCTCCGGGACGGCGAGGTCCAGTCTTCCCCCGCCTCCTGCGCCTCCCTCCTCCACGAAGGGCAGCCCGGCGGCTCCTGGATGAGGCCCCCAGTGCCGGCAGCAAAGGGCGGCTTCGGGCTCCTCCACGGGCATCCCCCTCTTCCTCCCTTCCTTCTCCCCCTTCTCCTCCTCTTCTCTAGCGGTGGACAGGGGCAAAATCCCCAAGTGGCGGCGGTGGACAGGAAGTTGCGGCTGGGGATTGGGCTTTTATAGGTGACCGGCTAGGGTTTGGAGCTCCAGATGAATGGAGGATGCGACTTCTAGGATGTGTGGCCGGCATCGCGGGGCAGCAGCGCGGTGGGGGTGGCGGCTATGGAGGGGCCGGCGCGAGCTCCTCCGCCCCCACGCTATGCGTCACGGGGAGGAAGACAGAGAGAAAAAGAGATGGAGAAAAAAGGCTGACCGGTGGACCCCACATGTAAGTGGCTGTGGCGTTTTGGGTAGGTGGGAGATGGGCTGCGGTTTAAGGTGGGCCGAAAGGCCAAATGGGCTGGCGGTTTGAGCAGGCCGGTAGAGGTAGAATGGGGTGGTCCGGTAGACTTCAATAGAGAGGTTTGGGCCCAAACTGAAAAAGAGGTTTTTCCCATTTCTTACACCTTAAATCCTATTCAAACTTTAGATTCAAATTTGAATTAGAATTCAAATTTGAATCCCACACCATTAAGATCCAAATTAAATCCAAAAAACTCCAAGGTTCTCACACTAGCAATTTATAGTTCCTAAATTTTATTATTGTGTGCAAAATAAATCTAGGATTTTAGGAAAGGATCAAAAGAAGACATCCTTATAATTTAGGTAAGCACTCAAATTCAAACACAATTTTTTTTGAAATTCACATTTTTGCAAACAATAACATTCCGGGAAAATCCGGGATGTTACACCAAACTTCTTCCTTGTAACTCTTCGAGCTCGCGAATTTTAATGACTTGGATTGGTCCTCCATCTTTGTGGGTTGCCCCTTCAATCTTCTCTTGGCTTGCTTCTTCTTTCTTCACTTTCGGGGGTTATTTTCTTGAAATTCCAGCAAGTACCTCCACACAAGTTCTTGCTCAACACTTCCCGAAATATGTTCTTCCCAATCTCTTTGCATGGCCACCCCCTCGCTTATTCTTTGTAGTAATTGGGTGGCCTTCGTGAGTGTTTTCTCCATGATATTTCCGCTTGCACACATTTGAACATACAGCATGCATTCGGGGGTTAGGGAAAAATAAAAAGTATGCAAGAGTACATCACCGGAGAATCCTAGCCTTGGTCCTTGTTTGATTAATCCATTGAATCTTTCCCAAGCTTGATCTATTCCTTCTTCTTCTCCTTGCGCAAAATTTATCACTTGCTTCCTCACATTTTGAACCCTACTTATCGGAAAGAACTTTTCACAAAATTTCTTCACCAATCGATTCCAATTTCCTTCCACCTTGAAGGATGCAAGTGAGTGCCATCGTTTTGCTCTATCTGCAAGTGAGTATGGAAAAAGATTCCATTTGTACCAATCGACGGGAACTCCTTGTTGCACCTTGTTGCATATCATCGTGAAACGCTCGACGTGCCTATATGGATTGTCTGTCTTCACCCCTCTAAATAGGTTGGCTGCCACCATCTCAATCATTCGAGGCTTGATCTTGTACTTGGTAGCCTCGAGTATCAAATCTCATTTTTGGACTTTAATATCCTCCAATTGCGGGCTAGCATAGTACCATAGTGGTTTTTCTTCTTCCTCCATGGGGTGATTGACAAAAGTCATCTAGACAACAAAAACAAAACAAAAAACAAGGATTTCTAGAAAAAATGTTAGGTGTTAGTAATCAACGAAATTAATACAGAGTTAAACATAGCAAACTAGCTTGTTCACCGGCAACGGCACCAGAAAAGCTTGTTGACGGTTAAATAACACGTCAAGTTACGATCCGCAAGCGCACGGGTCGGTTGTAGCTTTTCCCTTAGAGTATTCCCCCAAGGTTAATCAATCCATGGAACAAGTGGATTGCTATGCTCAACTAAGCACTAATGTTGTTGATTTAAAGCACTTTATCAAATATGTGTAAGTAAGGAATTTAATCTAATTTAATCTAGGTTAAAGAAGACAAAGTAGAGAGTGATGTAAAGGAAATCTCAAGAACGTAGAACACTTGTCCAAGGGATCTAGGATCACTTGAAGATGTAACCACCTAGAAAAACAACCCGATCTAATCTATCAAAGGTAAAAGTGCACGGAGTCCAACCCTTTCCCTTTCACATACTAGTCACTACACGAGGGTAATCCGTGATCGAACACCAAGTGCACAAGACGTTCATGTGTTCTAGGCATGCATGATCAAAGGTGTGAACCAAGTTCATTATGTTTTCCCTCCCGCGCACTGTCACTACACGACGGTAATCGCATAAAGAACAAAAGGAACACGATAGCGAAGCTATGAGCGATGCATCCCCAAAGCAAGCCGACCGACCAATAAGATTAAAGCACCATCAACATGAACATGAATATGATAGCAAAAGATCAAACATAGGTTTGGTGATTACAACTCAAGATCCCCCTTCAACCCCTAGGACAAACAAGGACTTTACCCCATAATGTTACACATTGTAGCGCTGATCATGGTGTAGAATCCCCCGAAGTAGATGAAGGCCACGAGTGCTCCCTTCGTGATCCAATCTTCTTCTTGTTCTCGATCTTGTGAAGGTGGATGATGAATGAATTTTTTTGTGGCTTTCGGCCAAGCGACTATAAATAGCCCGAGAGGCGGCTAGGTCAAAGGGGGCGTCGAACCAGGCCAGGAATGGGCTAGGACGGTCGGCCCAGGCCGGCCGGCCCAGGCCTGTTTCGGCCCGGTTTGGCCCCGGTTTCCTCCCCGCTTGCTTCTCGCGCGATTCCCTATTTGTGTGCACTTGCATGTGGGCCTTTGACGTCGTTTCCTTCACAGTTAAGGCTTGAATCTTGTTATCCAAGCTTCACCGTTTTCTGGTTGAGTCCCTAAAGATTTGCATGTTGACGCTTTGGTCCTCGGGTTAGTAGGAGTCATGTTCATCACGTGTCTTGACTTGTCGGGCATCATGATCTTCTCCTAAAGTGCTTGATGAACTTATCCCAAAAGTCTCCTCTTTAGCGTAGATTTCCTACATAAACAATAAACTCCAAAATCGACATGCAAGAGTGAACTCGTTATATTAGGGGGGTTAGTTCCAGTAGTTAGAATAATAAATCAATGCCAACATTAAAGGTAAACTCACGGCTAGGTTGACTGAAATTCACCGTCAACAATCCTCAAGTCTGGAAGGAAAAATGTGAGAAGTACTTTAGCATGTTTAATGTTCATGTCCATGTTTGGGTCCCTTTTGCTACCATCAACTTTAGGTGCAATGCTGAATTGTGGCTCCAAACATATGAAGCTCAGCATACCATAGGGAGTTGGGTTGAATTGTGTGTTGCTGTTAACCAGAAGTTTGGTAGAGATCCTCATCATAACTATATGAGAGATCTTCTCACCATTGGACAAACTAGTGATGTGTTAGAGTATGCTGGTAGATTTGAACAGGCAAAGCTTAGTCTTAGTGCATAACAGGGATATGGGTGAAGTGTTCTTTGTGCAAAAATTCTTAGATGGTTTAAAGTACAACATTAGCAATGTAATTTCTTTACACAAGACAAGAACAAATGATGCTGCATTATCATTGGCACTCATGCAGGAAGAAATTCTGGAGGCATCCTCCAAAAGATACTTTCCAAGATCCCGTGTTTGGCCTAAAGTACAACACAAGATGAACACCAGTACAAGTCATGAGACTGGCACCAGTTCTGGTAGTGTTCCTATATCACCAGGGCATGACAATACCAAAGGCAAACCCAAATGGGATGAAAAGCTTTCTGCATTACGGGCAACAAGAAGAGCTAAAGGGCTGTGCATGAAGTGTGGGGAGAAGTATAATCCACAACACAAATGTCCTCTACAAATTCCTTTACATGTGTTGGAAGAGGTACTGGACTCAATGGAGCAGAGCGACTCTAAAGACACAAAGTCTGACAACCAAGGTCAGAGCAGTGACGAGGAACTTCTCACACTATCCTGGTGTGCAGCCAAAGGCATAATGGGCAAGAAAACAATAAGACTCCATGGATCAGTCAATAATGCCAAAGCTCTTATTTTCGTTGACTCCAACAACTCAGCAAGTTCCATCAGTGAAAAGTTCGCAATCAACTCCCAGATGTCAGTGACTATTGGGACACCTACCACAGTGGTAGTAGCTGATGGCAACAAGCTGACCTACAACAAAGTGGTCACAAATCTATGTTGGTGGACTCAAGGGCACAATTTTACCTCAGATGCAAGGGTCTTACCACTAGCATGCTATGATATAATCCTCGGCATGGATTGGCTGGAACTGCATAGCCCCATGTGGGTTCATTAGAAGAGGAAAAGAAGATGATGTTCTCTTACCAAGGCAAAAGGATCACCTTAACAGGAGTCAAAGAGCATACTGATTGTTGTCCACCTTTGAAAGCAAAGAAACTCAAGGGGCTGCTCAAGAAGGGAGGAATTGTCCACATGGTGCAACTGTCTAAGATAGTTGAAGCAAAAGCAGCACCAAACACACCACCTAGTGTGCAACAGTTAGTGGACCACAACAAAACACTTTTTCAGGAACCAACATCATTACCTCTACAGCGGACATTTGATCATGCAATACCTTTGGTTCTAGGGGTCAAACCTGTTAACCTTAAACCATACAGATACAACCCCACTCAGAAGGATGAAATAGAAAGATAAGTCAAAGAAATGTGGATGAATGGTGTGATCCAACCAAGCAGCAGCCCATTTGCTTCACTAGTGATACTAGTAAAGAAAAAAGATAAGAGCTGGAGAATCTGTGTGGACTACATGCATTTGAATGCTATAACAACCAAAAACAAGTATCCTCTGCCAATAGTAGATGAAATCTTAGATGAATTACATGGTGCGAAGTGGTTCTCCAAGTTGGATATGAAGTCTGGATACCACTAGATCAGGTTGATTCTAGAGGATAAACACAAAATAGCATTCAAAACTCATAATGGCCATTGGGAATTCAAGGTTATGCCTTTTAGCCTTACAAACACTCGTGCAACATTCCAAGTCTTTTGGCCTTTTTGAGCCATTGTTAAGGAAATGTGTCCTCATCTTCATGGATGATATCCTAGTGTACAACAAAACACTTGAAGAACACCAGCAACAACTACAACAGGTGTTCAGTATTCTGCAGGATAACAAATTCTATCTGAAGTACTCCAAGTGCTCATTTGCTCACACACAGATGGAGTACCTGGGTCATGTCATTAGTGGGGATGGAGTCGCTACAGATCCAACCAAAATCAAGGATGTAGAGAATTGGCCACCACCAAAAAACATCAAACAAGTTAGAGCAATCTTGGGCTTAGCAGGATACTATAGGAAATTCATCAGGCACTATGGGCAGATCAGCAAACGTCTGTCATACTTACTCAAGAAGAATACCCAATTCATTTGGACTCCTCAACATCAATAGTGTTTCAAGACCTTGAAGGAAGCATTGGTATATTCTGCAGTCTTAGCAATTCCAAACTTTCAACAAGAATCCATGGTGGAGACAGATGCAAGTGGTAAAGGAATTGGGGTTGTCCTAATGCAACAAGGTCACCCAATTGCATACTTGAGCAAGGCACTTAGCAACAAATCTCAAGCACTATCCACATATGAGGAGGAGTGTCTGGCCATTATCCTTGCCTATTGATAGATGGAAGCCATACTGTTGACGGATAAAAGACATATCCCTCTACGATCCGCAAGCGTACGGACCCCACACCTTTTTCACCACGGGATTCCCAAGGTTCTTGTCAATCCGCGGAGCAAGGGGATTACTAGCGCTTAACCAAGTACGAATCTAGTTGAATGGAAAACCTTTGAAAGAGTATTTATCTAAAGGTAAAACAATCTAACCTAAGTTAATCTAAGTTAAGTTGATAAAACAAATCGAGGGTTAAACTAGATGATAAAGGGTGAGCGCAAGAGAGAGAGGTTAAGATAGATAAGCGTTCCCTCCCTAGGATCTAGGATAACATGGTATGCATCTACTACACGAAAGCGGTAAACCAATCTACCGGGGGTTGTGACCACGGTTTCGCCCTTTCCCTCCTCTCGTACGTCACTACGCGAAGGTATTCGTGACTAGACCTATGATGGACACGGTATGTTGATGGAATCTATGGGAGTAGCGGATATCATACGCCCGAAAAACACGGTAGCTAACCTTAATCATCAAAGCATCATCAACATGAAAACAATAGATTGAAACCACAAATCAAGTAGCGATCACATAGCATGTATCCATCTAATCCTAGGGATGAACGGAGACATTACCCCATCATCTTACACGGATTGAAGCACATAGGGGTGATGGAGACTCCGGAGAACGTCGTCGATGAAGATGGCGGCAATGGAGCTTGGGAACACTCCTAGGCCAGCGGCTTGGAGTCCTCCTCTTGCTTCCTTCTCTCCGCCGGCGTTGATCCTTGCGACGAGCTCATCTAACTCTCTCCCTCATCTTGTGGCGGCGGTTTTCTGGTGATTGGCGTCGGTAGGATGATTTGTTCGATGTGGCGGCCGACGGCGGCGGAGGGAATAAATAGACGAACACCTAGGGCAAAGGGGGACCAAACCGAGCCACGGGTGGGGCGGGCCGGTCGGCCCGAGCCGGCCGGCCCGAGGCCCACTTCGGCCGGTTCGGCCCCGGTTTCCTCCCGGTTGCTTCTCGCGTGATCCCTTATTTGTGTGCACTTGCATGTGGGCCTTTGACGTCGTTTCCTTCACGGTTAAGGCTTGAATCCTTGCTATGCAAGCTTCGCCGTTTTACGGTTGAGTCCCTGAAGATTTGCACGTTGACGCTTCGGTCCTCGGGTCATTTGGAGTCATGTTCATCGCGTGTCTTGACTCTTGTCGGGCTTCATGATCTTCTTCCAAAGTGCTTGGTGAACTTATCCCGAAAGTCTCCTCTTTAGCGTAGATTTCCTGCGTAAACAACAAACTCCAAAATCAACATGCAAGTGTGAACTTGTTATATCATTAGTATGCCTAGTGGCGGGTTAGTTGCAAATCATAATCGAAACCAATGTATAACAAGTACTCTAGGTTGACGGAAATTCACCGTCAACATCTCCCCCATGCTTAAACCTTGCTCGTCCTCGAGTAAGTGGTCCTCGCTTAAAAGGGAAATCAGCGTTGCCTTCCAATGTTATCCCTGCACTTAGCCATTCATGACGAGACAAATTGCTCTCTCTTAAGAATTTATTTTTAAAGTTCAAGTTGTGACCGGCTTCTTTTTCATTATGGAAGATAGACTAACAATAAAGAACAAGCCACATGTAACACGATGCTCTCAAACTTGAGTGAACTTCAAACCATTACCTTGTCACATGGAAGATTTTCAAAAAGATGCATATCCAACATAAGTGAAAATCTCTTGCAAAAGCTCATGGAACACTCATCTCATCAAGTCACACAAGCCTATACTAGATTATTTTCAACCTACTCTACTCATACGTGATAGTGGAAGGCTTATGTGGAGCTTGGAAGGTTAAAAACAATCCTAGCAAAACATACATCCGAAATATCGTCAAATTAAGAGAGAGGTCTATTGGAATTACCGAGACTCGTCAAAAAGGCCATGGAAAATAAATGTTGGAAAGAGAGAGGGATGAAACACACACATTTAGATAAGTGGACATGTGCAAGTGGCAAATTGATGATCCCGAGGCACGAGTTAAGTCCTCCTTATCGGATTGCACATGGTTGGAAGATTTGAGTATGGATGTGTCATCAAGTCACTTGAGAACTTATGAAGCAAAAAGAACCGAGGAGCATCTTTATTTTTTTCTTTATTTTATTTCCTTCTGATTTTTCTCTCTTTCTTTTTTTCACTTTATTCTTCCTATTTTTCTTACTTTTCTTTTCTTCTTATCATATTTTTTTTCATTTTTCATTTTTTTTCTTTTTTTTTCTTTTGCTCCTCAAAACTTTTTGCAACATAATACTTACATAGCATTTGTGTCAGAGAATGACTCCTCCCCCATGCTTGAACGATGCTCGTCCTCGAGTATAAAAGAGAGGGGAAATGACTGCTAAAGTAAGTATAAATTCCATAATCTTGCGGAATATTTGAATCTACATCGAGAATTTTACTCCATACTCAAATTGGGTTGTGGACAAGGAGGTGATCACAAAAAGATGTTTTTGGTTTAGGGTGGATGCCCAACGAAGTTTGTGAAATTTTCGATGTGAAAACCCACAATGCATGGACAAAAAGGCTAGCATGAAAACGTTACACAAAGGAATGACCAGCTTCTTAGTCTCGAACCATAGAAATCAATCCTAATCCAACTCATCAAAACATATGTTTGCAATCTAAGGGTTTTGTTATCATAAAACATATATGTATATGGCTTTGGTAGGTAGAACTTTGGAAGAGCATCACAAATATGTAGATAGCATAAAAGTTAAATTTTCATAAAAACAACAAGTTATCCGGCTATCCATAAACTTAAATCAAAGAGCAAAGATATGTATGTGGGTCTAGAGCATAGTCATTTCACCTCCACAAATAATAGAGCCGGTATTTAAATTAATTTCATATCATATTATAGAGAGCAATTAACCAAGACATGTATAACTTCATGTAGGTAAAACAAAGCGGCAACTTTCATCATCTTTCCGTAAGCATAGGCAATATAGAACATCGAGGTGAACACATGGTCATGCTTATCTATTGAAAGTAAAAAGAAACCTAGGTTGTCCTCCTAGTAGCCATTTTATTTTTTGAAGAGAAAAACAAAAGGTTGCACCTAGTTGATGTTGAAGGCATACTTACAAGCATTTGTGTTTGGAAAAGAGAAGGTCCATGGAGATGTTACCATCCTTTGTAATTCTTCGTTGCCTTCTTCCGACATCTCCATGTATCGATGTGGCTTTTGCTTTTGTCTTGATTTATTCATGCTCCTAAACTTCTGAATTTGATCTTGTATGCTTAATGGAGTCATTGGTCACCCTTCTCTTCAATGTTGTCATCACCATCTCCTCTTTCTTGTTCTCATCATCTCCTTGCTGTCTCTTTTTCATGGATTTCCCCCTCTGTCCAGAACAGAAAATATATCGAAATATATCTCTATTGAAAAGTTTATGAAATTACCTTTCCAACGTGTGGTCATTCATCAAAAACGGAGTTCAAACAAGGGAGCTATGTCCATTTTACTTCAGCGCTGCGTGCTGTCCAAAACTGATTTCAGGACGTGTTGCACTCGGTGATTCGGGCATAACCGCTTGTAGGAACCTCCGATTGTCTTGATTCTTGATTTGTTGGAATCATAACTTCATGGGGCTTCTAAATATCCAAAAATATCCAGTGTTTTCCCTTCGAGACCATGCAGAATTTTGATGAGATTGGTGGCTTCTTGCGCATTGATCCGGAGATGTTAACGATCTTTATCACTCTATCTTCTAGAGTGTCATGTTGCACTTCCGTGTTGAAGATTCAGGGTCTCCCCCATGCTTAGCATTTTGCTAGTCATGGAAGAAGAAGACAAAGCACTTCTTAGCCATCCTTCAATTTCCTTGTAGTGAGAGTCTTTATCTTGCCTGTAAGACGTTTTAAACGCACATTCTACCCCAAGGTGACGGTTGGGAGTAGATAGAATTGCCAACAATCCAACAATGTCTATTAAGATTCTTAACTCGTGACATAATTAGTTTAATGAGGAATAAAAACCTAATGAGTGTACGTGGTGCAAGGTGTGTATGCACATGATAGGAAAGCATATAAACAAAGACAATGTTTTCACCTAGTTCTAAACACCATGTTTACAACTAGGTTGCTGAATTTCTCCATAGCCATAAAGGTTTATATATCTAGGGTTAAAACACCATGTATATCCCTAAATCAATAACTCTTATAGCACAAGAAAAATTAAGCGCATTGCAGAGCTTATAAACTAACCAATGCAACATGAAAACATATGAAAAGCTAGCTAGGTTTATCGAACTTGATGATGATGGTCTGAAATCATGTTTAAACACCACGTTTACACAAGATCACAAAAGGAAAATACTCATAATGCCTTATGAAGTATTAACATGGAAAAAGAAGCATACATCATTAAGTATATAAAACAACCAAGCCAACTATGTGCAAAACATGTATACACAAAGAAATATCACGAGGACAACAAAATGCAATGCATGCAAATAAATAAGATCATGAACATGATGGTGGTTCTAAAAAGGAAAACTAAACTTAGATTAATAACCACAAGTTGATCATCATAAGATAGTGCCATTCTTTTATTTTCTCTAAGAAAGTAGTAAAAATATAAAGAAACGGGTTGCCTCCCGAAAAGCGCTTCATTTAAAGTCATAAAGCTCGACTTTCTCACATACCTTCTTTTCGTCGCATCGCCATGGCCCTTCATGCAAGAAGAAAAGGTACCAATGCAGCTTTAATTTACTTCCCATGTTGTGCTTGATCACTTATAGAAGACTTGCCCAAAGCATCCTTTTGTTTCATCATTATCTCCTTCTTTATCATCCTTCGGTGTTGCCTTCACTCCATGAATTTTTTTTTAATTTCCAGAACAGAGAGTATACTCAAGCTCTACTCCATTGCACAGTGCACAAAATTTCCTTTCCGACGAGTCTTTATATGCTCAAATTGGACTCCGGACAAGAGAGTTACGTCCGTTTTACTTCGGCGATGAAATCTGTCCTGAAATTTCAGAACGCGCAACGCTCAATGTTTCCTCCATAACTCCTTGCACGGGTCTTCAAACTTGTTGGTTCTTGATGCGTTGGAATGGTAATTTGATGGAGCTTCTGAATATCTCATTATCTTCATTTGTACACCTCTGAACAAGCTCTCAAATTGATGAAGACAGCAGCATCCATCGCGGGATTCGGAGAGGTTGATGATTTATCTTGCAACTCTTTTAGGCATGACTTCTTTTTTTTAATTCAAGCCTTGTCTACATGGTTAGTGAAAATCGGGCCTTTCCCGACATATGATTCTTTAAGGTCATTAGCTTGACCAAGCGCAAAGCATGATCGAGATTTACAAAACTTATTGTAAACATACGCGTCCATAATTAACACCACATGTGAATTGTAGCAACAAGTCAAGGTGTAAATAAAAGAAGCATATGTTTCATGCATAGCACTTAGCTCATCATTAGGCAAAGGTTCTTTAGGTGTGAGATTAATTGGATCAAACATAAATGTTTCCTCTTTTTCATTCTCAAGAAAATCTAGCCTATCAACATGATCACTATTGGAACAAGGCATAGAATTTAAACTATCATTCATACTATTGGTTGAGCATGAGTATTTGAATTTATCAACATCAATACCAATAATATCTTGAGATTTCAGCGCATACCTTGGCCTTAAAGATTTTTCAACAAGAGTGATATTTGGTTCATCTAGCGGTGTTGAAGGCGAATCGATCTCAACAAGTGTAGTTGCCTCTTCATCACCATGCAATTTCTTCAACTCATCATGTGGAACATGTAATCCTTCAACTATGTACGCATTCATCTCTTCTTTGAAGTCTTCTTTATCAACCATATCTTCATCTTCAAAGACTTGTATGTTGCTTTCTTTATCTTCCATGTACCACATGTCGTCAAGATCGCTCATTGTCGATTCACTCTTTCCTTCATCCTTGAGTACTTCCATGTCTTGATTTGCTAGTGTGTATGCTTCAATAGCACACAAGCTATCATCTAGCTTGAGTCCTATCTCCTCCCATTTATCCTTTGAGTCACTAGGCTCATCACGGTTGTACTCTTCTCTTCCTTCATCATAAATCTTTGAGTTGTCAAACCGGTCGATCCATCCTTCATCTCCTTCTTCTCTTTCTTCTTCAAACATCTTTTGGATCGACTCTCCACTCATCTCTTCATCAAATATATCTTCAACTAGTTTGGCAACGTGTCGGCGTTCCTCCTTCCTTCGGTAGTTGATTAGTGGGGCGAAATCAACTTGAACCCAACCGGATTGCTTGAACTCCGCCAATGGTCTAGCATTCCACATACTTCGGCCTACATTCATGTTAGTTTCAACATTTTTAACATATGAAATGACTTCTCTTACCTTGGGAAGTGGATCTTCACTTTCTTGTATGGTCGGTTCATCTTCCTTGACCTCCGGTTCATCTTTTTCAGAAATTTCAGCAAGCACCTTGGGCTTGCTTTTGTCGTTTTGCTCCTCTCGACAACATCTTTGCCAATCTCGTATTGTTCTTTGTCCATTGCTTATCCTTTGTAAGATTTGTGCGGCTTCACTAATTGTTTTATCCATTATATCACCGCCCGCACACATGCTTACAAAACGAGACGAGTTAGGGGTTAGTGAAAAATAAAAGGTATGCAACATCAAGTCACCGGAAAATCCCAAGTTCGGGCCTCGCTCAAGTAGTTCATTAAATCGGTCCCATGCTTCATCAATTCCTTCATCCTCTCCTTGCTTGAAAGTGAGCACTTGCCTCCTTAAGTCTTGGACCTTGCTTGTGGGAAAGAACTTCAAAAGAAACTTCTTCACTAGCTCATCCCAATTTCCTTTTGCTTCAACGGACGCAAGTGTGTACCATCTTCGCGCTTCATCTTCGAGAGAGAATGGAAAAAGATTCCACTTGAACCAAGAGGTCGGAACTCCTTTTTGTTGCACCGTGTTGCATAACATCGTGAATTCCTTAATGTGTCTATATGGGTTGTCATCCTCCAATCCTCTAAATGGTTTTGTCGCCACTAACTTGATGATTCCAGGCTTCACTTCATAGTGGGTTGTAGCAAATGTCAAATCTGATTTTTGCATCTCAATGTCTTCCATTGACGGCATTGCTAGCTCCCTTAGCGACATCTCTTCGTCTTCCAATGGTGAGGTGAACAAATCCATCTAGGCACAAGAAAAGTAGAAAGAAAAACAAAAATATTTTTTTTCTTTTTTTAGAAAACAAGGGTTAGGTGTTAGTAATCAACAAAATTAATACTAGATTAAACGTAGCAAACTGGCTTGCTCCCCGGCAACGGCGCCAGAAAAAGGGGCTTGTTGACGGATAAAAGACGTATCCCTCTACGATCCGCAAGCGTACGGACCCCACACCTTTTTCACCACGGGATTCCCAAGGTTCTTGTCAATCCGCGGAGCAAGGGGATTACTAGCGCTTAACCAAGTACGAATCTAGTTGAATGGAAAACCTTTGAAAGAGTATTTATCTAAAGGTAAAACAATCTAACCTAAGTTAATCTAAGTTAAGTTGATAAAACAAATCGAGGGTTAAACTAGATGATAAAGGGTGAGCGCAAGAGAGAGAGGTTAAGATAGATAAGCGTTCCCTCCCTAGGATCTAGGATAACATGGTATGCATCTACTACACGAAAGCGGTAAACCAATCTACCGGGGGTTGTGACCACGGTTTCGCCCTTTCCCTCCTCTCGTACTGTCACTACGCGAAGGTATTCGTGACTAGACCTATGATGGACACGGTATGTTGATGGAATCTATGGGAGTAGCGGATACCATACGCCCGAAAAACACGGTAGCTAACCTTAATCATCAAAGCATCATCAACATGAAAACAATAGATTGAAACCACAAATCAAGTAGCGATCACATAGCATGTATCCATCTAATCCTAGGGATGAACGGAGACATTACCCCATCATCTTACACGGATTGAAGCACATAGGGGTGATGGAGACTCCGGAGAACGTCGTCGATGAAGATGGCGGCAATGGAGCTTGGGAACACTCCTAGGCCAGCGGCTTGGAGTCCTCCTCTTGCTTCCTTCTCTCCGCCGGCGTTGATCCTTGCGACGAGCTCATCTAACTCTCTCCCTCATCTTGTGGCGGCGGTTTTCGGTGATTGGCGTCGGTAGGATGATTTGTTCGATGTGGCGGCCGACGGCGGCGGAGGGAATAAATAGACGAACACCTAGGGCAAAGGGGGGGACCGAACCGACCCCGGAGTGGGCTGGGCCGGTCGGCCCGGCCGGCCGGCCCGAGCCCACTTCGGCCGGTTCGGCCCCGGTTTCCTCCCCGGTTGCTTCTCGCGTGATCCCTTATTTGTGTGCACTTGCATGTGGGCCTTTGACGTCGTTTCCTTCACGGTTAAGGCTTGAATCCTTGCTATGCAAGCTTCGATGTTTTCTGGTTGAGTCCCTGAAGATTTGCACGTTGACGCTTCGGTCCTCGGGTCATTTGGAGTCATGTTCATCGCGTGTCTTGACTCTTGTCAGGCTTCATGATCTTCTTCCAAAGTGCTTGGTGAACTTATCCCGAAAGTCTCCTCTTTAGCATAGATTTCCTGCGTAAACAACAAACTCCAAAATCGACATGCAAGTGTGAACTTGTTATATCATTAGTATGCCTAGTGGAAGGTTAGTTGCAAATCATAATCGAAACCAATGTATAACAAGTACTCTAGGTTGACGGAAATTCACCGTCAACACATACCTCTCACAACAACCATTTACCATTGCCACATATCAGAAAAGTCCGATTCATCTCAATGAACAAAAATTAATTGATGGCATTCAGCACAAGGCTTTTGTGAAGCTAATGGGTCTCCAGTACAAGATTCTGTACAAGAAAGGCGAAGACAACAAGGTGGCTGATGCCTTATCAAGGAAGTCCACTCATGATGAAGTCCATGCTCTGTCAATCATGAAACCCAGATGGCTGGAGATAATTGAGGAAGGCTACCTGCAAGATGACAACACAAAGCAATTGCTAACTGAGCTGGCTATTACACCTAGTAACCAGAAAGGGTTCACACTAGTAGGAGGTCTTATCAAGTACAAAGGAAGGGTATGGCTGGGCAGCCACAAGGAAGCCCATCAAGCTGTGATGATGGCCCTGCAAGACAGTGGTATAGGAGGGCATGGTGGTATAGCTGCAACATATAACAAAATCCGATCTCTCTTTGCATGGCCTAACATGAAGCAGGCCATCAAGGAGCATGACTCCAAATGCCAAGTCTGTCAACAAGCAAGACCTGAGCATGGTAAGCTACCTGGACTTTTGCAACTATTGCCTGTTCCTCATCAAGCTTGGCAAATCATTAGCATGGATTTCTTTTAGGGCCTACCTGAATCCAAGCAATTTGGCACCATATTTGTAGTCATAGACAAATTCACAAAAGTACAGTCATTTCATTCCATTAGCTCACCCATACACCCAGCTATTCCACAACAATATATACAAACTACATGGCCTACCTCAAATAAATATATCTAATAGGGATAGGGTGTTTACTAGCACCTTATGGAAAGAATTAGCCAAACTATCAGAAACTACACTCAATACTAGCTCTTCCTATCACCCACAAACCGATGGCTAGACAGAGCGTCTCAATCAATGTTTGGAGACGTATCTGAGATGCATGATTCACTCGTGTCCCAACAAATGGCCCTAGTGGTTGCCACCCGCTGAATTATGCTACAATACACTACTCATTCTGCTCATGGCAAGACACCGTTTGAGGTCTTCTACGGACACCAGCCAAGACACTTTGGGATTTCTGCTGATCTGCAATTCCCAGTACTAGATCTGGAGCAATGGCTGAAAGACAGGGAGCAAATGAATGAGGTCATTAGGCAGAATCTGTTGCGCGCTCAACAGCGTATGAAACGACAAGCGGATAAGAAGAGGCAAGAGCAATAATTTGAAGTGGGTGACTGGGTCTATGTCAAACTACAGCCACAAATTCAGACTTCAATGGCCAAGAGGACTAATCACAAGCTAAGTTACAAGTTATTTGGCCCCTATCCTATCATAGAAAAAGTGGGAGCAATAGCTTATAAACTACAACTTCTAGCAACAAGCCAAATTCACCCAGTAATCCATGTGTCTGAATTGAAGAATGCTCTACCCCCTAATGAACATGTGACTCCAGATGAAGATTTAAATTGTCTTATACAAACAAAGTATGTGCTCCTACGCAGGTGCTTGCTACAAGGATGCAGCGTGTGGGCAACAAGATCAAACAATTTGACCTGGTGCAATGGGAAGGTCTTCCGCCGCAGTGGGCGACCTGGGAAAGCTGCCACAAGCTGAAACTTGTTTCTTCTCTCCTGTCCACGACAACAGTGGGGTGAAGTGGTCGATGTTTTCTTCTTTCTTCAGTCCAGTTTAGCTTGCTGTCTTTTTGTTCTGTTGATTATCCACGTGAGGGCAAGTTTGAGTCTTAAGGCCAGTCTCAGTGCAGATGTCATGAACAGGATTACCTAGAGTGACACATCATCTAAAAACATTTAAAACGATAATAAAACACCTCACTCTCAATGCATAATTTCATCTATTGTTGTTTTCTAGATTGCATGCGAGACACAAGTTGTTTAGGTAACTATGTATAGGGAGTGTCATCCTCATGAAACTCATTTTACCTCTCTCTTCATTAATACACTGTTACATCATCAAAAGTGCTCACATGGCAGCCTATTTAATATCTATGAAACCCCCACTGAGACTGGCCTAAGGAGGGAGAAGTCTCATGAGCTAAGAATACTATGTGGGCCGAGAGTCAAGTAAGTCTTGAGCATGTGTGCCTACTGGGTCATTTGGCCGTGTATCTCAAACCGTTATAAGTCAGGTAGACACTAAGGAGTGAACATCAAGAAATGAAAACAAACCCTAGAAACAGTATCTTTTTCCTCGAGGCGGCGCCGCCGTGCGTGACGCGGGCATCTATCGTCGCCGGCCTGGTCGGTGACAGGCGGAGGAGCAGAGGGAAGAGAATGCTTCGTGCGTGATTTTTGTGTTGAAAAGAAATACGCACAGCTTTGAAAACGCTCACCCCGTCCCCACGTCCATTTCGAATTTCGAAACCACGGCACGCGCGTGGCCGCGTGGGGCACAAAACAAAAAGAAAAGACGTTGGACGGACGGCCGGACGCAGCTGACCGTTGCTGGGGCGGCGGCCTGGCCCCACACGGCACAGCACGCGCACGCCACTTGAATTGACGCGATCCCGGGTGCGGCGGAGCGCAGAGCAGCTCACTGCCTCACTCTCGTCGCCTCCGATCGCGCAGATCTCACCGACGATGGGCTGCGGCGACAGAGGCATCGTGACGGCGGCCATGGAGCGGCAGCCCTGGCGCCGCCGCCACGGATGGCAACTCCCCCTTCACCCGCTCCAGGTCCGCCCCATCTGCCGCAGACGATGTATACTCCTTCCCTGCCGATTCTTCCCTCCCTGTGCGGTTCTGACTTCTCGGAGCTCATGTTGCCTCCGTTTTCTGGCCGTCGCGTGTGCGCAGCTGGTGGGTGCGGCCGTGTTCACCCTCCTCGTCGCCGCATTCTACGTCGTCCTGGGACCCTACATCGGCAACACCCTCGCCGGCAACATCCTCCTCGCCTCCTTCTCCTTCTCGGTACGCACATCCCAGCCCCGATCAACTTCTCGATTTCTGCTCCGAGCGCGGCCGTCGTGCCTCTGATACCGAATTGCCGATATGGTCGGATTCCAGGTCGTGGCGGCTGCGGTGCTCTACGTGCGCTGCACGGCGGTGGACCCGTCCGACCGGATGGAGGCGAAGAAGGACAAGCGGAAGCGGCAGCTCGCGCGGGGCGGCGGCCACGGTAGCACGGCAAGACTGCCGCGGCTGCGCTACGGGTACATCCTCTGGCGGTACACGGTGCGGCTCCTGCGGCGGTTGGAGACGCGGGTGACCAACCGCTGGGTGCGGAGGAGCTACCTCGAGCAGTGGAACACCAGCGTGCAGCTCGATCCTATGCTACCCTTCGCTTTCACCAGCCTCGACGATATCGTCTCGCCCTGCGCCGCCACGGACGGGCACGACATCTCTTTCTGCCTCATCTGCGACTGTGAGGTATTGCTCCTGTTCATCCCCTACGCATAGGTGTTGATAACGCTCTGTTCGTTTCAGGGGAAACACATAGCAACAAATGACTATGTGGATGAATTAGTTTCCAACTTCAAATGTGCCCAATGAATTGAATCCCGATACTATATGTGAAATACCATTAGTCTGGAATTTTGATATAATGGTGGAAACGAAATTTGCAGGGAAATTTTGAATGTTACTTAGATACATTGGAATTTCGTTACCATGTTTGAAATGATCTTTGTATAGAATTTCTGAATGTTTGCAGTTATGTCACTGTGCCAAAATGAATTGAATCCATGTAATACCTGTAAAATTCTGTAAATTTTGACATTTGCAACAATGGCCCAACATTCTAAATAGGATATAAAATATTCTACAGGTGAAATTGTGCAGCAAGCACTGCAAGACCTGTGAGCGCTGTGTTGATGGATTTGATCACCACTGCAGGGTAACTGTTGGTTGATGCACCTATGCTAGAATTTCATTTGACTCTCAAATCCTGACCTGATCATCCACTCCCAGAATGCCAAGTGGATTAATATTGTTCGATGCTTTGTTTCGCACAGTGGCTGA
The DNA here is from genome assembly GCA_947561735.1 of Cenchrus americanus. Classification (NCBI taxonomy): domain Eukaryota; kingdom Viridiplantae; phylum Streptophyta; class Magnoliopsida; order Poales; family Poaceae; genus Cenchrus; species Cenchrus americanus. The sequence goes on along the minus strand of OX387239.1, from coordinate 145,524,715 downwards.
ACAATTGCATTGGAAGAAGGAACTACGTGACATTTATTCTGCTCATGTTCTTTGTCCTGTTGATGGTGGGTGCCAACAATTTCTTCAAGAATTTTTTCATAGTTCTATTCAACTTTTCATATTGAATATTTCTTGGGTTTGAGATATGAGAACTATTAATTAGGTTATACCGATGTATTTTTGTGATCAGCTTGTTATTGAGGGAGGAACGGCAATTGCGATTTTCGTTCGCTGCTTTGTTGACAGCAAAGGAGTCAAATTGGAAATGGAGCACAGGCTGCACATCAGGCTCCCAAAAGGAGCTCATGCAGCATTGTCAGTAAGTGATCATCAAGATGTCACATCCAATTAGACATGATTTCAGTATTTTGTAAGTCCAGGCCTGACATTTATATCATAAATTTTTTCCATAGATGGCTTTTGTCATCTTCACATTATATAGTACTGCAGCTCTTGGTCAGCTCTTCTTCTTCCACATAGTCCTTATCAAAAAGGTGTGTAACTGGTATTACTAGTATAATGTTCAGCAATATGAATCCATGTCAATAGCTCAATACCTGTATTACATTCTAATTGTTCAGAATCGCTACATATTGTTCTTTTGAGAAAAGAAAATTGAACGTAATTCAACATGATTCACTGCAGGGTATGAGAACCTATGACTACATTCTTGCGATGAGAGAAGCAGGAATGGCATTTGATCGATTTGAAGACTCAGATTCTGATGAGAGCAATGACTTTGACTCACCAGAGAAGCAATCTTTCTTGTCAAGGGTCTTTTGCGGAAAAAATGACGGAGATGAGGTAAGAAGCGACAAATTGCATAACCATTGTACTAGTATTAGTCGTTTATCATTTGATAACAGAGTTCATTTCAAACTTAATGCAGAGTGCTCGGAAGCTGTCAATCAGGATCGAGAGCGACAAGATGGATGCACCAGGAAGGAAGGATGACATCCAGATCAACCCATGGGCATTGATCAAGATGAGCAAGGACAAAGCAATGGCAGCAGCCGAGCGCGCCCGTGAGCGGATCAGACAGAAGCTGCCTACCTCACCGATGAAACCGCTGCCAGTGGAGACCAAACGCGGACTCCTGAACGCAGAGAGAAAACACATCACTACCGGGAAGGAGATTGTGCCAGTCTTCACAAAGAGCTGGCTTTCAGGATCGCCGACGGCAGTGGGGATCTCAAGCCCACGAAGGCGGTTCTCGGGGTCATCTTCTCCGAGGCCCCAGCGGTACAGGAGTAACTTTGACCTTAGGCTGGCCGAGGTGTCGAGGGAGCTAGAGAACCACATCTCGAAGCAGGTGCTGTGCTCTGTGGTCATGAAGGGTGTAGAGGACGAAGGCTCTTCATCATAATTTAGGGTAGGATGTTGTATGTTTAAATTCATTGAAAGTTTTTGGTTCTTGGTCTCTGAAAATAGTGTGTTGTGTGCTTTCTTAGCCCATTGCACACATTTTTCTCAAATATGTTTATTCCTTGGTGACGTTGGTGTATGCAAGGTATGTTCTTTCTGGCATTCTTCACCAGTTTCTGAACATCTGGAGGGGCAGATAGCGACATGATATTATTATAGCAAAATTCTTTCATGACACTAGAAAATATGACAGATCAGTTTCTGAACATCTGGAGGGGCAGATAGCGACATGATATTCTTTTAACAAAATTCTTTCATGCCACTAGAAAATATAACAGATCCCTTATGTGGTATTGAAAATTGAGGTTTTTTAGTACACAATACGACCCAATGGTCGTACGGTCGTATTATCGGTTTTTCTCTATAGATAAAATGGTAATTTGATAGATATATATTATTTGGAAAAAAATCTCCACTGCCCCCTTATACTATGTAAAACATTTCATATATTTAATTTCCTATATTACAACAATATTATTTTACATTTTCGATAATACCGTATACTACGCATACGACCTTGGAATACTACCGTATGACAGCTACAAAAACCAGTTGTATAGAAATAATCTCAACTGTCGGATCCTTACGTTTAGGTTCTTTCCTATTACATACGAGTCATTTTTCAACCGGTCGTACAGGTCGTATTGTGTACCGTAAAACAACTCTGAAAATTAGACCATCCCCTCTCTGCCACTAGTTGCAATATTTCATCCCCTTTATGCCATTGCTGTTACTTACATCCGTTAGCCTTCTATCAGCCACCCTGAATCTTACCCGCAGACTCCTGAAAACAATTCACTTCAACGCATAAACTCAATCTTTCATGGATAACCCTTTTCGTTCTCACAATGGAGTCCCAGCACGCACGCACGGCAGCTCTCTTGTTGCCCCGCCCGTTCCAGTGGCGGGTGGCTCGGTAGGAACTGCTGCCATACCATGGATTTTGCCGCAAGTATGTATACTTAAGTTTGAGCTAAACTTTTGTTTGATGTTTAACCATTTTAGACATCAAATTACGTGATATATACTTGGCTTACCACTCCATTAGCTGCCAGACCTCAACTTTCAATTGCCCTCGCTACTCGAATCGCCACCTATGCTCCATTTTCAATTTGACTCTTGGCAAAGGCCCCTTTCCCCTCGGCAGAGCCTTTGCCGAGAGGAAGCTCTTAGCAAAGGACACTCGGCACCATTGGGTCGTCAAAGAGCTCTTTGCTGAGAGCCACGTCACGCCCTCTCCGCAAAGGTGCTACCCAAATGGCTCTCCGCAAAGATATTTTTTCTAAAACAAAAAAGCCCGCAACCACCACGGCCCCCACCGGCTGGCCGCCACTGCCACCACCACCGCCGCCACCCCACTCTAGCACTAGCACAACCTCCACCGCCACTAGCATGGCCCTCCGCCACCGCCGCCGCTACCACCACCATCACCAGGGCCGCCGACACCACCACCCGGCCACCGTCGCACACCACCACCAGGCCGGTGTGCACACCAAAACAGAGAGAGAGAGAGAGAGAGAGAGAGAACCCAGCCTCGAGGCTGTGTCCACCGTGCATCTCTCGCTAGAGGGAGAGGCCGCCACACCCGCCATGGACCTCGCAATAAGACGGAGAGGCTGTCACGCCTATTGTGGATCTCACCACTAGAGGGAGAGGGGGCCACACCCGCCGAGGATCTCACTGCCAGAGGGAGAGGAGGTCGCCCGCGTAGATCTCTCCACCTGAGGGAAAGGAGGTGATGCCCGCGCCATGGATGGCACCACCGGAAGGGAGTTAGAGGAGGTTGTCGGGTCCTCGCCGCTAGGGCGCTGCCTCCACACCTCGCCCCACCGCACGCTCTTCTCTGCTGCTAGGCCGAGAGGTAGCGAATAAAGGAGGAGAGGAGGGGCAGTGAGTGAAGAGCGCATACGGGAGGGGTGGTGTCAAATGTTGAGATCTGGACAGCCCACGGGGGTGTTAATCCCTGTGGTTTAGTTGTTCGGTGGGGTGGAATCTAAGGCTAAGAACTCGAACGTCGCACACGAGTACGCGGAACACAGAGAACACGGCGAGTTTATACTGGTTCGGGCCTGCGGAGAGTAAAACTCTACGTCCAGTTCTTCGGTTTGTATTGCTAAGGATTGCAGGATTGATTGGATACACAAGGGGTCGCCTCGTCCGCCTTATATTGGCCAGCGGACGAGGTCGGTTCCTAGACTCCTGGTCGGTTATGACCAGGAGACCTAAGTCTACGTTACACACCTTGCAATATCCCGTCGATCTGCTTTTGGTCGAAATCCACTGAGGTCTTGTCTTGTACACCAAGTCTTGAGGTCGTAATAAACTAGGTCATCTGGGGAATCTTTTGGAAGGTCTTCAGGAGGTCATGTGGGCCGCCAATTAGGTCGGTTGGGCCCACTGATAGGTCGGCGAGTCTTCTAGTAGGCCGGGCCCACTTGTCGGGGACGACCGTGAGCCTGGTCGGTGGGGACCCAGTGGTGCCCATGTCTCACAACCCCTCGAGCGAGGTGTGGGCGCAGCGACCTTAGAAAAGTCACGACGAAGTCATAGAGCTATCGACAGGTCGAATAGCATGCACATCAGTCCAAAAGAAAAAAAGAACAAATCGACTTGGCAGCCAACCTATTTGTATTCTTGCTGAACGAAGGAAGGTCGGGTGATGACCTATAGGAAGCAGGCTTCCAATAGATCAAAACAACGATGAAAAAATTAGAGGGCATCTAAGATGCACTCATAGAGTAGTATCCAAGTATCGTGGCGGGCAGGATGGCCGGTATGATGATCCAAAAAAGAGAAGACAAGAAAAAGTAGGTCGAGTAACGATGTGATGAGAAACGGGTTTCCCAACAGGTCGATACGACGAAGAAAACAAGAGGGTGTCGAAGACGCACTCGTAGAGTAGTCCACGAGCATTGAAGCAGGCAGCATGGCTGGTTTGATGCTCCAAAAAGAGAAGAAAACTGAGTCATGGTCTTGATCGAACGAAGTGTAGAGACACCCAAATATCCTATCATAGATGCAAGGAGTCTGGCAGGGCCGACCTCAGGGAGGCCTGGTAGGCGTGCCAACCTCAAAGAGGTCTCAAATCAACTTTGCCCAGTATCCGAGGATACCCAGTAGGATCTTGAAAGGTGTGTCGCACGAAGAAGTCTTCAGTGGTATCGTAGCTGAAGTTGCAACGTCCGAGATTGTTTGACGATGAAGCCAAAAATCTATTGGTTCTTGAACGTGTGGAGTGTAGAGACACCCATATATCCTGCATAGCTGCAAAAAGTCTGGCAGAGCCACTCGAGGCGTGCCGACCTCAGGAAGGTCTCATGTTGGAAGCGCTCAAGCACTCGGAGATACTTGACAGGGCCATTAGGCGCGCACCTCACAGGGAGGCCTTCATTCCCGACATAAAATCCTGGGGTGTCCAGTACAGGCTGGCAGGGCTACAAGAGCACACCGACCTCAGAAGGTCACACATCCAGGGCACCCAACTAGGTTGGCAGGGCCGTAGACATACCAAGGTATTGCAAGACCTAAGTACTAAGGCACGCCGACCTTAAGGAGGTCGTTTTGGTGTCCAGATGACCAACATAGCAGCTGATCATCCAGCGGAGCCATTGTACTAAGGTATTGGCGACCTTAGCACCAGGCACACCAACCACGGGAGCCCGACGAAATTGCAGGAGTGAAGTTTTCCAATCTCCATTGTGCTTATGATCTCCAGGCGCCCAGACGGATCTGGCGGAGCAGCGAGGCACGCCTACCCCGGGAGGTCTTCAATCGAACCTACTGTCAGTGTTTTAGACAGGCAACCTACTAAGGGGAGTACCCGAAGTAGATGAATGTGGCCTCGCCGAGATCGGTAACTCGAAGGAAGAGACACGTGGCACACAATTTAGACAGGTTCGGGCCGCGAAGCGCATAATACCCTACGTCCTGTATGCTGTGTAGCTCTAGATTGATTGGGTGTGATTACAAGATGGTGTAATCTAATGCGTATGAGAGAGGAGGGGTTCCTGCCTCGCCTTATATAGTCCAGGAGGCAGGGTTACAAGTCGGTTTAGGGAGAGAGTACTAGTCGTGTACGTCTAGGACTCCTCTACACAGTACATGGTATGCGTAGCTTCCTATCCGAGTACTTCTCCACCGTGGTCCTTCCGCCTCACGCCAACAGGTACCATGCGGCACAAGTCGGGTAGTCCCAGGGGCCCACTGAGTAGTCAGTCCTGGTACCCACTGAGGTAGTGGGCCCAGGGAGGTCTATACGATAAGCCCCCGAGTACTTTGTAGTCGAGTAGGATAGCTTCAAGTAGTCTTGACGGCCTTAACGAGTAGTCCTCAAGCGTCCCCGAGCGCTACAAGACAAAAGTCCTCAAGAATATTTGAAGCATCCCGAGGCTGGAATGTACTCCAGCTGATATTTGAGTAATCCTGAAGTCTTCTCGAGTAGTCCCAAGCGTCCTCGAGTGCTGCTCTTGAAGGTCTTCAACAATACCCGTGTTGTCTTGAAGCCAAAGCTGATATGGAAGTGCGATTGCAAAATCGCACTCCATATGGAGTAGCCCCCGAGCCTTAGGTTGAGTTGTAGACTCTTGCTGAGGGCCCATCTGAAGTTCTGGCAAGATTATCCCGAAAAATCCGGAGAAAAAACCGAAGGACACGTGGCACGGAGCCCCCGAGCCTTGAGTCGAGTACTTCCTCTCGAATTGAAGGGTCATCTTGTGTGTAGAAAGTGTCTTGAGTTGCTCTTGAATCTTGTCGCTACCCACGGAATTGAGTAGAAGTAGCCGAGCCCCCGAGACGAGGTGCGTCGACTAGTAGAAGTTGAAGGCCCAGGCGCCGCCGCTGAGTCAGCCGTGTGGGAACTTATCCATCCAGCCGTTGGAGGAGGCGCCGTTGACTTATAAATAGAAGTCGAAACCCTTAGGGTTTTTCACCTCACACACTTGCAGCCATTCCTAGCAGTTCGTGCCTAGAAACCACCGCCAGTGCGCACTGCTGCCTTAGAGGGAAGCGTGCCACCGCCGGAAGCCACTGCTGTAGCCCCCGGGCGAATGCGAGTGAAGACCCGGTGCACTTAGAGGATGAAGCCTTCGCCGTCCAAGAGCCTGAAGACCGCCGGTGGGAAGAAAAGGTCCCGCGAGGAGGCTGCCGGATCCGCCACGGGGACATCGCCACCGGTGTCTCCGCCGCGGCCGAATCCCAACCAAGAGTGGAAAAAGTCCAAGGCAAAGACAGAAGATCTACTGGCACTCCTCAACAGTGGATTTCTGCGAGAGAAGGAAGTCGATATGTGGCGTGCCGGTGTGGGAGATCCATCCCATGGAGAAGAACCCGGACGAGATCCCCATGTTCACGCAATTCGCGGAGCGAGGGTTGTCTCTCTCGGCGAGCGATTTCTTCAAGGGGCTACTGGAGTACTACGACATCGAGTACCTCAACCTCAACCCCAACGATATCTTCCACACCTCCGTCTTCGTTCACTTCTGCGAAGCCTTCCTGGGCATCAAGCCCCACTGGGTACTTTTCCGGAAATTTTTCCGAGTGAAGCCCCAGCCAAGCGCCAACAACCCCCGAGTAGTGGGGGGAGCGGGCATCCAGATGCGCAAGGATGCCGCGGAGCAATACGCGAGTACAAGCTGATCGACTCCAATCAAGATTGGAAGTCAAAGTGGTTCTACATCACCAATCACCACCCGGAGCTGCCGAAGCCGAGCGGGAAACGGCCTAGAAGCACGCGGCCCCGGTGGAACTGCGAGCCAACGATGCGAGAGGGTATCCAGCTACCCGAGCTACTGGCGAAGATCAAGGCTCTGAGAGAAGCCGGGCTGAGGGCCGAACATGTGGCCTTCAGCTTCATGAAGCGAAGGGTGCAACCGCTGATGGCCCGCGACACCTTGGGCTACCAGTACACCGGCGACGGCGACTCGTCGCGGATGCCCGGAGGTGAAGTCGACGACGACGACATCGTTGATAGACTGGGCAGGATCTTCAAAGACATGCCGGCGTACACGCCGTGCCCTGTGCCCGAGTACTCCGCCGCGCGTCCACCCAATAAGGTCAGTAGCCGTACTGAAGTCGGGTACTGATTATGTAGTAGTAGTCGTACTCATCCAATCTGCTTCTTGTAGGACGACGTAGTGAAGTTCGTCTTAGAGCCGGCATCGCCTCCTCGACTTGTCGAGATCCCGGATGAGGGGAAGGGGAAGGCGAAGGAATGTCCCGAAGTCGGTGAAGGGGACCACACCGTAGTCGTTGAAGACACTTCAGAGGAAGATGATGAGGAGACGCTGCAGGAGCGCTTCCAGCTGCGGTCAAGATTCAGCCGCCCTGGTTTGCCGCATGTCCCTCTCGTTCAGGATCTGCCAACTAGCCTGGAGGCTAGTTTGCCCGCGCCGCCAAGGAGGCCGCGCAACGTGGCCCGCAAGTGCGTGGCCAAGAAGCTGAAGGTCACGGAGACCACGTCTCAGGAGGTGAGCTTCCTTGAGTAGGGTAGTCGAGTACTTGTGTCTCAATGTAGTGTGCTGACGATGAAACTCCATTGCTTGCAAGCGATTCCGCCTTCCGACCCCGTAGAGCAGGGGCACGGAGGCGACTGGGATACGGTGGGAGAGCCGGATGGCGGTAGCCGCATCCCAGCCCCCACCGTGGAGGAGCTCGTGGCGCAGCTGATGCGCCAGCCCCCAGTTGTTGAGGGGAGCACAGAACCAAACATTGCTGCTGCTGAAGAGCAAGCGACTACTGAGGCGCAAGAGGAAGCACCTACCGAGGCTGGACTAGTCGACATCGCCAGCATCATCGGCACCCCAACCGTGACAGTAGTCCGGTCGAGCCTATAAGTGAAGATCTTTCCCGAGTAGCACATTTGGTTTTATAGTCGTACTGGGTTGACAATCAATTGTGTACTCTGCAGGAAATCGACGGACTTGACCTGGGATGGGGATGAACCCGCCGCGGCAGTGGCGGAAGAGGGATCCGTGCCGGCCGCTGAGGAGTCCGCTCCCGCCCCTCAGGCAGAATCTGAGGCGCCAGCCGTGGGGGCTGCATTGCCAGAGGCAACCGTCGTAGAGGGTGAGTACACTGCGCGAGTGCGGGTAACCTCTAGGAGTAGTCATAGCCACCGATGATGACTAATCCCGTGTCTTCTTGTTGTCAGGTGCCAAAGCTGAGGGAAGCACTATTCCCGAGGCGGTGCCCGTTGAAGGCCTGGCACCGGAGACCCAAGGAGCTGCTGAAGGAGCCCCCGAGCCGATGGAGGTAGCCGGCGGAGAAGCCCCCGCGGTGGCCGAAGGGGAACACGACAACGTACTGCCAGAATCAACTCTGGAAGTAGTCGTCCGTTCACCGGAGATCCAGGATGCAGAACCAATCCGTTCGGTGCCAATGTCTGGAGCGGCCACGAGTAGTCGTGGTGGGATTGAGCTGCTAGCAGATGACCTTGTCGACCCGACGGCAGTAGCTCGCCACTTGGAGGCGATGCACCAAGCCGAGCAATGGATGAAGGTGAGTTGTCGATACTCTGAAGTAGTCGATCTGCCGTAGAGTGCTGGGTACCCAATTGACATATGTTGTCTGCTGCAGGATATCGCGGAGAGATCTCGCAAGAAGTCTGGCATGCTCCAGGGGTACGACGACGCAGTGCTCTGGGCAGAATCCTTAGAAGAACAACTCGTGAAGGCCCGGAAGCACTCTGTCGCACTTCAGTCGAAGCTGGATGGCGCCTTCGCCCAGTACCACAACGAAGTCCAGGACATGCAGGCGAAAAGCGACGATCTTGTGCGGAAGAACAAGTCACTCCGCAACAAGAATAAGGGTACGTGTTGTCTTGTCGAGTACCCATTGAAAGTAGCTTGTAGTAGTCTGACCTGCCTTGCTTTGTTGATTGCAGAGCTTGAGACTCATGTCGAGCAGCTGAGGGCCTCAGAAGTCGATATGAAGAACCTCTTCTACCGGGAGAAGGAGGCCCGTGAGGTACTTGAGTATGACTACAAGCAGTTGTCTTATGAGTGCGATAAGCACATGGAGCTGCACATTGCCTCCGATCGTGACCTCGTGAACTGCTACAAATCCTTGCAGAAACTGAACGAGGACTGCGAGAAGCTGCGGGCACAGATGAAGGAACTCGAGGAGGTCGCACTTCCCATCGCGAGGCTACTGGTGCCTCACCCGGGGGGGACCGAAGATAGCTCCATTGGTGGACCAGCTGAGTGAAGCACCCAGCCGTCTGGAGACATACGTGAAGCACTTGGCAAAGTCGATCCCCAACCAGGTCCTGGCATATATGAAGTCGTACTTCCCGAAGGCTCCAGTTGACGTAGTCGCCGGCGGACTAGCTGCCAACTGCACGGTCGAGTAGTACGCGGAGCTGCTGGAGCAGATGGCGCCGATTGCTGAACAAGTCGCCGAGAAGCTCAATCTCCAGTAGTCCTGTAGGGTTAGCTTGTAGCAGTAGTGGAGATAAACAAAGTTGTAATGATCTTGTTTAGGTATGAATGAGAAAAACTTCCATAAATGAGTACTCGTTGTCGCGAAGTGTATATGCGGAGTCCCATCATGGAGTTGTCATGAGTAGTCGTACTCGCTAGTAGACCCGTTTATGGGAAAAGGACAGTAAATTAGTTGATGAAGAATCAAACTTTATTACTGAGAGAAGTACACCTGGATGGCCAGGGCCGTTTTACAAGAGTAGTCGCTAGGACCCGGAGGCCGCCTACGGCTAAGTAGTGCTAGGGCGTATAGCCGCTTACAGCAGTAGATCCGTTAGTAGCCGTGTAGGCTGGATCTAGGAGTACATGGTCTCTCAGTAGACCACTGCTGGAGTCCTTTGTTTGCTCGGAGCAGCCCAAGATCCGTTAGTAGCCGTTAGCGCTGGATCTTGGAGTAGAGTAGTCTGGAGACTGGTGCCTTAACCCGGAGGCCGCTTACGGCGAGGGGGTCTTTGAGTAGTCGTGTACACTTGAGCCCCTAGGGTAGTCGGTAGACTAGGCGTAGAATCGACAGAGCTGGTCGATGTCCCACGAGTTGTTGACGTCTTCGCCTTCAAGCGTCTGGAGGCGGTAGGAGCCCGGTCCGGTCACCTTTGCAATTGAGGAAGGGACCTTCCCAGGGCGAGCTGAGCTTGTGTAGTCCTTCTGTGTTCTGGATGCGGCGGAGGACAAGATCGCCAACGTTGAAGAAGCGTTCCTTGACGTTGCGATCGTGGTAGCGTCGGATACCCTCGAGGTACCTTGCTGATTGGACGAGGGCGGCACAGTGAGCTTCTTCGAGTCCATCGATGTCAACTTGTCTGCTGTCTTCAGATATGCCTTCGTCGTACTGCTCCACTGCCGGTGAGTCCCACATGACATCAGCAGGGAGGATTGCTTCGGAGCCATAGACCAGGAAGTATGGCGATTGTCCTGTCGGCTTGGAGGGTTGAGTATGTAGCCCCAGAGCGCATTGGGTTGTTCCTTGATCCACTTGCCTCCTTTTGTATTGGCAGCGTCGTGTAGCCGCTTCTTGAGAGCGCCGAGCACCATCCCATTGGCGCGCTCGACTTGTCCATTGGCCCGAGGATGGGCAACTTAGATGTATCAGACGTCGATCCTGTTGTTCTCGTAGTACTCCCAGAACTGGTGATTGTTGAAGTTGGAGCCCAGGTCTGTGATGATGTGATGGGGTAGTCCGTAGCGATGTACGAGTTCATCCAGGAAGTCTAGTACTCTGTCAGCCTTGGGGCATGTGACCGGCTTGACCTCGATCCACTTGCTGAACTTGTCGATGGCCACCAATACTCTGTTGAATCCACCTGGCGCAGTTGGGAGTGGCCCAATCATGTCGAGCCCCCAGCAGGCGAAAGGCCAGGTTGGCGGTATGGTGACTAGCTTGTAGGCCGGGACGTGTTGTTGCTTGGCGAAGACTGGAACCCTTGGCACATTCTGACGAATTCTTCGGCGTCGCCCAGAGCTGTGGGCCAATAGAAAGCTCGTCGGAAGGCCTTACTGACCAGCGTGCGAGAGGACGCGTGGTTGCCGTAGACGCCTTTATGGATGTCCTCCAAGATGCCCTTGCCTTCTTCTCGGGGAACACACTTCATGAGTACTCCAGAAGATGCGCCCCACCTGTAGAGCTTGTCTCCGACTAGGACGTAGGACTTGGCGCAGCGGATTAGTTGCTCGGCCAAGTTCTTGTCTGAGGGAACCTTCTGCTAGCTGAGGTAGTCGATGAAGGGTTGCCTCCAATCCACGTCGATCATCATGACCTCCTGGCCAGCTAGGGGATGTGCTGGATCAGTGGTCGGTGGCGCCGACTCTGGGATGGATGGCGCGTGAAGCTCGTGGACGAAGACACCCGCTGGTACTTGAGCGCGAGTAGAACAAAGCTTCGACAGGACGTCCGCTGCAACGTTGTTGTCGCAGACGACGTAGTGAAACTCGAGACCGTAGAACTTGTTCTTGAGCTTGCAGACTTCTAGGCATTAGGCGTCCATGTTCTCCTTGTTGCGGTCCCAGGACTTGTTGACTTGGTTGATGACCACTGCAGAGTCGCCGTAGACTAGTAGCCGCTTGATGCCCAGTGAAGCCGCGAGGCGGAGCCCATGTAGCAGAGCTTCGTACTCAACTTCATTGTTTGAGATGTTCCAGAAGATCTGCAGGACGTACTTGAGTTGTTCGCCCGTTGGAGAGATCAAGAGTACCCCTGCACCTGTGCCTTCGAGCTTGAGCGAGCCGTCGAAGTACATCACCCAATGCTCTGGGCGCTCGGTTGGAGTAGGTAGTTGATTCTCCCGCCACTCCGCCATGAAGTCGACTAGTGCCTGCTACTTGATGGCTGTGCGTGGCTTGAAGTCGATGTTGAGGGCGCCGAGTTCGACTGCCCACTTGGAGATTCTTCCAGTAGCATCTTAGTTCCGCAGGATGTCGCCGAGCGGGTAGTCGGTGACGACGGAGATCGAGTACTCCTGGAAGTAGTGTCGTAGCCTCCGCGAGGTGATGAGCATTGCATACAGAAGCTTTTGTACTGGCTGGTAGCGTGCCTTGGAATACGACAGGACCTCGCTGACGAAGTAGACTGGGCGCCCGGCCCCGGGTAGGCGTGGCGCGTCTTCTCCCGCCGCTCGACGATGATGGCAGTACTGACCACGTGAGTAGTCGCAGCGAGGTAGAGCAGTAGCTGCTCGCCTTTGCGAGGAGCCGTGAGGATTGGTGGCTTCGATAGGAAGCCCTTGAGCTGGGCAAGGGCTTGGTCTTTTTCTGGAGTCCACACGAACTTCTCTTGATATTTGAGTAGTTTGAAGAAGGGGAGCCCCCGTTCTCCAAGCTTCGAGATGAATCTGTTCAGAGCCGCCATGCACCCGGTCAGCTTCTGCACATTTTTTATGCATGTGGGAGCTTTCATGCTGGTGATGGCAGAGGTCTTCTCGGGATTAGCTTCAATGCCGCGGTGGCTGATGATGAAGCCGAGTAGTTTGCCCGACGGTACGCCGAAGACGCACTTGTTCGGGTTGAGCTTCCAGCGGTACTCTCGCAGGGATACGAAAGTCTCTTCAAGATCGGCGATGAGCGTGTTGGAGTTTCTGGTCTTGACGACCACATCATCCACGTAAGCTTCAACGTTCTTATTGAGTTGCCTCTTGAAACAGGCCTGGATAGCTCGTTGGTAGGTAGCGCCGGTGTTCTTCAACCCGAAGGACATGGTCGTGTAGCAGTACACACCAAACGGGGTGATGAACGCGGTCTTCTCCTGGTCTTCTTCCTTGATCGCGATCTGGTGGTACCCGGAGTAGCAGTCGAGGAAGCGAGAGCGAGTCGCAGCCCCGCCGTGGAGTCGATGACTTGATCAATCCGCGGCAACCCGAAGGGGTCCTTGGGGCAGTGCTTGTTGAGGTCGGTGTAGTCGACGCACATCCTCCACTCGTTCGAGTTCTTCTTGCGGACGAGGACGGGGTTGGCGAGCCACTCAGGATGGAAGACTTCTTTGATGAAGTCAGCCGCGAGTAGTTTGGCGAGTTCCTTCTTGATGGCGTCCCGTCTGTCGTCGGTGAAGCGGCGGAGGTGTTGTTGCTTCGGGGTAGCTTTAGGGTCGACGTTGAGTGAATGCTCAATCAACTCCCTGGGCACCCCTGGCATGTCCGCTGGTTTCCACACGAAGATGTCGCGGTTAGCCCGGAGGAAGTTGATGAGCGCGTCTTCCTATTTGGGGTTGAGACCCGCCCCGATGGTGGTGGTCTTGCTGCTGTCGCCTGTCCCAAGGTCAATTGTCTTGACCAGAACCTCCTCAGCTGGCTGAGGCTTGTTGGCTTTGTCCGACTTCTCTAGGATGTCGAGTTCACTTGGGGCAAGCTTCTTCGACGCAGCGTAGATCTCCATCATTGCATTGGGTACTTGATTCGTAGCTGCGAGTTCCACAACTTTTGTGTCGCAGTCGAAGGATATCTTCAAGTCCCCTTGCAGTGAGAGTACACCCGCTGGGCTTGGCATCTTGAGTACCATGGGGTACCGCCATGAACTTGGCGATAGCCGGTCTGCCGAGGATGGCATGGTAGGATGTCTCGAAGTCCGCGACTTCGAACTTGATGTACTCGGTACGGTAGTTGTCCCGTGTTTCCCCGAAGGTAACTGGCAGAACCACTGAGCCCAGTGGGATAGCCGCGTTCCCGGGGACGGTGCCGTAGAAAGGCGAGGTGCTCTTGGTGAGCATGTGGGTGATGTCGAGCTTCATCTTCTTCAAGGTCTTGGTGAAAAGGACGTTGAGCCCGCTTCCACCGTCGATGAGGACCTTATTGAGCTTGGAGCCCGCGACCACCGGCTTCAGGACGAGTGGGAACCGTCCTGGATCAGAGAAGCTTGTCCATTGATCTGCGCGGGAGAAGGTAATGGGTACCTCCGACCACTTGAGAGGGGTCGGGACCGCTGGTTCAATGCTCATGACTTCTCGACGGGTGGCTTTCTGAGCCCGTCGGTTGGGTAGTCCGCTGAAGAGGACGTTGACAATCTTGTCGGGTTCCTGGAAGTCACCGTTGCCTTCGTCAGTCTTCTTCTTGCCTTTCTTGTCGTGAGGGTGCCGTGGCTCTGGAGTATCCTTGAGTGCTCGCTGGAGTTGGTAGCGCTGCTCGTTGGTGTGGTTGCCGTCCAGATGTCATGGGCACTTCTCTTTCAGCAAGTCTTTGAAGCCGTCGGAAGTCTTCTTCGAGTTCTCCTTCGCAGGGCGCTGGATAGCCGCGACAGTGTTGTCTGGCTTGCGCTTGCGGTTGGGACCCGAGTAATTGTTGTTGCGACCGCCTTGGTTCCCGTTGTTGCTGCTGCCGCCGCCCGTGTTCTATTTGCTCTTGCCACGGATGGCGTCGTACTTGGCGTTGGCCTTGTCTTCTTCATGAGCCGAGGAGGTGATCATGTCCTTGAGGTGGGTGATGGAGCTTGGGCGGCGACGGACGAAGTCTTCGAAGGTGCGACGGTGGTAGAGACCGTCTTGGAAGAGGTCGATGACTTCTTTGTCAGAGACGTCGACTACTGTGGCGCGCTTGTCGAAGAAGCGCAGCATGTACTTGCGAAAAGTCTCGCCTTGTTCCTGCATCACCATAGCCAGGTCCATGCGAGTACCCGAGTGGCCCATAGTGCCGGCGAAGTTGCTGGTGAATTGCTCCTTCAGCTGGTCCCACTTGTCGATCGAGTACTTCTCAAGTGACTCGAGCCATGTAAGTGGGGCTTGGTCCAGACAGAAGGGGAAGTAGAAGCACTTGGAGTCGTTGTTGCCACCAGCGTTCTCGATGGAGAGGGCATAGCATCTGAGCCACTGCACTGGATCTTGCTTCGCGTCGTACTTGGTGATCCCCAGAGGCTTGAATTTCTCTGGGAGGAGTAGGTTGCGAAGTCGCGCAGAGAAGGCAGGGAAGCCGTCGTTGTCGCCTGCCGTGGAGGCCTTCTTGCGCCGTAGTTCTTCGATTTTCTGGCGGGCGTCGAAGCCTCCACGTGAGGCGCCAGAGACGTGGCTGTCCGCGTGGCCTCGGCCGCCGCGGTCGCCATCGCCCCCAACTCTCCTGTCAGCCCCGTGGTTGGAGCTCCCACTGTCGCTGCCTCCACCTCCAGGATCGTGGTGAGGGACGATCTCCCGGTCACCACCAGCGTTGTTGCCACCGTGAGAGGGTCCACCAGCTGTTGCCCGAGTACGGTTGGGGTTAGCTGGTAGCTCCCCTCGAGTACGGTTGCGACCGTTGTCCGCACTGCGACTTGTGGCTTCGTTGTCGCGGTTACTGACGAGAGGTGGTTGAGCGACCCTGGTGTTGACTCGCATGAAGTAGGCGTCTTCCGTGAGCTTGGCGATGACTTGCCCCGCGCGCATCCCCTAAGCCTGACGTGCTATCGTATTGATAGACATGAGGCATTGCTCTAGGGTAGTGTGTACCCAGCTCTCGACTTGGTCGAGTGCTTCCGCGAGGTTGCGGATGGGGAGGGACTCGCGGAGATGTCGGCGCCATTCGTTTCGCTATCTGTTGCGTTCATGTCGGGCGTCTCTGTTGGCGGCGGTCTATTCGGCGGGCGCGTTGGCGGACAACTCGTCCGCGGAGATGTCCTCAAGGTATTGGTCAGGGACCGTCCCTGAGGGCCCTGGCGTCTCGTTGGTAGTCATGAAGACTTGCCGGTCGGGAGAGCCAAGGCTGGAGTCGCTGGTTGTCACCTTTGTCGGAGTGTGCTCCCCAGCTGGAGCAAGTGGTTTCCCTCCTGGAAGGGAAGTGAGTCGAGGTAGGCGACGCAGCGTGAGTTCCCTCTTGTCAGGTCTGCAGGCTTGCGGTCTGGCCAGTAGACAAATCTCCCGGCGGGTGTAGATGTTATAACCAGACCGGAGGCTGGTCCTGACAGGGGTTGCTCTGTGGTGTTGTTCTCGGACTCGGGCTCATCAGGGTCCGACCCAAAGTCGAACTCTTAAGAGGAATCCGAGTAGAAGCCGGAGAGAGGGTTGGAGTCCGAGTTGTAGCCGGGGGCGGTGTCGGAGTCTGAGTTGTACTCGGGTACGATCTCCTTGCTGGCCCGACGCGTGGTGGGAGCCTTCTAGTGGGCCCCGCTGACGTTGCGGGGGGCACGTGCGAAGCGCTCACAGAGTGGGGGGGCCGCACGCGATAGCTGGGTAGCCGGCTCACATGCGATAGCCCACGGGGACGTCGAGTTCGAGTTGGAGTCGGATCCGAGCTCGAAGTCGGCGTGTTGGTTGTAGAGCGAAATTTCGCCGAATTTTCTGGCGAGATTGCCCGTGACTACTTCGGTAAGCGTCACGAGCCCAGTCTCCGGGTTGGGCGACATGGTGAGGCGGCATTGGAAGGATCCAGCGCCATCAGCAGTGCAGACCCAGGAGCCGAACACGAAGGTGTCGCCGCGCTTGAAGGCGACGGTTGGCTTGATGAAGATGGAAGCCGTCGAGTTCGCCATGTGATCTTCGGTGAGATTCCCTACCTGGCGTGCCAGCTGTCAGTGTTTTAGACCGGCAACCTACTAAGGGGAGTACCCGAAGTAGATGAATGTGGCCTCGCCGAGATCGGTAACTCGAAGGAAGTGACACGTAGCACACAATTTAGACAAGTTCGGGCCGTGAAGTGCGTAATACCCTACATCCTGTATGTTGTGTAGCTCTAGATTGATTGGGTGTGATTACAAGATGGCGTAATCTGATGCGTATGAGAGAGGAGGGGTTCCTGCCTCGCCTTATATAGTTCGGGAGGCAGGGTTACAAGTCGGTTTAGGGAGAGAGTACTAGTCGTGTACGTCTAGGAGTCCTCTACACAGTACATGGTATGCGTAGCTTCCTATCCGAGTACTTCTCCACCGTGGTCCTTGCGCCTCACGCCAACAGGTATCGTGCGGCACAAATCAGGTAGTCCCAGGGGCCCACCGAGTAGTCGGTCCTGGTACCCATGGAGGTAGTGGGCCCAGGGAGGTCCATACGACACCTACGACCATTCTTCTTAGGAAACAGGAATATAGGTTGATTGCAATAGGTCCGTTTACGTGCAGAGCCATAGATGGTGCACCAGGACGCAGAGCCTAGCGGGTGCAGATAATAGACATTAGGTCGTAGATGAAGGTCGTGAAGTTGTCGTTGAAAGGGAGCTAAATTAGGCGCGGGGCCGCCTGACGCAGGGTCAGGTTTTTGTATTGTAGTGTAGGTTGCAGGGTCACAGGTCAACAGTGGTCGGAGATTCTCTTGCCACCCAAAAAACGACAAACTGCCCACTGATCGAGGGAGTTATTGTAGCCATGTGACCTCTGCGGTGGGGCTCAGGCATCATTGATGCACTAGCGACAAAGGACGTCGCGAGACAGAGTAATAAAGTCATCGCCGTAATTATGCACATGATTGCAGGTCCCAGTATCACATGGTGACAGTGTCATCACTTCGCCAGCTGCTCGGGGTGCAGCTTTGGTTATAAATAGCACCGTGAAACTGAAGGAGGCAAGTGTCGAGCATTGTTGAGCTATGAAACTATAGAGTAGTAATCCCACCATGCCATGGGCATGTGTTCGTCCACCAGATTGTAGAGTCTTGTACTTGTAGAAACTTGGAGCTAGGAGAACTCTCGCGAAGTGCAGGCAACATCTCCATCCTCTGAGCCCTGCCTCTGTGGGGTATCAGGTAGATTTTGGAGGTGATGCTGTTTGAGCTGGGGCTATAGCAAGAAGTCGCTGGTGAGCATCGGGTGCTCACTAGAGCTTGAAATTGAACGCCGAAGAGTAAGCTCGTGACTGCATTCCAATAGTCTGGTCCAAGCATGCCTTAGGTTGTGTGCCGTCCTGCAGCTATCCCCCGCAAGGCTATCATCATGGTCCTGGTCCTAGGAGAAATCTCGCGACGTGCTTTACTTCGGTAAAGTAGGTCGTGGTGATTGCTCTGGATGGTCCAGGCCTTGTAGTATGTTTATCTTGTGTGTCAGGTTCTGGATCCAATAAGGTCGCAGGAGACTTGTGTACCTTTGGGTGGTCCATGTAATGTTCGCTCTCTTCTGTCATGTGCTTGGTAGATTTGACAAAATGATCTGTCAAAGAGATTAATTAATGAGACGTGGGGTCTTATTATGTTGTTTACCATCAGGACGACCTGATGATAGCTTGTGGCCAGCTGACGACCTAAACTCGGAGTTTAGGTCGTGGCTTTAACCAATCAGCGACGAATCCACTGAAATCTTCTCGCGAACTTCCCGGAATAGATCTGTTGACGGATAAAAGACGTATCCCTCTACGATCCGCAAGCGTACGGACCCCACACCTTTTTCACCACGGGATTCCCAAGGTTCTTGTCAATCCGCGGAGCAAGGGGATTACAAGCGTTCGATCAACAACGACACACTAGCTACTAAAACCCTAACAACTATTATACTAGAAAACAACTAAACTACACTAGAGAGAATGATAAACGATCAAGAGAGAAGACACTCGCCCACGGGTCTACGATACTAGAGCATGCAATCGCTTAAAGACATGAAAAACCAATCTAATCTATCGGGGTTGTGACCACGGTTTCGCCCTTTCCCTCCTCTCGTACCGTCACTACGCGAAGGTATTCATGACTAGACCTTTGATGGCCACGGCGTATTGAATGGATCCAAGGAAGCATTGGAGCTCGTACTCCCTCTACGGCATGGTAGCTAACCTTTAAGCATTAAAGTATATTCAACACAAGATGATAGATAGAAAATCCGACAAAGTGCGATTACATCTCACGATCGATTACAACCCATGGACGAATGAGAAGATTACCCCATCAAGGTGCCGATCATGGCACCGTTGATCATGGTTTCCCTTCCGCCGGTGTCTTCCTCCTTCTCCACGAGAGGGTGCTTCCTTCGAGGTGGTTGATCTCCGGCCGGAGATCCTCCTCCTCTCTCTCTAGCTTGTAGATGGCCTTCGGGTGCGAATAAACTCCTCTCCGTCCGTTGGCGGCGCGTCGGGGGTTTTAGGGTCGAAGATCCTTCGAGGGCAAGGAAGACGGGACCGAACCGGTGCCCGAAGTGGGCCGGGCCGATCCGGCCGGGCCGGCCGGCCCGAGCCCGATTTCGGCCGGTTCGGTCGCCCTTTTTGCTCCGTGGGTCCTCGTGCACTTATCTACTTCGCCCCCTCCACTTGGATGATTTTGACGTCGTTATCCTCGCGATCAAGATGGGGACTCTCTTTGCATGAAGTTGATCTTGTACGCTTCAATCCCGGGGGTGTTCCTCGTAGCACTTTGGTCCTCACCACCATTGGAAGTAATTTCGGCGAGCTCATGAACACGAACAAGACTCCATGAATGCTCCTTTGAACTTATTGCGAATCCGTCCTTTATGTCCATGATTTCCTACATAAACACAACACTTCCAAATGCATGCACAAAGATGAACTTGTTATATGATTAGTGTGCCTAGTGGCGGGTTAGTTCAATAATCAAATCCAAACCAAAGTGTAATGAACATGCTAGGTGCACCAAAATACACCGTCAACATCTCCCCCACACTTAGCTCTTGCTCGTCCTCGAGCAAGTACTCGTAAAAGAACTTCGTCCAAGGAGTGTAATCGTGTATCACTTATCCTTCTTCACAAGTTAGTCAATCCCTTCATCTTTAATACATAAACACAAAGTAATGATAATCAATCATAAACATGGGCGTTTAGAATTTTTACCACGTCAAGATTTACCCCACAACTCAAACTCTTCACTCGAAGCTTTCAATTCCAGCCATACTTACTTCTTTGCTTCCATCGGAGGGTTTTTATGATTTTCAAAACAAAAATTCCTGCAACAAGTATTAGACAAAAACCTTTCTCCAAGCTCTCTCAAGTCACTCATATGAAGTGTCTATCCTAACCAAATTTTATAAAACTCTCACCTCCCATTAATCTCTCATATATCATGTAAAAGTGGAGCTATAGGTAGGGCTAGCGCAATCAACACAAGTATTGTCAAACTAAGAACTTCCTCTAATGGTTGTCTACCTTTCAGAGCCAATGATCATGAGAATTAACCATATGTAGGGATATCAAGGACGAGAAGATTTAGAATGGTGGACATGTGCAAGGGCAAAAGAAAATTGTGACTTCAAGGCACCAATGATGTCCTCGTTGTCGGATTGCACATGGTTGGAAATAGAGTAAGAGTTTCGTCTCACAATCAACGTGACGTCCTTCCTTACACTTTATTATTTTTTTCTTTTCTTTCACTTGATCCATCCCTCTCATATCTTCATTGCTAACTCATCTTTCTCTTTTCTTTTTCTTCTTTCATTCACATATGATATATATATATTTTTTTTTTCTTTCTTTTCCATACACATACTTTTTCTCTTTATTTTTCTCTCTCTTGACGACTTTTCAAAGCTTTCAATTCTCCCTTTTCTCGCATGCATACAATCTGAAATCTTTAAATAAACCATGCTAGAGACGAGACGAAACTTTGAAAATAGGTTGTGTTCAAGGAATACGATGTTCAAAAGAGGTGTATAGGTTTGGGTATGGAATCCGGCGATGTACATGACTTCCGTTGTGAAAGACATGTTACCGAATGAATGACGAGGCTAGCAACAAAAGATAAGCACAAGGATATGATCATTGCTCGAAATTAAAACTCACCAAGAGAGAAGGGTCCTAGCCTAACTCATCGTGCTAATCACACTTATAGTGGAGCGAAAAAAACAAACTTGGCTTTGGATAGGAATTTTTTTATACTCTCAACTTGGAAAAAGAGATTTTGCTAACCTTTATTACAAGGGTTTTAATATAATTTTCAGAACTGAAAACCTCCAATTTTTAGCATCGAACATAGCACAACTAGCATGTGAAGCTCAAGATCGAAGTGCGGTATGGGTACTTTAAGTAGTAGCGATTCCACTAAGCACCACGGTAAACGATTTTCAAACCACATACTTGCGTTCAAATATCAAGAATCAAAGATTAAACAAACAAGTAAATAAAGATAAACAATACAAAAAAAACACAAAGATATATATAAAGACTCTTTTTATTTGGTTTTCTTGACTCAACACTAATTTAAGACTCTTGCAAAAATTTTAAAAACTGACTCGAAAACTAAAAACTCATTAAAACGCTAAGACTCTCACACGAAGATTAAACCGAACCTAAATTTGAAGTTCAAAAGCTAAGGCTAGCGAGCTAGCTCTCCCCCACACTTAAAACATACGACGTCCTCGTCGTATCTTACAAAAACCAAAGGGGAAAACTAGATCTAATGGTACTTCGAGCAAGCTTTGCACCACTTGCCTCTCATGTTTCCAACCATGCCAAAAAGCTTGCGCACGTTACGGTTAAGGAACTTGTAGTCATCTTCAACTACGCGCTCCAAGTCCTCCATACGCTGCTTCATCGCTTCCATGGTTTGAAGACACTCGTCGGCCGACGCGTAGAGAGCTGCGATGGATTGACGGCAAAATCGACAACACACCGGATGCAATCCGAAGGGGTCGTCGTCGCCATAATCTCCACCGTTGTCACCACCGTCGTCGCCACCTCCATTGTTGTCGCCTTCGCCACCGCCGTTGCCGTTGGGGCCCTCGGGAGTCCTTTCATAGGGCTGTTCGCCCCAATCGTCATCGTCTCTACCAGCAGCCGCCCACGAGCTCGGGCTACGATCGTCGGAGTAGTCGCTATCCCCATAATCCTTAGGCTCCGGCGACACCTCCTTGTAATCTTTGCGCTTGATGCCTTGGAGGCGTGCCGACCTTCGAACGGGTGTAGGGACCTTCTCTCCTTTGACGGGGTTGCGAGATGCAAGAGCTCCGGTCGGGACACGTCCTCCGCAACGGATACGTGCGGTCCTCTTGACGGGTAGCTTGACCTCGCATCGCATCGCCTCCTCCATCGATGGCTTCTTGGCTTCTACCTTCAATTCTAAGCTTTTTGGAGGCTCAATGGCTGCTACAAGGGTGCAACACATTGCGTGAAAGGATTGATTCTCGAGCTCCCAATTCGGCCAAATATATAGTCCTGAGAGAAAAGCCCACGGGAACCTTATTTTCCTTTTTTACACTTCCCTTAAAATTTTCGACCAAACAAGGAAGTCGAAAAGGAGCAATTCGGGCGAAATTCGGGGACATCGGGCGTCGGGCCCCGCCCGGGGCCGATCCTCCGGGCCGGCCGGCCCCACCCCTCGGGGGCCGGGCCGGTCCGGTTTTTTGCACACCGCCCTATTTTTTTCGTCCTCAGCCCATGGGAAAAAGTTGGCCCAGTTAATCTTCGCGAAAAACTCCAGAAAGCTAAAAGAAAAATTATTTACAGAAGTTGGTGCCTTGTTTTTCGTCCTAGGCGGGACGTTCGGGCTCTTCCTCCATGGCAAATACGTCAACATGATGAATGGGCACGATGTCGGGTTCGTAGTAAACCTTAAGCCGCTGTCCATTCACCACAAATTGATCGCCGTTTATATCCATAATGGTTACCGCTCCGTTAGAGAACACCGAATGCACAACATAAGGTCCGTCCCACTTGCTTTGCAATTTCCCCTTTCCGAAGGTTTTAAACCTCGAATTGTAGAGGAGGACCTTATCTCCTTCTTTGAATTCTTTTTTCTTCAATCTTTTATCATACCACCTTTTGATTCTCTCTTTGTATATGCTTGCGTTTTCATAAGCTTTCAACCTCAACTCCTCTAGCTCGCTTATTTGAATTCTCCGTTTCACCACCGCGGCATCGAGATCAAGGTTCATCTCTTTAATCGCCCAATAGGCTTTATGTTCTAACTCAACCGGAAGGTGGCAAGCTTTTCCATAGACGAATTGATAGGGGGTCATACCTATCGGTGTTTTAAACGCCGTTCGATAAGCCCATAAAGCGCCGTCTAATTTCTTTGACCAATCCTTGCCTCCCTTCTCTATGGTCTTGTTAAGTATGCCTTTTAATTGCCTATTTGACGTCTCCGCTTGTCCGTTGGTTTGTGGGTGATAGGCCGTGGAGACCCTATGCTCAATTCCCAACTTGGACAAGCACTTTTTGAAGTTCTTCCCGGTGAAATGAGTTCCTCCATCACTTATCAAGATTCTCGGTGTACCGAAACGGGGAAAAATCACGTTCTTGATCATAGTGATGGACTCCTCCGTGGAAGCTTTACGACATGGTATAGCCTCTACCCACTTGGATACATAATCGACCATAACAAGTATATACTCGAATCCAAATGAGTTTTTAAAAGGCCCCATGAAGTCTATGCCCCATACATCGAATATGTCGACTTGCAAGTTGTATTTCAAAGGCATAGAATTTCTTTGAGAGATGTTTCCGGTTCTTTGGCATTCGGGGCATGACGCAACATATCTTTTAGTATCTTCATGCATCTCCGGCCAATAGAATCCGCTCGACCATACTTTGGCTTCGGTTCGAAAATGGCTATAGTGCCCACCGTACTCGCCGAGTGGCACTTCCTTAGAATCTCAAGCCTCTCTTCTCTTGGCACGCATCTTCTCATCACTCCATCATTGCCAAGCTTGAAGAGGTATGGTGCATCCCAAAAATATTTCTTACTTTCGAAATTATCTTCCTTTGAGTGTTTTTGTCTAGATGATCGAGGGGCATCTTTCGAATCGCTCGAATGATGTCGATCATCCAAGTATCTTTATCAAGCACTCTATAGAGGTGGTCATCTCTCATCTTGTCTTCTATGGGCTCTTTATCATCTTGCCCACGATTCATCCTAGACAAATGATCGGCCACAACATTCTCCACCCCCTTTTTATCACGAATTTCAACATCGAACTCTTGGAGAAGAAGGATCCAACGAATCAAACGAGGTTTAGCTTCCTTCTTAGCCAAGAGATACTTTATAGCTGCGTGATCGGTGTAAACAATGACTTTCGAGTTCACGATGTAGGATCTGAATTTTTCGAAAGCGAATACCACCGCTAGCAATTCTTTTTCCGTAGTAGCGTAATTTAATTGTGCCCCACTAAGAGTTTTGCTAGCGTAGTAAACGGCGTGAACTCGGCCTTCCTTTCTTTGTCCCAAGACCGCGCCTACGGCGTAGTCACTTGCGTCACACATGATCTCAAAAGGTTGGCTCCAATCCGGAGGTTGGATGATGGGA
The DNA here is from genome assembly GCA_947561735.1 of Cenchrus americanus. Taxonomy (NCBI): domain Eukaryota; kingdom Viridiplantae; phylum Streptophyta; class Magnoliopsida; order Poales; family Poaceae; genus Cenchrus; species Cenchrus americanus. Next base: position 145,500,274 of record OX387239.1, on the reverse strand, counting down.
GCACTCACCAACGCATTTTTCAAGGTCCGAATGCCGCTAGACACTTCTCATCAAAGTCGAAAGCCACATCCTTTTGAAGAAGGTGTGTTAAAGGCTTGGTGATCTTTGAGAAGTCCTTTATAAATCTTCTATAAAATCCGGCATGGCCTAGAAAGCTCCTTAAGGACTTAATATCCGTAGGAGGTGGGAGTTGCTCAACCGTCTCTACCTTTGCCTTGTCCACTTCAATTCCTCTCTCGGATATAACATGTCCGAGCACTATGCCTTGCTTAACCATGAAGTGGCACTTTTCCCAATTTAAAACCAAATCTACCTCTCGCACACCTTGTAAGGACCTTTTCTAAGTTTGCTAAGCAATCCATGAACGTCTTCCCGTAAACGGAAAAATCATCCATAAACACTTCAACAATTTCTTCGATGAATTCCGAAAACACGGCCATCATGCAACGTTGAAAAGAGGCCGGAGCGTTGCATAGGCCGAAGGGCATCCTCCTATATGCAAACGTTCCGTAAGGACACGTAAATGTTGTCTTATGTTGATCTTCCGGGTGAATAGGAATTTGCATGAACCCCGAGTATCCATCGAGAAAGCAAAAATAAGCGTGGTTTGCTAACCTCTCGAGCATCTCGTCTATGAACGGTAGGGGGAAGTGATCTTTCTTCGTCGCTTTGTTAAGCTTACGGTAATCGATACACATCCGCCACCCGGTCACGGTTCTTTGCGGTATCAATTCGTTCTTCTCATTCTTCACCACGGTCAAACCTCCTTTCTTCGGTACACAATGTACCGGGCTCACCCATTCGCTATGCGGAACCGGGTAGATGATTCGGCATCAAGTAACTTGATAACCTCTTTCTTTACTACCTCTCGCATGGCATGGGTTAGCCTCCTTTGGTGGTCCACTACGGGCTTACATTGGTCTTCCATTGGTATACGATGAGTGCAAAAGGTGGGCTAATACCTTTGAGATCGTTAATTGAATATCCAATCACCTTCCTATGTTTTTTTAATAAAATCAGCAACGCTTCATTTTCTTCGGGACTCAACTCGTCGCTCACAATGACCGGATAAGTTTTGTCCGGGCCCAAAAATTCATATTTTAATCCCTTGGGCAAAGGTTTAAGGTCTACTTCGGGCACTTGTGGCTCCTCGGGTTTGATTTCTCCTATGTCTTCGAACTTGTCTTCCTCCACGCTACCATCATGCGGCTCTAAGCCTTTTGTTGCTTCCTCTAGTTCTTCATCTTGTTGATTACTAATTTGATTTTCCATCGCTCTTTGCAGCGGGTCTCTAAGGGTTTCAACAAAACAAAGACTATCTATCTCTTCTATTTCTTCATCTTCGGGAGGAAAAGGAGTAAGGTGTTTAGAAGCACGAAGAAAGTTATATGTGTACTTTGTTCCATTAAGGTTCATTGTTACTTTGCCTTCTCCGGCATCTAACACGGCATCAACCAACTTAAGAAAAGGCCTACCTAAGATTATATGATCGGAATTACTATGGTAAGCATCAATAACAAAGAAATCGGTTGGTATGTAGTTTCTAGAGATTTTTACTTTCATGTTGCAAGCAATACCCGGAGGTTTGATAGTTCTACCATCTCCCATAATTAATTTCGTTGATGTTGGAGCTAAGTCTAGGTTGTGGTATTGAACTTTATCGTAAATTTTAGAAGATAGAACACTTACTTGGGCTCCGATGTCGCATAAAGCTTTGCATTGAACTCCGTTGATCTCGCAACTCAAGTGCGGCGTCATCTTCTCTTCTTCTTCGGATCCGATCGAATAAATTTCAGCAAGGCGAGCGTATGGTGATGCTTCGGGCTTGATCCCCATGATCCTCTTCACCTCGGCAATATGTTCCGGATCCACCACGTCATCTCCAAAGAGCTTTTCAAAAATCTCACCGGTGGTTTCGAGGTCGTATGAATTTTCAGCTTTCCTCTCCGGTGGGAAATCGACTTCCAATGCTCTTGCCATTCCCTTTTGATTAGGGAACGGTCTTCTCTTGTCGAATACTTCTCCGTAATCAATAGGTACCCAATCCATTGGCTCGAACTCCCTTAGTGGCTTCGCGCTTGACATGCTTCTCTTGTTCGTCTCAATTGGCGCGGCGAAGTCGACGTTTGGTATAGTTCTTGACTTAATGTGTTCTTGTTCAAGCTCCTCCATGATTGGCTCCTCTTTTGTGACTTCCGGGGTTGCCTCTTTAGAAAATTCAGCAAGCTTTTTCTTCCTTGAATTGAATTCCGGCTCTTCCGCAAGTCTTGTTTCCCAATCTCTTCGCATGGCAGCCGCTTTACTAACTTTTTGTAGAAGTTGGGCGGCTTTCGTGAGTGTTTTCTCCATGAGATCCCCACCTGCACACATTTCGACGTGTCGCATGCAACTAGGGGTTAGGGAAAAGAAAAATGTATGCAAGAGTACGTCACCGGTAAAGCCGAGTTTTGGTCCTTGTTCGATTAATTCATTAAACCTTTCCCAGGCTTGGTCTATCCCTTCCTCTTCTCCTTGCATAAAATTGATCACTTGCCTCCTTAGATGTTGAACCTTGCTCATTGGAAAGAACTTCTCACAAAACTTCTTTGTCAACTTGTTCCAATTGCCTTCAACTTCAAAGGACGCAACCGAATACCATGTCTTTGCTTTGCCTGCAAGTGAGTAGGGAAAGAGATTCCATTTGAACCATTCATCGGGAACTCCTTCTTGACGCACCGTGTTGCATATTGTCGTGAAATCCCTTATGTGTCTATATGGGTTCTCCGTAACCATCCCTTCAAATGGGTTTTCCGCCACCATCTTCATGATCTTGGATTTAATTTCATACTTGGTCGCTTCGAGCTTCGAATCCGACTCTTGTACCTTTATGTCTTCACATCGAGGGCTAGCGTAATCCCTTAATGATTTCTCCGGTTCTTCCACGGGTTGATTAACGAACTCCATCTAGACAATAAGATAAAAACAAAAACAAAAAAGAAACAAGTGTTTTTCTGATAATATATGTTAGATATAGCAAATAAAAGATAAACTAAAATATAAAACTAAGTTAGATGCAAATCAAACGATGTAAACTAACTTGTTCCCCGGCAACGGCGCCAGAAAAAGGGGCTTGTTGACGGATAAAAGACGTATCCCTCTACGATCCGCAAGCGTACGGACCCCACACCTTTTTCACCACGGGATTCCCAAGGTTCTTGTCAATCCGCGGAGCAAGGGGATTACAAGCGTTCGATCAACAACGACACACTAGCTACTAAAACCCTAACAACTATTATACTAGAAAACAACTAAACTACACTAGAGAGAATGATAAACGATCAAGAGAGAAGACACTCGCCCACGGGTCTACGATACTAGAGCATGCAATCGCTTAAAGACATGAAAAACCAATCTAATCTATCGGGGTTGTGACCACGGTTTCGCCCTTTCCCTCCTCTCGTACCGTCACTACGCGAAGGTATTCATGACTAGACCTTTGATGGCCACGGCGTATTGAATGGATCCAAGGAAGCATTGGAGCTCGTACTCCCTCTACGGCATGGTAGCTAACCTTTAAGCATTAAAGTATATTCAACACAAGATGATAGATAGAAAATCCGACAAAGTGCGATTACATCTCACGATCGATTACAACCCATGGACGAATGAGAAGATTACCCCATCAAGGTGCTGATCATGGCACCGTTGATCATGGTTTCCCTTCCGCCGGTGTCTTCCTCCTTCTCCACGAGAGGGTGCTTCCTTCGAGGTGGTTGATCTCCAGCCGGAGATCCTCCTCCTCTCTCTCTAGCTTGTAGATGGCCTTCTGGTGCGAATAAACTCCTCTCCGTCTGTTGGCGGCGCGTCGGGGGTTTTAGGGTCGAAGATCCTTCGAGGGCAAGGAAGACGGGACCGAACCGGTGCCCGAAGTGGGCCGGGCCGATCCGACCGGGCCGGCCGGCCCGGAGCCCGATTTCGGCCCGGTTCGGTCGCCCTTTTTGCTCCGTGGGTCCTCGTGCACTTATCTACTTCGCCCCCTCCACTTGGATGATTTTGACGCTGTTATCCTCGCGATCAAGATGGGGACTCTCTTTGCATGAAGTTGATCTTGTACGCTTCAATCCCCGGGGGTGTTCCTCGTAGCACTTTGGTCCTCACCACCATTGGAAGTAATTTCAGCGAGCTCATGAACACGAACAAGACTCCATGAATGCTCCTTTGAACTTATTGCGAATCCGTCCTTTATGTCCATGATTTCCTACATAAACACAACACTTCCAAATGCATGCACAAAGATGAACTTGTTATATGATTAGTGTGCCTAGTGGCGGGTTAGTTCAATAATCAAATCCAAACCAAAGTGTAATGAACATGCTAGGTGCACCAAAATACACCGTCAACAAGATCCGTTGAAGCATGTTGTACGGCGGAAGGAACCGCAACGGGTAGATTCAGTGGACCCCCCTATAAATAAGGCGGCCCGAGGCGGGGTTGACCCCATTCCCCTTTCTTCTTCCTCCCATCGCTCTCACTTCCGCCACCGTAGCTTTCCCGCGATCTTGCGACTGCCTTGCCTCTGCGTGCGCACTCCCATCCAAACCCTAACTCCAGCCGGCCACGTGCTTGCACCACCGCTCCACGCCGCGTTCCTCTGCGCACGCGCGTTAAGACTCTCTGCAGCATTAGATCCAGAGCGAACCCTAGTGACGAAATGGCGGCGGAGGCGGCTACCATCCCGGACCCGCAGGCGGCGTGGGTCCGGTCGACGATGACCGAGGCCAAGATCCAAGCTTTGGTGAATCATGGGCTATTCCGATCCAAGGAGGAGATGGAATGGAGGGCGGCAGCTGGGGAGCAGTTCCCGACCGAAGACGTCAAGGAACAAGTCGTCTTCGCGTCCTTCTTCAAGCGCGGCTTCAACCTCCCCGTGGGGGATTTCTTCCGCGGCTTGCTATACTACTACAGGCTGGAGCTGGTACATCTTGTTCCCAACACCATTACTGTAGTGTCGAAGTTTATTCACTTCTGTGAGGCGTATCTGGGGATATCGCCTCACTTCTTTTTGTGGAGGTACTTGTTCTGTGTAAAAAGCACTGGAAAAAGGTCGGGGACAGTGGGGGCTGTAATGTTCTACTTGAGGTCGGGCCTCAAGACAGAGTGGATAGATACCGATCTCCCCGACAACACTGCTGGGTGGAGGTCGGAGTGGTTTTACATCGTAGATCAGCTTCCTAGGCTGCCACGTCGCACTGGCCATAAGCCAGTGAAGATAAAAGAGTGGGATTTAGGTCTTTCGTCTCGCGACCTCGAAGATCTCAAGGGAGTCCTGGAGCTCGTCGACGACATGAAGAAACGAGGGGTGACCGGGGTTGTAGTGGCCAGGTCATTTTGTCGGCGGATGATTCAACCGATCAAGGATCGGGTTCACCCCGCCTATAAGTACTGGGGCAGTCGGACCCCACACGTGAAATCAACCGCAAGGTCTCCAAGGAGGAGATGGCGGCTAGAGCTTCCCAGATGTACTCTGGGGAAGTGAAGGTGAAGAAGTGCCTGAAGGCGAGCTCGTTGAAGAGGCCGGCTGACCCGGTAAGATCTTGAGACTTATTTTTAGGTCATTTGCTTCGTTCTCCATTTCCTTACGTCATTAACTTTCTTGTTCCTTGCCTTGTTTGCAAGCATGCGAGTGTCTGATGTGGTGCCCCGCGCCTCTTTCTGAGGGTGAGTTGAACCGTAGGAAGCTTAGGTCGGACAAGTATAAACCTCCAGCAGGTCGTATGCTGGAGTTTTATGAGTCTGACTCGTCGGTGGAGGCCAACGAGGACACCGATGCAGAAGCCGGCGGTGATGCCGGTACAGGCCCAAGCGTTGGCGGTGCGGAGAAGCGCAGGACTAGGTCGGCAGTGGGGAAGCAATTGGCTTCAGCCGCTGCTGTTGTTTCTGCGGTGCAGGTCGCAGAAAAAAAGAAGAAGAGGAAGAGGAGGGCCGCTTCCCCTCCGGTGGTGGTTACTTCGTCGTTCCGACACCTTGCTCGTGGGAGGTCGAGTCGGAAGAAGAGGAGGAGGATGAGGCCATCGAAGAGTTGCCGGCTGCCAAGGACCAGCCGACAAGGGGGGTCCGAGAGTCCTGCTGCCAAGAGGCAGCGGGAGTTGGTACAGAAGACGTCGGAGGATGCCCTCCGTCGTGGGTTGGAGGCGCAACGGACTTGCTGCAGCGGCGTAGGCAAAGGTGCCTATGGCGATTAGGCCTCGGCTGTTTAGGCCGAAGCTTTGAATCCCGGTTGCTACGAGGTAAACTCTTGAGATCTTAGTCTTTTTGTACTTGCTATGTGTGAATACTTGTCTTGACGAGGTATTTGCTATACAGGCCGGTGACGGAGCCACAAGGGGACTCAGGTGCCCCAACTTCTCCCTCCCGCATGAGATGGCCTGAACCGACAGTCGTGGGGAAGGCCTTAGCTGATGATGCGTGGACTGCCTCTCTGCTGCGGGGGCAGTCGAGAGCAGGGTGACTTCTCCGCCTACGGCAGATTCAAGTATGGAGAGTCCTCTGCGCACTGTTCAGGCGGGCGTAGGAGCTTCTGCTGGGGACGTCGGAGCGACGACCTCCCCAAGAATTATTGACGTTGACCACATCAGCGCACGACCTGCTGGGGCTGAGGACCTGATCAGGGACCAGCCTCAAATTGACCAGGCGCCAGGAGGTCTAGGAACGTCTTGCACACAGGTACCTCAATCTTCATCTTCGAGCTCAAGCTTGCCACAGCAGGAAATTAACTGGAATCACACCTCTTGGCAGGATTACATTTTTGAAGATAACGAGGATATGCAGGCCTTGCGGACGAGCATTGTTACCATGAACAACGTGCTGATGGTGAGTTGTTTACGACATGTTTTTTTCTTGATGATGCCTGGTTGAAATGCTATTGACGACATTGTTGTTCTGTCACAGTCCCTGCCAGACCGGGCCCAAAGCTGGGCCGACCTACTGAGAAATGCAACGGAGAAGGAGCAGCGGAACGTCGACCTTGAGCGGGAGCTCAAGGAGGCCCGTGAGGTGGCGGCCGCCGAGAAGAAAAGGCTCGAGGACGAGCTCGCAGAGGAGAAGCGCAAGGTGGTGGAGGCTACTGCGCAATTCAATACTATGTCCACTGGTAGGTTGAATCTTCGTGCTGACGATCTTGTTGAAAAAGGTCTATTGGTTGTGTGCTAACTGTTGTATCTTGTAGAGTTCTGCAACTGTGAAGAAGAGCTAAAGAATGCTCTCGTGGCCTCCCAGGGGAAGGTTCGGGACCTGGAGATATCGCTTCGGAAGGCCGAGGCCAGGGGCCAGGAGCTCAAACGAGCAATGAAGGAAGCTACCGAAAGTGAGTACGCCATATCTCAACAGCTGGCTTATGAGACAGGAGCTCACCGGGGCCTTGAAGCCGAATTCGAGGTTGTTTTGAATTCATTACAGAGTGACCAAATCGCTATTGCAGGGTATGAGGTGGAGCTGAATGACCTGAAGGGTGCGGCCAACTATGCAATGGATTGCATAGCTGTTTCGCCTGAAGTGGAGAGGCCACAGTCCGTTGTGGATCGTCTCGTAGACATTCCCAACAGGCTCTTGACACTGTTGAAGGCGACGAGCTTGATGGTTGCGACCGATGCGTTGGTGAGAGTTAGGTCTCACTACCCTGATGTCGAGATGGCCAAGGTCAAGGGAGGTGCTGACACCACGAAGGACCTCAGAGCCCTGGAGCTTGAGGTTAGAGATTCCGCCATGGAGGTGATGGACAACATCGACTATGAAGGCGATGATGGCGACCAGTAGACTTGTGCTAGGAGTTGTACCTCCCCCCTCTCATGGTTGTAAACAATGCTTCACAAAATACTTTGATAAACCTCAATGAAGTACTTGCCTTTTGCTTGCGCGAGCTTGGTTTGTCTTGTAAATGACGATCTTGTGTTCTTGAATCCCTAACCAATACTCACGGAGAGGCTGGCTTACCGACCTCCACAACTCAACACGGAGGCTGACGTGAGATCGGCACGCGAGGGAGGAGCCTAGAGCTCAGGTCTGGCGACCTTCTCGACCAAGCATGCTCGCAGCGACAGGAGGCTTCGTACTCATTAGGGATTGTGTTCTCAGGTCGTATGACCCTTAGGTTGGCTTTGAGCCAAGCCCCCAAGCGTGTCGAGGGGGAGGAAGAGAAGAAAATTTTGAGACCCCCAGGTTTTGCAACCCGTGTGTTGGTGTCACATGGTGAGATCTGGACAGCCCACGGGGGTGTTAATCCCTGTGATTGAGTTGATCGGCGGGGAGATCAAAAGCTAAGAACGTGATGGTTATGCTAATGTAGCACACGGAAATTACGACGAGACACAAGGACAAGGCGATTTTATACTGGTTCAGGCCTCCGGAGAGTAAAACCCTACGTCCAGTTCTTCGGTTTGTATTGCTGGCATGGCGAGATTACATGGTGACCTGTCGATGGAGGTGGTCTGCGAGTTACCTGTCTCTGGGGACGCCCTTGCCCGCCTTATATTGGGCGAAAGACAAGGTCGGCGGACCAGAGTCCAGGTCAGTTACAACAGGGAAACCTATCTCTAGTTTGTTTACATCATGGAAGGCTTATCCAAGTTGCCTTAATCTGTCTGGACTGCCTTGTCTTGCACACCAAGCTATCTTCTCGTCTTCGGGCCCACATGTCAGGTCGGGCAGGCCTACTGACAGGTCAGCTGGTCTTCTAGTAGGCCGAACCCACTTGTCGGGGACGGCCGTGAGCCTGGTCGGTGGGGACCCAGGGGTACCCATGTCTCACAAGCCCCCGAGCGAGGTGTAGGCGAAGTGACCTTAGAAAGGTCATGACGAAGTCGTAGAGCTATTGACAGGTCGAATAGCATGCACGTCAGTCCAAAAAAAGAAAGAGAAACAAATCAGCTTAGCAGCCGACCTGTTTGAAGTCTTGCCGAATCGAAGGGAGGTCGACTGACGACCTATAAGAAGCAGGCATCCAATGGATCGAAACGACGATGAAAAAATTTCAGAGGGCATCAAGGATGCACTCATAGAGTAGTATCCGAGCATCATGGCGGGTAGGATGGCCGGCATGATGTTCCAAAAAGAAAGAAGAGAAAATAGGTCAAGTAACGGCGTGATGAGAAACGGGTTTCCCAACAGGTCTGTATGATGAGGGAAAACGAGAGGGCGTCGAAGACGCACTCGTAGAGTAGTCCCCAAGCATTGAAGCAGACAATATGGCTGGTTTGATGCTCCAAAAAGAGAAGAAAACTGAGTCATGGTCTTGATCGAATGAAGTGTAGAGATACCCAGATCTCCGAGCATAGCTGCAAGGAGTCTAACAGGGCCGACCTCAAGGAGGCCTTGTAGGCGCACCGACCTCGAAGAAGCCTTAAACAACAATGCCCAGTATCCGAGGATACCCAGTAGGATCTCGAAAGGCGCGTCAATGATGTCGCAGCTGAAGTTGCGATGTTTGAAACTGTAACCGACGAGACTGTGAACCTTGAACGAATGGAGTGTAGAGACATCCAGATATCTTGCATAGCTGCAAAGAGTCTGGCAGAGCCACTCGAGGCATGCCGACCTCAGGAAGGTCTCAAGACAAAAACGCCCAAGCACCCAGAAGTACTTGGCAGGGCCATTAGGCGCGCACCCCACAGGGAGGCCTTCATTCCCGACGCAAAATCCCAGGGAGGTCTTCCGAGCTAGTGAAGGCAACGAAGGAGCAGAAGGAAGGTCTAACGACCTGATGAAGATGACGACGGAGCCGGAGGAGGGTCTAGCGACCTGACGAAGATGACTACGGAGCCGGAGGGAGGTCTAACAACCTGAAGCTGATGACAAGGCCGGAGCTGGAGATGATGATGGAGCTGGAGGAAGGTCTAGCGACCTGACGAGGACGACCACGGAGCCGTAGGGAGGTCTCGCGACCTAACGAGGGTGACGACAAAGCCGCAACGTGGTTTGCCGACCTGAAGACGAATAGACGATGACGACGACGGAAACACCGAGAGGTCTGTAGACCTACGAGGATGACGACAGAACCGGAGGTAGGTCTAGCGACGTGACGAAGATGACGACGGAACCGGAGGAAGGTCTAGCAACCTGACGAAGACGACGACAGAGCCGGAGGTTGACGATGAGAGGTCCGCCAACCTCAATCCGACGACGACGTAGCGACCAAGAAATTTCGCCAAAGTTGACACCGGAGCTGGATAGAGGTCTGCTAGCGACCTAACGAAGTCGCCATATCGAAGATCTTATCCTGTAAATAAAATAAAACCAGGTCGGTGTATCAATCTGTCGAATATAATATGATGAAAACATAGCCTGAGCTACGTATGTAGAAGTTAAATAATGTTAGTCGAAGCTGAACATTCTTGTGAACATTCTTGTGCTATGTTTCGTTTGAAATAGGGCATTCCACTTATCGTGCCAGGCACACATTATGCGGACTCGAAAGCTCTGAAGTTGCAAAGTGTTTCACCCCTCTACAATGCTCAGCAGGAAGGCTTAGATGTAGCCGACGCACGAGGAGTCTGGGACTCAGGTTTTGCAACCACACAACATCGAATATTCATAATGAGAGTCAAGCATTTAAAGGAAGAACACATAGGAGAAGTAGGACCCCACAGGTCTGGCGACCATTTGATTGGCAAGGCCAAGCCCCCGAGCATGTTGAGGGGAGGGGAACATAGCATAAGATAAAAATTTGAACCCTCAGGTCTGGCGACCTACGTGTTGGCAAGGCCAAACCCCCGAGCATGTCGAGGGGGAGGGATCGAAAGAGTAGACAAAGCATGTAGAGCAGGTCTATGAAAGAAATTAAGGCCGTAAAAATATTTAATTAAAACTAGCACTCAGCTTAAGAGCAGTGGAGGTCGTAACGTGGTCGTCGACGCGGGTGGGAGACGTCGAACTGGCGAAGTCGTGGATGAGTTACTACAGGACGACGCGTCGTCGCTGACGAAGCCGACAGTTCCTTGAGCAAGTGCATCGTGATGGCGCACGACACGGCCGGAGAGCTGGCGCTTCAGGACAGCAACAAAAAATTTCCCGCAGCCTAGCTTGTGCTTGTAGATACATGTGCACGTACGTGTACATGGTGGACGGCTGTACGAGCACACGTAGGGAGGCGTTGGTCTTCTAGGTTGCTTGATATTGATTCCTGTACATGCTTGTGAACACATGGTGGGCTACACGACTTGCTTCTTGCTATTTCCAAAAATCACCGTGACATCACTGCAGGGCCTAGATGCGGTCTTGTAGACAATTTTTTTTACGTGACGGACGAGGAGTCGGCCACATGCAGCTAGACGATGCCGTGTTGATAACATATGGGCATATGGCCCCAGGAGGCATTCGAAACTTAGATGTCCGCCGAGTCAGCGAGTCCGACTTGATCGGCGGCGGCAGCAACTCAAGGTCGTCTTGTAGCTAGCGGCGGCAGCAACTCAAGGTCTTCTAGTAGCCGGCAATCGTAGATCGGAAATCACATCAAATTCTTAGTGCCGTCGAGATCGTCGGGTGGCTGGGCGTAAGCGAAAAAATTTCTTGGCGCGCCGTTTGTAGAACGAAGACGTCGACATCGCGATTAGACCGGAGGGTAGCGGCGAGCAGATCGCTGCGGAGACATCCTTAATGCCGTCGTCGAAGATAGTCGCCGGAGCGAACTGCCATCACGCTACACGAAGAGCTCGCGATCACCACTACCTCGCGCCAACTGTCAGATGGTGAGAACTGGACAGCCCACGGGGGTGTTAATCCCTGTGGTTTAGTTGTTCGGCGGGGAGATCAGGAGCTAAGAACGCGATGGTTATGCTAGTGTAGCACACGGAAATTACGACGAGACACAAGGACAAGACGATTTTATACTGGTTCGGGCCTCTGAGAGTAAAACCCTACGTCCAGTTCTACGGTTTGTATTGCTGACGTGGAGAGATTACATGGCAACCTGTCGATGGAGGTGGTCTGCGAGTTACCTGTCCCTGGGGACGCTCTTGCCCGTCTTACATTGGGCAACGGACAAGTTCGGTGGACCAGAGTCCAGGTCAGTTACAACAGGGAAACCTATCTCTAGTCTGTTTACATCATGAAAGGCTTATCCGAGTTGCCTTAATCCGTCTGGACTGCCTTGTCTTGCATAGCTAGCTATCTTCTCGTCTTCGGGCCCACATGTTAGGTTGGGCAGGCCTACTGACAGGTCGGCTGGTCTTCTAGTAGGCCGTACTCACTTGTCAGGGACGACCATGAGCCTAGTCGGTGGGGACCCAGGGGTACCCATGTCTCACAGTTGGCTTTAGCCAAGCCCTCGAGCATGTCGAGCGGGAAGGTTTATGATATGAGAGAGGAGAAGGTAGTGCTCAACACATAGCAGATGACTTCTTGAAGTAATATTTATTTAATCTGAAAAAGTACAAGGAAAGCAAATACATAGGTGAAATTTAAAACTACTCTACGGATAGAATCGTCGTAGATGCTCCATGCTGGGGTTAGGCACTCCTTGCCGGTCGCCCCACTGGAGGCGATACGTGGAGGGGCTGATGACTTCGGTGACGATGAAGGGTCCCTCCCAAGGGGAAGAGAGCTTGTGCATGTCGTCGGTCTTCTGGATACGACTGAGGACGAGGTCTCTAACGTTGAAGGAAGTTTCCCTAATGTTGCGATCGTGGTAGCGCCGGAATTGTTGGTCGTGACAAGCTTGTCTCATGACGGTAGCAAGTCTTTGTTCTTCGAGGCTATCGAGGTCGACACGAAGTGTTTGCTCAGCCTCTCCTTCCTCGTTGAACTGGATGCGGGGAGCTCCAAAAGCGACGTCGGTGGGTAGTACGGCTTCTGATCCGTAAACCAGAAAGAAGGGCGAAAACCCCGTGGCGGAGCTGACTTGAGTCCTTAGGCCCCATATCACGTGTGGTAGCTCGGCTAACCACCGGGTGGCGTAGTTGGAGGCGTCGTCGTAGATACGATCTTTGAGAGCTTGAAGCACCATGTCGTTGGCGCGTTCGACCTGGCCGTTGCACCGGGGGTGGGTGACTAAGGAGTAGTAGACGTCGATGGTATTTTCTTGGCAGAAATCCCAGAAGACGGAGCCAGTGAAAGCTTTGCCTAGGTCGGTGATGATCCTGTTGGGCACGCCAAAGCGATGCTTGATGTCTCCGATGAATTTGACTGCTTCTTCCAACGTTACTTTCACAACAGGTCGGACTTCAATCCACTTGGTGAATTTGACGACGGCCACCAGTATATGTTTGTAGCCGCCTGGGGCGATACGAAACGGTCCTACAGCGTCGAGACCCCACATAGCGAAGGGACACGACGGCGAGATGGTGCACAAGGCCTAAGCTGGCAGGCGCTGCTGCTTTGCAACAAATTGACATCCCTTGCACCTCTTTACGAGGTCCTTGGCGTCAGTTACGGCTGTGGGCCAGTAGAATCCAGATCGGTATGCTTTATCAACTAGATTGGTGGATGCCGCATGGCAGCCACATTCGCCGCTGTGGATCTCAGCTAACAGCTGAAGGCCTTCTGATCGTAGGATGCACTTCATCAAGACGCCAGTAAAAGCGACTTTTTTGTATAGGTCGGTACCAATCACGATGTAGTTGGCACTTCATCGCGTGATACGCTCTCGCTCAGTTTTGTCGTCAGGGACGAGCTGATCGAGTATAAAGTCTATGATGAGCTTGCGCCAATCATCTTCTTTTTCTGACATCAGCGTCGTGGGGAGGTGCTTAGTGTTGATCGTGCGGAGGTGGCTCTAGATTATCTGGGTCCAGAAGCTTGATTGATGGTTTGCGTAGGTCTTGGACGAACACACCTGCTGGGACTAGAGCTCGTCGAGAGCCTAGCTTGGAAAGTACGTCGGCGGCAACATTGTTGTTTCGTGGGACGTGCTGAAACTCAATTCCCTCGGAGTGGCCTTAGAGTTTGCGAATCTCGGTGCAATAAACATCCATCGTGTCCTTGACGCAATCCCACTCCTTTTTGACTTGCTCGATGACGACCTTGGAATCGCCAAAAGCAGTAGTCGCTTGATGCCAAGGGACACTGCTATGCGGAGCCTGTGGATCAGGGCTTCGTGCTCTGCACCGTTGTTGGAGGCCTTGTAGTGGATTTGTAGGACGTACTTGAGTTGTTCTCCCTGAGGAGAGATGAGTAACACACCTGCACCCACCCTTTCGAGGTTGAGGGTGCCTTCAAAGTACATTATCTAGTGCTCGGGCCGCTCCTTGCCAGGGGGCATCTGGATCTCGGTCCACTCAGACACGAAGTCTGTGAGGATCTGTGACTTGATCGCTTGCCTAGGGAAAAACTCGATTTCGAACTCCCCAAGCTTGACTGACCACTTGACGATGCAGCCACTGGCGTCGTGGTTGCGGATGATTTCTCCTAATGTGAGCTTGGAAGTAATGGTGAAGCTTTCTCGACGTGATCAGGAGCGCATAAAGCAATTTCTGAGGTTGTGTATAACGTGTCTTAGCGTCGGCCACAACCTCACTTATGTAATACACAGGTCGTTGAAAAGGATAGGCTTGCACTTCTTCTTCTCGCTCGGCGACGAGAACTGTGCTGACCACATTAGTGGTGGCAGAGATGTAGAGTATGAGCGTTTCTTTTGGGATTGGAGGTGTCATGATTGGTGGTGTCGTCAAGGACTCTTTAAGAGCCTCAAATTCTTTTTGGGCTTCGTCGTCCCACATGAACTTGTCCGCCTTCTTCAATAGCTTGAAGAAGGGTAAACCTTTCTCGCCGAGCTTGCTGATGAAATGACCTAGAGCCGCCATCATCCCTGTGAGCTTCATGACGTCTTTCTTGTTGGATGGCTTGGCCATCTTGCGTATAGCATCGACCTACACAGGATTGGCTTCAATGCCTCGGTGCCCGACCATGAAGCCCAGAAGCAACCCGAAAGGCACACCAAAGACAAACTTGGTTGAGTTGAGCTTCCACTTGAATTCTCGTAGATTGGCGAAGGTTTCAACGAGGTCATCGATGAGCTGATACCCTATGATGGTCTTGACAAATATGTCGTCTACGTAGGCCTTGACGTTCTTCCCGATCTGTGATGCTAGGCACTTCTGAATTGCCTTTTGATATGTGTCTCTAGCGTTTTGCAGGCCAAAGGTCATGACCTTGTAGCAGTAGATGCTGTGAGGTGTTATGAACGCCGTTTTGTCTTCGTCGTCAGGGTGTAGGGCTATCTACCATGAGTAACAGTTGAGGAAGCAAAGTAGAACACTACCAGCCGTGGAGTCCATGACCTGGTTGATGCGAGGAAGAGGGAAGGGATCCTTCGAGCAGTGCTTGTTGAGGTCGGTGTAATCAATACACATCCTTAATCCACCAGTTTTCTTTGGTACAAGAACCGGGTTTGCGAGCCAAACTGGGTGTTTACACTCTCTGATGAATCCTGCAGCTAAGAGCTTACAGACTTCTACTTCTGTTAACGATGCAAAACCGTGCTCAAGTTCACCGCAAGACTACGGGTGACTTGGTGCCTTTTTCACCAAGGAGGGTCCTCCCTAGATTTGTCAATCCAAGGATCGGAAGCAAACTCCTAAGGCTATCCATCCAATCTAATGATCTAAACTATCATTAAGCTTTGATTGCATTAAAGTTAAACATACATGAAAGGATGCATGGATAACATCCACCTAGCCATAAAGGTGAGCATCCAAAAGGTAAGTCTAGCCTATCGTCTTCTCACTGCCGTTCCGGCCAAGGTGACAAACTAACCTAAAGCTCATACCATGATAAGGAGATATCTATTACACGTTCGTTCGATGCTTTCCCTAAATCGTACTATCACTACGCAAGGTAATCGACACCGAATGACTACTCGTAAGTCCGTGCACCACTTCGATGTGTCCGCAAGACATAGATTAGATCTATTCCTACTAAGGTCATATGCTAGCTACAAACATGAATTTGAGAAGGCATGCATCAAAGTAGATCAAAAGTAAAGACAAGATTAGATTGATATCACCGTCAAAAGTACATGTGCCTTGATGAATCCAAGGCACGGCTCCGGAACTCCACCATGGCTTCACCACGCAAGGCCAACCATGGTGGCTAGGGTCTAGCCTAAGCCATCTCCTAGGCAACTCGAGGACTCGCGACGGCCGTCGGCTTCCTCACAGTGCTTCTCCTTCGTGTTGGCGACTCTTTGATGAATGGATGGTTGTGGCGGCCGACGGAGGTAGAGGCAATAAATAGACGAGCACCTAGGTCAAAGGGGGGCGAGAACCGGGCTCGGAACGGCTGGGTCGGCCCGGCCAGGCCGACCGGCCCAGGCCCGTTTCGGCCCGGTTCGGCCCCGTCTCGCTCCTCGATGCTTCTCGGTCAATTGTTGACTTGCTCCCTTATGCATGTGGGCCCTTGACATCATCTTTTCCACGGTTTAGACAGAGCTCCTTATCAGCTCCTTATCGTGCAAGCTTCAGCATCTTCTGTCTAGGTCCCTGGACTTTTCCGACATCATGCTTTGGTCCCTGGACCATTTGGAGTCATGTTCATGATGTGTCTTGACTTGTGTCACGCTTCATGATCGTCTCTTGAAGTGCTTGATGAACTTATCCCGAAAGTCTCCCTTTAAGCGCTAGTTTCCTACGCAAACAACAAACTCCAAAATCGACATGCAAGAGTGAACTTGATACCTCCGAGGGGTTAGTACCATTAGTTAGAATATCAAATACGTGCAAATGTTGACGGTAAACTCATAGCTAGGTGTACCATAATCGACCGTCAACAAATTCTACGGCTTGTTTTCTATCTTTTGCAAATCGCCGGAGCTTTTGCTTGATAGGTCGTGCGGTCTTGTTGACTTCCAGTGCGTGCTCAGCTAGCTCCCTGGGGACACCGGGCATGTCGGATGGACTCTATGCGAAGATGTCGGCGTTGTCCCTGAGGAAACTGGTGAGTGCGAGTTCCTATTTGGGGTTGAGGTTGGCACCGATGACGTCAGGCAGGCCGAGGAAAACCTTCTTGACAGCTGGACTTGGGTCCAAGGCTGTGCTTGTGCACTTCTGCTCTGGCACCTCCATAGTGGATTGATCGATCTTGGCTGCCTGGGCGACCATGACTGTTGTTGTGGCTTTGATCGCGGAGTCTTTGGAGAGCTCGACGGTACCGCTTTCGCAGTTGTAGGAGACCATGATGTCCCCAAGGACGGAGAGAATTCCGTTTGGAGTTGGCATCTTAATGATGACGTATGGCCATGAACTAGGCTAGCATAGGTCGTCCAAGGATGGTGTGGTACGATGAGCAGAAGTTCGCGACCTCAAACGTCAAGTACTCCGTGCGGAAGTTTCCCTTGGTGCCGAAGGTGACTGGTAGGCATACACAACCTATGGGGTATGCAACCTTGCCGGGTACAACCTCGTAGAAGGGTTCATCAGAAGCGGTCATCTTGTTGAAGTCGAAGTCCATCTTGCGTAGCGTCTCTGTGAAGATGATATTCAGACTACTGCCCCTGTCAATGAGGGTCTTAGGCAGGTAGGCTCCATCGACTATGGGGTTAACGACCAGCGGGTATGTCTCGGGGTCGGGGATATGGACCCAATGATCTTTCCTGGGGAAAGTGATTGGGAATTCAGACCATCGCAGAAGGCTGCGAGTTTTCAGTGTTGACATGCCCAATCTCCCTTGCGTTTGATCGGATCTGTCTGTTGCTTTTGGTCGCTTGGCGACCGCCGACGATGAAGTTGATCTCTCGATTGGCCGACTGGAATGCACCATTAGGGTTGCCCCCTTTTGGCGGTGGCGGTGGAGTCTGCTCTTTTCGATTGTTGTTGTGGCGGTTGTGGTCATCTTGGCGACGTCGATCATCATGTCGATCATCTCGTCGGTCATTATGCTGGTTGTCACGGCGATCGCTCCTGTGGTCGTCACGCCTGTCGCTTCGGTCATTGTGACGGTAGTCGTTGCGTCTGTCATCACGGTGATAGTTGCGGTGATAATCACGTCGATCCCTGTCATCATTGCGAGGATAGGGTCTGTGATAATAGGAATCACGTCGATCAGGTCGACGGTTACAGTTGCCGAAGCGCTGACCGCCGTTGCGGTCGTTGTTGTTGTTGCTCTTGGTCTTCTTGGAGTCGGACGCCACCCCAAGGGCACGCTTCAGCTGCTCGCACTCCCTCATGCTATGCTTGGCATCACGGTGAAATTGGCATTAGTCGTCCATGACCATGTAAAAGTCACCTTCGAGGAAGGTGGAGGGTCTTAGTGGATCTGCCATATAGACATCACCAGATCGCTTGCATGATCTAGTTCCGCCATCGTTGTGGTCTTCTCCGTTGAAGTCGTGCATGACTGCATCCTGAGTGTCGACTAGCTTGTCGACGTAAGCCACGAGATCGCCAATAGTGTGTGCGTCAGCTTCATGGATCTTCTCGAATAGCTTGATGTTGGTGATCCCCTTCTTGTAGGAGGCGATGACGTCCTCGTCTTTGACACCTGCAAGAGTGTTGCGGTTTTCAAAGTAGCGGTTGGTGTACTCGCGGAGAGTTTCATCACGTCTCATCCGCACTTTGGCGAGGTGGTGAGTGTTGCCAGGATGATTGTAGGTCACCTAGTAGTTGGTCGTGAAAAGGCAAGACAGAGTTGCCCAGGAGGTGATGCACTCTGCTGGGAGGTTATCGAGCCACAGGAGTGGTGCCTTGCCCATCACGAGGGGGAAGTATCCCGCCATGTGGTCTTCATTGCCTCCGGAAGCGCGTGCTGCAATGTTGTACATCTTGAGCCATATACTTGGGTCAGAGCGACCGTCGTACTTGTCAATAGTCGGCTTGATGTTCTTGGGGTATCTGATCATCTAGAGATGTCGTGAAAACACTGGGAAGTTATTGACCGCTCTTGGGCTTGCTGACGGAGCGTGAGCTACCGGGATAACGTAGAGGTCATCGGGAGGGCCATTGTCTTGGTCGTATTGGGCACGTCGTAGGAGTTCCTGGTCATGCATGTTCTGGAGGTCGGTAGCTTGAACGGGGTTTGTTGGCATCAGGGGCATCGGGGATCCCATGCTCACGGTCGTAGTTAGCACGTCGTCCTATCTCCACTTCGTCTCTTATGCGGTGGCATTGACTTCCTTCTGCCCGATTGACCTGGACTGGAGGAGGTTGAGCTCCTGCGCTGTGTCTTGGGTTCAGGGTAGTGTTTCCCTGAATGTTGTCAGCATTGGCTGTGTTGTTGACAACGTTGCCGGCATCGTTGGCCGGAGTGTTTGCCGGGGCATTAGCTGCAGGGTTGACTGGAGCATTAGCTGCAGGGCTAGCTGGAGCATTAGCTGCAGCATGGGCACCGGGGTTGACCGGCTGCACTACTTCGTTTTCGCCTCATCCCTCTTCAGCCACCGAGTCGAGGGGACCCTAGCTACGATGTCGTTGGCGAGGATGTTCCGATCTACTCCTGGAGTAGGAACTTCCTGCGGATCTGCTGTATCCAGGACCTCTTTCTTCGATTTGAGCAGCGGCGACGCGGACGTTGGCTTGAAGACATCGTACCGCTGGAGAATCTTCAAGGTGGTTTAGGGCAGTAAGGACGGCTCCTAAATTGGTTTGTGGGTAGTTGTAGACTTCAAGGCCGTCGCGTTCAAAGTCCCTGAGAAGGTCTCTTGCATGCAGTCTGTTGGCGCGAGGTGGATCGTCATGGCGCCGCTGCAGAGGACTAGCTGGTGCCGCAGGTACTTGTTGACCGGTGTTGTCGTTGACTTGTCCGGCGTTAACCGGTTGTTGAACTGGTTGTTGAACTGCGCCTGGGGCAGGAGCAGTGAGCTCTTGTTATTGCCGAACAGCTCTGGCGGCGTGGTGTTCTCGCGCTCTTGGCATTGTTCATCGGTCTCTCCATCTTGTGGTGGTACGTCTACGAAAATGACCAAGATCTCGCGATCTAGGGTTTCGAGCTCTTCTCCTGGATAGTTCAGGGAGATAGTTGTGCGGGCGATCTGGAACGCAAGGCGATCCGGAGATGTCTCCCGGTCTAGCTGGCGACAATGAGTCATGGTAAGAGGTCAGCGAAGCTTCTTGAGGACATGGCTCTGGCGCGCCATGTGTTTGGACTTCTCATGGATAGGGCAGGGTTCATCGAGGTGACTCCTGCAACTTCCACGATATTGGGTCTTGTGTCCAGATTCGATCTAGATCTTGCTTCATGTAGCGTGATGCTACGTGAGCTGTGTTGCGCAAGCCAAGAGGCATGCTGGATGGCGAAAAGGTCATGCGAGGGTGCTTGACGTGTTCGCAAACTTTGATTGTGTCGGAAAGCATGCCCTCGACATGATCGATTCCAGCGACCAGGTCGCTAGGAGTGGGTGGGTGGGTTTCCGTCAACAGATCTGCTCCGATCTGTTGGTCAGTGGTGACCGCGGCCCTTGATGACGAGGCAAGCAGCTGGAGTAGTGGAAGTCGCCGGCATCGAGCCAAAGCAGATGTCGATGGGGTTGGCGAGGATGTCCGCCATGCTCTCTGGGAAGATGACGCCGTTGGTCGAAGCCATCGAGTTGCACAAAGAACCTTGATTCCCCCTACCTGGCGCGCCATCTGTCAGATGGTGAGATCTGGACAGCCCACAGGGGTGTTAATCCATGTGGTTTAGTTGTTCGGTGGGGTGGAATCTAAGGCTAAGAACTTGAAGGTCGCACACGAGTACGCGGAACACAAAGAACACGACGAGTAAAACCCTACATCCAGTTCTTCGGTTTGTATTGTTGAGGATTGCGGGATTGATTGGATACATAAGGGGTCGCCTCGTCCACCTTATATTGTCCAGCGGACAGGTCGGTTCGCAGACTCCTGGTCGATTATGACCAGGAGACCTAAGTCTACGTTACACATTTGCCATATCCCGCCGATCTTCTTTGGTCGAAATCCACCAAGGTCTTGTCTTGCACGCCAAGTCTTGAGGTCGTAATGAACTAGGTCGTCTGGGGAATCTTCTGGAGGTCTTCAGGAGGTCATGTGGGCCGCCAACTAGGTCGGTTGGGCCCACTGACAGGTCGGCGAGTCTTCTAGTAGGCCAGACCCACTTGTCGGGGACGGCCGTGAGCCTAGTCAGTGGGGACCCAGGGGTACCCATGTCTCACAGGTGGTGAGTCTGAGGAAGGGGAGGGGTGACGCGGGAGGAAGAAGGGGAGAAGGCTGTGATGCCGGGGACGGTGGCCGAGGTGGCTGTGATGGCGGAGGAGAGCGTGGAGGCTTGGTAGCATCAGATGAAGGTAGCTGCAGGAGGCGGCTAGAGAGGAAGTGGCTGCGGGGTGAAGAGGGTTGGGGTTAGGGTTATGCAACAATATATAGTAGAGAGAGGGAGGATGTGTGGTCCGATGCATTTTTGGGTCGGTGATAGGCCGCGATGGGCCAAATTTAGTTTTTTTCGTGAGCCCCCCTCAGCATGGCTCTTAGCAAAGTCGCCCTTTTTGCCGAGAGCGAGGCTCTTGGCAAAGACACTTTTAATCAAATTAATTATTAAAAATAGCTAACATATGTGAATTACTCATAAAAAATTTTTTTACTCAAACTCAAAATTGAATTTCTCTAACACACCAAACCTAGTGACATTAGTTCGAATTCTTAGAAACTTCTTGGGAGATGTTCTGGTTTCTAAACAAAGTACGTGTCGAAGTGTTCAACAAATTATCAATTTTTTACCACATCCTCCACATATGATATCACAATCTCTTCACAAATTTTGTGATTTTCAAACTTCATTTGAATTTTACACAATTTAAAAATATTTCTACCTCATGAACTTCATCATGACTAGAGAAAAAATGCTTGAAATATAGCTTCATTTCTTTTACATGGTCTTAGAGATGTCTCATGAACATGAATATCATTTTTTCATCAACTTTACTCTATGATTTCATGCACTTGTAGTTCATATCGGACGTATACGAAAAAATTAGAACGAAGTAAATTTTTTAAATATACCAAACAAAGCTAAAACTGTGTTAAATTTGAGCATATGTATTGTATAAGTGTATGTTAAAGATAGAAAAAGTTTGGAGCAAAGAAAGTGATTTTTTTAAAATTTCTTTACCGACGGCAACGAAGCCTCTTTGCTATGCTTAATTTGTTCTTGGGTGATTTAATTTGATCATATGGGGCCAAAGGCTCATTTGTTATCATTAATGTTTAGCCCGCTTGCTTTATCTTGTGGAGGGGCACAAGTTCTTTTTGTCGCAAAGACATTTCATGTACCAACTATAAATCTGAAAATGGAATGTTAATTGCTTGGAGAATATGTTCTCATGTCATATGTGCTTAATTAAATTGCTTTTGGGTGCTAAACCATTGCATGATGACTACTAATGAGAAGTCTCCACTGGTAGAGAGCGAGGCTTTGGTACGGGCCTTTAGTCCCGGTTCAACTTTGGAGCCAAGACTAAAGGCCTTCCGTCAACGTGGCCCGAAATGCTGGCGAGAGGCAACCCCTTTAGTCTCGGTTGGTATAACCAACCGTGACAAAAGGGCTAGCTCCCAACGTCTCTTTCCAGCAATGATTGACACAGGCTTTTAGCACCGGGTGGAGTTACCAACCGAGACTAAAGTGGCACCTTTAGTCTCGGTTGGTAACTCCACCCGGTGCTAATGCTTTAGTCCCAGGTGGAGTTACCAACCGAGACTAAAGGGCTCGTGCCCTATATCTTCCCCGTTCTCTTGCTCGAGCCATTCTTCACCAAGAGCTCAAGCTCCTCCTCCATGGCGCCTCAACCTTAGAGAGGTGCTGCTGAATTTTTTCTTCATCTATTTGTGAAGATTTCTCTCCTCTACATTGTTGCCAAGGTTTGATTCTTCTTCCTCCCATCATTTGTTGTGATTAATTTTTTAATATTTTACAGATGGAAAAAACAGAAATCTTAAATCTTAGGTGGGCGGAGCTAACAAGAGATGAGGTTAATTATATACTTTAGATTTAGAAAAAAGTGGTTGGCTAAACACTAGCATTCTCTTGTTATCTTTTAAATGGATGTAGAGAAAATTGAATTGTACTTTTTGATATAATGATACATAGAATTAATTATAATTTCACATTTAGCTAAGTTTTTAAAAGTTAGTTTATACAAAATATGGTCATTAATAATGGAGATAAATAATAGCCATCAGGTGACCTCTGTATGTCATTTTATCACAAGAAATGACCAGATGTATGTAGTTCACATAGGATGCAATGATTGTCGTGGTTGTGGTACAATGATATACATATATATGAGGCCACATGATGGCTATTACAATGCACAACATCAATAGCAATGAGTACAAGTCCCAAGCTGAACTAGTCAGCTTCTAGCTTTTGAACCTCTGCTTCAAACACATTTATGAATTCATGTATTGTGTTGAGATGATCAACATGTTCAGGAAGAATGTAGGTAGGCCTGCAGTTCTCATCATCCAGTTCATAACTGAATACATCATCAAACTCACCCTTCTTCATCTTTTTCTTTGTTTACCTTTTGATATAATGTTACATAGAACTAATTATAATTTTACATTGAGCTAATCTTAGAAGTTAGTTTATAGAAAATATGGTCATTAATAATGGAGATAAAAAATAGCCATCAGGTGACCTCTGTATGTCATTGTGTCACAAGAAATGATCAGATGTATGTAGTTCACATAGGATCCAATGATTGTTGCGGTTGTGGTACAATGACATACATACAAAGGTCACCAGAAGGTCAATTTAATCCAACAATTACAATATATATTGATTATCTAGTACGTAATCCAAAGAACAACTTCAGATTGACAAAATTTAAATTTTATCACACTTATATTTCATAACATTTTCTCCTATCCACTTTAGTGTTTGAGACATGAACAAGGAAATAATTTATGTGGATACTATGTCTGTGAGCACATACGATGTTTGGCAAGTCCAAACTTCGGAAATTACAATGTAAGTTAATTAAATAAAACTATTAATAATATATCATTTCCTAACCGCTTTTATATTTAATTGTTGGGTATAATATGTTAACATATTTGCACATTACAGATGAATATGGTTAAGGACGAGGTCATTCAGAAGGATCGTCTTTTGGCCATTCAAGAAAGTCTCATGGGATTTCTCTCGGACGAGGTGGTTAATCCAGTAAGAAAACATCATTACGATGGATCTAAAAAATCCAATAGAGACTAGAAATTTGAACTGAATGGTATTTTGATGTATAAATACTATCTATTTTGATGTGCATATTTATAAGTTTATTTATGTGGATATATAAGTTTATATATGTCTAAGTGCGTATATGCTATATATATAGTCAGGTATATAGAGATGTTAAGTGCAAATATGTATACATACATATATGGGTAAGACAACAATTAGAATATACGCTCAAATCGAAAACAACAACAAAAAGAGACGAGACCCCTTTAGTCACGGTTGGTATTACCAACCGAGACTAAAGGGGTGGGTGCAGGCGCTGGCGTGCCCCCTTTAGTCTCGGTTCGTAATACAAACTGGGACTAAAGGACCCCTTTAGTTCCTTTAGTCCAAGTTGGTTTACCCGGGACTAAAGGAGGGGCCTTTTGTCTCTCATCATTAGTACCGGTTGGACTTGAGAGACCTATGCCCCTTGCCAACCGGGACTTATGCCCCTCTCCCTACCAGTGCTCATATATAGAAGTAGGCACATGGTTGAGTGGCTTTGACATGACATAAGGTGCTTGAGGGTGTTTATGATGATCTTATTCTTAGAATGGTTGCCCTAGCATGAAGTTTGTATGGCCTTGCCATTTTGGCATGTTTTGCTTATGTTTAGAACTTTTCTCATGAGAGGGTGATTTTTCGCAAAAATGCTCAATTCTATCTTAGCTTTGTACAATGGTTGTGAAATTTGGTGATCTTAGCTTATGTTCATATGAGGCTATTGAGTATCTAACTTGTCATTTGGACATGTGTAGCATCTTGTGGTGAATTTTGTCTATTTGAGAAGCTCTAGGTTGATTTTCCCCTAATTATGGCTTGATTCATGCATTGGCAACAAGGGGGAGATGGTTGTAAAGGAAAAGTGCTACTGGGTGCATTTAGAGGGTTTTCAGGTGGTTTCGAGACAATTCCGGGCTTTGTTGGGCACCGTTCTGACCGGTCAAGGTCACCGGTCTGACCGGTCAGCGTGCTGACCCTGTTCAGATGTTGGGCACCGGTCTGACCGGTGCTGTGGACCAGTTTGACCGCTTAGAGCTGAGATGATGCAGCTGCTCTATTTTGTGAAGAGGATGGAATGCATTCGTCTAGGGGGAGTTGCATTGGCACAGGAGGAGCTTGCAGGTGTGCAGGGGGGCTCTTTGTGGTTTTCGAGCTTTGGTTTGGTGGTCTTTTGCTCCTTGAGTGAGCTTGTTTTTTTCTCGGTTGTGTCGAGCCATTGCCCTTGCCTAAGGGGACCGAGACTTGTCTTCTTCAACTGATCTTATTCTTTGCCTTTCCCTTGGCTTTCGATTACTTGTTGAAGTTTCTTTGTTAGTTTCTTTTCTTTTCCTTTTTTCTTATGGTACCATATGTGTGTGTTGTCAATGCACTCATCAAGGGGGCGATTGAGAGCCTGTGTGGTTCAAGGACTGGTGGATGGTCGCTTCCTGGTGTGATGAGTGATTGACAATGTTGTGTGGACTAACTCTTAGTTAAGTATTGCTGCTGCAGGCTACGGCTTGATTGGTGCTAGTGCAGGTGTAGAACAAGTGCCAAAGGTTGATGGCGGTGAGGCCTCCAGGTGTGGAGCAGACAAGTAGGCTTGGTTCGAGGGACCCGCGACTAGAGGGATCAAGTACGGGTCGCATGGTGGCAAGAATAGCAAGGCGAAGTTGTTACCGGTTCCTTGGTTGAGCCTCAAAGCCAAGATCAAGCCGGGACGGCATGGGGGCCATGTCATAAGTGGAGATTGGCGGGAGGCCACACCAAGTCCACAGGGTTTCCAGTGGTTCACCACAAAACCAATAGTTCCTTTGTTGATCCACCAAGCTAAGATCGAAGACCGGTGGGGAGCACCGGTCTGACCGGTGTGCGACGATGGCTTCCGGAGACTTCGAAGTAGAGGACACACGTTGGGATCGCAATGCTTGCGTTGAGGCTAAGCATGGTGCGGTCACCGGGCATCCGTTCGATGGTGCTACGCCGAAGATTCCCAAAGTGCCCTTCAGGTGTGTCTATCATAGTTTAATGTAATAGGGGTAGTTTCATCATTCGATTTCCTCCATATAACCCAAGTGGTGAGGGAATGGAAGCCATCTCTTGGAACCCTAGCTCATTTCCCTTTGTTATTTTCCCTTCCTATTTTCCTTAGGATTTTCTTGGACTAGCTTGAGAGCTTCATGGTGAGATCTTGCGAGAGGGATGGATGATTGGGAGGCAAGCTAGACTTTGTGTGAACCTTCATGGTATGTATAGATGATTCGGCGTGCTTCCTCAAGGCCTTTTGTTGTCTCTCCCGTTTTCCCTTTGTAGTGATTTTCCGAGCCTTTTCTTGGTGATTTTCATGTGGTGGATTTGAGGCCTCTCCCTTGGGGATTTGTTTGGGGATGTATGCATGAACCTTTCGTGGTTATTTTCCTTATGATCCCCCTCTCAAATCCGTGGGAAAAGGTGCTCGATTTGGGGTTTTCTTAGGTTTTAGGAAAGTGGTGTTCTTGGTGGAAACCCTTCGATTCCTCTTGATTTAGCAAGTTTTGGTGGACCAAATGATAGCTATGGGATACCCATGAGGTACTCCTAGTATCCCCAAAGTCTTATGCAAATCCGTGGAGCGAATCGGGAGATCGGGATGGTTGTTTAGAAGGGTTGACCCGCGGCTCGTTGTTCATCCCGAGCTGCCCAGACTTGTCCGGTCTGATCGATGTGGGTGAGGGGTCTGAATGGTGCCAGGTCTCTGTGGGATTTGTCTCGGGTGAATCGCTGGATGTGTGTAGCTTTGAGTTGTAGTGCTCCTGGTCAGTTCTCGGAAAGTTTCAAGTTGGTTTGCTAGGTTTTGTGGAGGTTCTTGTTTTCCTTTTAAGTGTGTTTCTAAGGTGTTCTTGTTTCAGGGCCTAGAGGAGTCACTGAGGCTTCCTGGAACATTTCTATGCACCTACTATTTCCACCTACCTGGCTGGCACTGTCCACCGGTCTGACCGGTGTCACCGGTCTGACCAGCACAGGCCATCGATCTGACTAGTGTGGCACATGCAACAGGCTGTGCAGATTTCCGTTACGTGTTGGGAGTGTTTGTTTCTGTTGGTTGAGTGGCTTGCTCCTAGGGTCAGTAGCACTTTGGAGGTTTGCCAGACTTGGATAGTTCGAGTCGGAGAAGTGTTGGATTTGTCGTGTTCATCTTGTTGGAGAAGACATCTCTTTCGAGAAGAATTTGTATCGGCTCCCATTCATCCCCCTCTCTGGTCGCCAGTTCGGTCCTTCAAGTGGTATCAGAGCCGGTTACAGGTCTTTCGGGACTCTAACCAGTCTAAGATCCAAAGATGGTGTGCTAGGAATGGGGATCGGGTCCTCCGCACTTCGATGGAAAGAACAACCAGATGTGGCAGAGGCGGATGGCTGCTTTCCTCCGCGGCAAGGGTTGGATCCTTTGGGATGTCACGGTGAACACGACTTATGATCATCCGATTAACATCCTTGCTCCAGGATCGAGGGATTTGAACGACGCCAATAACAAGGTAGTTGACTACTTGTTTCCCGCTCTCTATCAATCTGAATTCGATTGGGTCCATATAGAGGATTTGGCTTGTAGGATTTGGGAGTAGCTTAAGAATGCTCACGCTGGGAATAGTTTGGTTCAGGCTCGGTTGTTTGTGACTAATCAGAGAGAGTATGAGAACTTCACTCATGTCCCCGGTGAGTCCATAGACACGATGTTCCAGTGGTTTACGGTGATTGTAACAACATGAGGGCCAATGTGAACATGCTCCCTTATGATGATCATGACATAGCTGTGAAGCTCTTGCACTCGCTGGATCATACCATTTGGGGTGGAAAGGTCAAGGCCATCTTGTAGTCTAAGAAGTATAAGACTCTAATGGTAGACAAGCTGTTCTCTAAGCTCAAGTCGGTTGAGGTGGATCGTGGGGTGACAACCCAGATTGAGAGCCCGACTGACTCTCATAGTCTTGCTCTCGTTGAAGGCGTAGGTGCTAAGATTAACGCTAACCCATCCTCTTGGATGTACTCTTTGTCTTCCTTGACATCTTTGCTAGATGAGGAGTTTGACGTGCTTGGAGAGAATGAGTTGGTGCTGCTGACCAGGAGGTTCGAGAGGATGCACGAGAACAGGGTGAACTCAAGGAGGAACTCACGGACATGCTTTCAGTGCGGCAAGCTAGGACACTTCGTCGCCAACTATTTGGAGAAGATGGAGAACAAGGACAACAACAAGTATCGGTCGAGGACGGAGAACAAGCACCGGTTTAGGTGCAATCGTAAGAACAAGCACAAGGACGATTGGAGATCGAGGAAGAAGGATAGTCACAGCAAGAAGGCCCGAGCAGTAGTCAGTGTGAGCGACATTGACTCCATCTCTGCCTACTCTACCTCGAGCTCTAGTAGCAGTGAAGATGAAGGTTATCGGTGTAAGAGCAACAAGGGGTCCATGAACCTGAGTGGGTTGAGCTGCTTCGCGTAAGACGGCTTCTGCGGTATGGCACACAACTCCAGCATCAAGAAGAGCTAGAAGGACGACTCGGACTCCGTATCCGAGGATGAGGCCACTGGTAGAAATGTTAACATCTATGACGATTTGGTAGTAACATTCCGTTTATTCGTCATGAAAGTGGTCTCTACCGTGACGAATTTTGTAACTTCGTCACAGAGTGACGGTACCAAGCCACTCAAAATAATGACGAAACTCAGAGGATGGTCACCGTACAACGAACCTGTTTCGTCACAGATGAATCATTCCAGTTTTGCCCGTAAGGAATCAACAACTAAAGTGAACTAGCATCACGGAACAACAACATTATGGTCACAAAACAATTTGAAAAAAAGGAAACAAGGATCTTGTCCCACATGCAACCACTTGTAATTGTGGGTTCGGCCCCACATACGGTCCCACCGTCGCATGGCCCCACCAGTGCATGTTCCCACATGTGGGTATCGCTAGAACCTGGTCCCACTTGTGGGCCCCACTAGTGCCTGGTCCCACTCCCCTCCGCTCTGGCTGGGCTGGTCGACCACGCGCAGCCCAGCAAGACACCCACCAAGTCGACATGGGCCACCAGGCCAACACCGCCCAACACGGTGCGAGGTACCAGGCCAATGCAGCCCACCACGGCTAGAGCGGCCCAGCACGATGCAGGCCACCAGGCCAACGCGGCCCAGCATGGTACGAGCCACCAGGCCAACGCAGCCCACAAGTTAACCCCGCGCAAAAAATTGGGCGGACGGGGATTCGAACCCCAGAACCACTAGTTACAAAGAACAACAGCTTACCACTATGCCAATTCATCATTTTTGATTCTGACAAGGGCTTTTGTACTTGGTACACATCATCCAACCACCTGGCCCATGTTATCAGACCCCTCTGCGCCTAGTCACCCGACCACGCCGGCCCACATCGCATGAATTTAATTCGTGGCGGGGGGGGGGTAAACGGAAAGAGGACTCAAACCCGCGCCCTCGCACATCAAGAGCGCAACTATTACCACTGCACCACTTCGTCAGTTGTATTGCTTTGATGATAGTTCACTTCATATACTGAGTGATGGAGTTTCAGGATCATGTTGCAGCACTAGGATGGTCGGGTTGCTTCGCCGGGACCACGTGGCGCACACTAAGTTTGTTTCCCCTATTGTTTTTCTTTTTAATCTACAATTAAAATTTGAAAGTAGTGTTTCTCGGTCATAGTAACTTCAAATTTATTGATTCTTTTTTCTCATTTTTTTCTAAAATCATGATCTTTCATGTAATGTCGTTCGTTTGCATATTAATTGCAATTTCATTTATCTTTTTATATAGCTTATTTTCTTCTATAGAAGGACAATAAATAAAAGATATTTTAACATAATAAATGGTAACGTAACTTCATATTTTCTAATGTTATGATAAACATAAGGTAGTAGCTATGTTTGACATGCATACGACTTTAAAAATGTAAATCACCACTCAAATCTCAAAGTTTGTATTGAGTTATTTGAAACTATGTCACCATGTATCCATTTGTGAGTAGTGTATGTCGCCACTTCCTTGAAATCACTTAAATTTTTTATGGCAAGGTTGTGGACCAAAAGCATGTTGCTATGCATATTTGTAGAATTCTTTTGACCAAATTCAAATATTATTATGATTATTAAGTTGTACTTTTGACATAAAAGTTTGAATGTTCCTTATTACATTTCTCATCAATCTCCAAAATATGGCCTAGAATGGAACATAGAAGACTAAATATGATTTTTGTGAAATTTTTCCATTCTAATTGGAGGTACACATAGGTCAACTTCGAATTACTTTCAATAAGCACACAGAAATCCAATTAGATGATAGAAAATAGCAAATCTATTCCAAAAATTTTGAAACTCCTAGATTACAACTTATTTGTTGTTACATGTGAAAAATGGATTTGTGGTATTTAAGAGAACTAAATTTTGAGTTATTTGAAAGGGTGTGTTATTTAGGTGCTTAAGAAAATTGAAATTTGTTTTTGCATAACAAGTGGTAGTGTACCTTCATATTTTATCATACTAAGAGTAAAATAAGATTGTGACCAAATTTTAGTTGCAAATGACTTCAAAAATGTTATGAGGTGTTCAGACTTCAAAGGTTTGTGAATATCTCTAATCCACTTTATTAAAATCATCTGAATTTTCTATAGCAGCATTATATGCTTAAACTATGGTTCCATGTCAATTTGTAGAATGTTTTGAACAAATTTGAATATTATTATCATTATTTTATAACAAGGTGACTAGTAGATGTTTGAGTTTTCCCTACAATTCAATTAAATTTTTCGTCAATCTCCTAGATGTGGCCTAGAATGGGACATAAGCGTCTAAACATAGTTTGTTTCGAATTTTTTGAATCTTATTAGAGGTACATATAGGTCAATTTGAAATTACTTTCGGTAAATGACGAGGGCCCGGATTAGGGGCCCCCTTTGACAGCAAGATTATCCCGCTTGAAGACAACAAAACCATCATCCACAATGTGAAGACTTCTGTCAGCCGGCGAGCAGCTTGAGGATGGCCGTACCCTTGCTGACTACAACATCCAGAAGGAGAGCACTTTCCACCTGGCACTGCGTCCCAGGGAAGGCATGCAGATCTTCGTCAAGACCCTGCACCGGCAAGGCACCCAATATTCACTCGGGTCGCAGCCTCTCCGACAAGTCTCCGCCTCGCATGACAAGTCTCCACCTCGCACGACAAGTCCGGCTCCGACTAGTGCGTGGGCCCAGACGCATGGCTCGGGCGAGGCTACCGACGCGTGTGGAGAGGCGAATCTCCACGTCACGCGGGAGCGATAGCTGGCGGCCATGCAGGCGACCTGCCCCGGCAAGAGCCTTAATGCGTGTCTGACTAGCCGTGCAACCATCACATCGCCATCAACCTTAACTCTGCCACACGCAAAGCTCAGCCCGAGGCACTCGAGCACCCTCTACGACACGCGCGGGCCTAGACTTAGGCTCACACGTGGCAATCCAGGCAAGGACTCGGGCAGACTAAGGCAAGACCAAACTACTCGGGGAGAAGGCAAAGTGTCTCGGGGTGAACAGTCTGACCCGGCCACGCGGCAGCTTCCCCGACAAGACATCGAGACCAAGCTTCAATGCGGCCTGACGGACGAAGAAGTACGACGGGACGTACCAGTTGTCAGGCACTGTAACTCTTTTTTTCCTTCCCTTTGTGTCGCTCCCCTTGTGACTATAAAAGGGAAAGGAGGGCAAACGTTATAAGGGTTAGACCTTCATAGGATCGCAGACCTTCTCTCGGGACCTGGGAACGAACTCCCTCTCCCGACAGGCTTGTATACGAGCACACCTGGCTCAGGAACACATCAGCCACGCACTGGACGTAGGGTATTACTCCTCGGAGGCCTGAACCAGTATAAACCCCGTTGTCTCCCGAGCTAACCATCCGAGCCCGACGCATGATCAATAGAAATTTACTGCCGGCGGTAGCAAACCCCGACAGCTGGCGCGCCAGGCAGGGGCCCTCGCACTGCAGATCTGCTCTTCGACAACCATCACGATGGTGATCTGCACCGAGTACAGGGGCGAGAGGTACTCCATGGGCAGCTCGGACCCCCTCCCGGCCGGATTCGAGATCCAGTTCGGGAGTCTGAACTTCCAAGCCATGGGGAGCGGCTACCTTATGCGCATCAGCAATCGCGCCGAGCTCCATCCATGGTGGCCGACCGGACCGGGACCGGTCCCTGCCACGCCGCCGTCGTCACCCCCGCACCCGCACCGCCGGCGCCGCGGGCCCTTCAGCATCCCGACACCGACGCTGTTCTAGCCAGCGCTCACGCCGGGCGCGAACGAAACGACGTCGGGCCGCCCGTGCCATGGCACGACGTGACGCACTCTTCGACAAAACGACACCAGTGCTCGTGGGGAAGACGAGGCTCACGAGCCACTGTTCCCCCACGGGATGTGTAACGCCACAGCGGCCTACGCATCGTCCGCTGGCACCAATGTGGCGGCCTACGACGACCCCCCCCGGCTACCACCTTCTGGTGACCAGAAACCTCATTGCCACCAACGACGAGTCGTATCACGGCTCCGCCAGTGAGCTGCGCCCCGCGACCTCGCACGGGTACGCGGAGTAGGATTTCTCCAGCGTACCGAATACAGTAAAGTTCCAGTGGTTCCTCGACGCTGCAGACTACTGGTTCGGCTACTCCGACACCTCCAGCGCTGGAAGCCACGGTGCCGAATGCGAGTGCTTCATGAGAAGAATCTGCGACGTGGTCGACAAGGCAAATGCGACGAAGGCTGGCGAGGGAGAAGACCCTCAGACTCGGGGACGAGCCGCGGCCCTTCATCATCCGCCGGATGGGAGTACACATGGAGTATATGGTCCGACTACATTTCTCGGCATCAAATAATGCCACCGAGTACGAAGCTTTGGTCAACGGTCTTCGGATCGCTGTCGAGCTCGGGATCAAGCATCTCAAGATCAGGGGTGAATCGGAACTGGTCGTGGGAGAAGTCATGAAGGACAAGAACTGTGTTGACCCGAAGATGGAGGCATATTGCAAGCCGTACGAGATCTGGAGGGCAAGTTCCACGGCCTCGAGTTGCACCACGTGCTGCATGACTACAACAAGGCGGCTGACGTGCTTGCAAAAGCGGCGTCCACTCGAAGCCCGGTGCCCCATGGGGTCTTTGTGAGTGATCAACATCAGTTGTCTGTGCGAGAAGAAGGCGCGAAGCCACCCGAGGAGCCGGAGCCCGAGGTCATGACAATCGACGAGCCACAGGAAGTAAACCTTGAAGATCCCAACTGGTGTTTTCCCATCCTCGAGTGGCTAGTCAAGGGGAAACTCCCCTCCGACCAGACCGAGGCCCGGCACATCGCCCGCCGAGCCAAGCCGTTTGTCCTCATTGACGGCGAGCTCTACAAGCGTGGGGCTACCGACATACTCATGCGGTGTATCCCCAGAGATCAAGGCCACGAGCTGCTGCAAGAAATACACGCTGGCACCTGTGGTCACCATGCCGGACCGAGAACACTCATCGGAAAGGCGTTCTGACAAGGTTTCTACTGGTCTACGGCTGTCGCCGATTTGAAGGACATCGTAAGGCGTTGTGAAGGATGCCAATGCTACGCGAGGAAAACTCACCTCCAGTGCAGGATTTGCAGACAATCCCCATCACATGGCCCTTCACTGTCTGGAACCTCGACATGGTGGGGCCACTCCGACAAGCACCCGGGGGCTTCACCCATCTCCTCGTGGTGGTCGACAAGTTCTCGAATGGATCGAGGCCCGACCCATTGTTAATGTCCGCTCCAAGGAGGCCGTCTCATTCTTCATCGACATCATCTATCGCTTCGGCATCCCCAACACGATCATCATCGACAACGGCACCTAGTTCACGGGGAAGAAATTCCTCAACTTCTGCGACAATAATCACATCTGTGTGGACTGGTCATCCATTGCTCATCCGAAGACGAACGGGCAAGTCGAGAGGGTGAATGACATGATCCTACAAGGCTTGAAGCCAAGAATCTTCAAGAGGCTCGACAACTTCCGTGCAAGATGGGTAGTAGAGCTACCATCCGTGCTATGGAGCTTACGCACTACAACGAGCCGGCCACGGGATTCATGCCTTTCTTCATGGTGCACGGCTCCGAGGCCGTCCTGCCGACCGAAATCGACTACGGCAGCCCACGGGTGTGGGCATACACCAAAGAAGGAAACTGAGTCGCACTCGAGGATGCAATCGACCAACTCGACGAGGTGTGGGACGTGGTGCTGCTGCGGAGCGCCAAGTACCAGCAGGCGTTATGGCGCTACCACGAGAGCAACATGCGTCCGTGCGAGTTCCATGTCAGCGACCTCGTCCTCCGACGAGTTCAAGGCAGCAAGGATCGACACAAGCTCTCGCCACCTTGGGAAGGGCCCTTCATCATCCACGACGTGCTCAGGCCAGGAATGTACAAGATCCGGTACGAGGACGGGAAGGTCGTCACCAACGCATGGAACATCGAACACCTGCGCCCATTTTACCCTTGAGTAAATGTTCAATGCTCATGTGTCAATAAATAAATGTTGTTTGTCTATGTTCACATGTCTCTGAGTTCCGAACTTGCGTCCGACTGTGTTCTTTTCATTACGACAACTTTCAATTTGAGCAGTCAGCGTCTTTGCACCAAGGCAAACACACTCCCTGCTCGGGGACTAACCAAGGGCACGACGCCCTCGTGCCTCCTCATTTTTTTCGAAATTTTTCAAAAAAATTCCGACAACTTTGTCGAGGCCAATCGCACAAGTGAAAGGTTTTTTAAACGGAAACTCAAACTCGCGAAAGGTAAAGGTGACGGCTTGCGCGGGATGGTGAGTCGCTATTCATTCAAAGCTCCTAGTGCTAACGCCTCCGCGGCTACATCACGAAGACTTGCAACTACTTCTCTAGTCTCCTGCTTTCATCCGACCTCTTTTCAAGAGCCTTCGAGTGACCTCCAGGACTCTGGTCCGAAAAGATATATTCACGAGCAAAATCCTGGCTGAGATATCTCCTGAACCTTTCGAGTTCCCGGGGGCTGCGAACGGATGGTTGCGCTTAGTGGATTGAAAGGGCTAGGCCTTATGACTCTCACGCCCCCACGGCTCCGGAGCATGGCTAGACTGTTTTGGTCCCCTAAGTCCAGTTGTGTGTTGCTGCAGTCGTCCTCGGGTGCTCGGAAGCAATCGAGAGATAACTCAAAATAAAGCTCTAGCTACCTGATAGCCTTGCAACTTGTTTCAGATTATTACAACATGATAATTTGTGGCATGTTTAACTCAGGGGCCCGGGAGCTTTCGAGGCCTTCGGCTCGTCTTGTGGCAGCAACTCCAGGTCTTTCAGGGTGGCGTCAGCCATCTCGCGAGCAAAGGCGGCGCAGTCCTGTTCCAGCTCGTCGTATCGGTCGTCGGGGATGCCTGGGGCCCAGCCGCCGCTCAGCACCGTGCGGTCCAGCCCCTGGTTGTGCGACTCGATCATGGCGAGGATCCGGTGCACTGCGAGGCGGGCCGTTGACAACTCGAGTTCCCGCACCATGCCGGGGAGGCGACCGACCTCCTCGATCAACGTCTCGGGCGTCCGCGGGCCAAATGACACGCCAAGCGCGACCATTGCCGAGCTCAACGTACTCCCGAGTTTGGCGACGTCCCCGATCGCCTTCTCGCTGATAGCTTCTCACTTGCGTAGGGCGTCACAAGTCTGGCTCAGGGCGGCCGCTTCTTGCTCCCTGGATGCTCGAGCCTGTTCCAGCTCGGCCTGGACTTTCTGGAGCTGCTCCGACAAGCGCCTAAGGGCACCCTCCATCTTGATAACCCTTAGGATGGCGGCGTTTAACTCCTGCTTAACCATCGCTAGCTGCACCACCATCCCTGTGTGGGTCAAACGTAACCCTGCAACCAAGAACATCGAGTCAAGCCCCAACATGAAGCAAGCGCCGAACCAGTCAAGGGCGGGGGGATCATCCAGCTTACCGTCAAGGTCCTGCGACAACTTGGCGTTCGAGTCCTGAAGTCGCGACACTTCCTCGGTTGCCACATGAAGCTGGTTCGTGACCTGGGAGCATTGGCGGCTTGTCGTCGCCAAGTCCATCGTGCCCGTGTGCAAGTCACTCTCCAGCTCTGACATCTTTGCCTCGAGGGCCGCCTTGTCGCGAGCAGCGGCCTCGGCGGCGTCAAG
Organism: Cenchrus americanus; assembly: GCA_947561735.1. NCBI lineage: Eukaryota > Viridiplantae > Streptophyta > Magnoliopsida > Poales > Poaceae > Cenchrus > Cenchrus americanus. The sequence goes on along the minus strand of OX387239.1, from coordinate 145,463,976 downwards.
GGCAGTTGCCTCCACCGTGGCCGCAGCAGTCTTGGCTCTCTCAGCCACCTCCTCCGCTCACGGTGTGGCCGCTTGGAGCCTCTCAACTTCTGCCTCGGCGAGTGCAAGCATTGACGCTAGCGAATCCCGCTCGGCGGCAGCCCTTGCGGCAGCGGTCTCCATGGCGATGGCGCGGTCCTCTACCGACGCGCGGGCCGCCTCAAGGGACGCCCGCGTAGACGCCTCGCTAGCCACGGCACCAGCCGCTGCAACCTGGGCCACGACGAGCTGCATCTCCAGTTGGGTCCGCTAAGCGTGAAGCTTCCGCACCTCGCGGGCACGTCTCCAACCTGAAGACTCGAGGACCTGCAGTCGACAAGATAAGGATAAGTAACACAACCCGAGAAGATCACTGAATTGAGAAGTTACCCCCTGACAAGAAAGCTTACCGAGGTCGCGGGGAGGATGAGTTCATCAAAGGCGCGGCACGCCCAAGTCATCCCACGCTCCAGGGTGTTGCGCGACGCAGCCTCTTCATCGTCCTCGGAATCGGCGCCAAGCCCGGAGGAAGCCGCACACGAGGCGCACGCGAGCTCAAGGGTGCGGGCCTCGTCGCCCACTACGCCCTGAGATAGGGACGCTTCTGCCTCCTCAGCCTCCCGGATCTCCGGGGAGGCGGCTCTTGTCGTCGTCTTGGAAGCGACCGGCCCTTGTGCGACGGCAGCCGGCTCGTCGGGGATGCGAACCTCGATGCTCTCAGTGTCAGCAGCAACCGGGTGGGGCGGCGATGATGCTTCCTCTCCGACAATAGCCTCCAACGCGCTGGCCTCTGTGACGGAGGCTGGAGCATCGGTGGCTTCAACTTGCTGAGGAGGCGGCACTTCCAGACCTTCATCACCTCCTCCGCTTGATCGTCGGCGCGTTGGACATCCCCTCTGACTCCGCCTCGTACCCCTTCTCCGAGTATTGGGGGGCCTTCAAGATCGATCACCCAAACGCCGGGAGAGTCGATGCACCAGCAAGTCACCAGTTCCATCACCTCCTCGGTGGTGAGGATGATTTGGGTCGAAGAGGTCTCTGCCACCTCCGCGGTTGGGGGAGGACCAAAAGCTTCCGCCGATGGAGGGGGCCCCGACACCTCTACGGCAGGGAGTGAACTCGTCGCCACCATGCCTACACTGCCCCAGGTGCCGAAGGGATCACGACGTCACGACTCTCCGACGAAAAGGGAGCTGCCAAGTCCTCATCCATCGCCGCCACTGCGTCCTCGCCACTGGGGCCGGCCATGTCCAACGTTCACATGACCGCCCAAGGGGTGGATGCCTGGGCAGCCGTCCCGACTTCCTCGACGTTGGTGACAGGCGCTGGTGGCGGTGGCGTGATCGATGCCTCAGCGGCAGTGGCAGCCGCCGGCACATCCTCAGCTTGCGGTGGCACCATCTCGGTACCCGGGGGCTGGGAACGAGCATCAGGAGAAATCACCTGCACGCTCGACGTCAGACGCTTCAAGAGCGTCAAGCTAAGCACCCTGGTATCGGCATGGCTATGAGCAGCTCAGAGAAACAAATCAGCAAACAAGTCAGAAGAAACAGAGTGAAGACGAACTGAAGTCGAGAACTTACATTTTGGAGCGCACTCGGGCCTTCTTAACCGGGCGATCCGACAAGCCCGTCTCGGGGGCTGCGTGCTTCGAGCCCTGCTCGGGGGCAGCAAGCCGCGGCCCCGCCATCTCGGGGACTGCTCCACCTCGACCCACCGCCTCAATGGCGGCGGCACTCTACCTCGTGCGCTCGGGGGGCTGAACCTCCGGCCTCTACGACGGCAGGGGTCGGACCGTGGCCCCCGTCGGTGATGAGAGACACGTGAATGTCCGGGGCTCCGCCGCCCCAGATAAGTAGTGATTGCAAACGCCGCGGGGCAGTGCTAGGCTCTGCCGCCAGTGGCGCGCTTGGCGTCGATGCTGAGTCCGACGACGTCCTCTACGACCGACGCCTCTGCAGGGAGTCGGAGTCGGGGCGCTCCGATCCGTCGTAGAGTTGGCGGGCGGATGACGGCCTTTTCTCCGACCTTCTCAGAGGGTTGATGTGATGAGGCCCAGGCCTCCACGGCTCGGGAGCGCCCATCCCGCTGGGCGTCGCACGAGAACGGGTCATTCGCTGGTCTTCTCAGACGGAGGGAGCCGCCAGGCGTGAGCTCGAGCCCACGGTCTTGTCGCACCTCACCGCCTGCGGTCGGTGCAACGACGTCACTTCAACGCTGCGGGGTAGGGATGATGAGGTCGACCCAACATGTTGCTCCAGTCAATCGCCGCGCTAGCGACATCACCGCTCCAAGACGGCTCGGGCGATGGGTCCTCATCAGAGGAGACGTCCAGCTCCCCCGCCTTCTACCTCTTAATGCAGTTGTCGTTGCGATCGCGCCTGGCGATCTGGCGCTTCTTGTGCTGCGCCTTGTGCGCAGCCCGCCTCTCCTTCGCCACGGCCTGTTTCTGGTTAAAGATCGTCTCCTCCGGGAGAGGCGCCTCGTCTGGGACAAGATGGGCGCATTTCAACTAGAACGACAAGAACACTCCAAGATTAGCCTCGAGAACGTCATTCCACGGTGAAGGTTGAATGTAAACTTCTCGAGAAGATGAGCAACTTACAATTTTCTCTGTCCCCGCGTTGAGGAGCATGGGAAGCATCCGCGACGGCGGCCACGAATAGGTCGACCTCCCGATCGCTTGCGCCACTCGACGCTGAACCTCGAGCGGCGACGGGAGCTCCGGTGCAGTCACGGTCCCCACCCAGGGGGCTGTCTCGGCGATCAAGTCATAGAGGCAGAGCGGTCGTCTCCGAAGCGGCACAACTCCTCGAGCAAGATACTGCCCGACCACCTCCGCCAAGGTGATCTCGGCGCTTCGCAGGCACCCCAGCACGGCCCAGTGGGACTTGAGCATCTTCTCTTACTCTTTCTTGATGGGGCCGTCCGCCCAGTTCCTTTGCGACTTCGCAATGGAGCAGCCGGTGTACGCCGGAATCGCGTGCTCGGGGTCGTTCCGCAGGTAGAACCATCCTTTGTGCCAGCCGCTGTTCGAGCTAGTCAACGGTGCCGGGATGTAGTCGTCGCCACGACCTTGCTTCATCCGGAGGTTGGCACAGCCAATCGTCGCTGCGCGGGATCCTTCCCTCAGGTAGGTGAACCTGAAGAAGTACCAGAATATATGCCAGTGTGCACCAATGCCAAGGAATCTCTCGCACATTGCCTCGAAGGCGGCATTCTGTTGGATGTTGTTCGGGTTGAGGTGTTGGAGCTGCAGCCCGTACGCGAACAGCACCCCTCGGATGAACTGGCCGGCGGGGACGGAGAAGCCGCGCTCGTGGAAGACCACGAACAAGACCACGTACCCGTTGGGTGGGCGTGGCACAGACTCGTCGGCGGGGATGATCCACTCAATGGCCTCGGTGAGGGGAGGCAGCTGGCCTGCCTCAATGAGACAAAGGACCTGCTCGCGGGAGACGTTGGAGCACGTCCAGTTCGACATCTCGACGGTGAAGTCTTGGACGGGCTTCAGGCGCGAGCAGCGACGGTGCTGTGGGTGCGGAAGAACTCGGAGCATGGAGGACGAGTGCGGGAGGAAGAAGAAGTGGAAGGGAAAGCAAGGTCCAAAACCCACGCTCCACGCGCGGCTTTAAAGAGTACAGGCCTGACCTCTCACCCTCGATGCTGGCCCCGCCGTGTCAGCAGGACTCCTACCCACTCACGCGCGCGCCCCGGTGAAACAACCACCCACTCGCGTAATGCCTTGGTCTCCGTGGAGTACGGACGCGCAGAGTTCGCGCACAGTCATGATGGCACAGTCACGTCCATCACGTCGGCCGAGATGCTCACGCCCATTACTGTGCCGACGTCGCCATGACGGCAGTAACTGCTCCGACGAAACCTCCATGCTACCACCAATAGTAAATTTCTATTGATTGTGCGTCGGGCTCGGATGGTTAGCTCGGGAGACAACAGGGTTTATACTAGTTCAGGCCTCCGAGGAGTAATACCCTACGTCCAGTGCGTGGATGCCGTGTTCCTGAGCCAGGTGTGCTCGTAGTAGGGGTTACAAGCCAGTCGGGAGAGGGAGTTCGTTCCTATGTCCTGAGAGAAGGTCTGCGATCCTATGAAGATCTAACCCTTATACCGTTTGCCCTTCTCTCCATTTTATAGTCACAAGGGGAGGGGCACAAATGGAAGGAAAAAAGAGATACAGTGCCTGACAACTGGTACGTCCTGTCGTACGTCTTCTTCCGTCAGGCCGCATTGAAGCTTGGTCTCGATGTCTTGTCGGGGAAGCCGCCGCGTGGCCGGGTTGGACTGTTCACCCAAAGACAGTTGGTCTTCTCCCCGAGTAGTTTGGTCTTGCCTTAGTCTGCCCGAGTACTTGCCTGGATTGCCACGCGTGAGCCTAAGTCTAGGCCCACGCGCGTCGTAGAGGGTGCTCGAGTGCCTCAGGCTGAGCTTTGCATGTGGCAGAGTGCAGGTTGAGGGCGATGTGATGGTTGCGCGGCTAGTCAGACTCGCATTAAGGCTCCTGCCGGGGCAGGTCGCCTGCATGGCCGCCAGCTGTCGCTCCCGCGTGACGTGGAGATTCGCCTCCCCACACGCATCAGTGGCCTCGCCTGAGTCATGCGTCTGGGCTCACGCTACCGCCGACAGTAAATTTCTATTGATCGTGCGTCAGGCTCGGAGTGTTAGCTCGGGAGACAACGGGGTTTATACTGGTTCGGGCCTTCGAGGAGTAATACCTTACGTTCAGTGCGTGGCTGCTGTGTTCCTGAGCCAGGTGTGCTCGTATTAGGGGTTATAAGCCGGTCGGGAGAGGAAGTTCGTTCCCAGTTCCTGAGAGAAGGTCTGCGATCCTATGAAGGTCTAACCCTTATAACATTTGCCCTTTTATAGTCACAAGGGGAGGGGCATGAAGGGAAGGAAAAAAGAGATACAATGCCTGACAACTGGTACGTCTCGTCGTACGTCTTCGTCCATCAGGCCGCATTGAAGCTTGGTCTCGATGTCTTGTCGGGGAACCCGCCGCGTGGCTGGGTCGGACTGTTCACCCCGAGACACTTGGCCTTCTCCCCGAGTAGTTTGTCTTGCCTTAGTCTGCCCGAGTACTTGCCTGGCTTGCCACGCGTGAGCCTAAGTCTAGGCTTGCGCGCGTCATAGAGGGTGCTCGAGTGCCTTGGGTTGAGCTTTGCGTGTGGCAGAGTGGAAGTTGATGGCGATGTGATGGTTGCGCGGCTAGTCAGACTCAGATTAAGGCTCCTGCCGGGGCAGGTCGCCTGCATGGCCACCAGTTGTCACTCCCGCGTGATGTGGAGATTCGCCTCCCCACACACGTCGGTGGCTTCGCCCGAGCCGTGTGTCTGGGCCCACGCACTAGTCGGAGCCAGACTTGTCGTGCGAGGCGGAGACTTGTAGGAGAGGCTGCGACACGAGTGAAGATTGGGTGCCTTGCCGGTGCAGGGTCTTGACGAAGATCTGCATGCCTTCCCTGGGATGCAGCGCCAGGTGGAGAGTGCTCTCCTTCCGGATGTTGTAGTCAGCAAGGGTACGACCATCCTCAAGCTTCTCGCCGGCTGACAGAAGTCTTCACCTCATGGATGTTGGTTTTGTTGTCTTCAAGCAGGATAATCTTGCCGTCAAAGGGGGCCCCTAATCCGGGCCCTCGTCAGTAGACCCACCTGCTGAGCCATCTAGAAATTTATTTAAATAATAGAAAATAGCAAATCTACTTTAAAATTCTTGAAACTCCTAGGTGGCAACTTATATGCGTACTATTATATGTAAAAAATATATTTGTTTGTATAAGATAATTAGTTTTAGGTATTACTTCACAATGGTGGAACGAAAAGAAAAAAAGGAAAAAAAACGATAAGCTGAGAAGCCCACGTCAGCCCAATTAGCCCAACTTGCAGTGAGGCACTAGGAGGAACGTGCCGCGTCGGCGCGAGGTGAGGGGGATCTAGGCCGTCTTTTCGGCCGTCACTTTGCATCCCCTCTGAATCCATCTAGTGTGGCTCACAAGTTCTCGATTTTGCGGTGATTTGATTTGTGGCTAGGGTGGCTCACGAGCTCATCAATGATTGATTCATTGGCTAGGGTTTCGCCGCTGGTGCAGGTGGAGATGGGTCGTCGTCCTCACCAATGGCAGTGGGAGGGGGCCTTTTTCAAAACAATCATGAAGGCATGACATTGTTGTGTCCAACATAATGCAGCCATCTTGCGTTGAGGTCGCCATCATCTCCCGGTTAAACTTCCACTACTCCTAGCTGTAAGCTGATCTGCTCCACTACTATATATGTTTGATTTGACTGCCTCACCTTGACTACCTTAGCTCTTTATAGTTGCATTATGCGACTACTGGTTGTTTGAATATGATACAACTTACTACTGGTCATCTTGGTGTTGCTTTGTCATTATAATGAATGGAATCTGTTGTACTAGTGGCAACGATTAAGTTCAGTCATCCTTTTTCTGGAATGATGTTAGCCGAGTTCAAACTAACATCACTCAGACATGTTTGGTGAATCATTCATCTCGATCTGATGTTTATTTTACTATCTGTCTGCTTAAGTGTTCTACTAGTTAGCTGCATCCGTTTCTGGGGTCTGGATGAACAATACTGATGTGAAACGCAATGCTTATTTGGTAGATTAATTCGAAATGATGTACAGTCAATAGGTACATAGCTATTGTTTTCCGGCCTGGCTGCTGCCACTAATGTTTGAGTATGTGATGACTTGTGATCCATTTTGAGAATAGGAAATAAGTTTATATTACATCTTGAGCATTAATTACCTACTAATGCATCCTTATGAGTTACTAGAATGATAACATGGTTATGCATGAAGCAGTATACATTTGAAGAATAGATAATGTTTGCTTGACTTAACTTTGTATGCTAGCTTATAGCTAAATCATTAGTAAGTTGTGTCATTAGTTTTGCATCATGGTAGTTAGTAATAGCTAAATCTTTTGCCTGATTCATTAGCTGTGTCATTAGTTTTGCATCCATAGCATAATAGCATCTATTTATTTATCAGGATAATTAGTAAGCTGTGCTTTGCATGTCAATTTTGCATGCCTGCTAGCTAGCTCTCAATTTTAATTAGGGAATGCCTGTCAGCTTGCCTTCTTTTAAGTGATGCTTGGCTACTGTCTTTAGCTATCACAACGCCACGTTCTTGCTATAGTTCAATAATTAGAATTATGGCTGGGCTCTATTAGTTTCACATAACCTTTCATAGTGACCAATCATAGCATTTGATGATGTAACAGATGGTGTCTTGTTCTGTCAGTTTGTTTATTTACTCACTTTTGGTGTTAAACTCGATATGCCTAGTGAGAATAATTGAGTATATATTGTGTAACTGTTATGACTGGTAGAACCTTTGGGCGGCGCCCTCGACGTGGCTAAGGGCGCGCGCCGGCTTAGGCAGGGGGCTAAGGGCCCAGTTTTTAATTTTCAGTAAATCTTAGGGGGGTTCATTAGAAAGTCGTGTGCTCATAAATACTCATGTAAACTCTTAGTTTTGATCAAGCAGAAATAATCAATGTTTCTAGCTTCCCTCAGGGAGCCGGGAGATTTATATGCGCACAAACCCTATCCGCCTCTCCTCCACCTCCCTCGTGCCACGCGCCCCGTTGCTCCCACGGCGCCCGGCACCGCCCACGTCCTCGCCCTCCAAACCCTAATCACCCATACGTGCTGTGAGAGATTCCCGATAGGATCCGTAATCCTATCAACATGGTATTAGTGATGTCAGGCTCCGAATCCCCGCTTCCGCGCCACTGCCAGTCTCCTCGGCGCCGCCGTCGGTCTCCTCGTCGGCGCCGCTGCCGTCTCTTGGGCGCCACCGATCTCCACCACGACGGCCATGCAGCCCACCTCGACGGGCTGGTTCTACACGCCGCCAAGCTCCGTGGCCACCCTCTCCCGCCCCTTCAACCAGTTCGAGGTGACGCGGATGCTTCTCAACCAGGGCACCGCCATCGCTGGAATCCACGAGGAACTGGCGCTCTTGCGCGAGTTCCTCATGGGTAGGCAGTCCCAGCTGCCGCCGCCTTAGGCGCCCCCCTGGCGATGACACTAGCGGCGCTCCCCGCACCGTCCGCGGTGCCGACACAGGTGGCGCTCCTCGCGCCGTCAGCACCATCCTGGACCACCTCCGACGCGGCGTCCGTCTCCGCAGGCGTGCCCATCCACCGCGTTCCCTTCCCGCACTCGCCGTCCCCGCTTCCACCATGGCTCGCGGGCACCACCCCGGAGCCCGTCTTCTCGTTGTTGCCGCCCGGACGGGGCTTCCACCGCTGCCTGGGTCGGTCACCGCTCCGCGTGTGGGACCGTGGGTGCCCCGTTTCCTCTACGGGGGCGTCGACGAGGTCCTCTTCCCGTCCGACGTGGGCACCTCCACAGGCGCCGCTGCAGCATCCTCCGGGCCGCCTCTGAGGGCGGAGGGTGCCAGTCAGGCCGTTCTGTGCTTCTACAAGCTGGAGTTCCCTATGTATGACGGCCTCGACGATCCACTGAACAGGCTCAACCATTACGAGCAGTTCTTCAGCGGTTAGCAAACCCCCCGGCGGATTACACGTGGATGGCGACCTACCACCTGCGTGGGCCAGCCCAGACATGGTACTTCACCCTCGTGTAGGATGAGGGCCAGCCTTCGTGGGAGCGCTTCAAAGAGCTGTGCCACCTTCAGTTTGGGCCACCGGTGCGAGGCTCTGCTTGGCTGAGCTGGGCCGCATCCAGTTTCACTCCACCATCCAGGACTACACGGACCACTTCAATGCGGTCCTGTGCCACGCGCGGAACGTCGATTGCTTCCAGAAGGCCGACTTGTACGTGGGGGGATTGCCGGATCATATCCGGGTTGACGTCAAGCTCCACGCCCCCACGACCTACCGACGGCAGTCTACCTCACTAGGTCGTTTGAGCTCTGTGCCCGCTCCTTGCTGGCACAACGACCGCTAGAGACGTCGCACTTCAGCTACCAGTTGCACCCTGTGCAGGCGGCACGGGCGGCGCTCCCCTCCCAGGCGTACAACAGCCGACAGCGCAGCAGCTGATCCGCCAATTTCGCCCCCTCACGCCGGCGGAATAGTTGGAGCGATGTCGTTAGGGCCTATGCTATAACTGTGATGAGCCCTTCGTCCACAATCACTAGTGCAAGCGCCTATTCTACGTCGAGTCGGGTGACTGTGGACGACGACGACACCCCACAGGACCCCGAGGCGACCTGGGACGACACGACAGCTCTCCTGGATGCGACTGCTAATGCCTTGGTGGTCTCCCTACATGCTGTGGCAGGTTTACAGACATAAAACAGCATGGTGATCTCTGTCACAATCAAGGGTGAATGCTTGCTCGCCCTCCTGGACACCGGCTTGATGCATAACTTCATCCAGGGGGCCACGTTACGGCGGCTCGGCCTCCCATTGTCAGGGGGTGACCAACTCCGGGTCACGGTGGCCAACAACAACCGCTTGCCGTGCGCCGGGATCGCCCGTGGCGTGGAGGTCTCCATCGCAGGCGCGACCTACACCATCACGTGCGTCGGCATCGACCTGGGCTGCTTCGACTTCATCCTCAGCGTCGACTTCCTGCGCACGTTGGGTCCCATCACCTGGGATTTTGACACATGGACGCTCATCTTTCAGCGTGACAGGCGCCCAGTTGTGTGGCACGCGGTCGCGGCCGCTGACGCCGAGCGGCCCATGCTCGATCGGCTTCTCCAGCACCACGCCGCCATCGTCAAGGAGCCGCAGGGCCTTCCACCAGCCCGGTTGTACGACCACTGCATCCACCTTCTCCCGGGCAGCCCATCAGGCCGTACTGCTACACCCAGCTACAGAAGGACGAGCTGGAGTGCCAGGTCGGGGGCATGCTCGCGCAGGGCATCATCCGCCTGAGCACGTCCCCGTTCTCCGCACCAGTTCTCCTCGTTTGTAAGCCAGACGGCTCCTGGCATTTCTACATCGACTACCGCGCCCTCAACGCGCGGACGTCAAAGGACAAGTTCCCCATCCCGGTGGTGGATGAGCTTCTGGACGAGCTGCATGGTGCCTGCTACTTCACCAAGCTCGACCTGTGCTCAGGCTACCATCAGGTGTGCATGTTCACGGGGGACATCGACAAGACGACATTTCGCACCCATCACGGCCACTACGAGTTCCTCGTCTGCCGTTTGGTCTTTCCAACGCCCAGGCCACATTCTAGGAATATTTTTTGATGATATTCTCGTCTATAGTTCATCATGGGCAGAGCATCTCCAGCACATCAGCATCGTCCTCAATGAGCTTCGGGCGCACCAGCTCCACCTTAAGCGCTCAAAGTGCTCGTTCGGGGCGCCTTCGGTGTCCTACGTGGGCCACGTCATCTCCGAGGCAGAGGTCTCCATGGATGCAGACAAGGTTGTGGCGGTCTCCGCTTGGCCGCAGCCTCGCTCTGCCCAGGGGTCTTCGCGGCTTCCCGGGGCTCACCGGGTACTACAGGAAGTTCATCCGCGACTTCGGCCTCATCGCGGCGCCACTCACCCGCCTCCTGCGCCGCGGCGCCTTCGCCTAGGACAAGGAGGCGGAGGACGCGTTCCAGGCGCTTAAGCGCGCCCTCACGACCAGGCTTGTTCTACAGATGCCGGACTTCGACAAGCTCTTCATCATCGACTGCGACGCGTTCAACGTCGGGTTCGGTGTTGTGCTCCACCAGGGCACTGGACCCATCACGTTCTTCACTCGCCCATTTGCCACTCTACATCTGAAGCTGGCGGCTTATGAGCGGGAGCGCATCGGCCTGGTGCAGGCTATGCATCACTGGTGCCCCTACCTGTGGGGATGCCAGTTTCTTGTCTAGACTGACCACTTCAGTCTGAAGTACCTTCTAGGCCAGCGCTTGTCCACCGTGCCACAGCACCAGTGGATCAGCAAGCTGTTCGGGTTCGACTTCACAATGGAGTACCGGCCGGGACGGCTTAACACGGTGGTCGACGCTCTCTCTCACCGCGACGCTGAGCACGCCCCGGAGGTCGCTACTGTGTTGGGCGCTATGTGCGTCCGCTCGAGCCCGACCTTCGCCTTCCTCGACGACGTGTGCCAGGTGACGGCATGGGCGCCTGACGCGCAGGAGATGCTGAGGCGCCTGGGTGACGGTGAGCTCCAGGCGCCCTGGCGCTTTGACGGCGGCCTCCTCCTTCATGGCAATCGCGTCTTCCTCCCCGACCACAACGACCTACGCCATCAGGCGCAGCAGATGGCACACTCCACAGGCCATGAAGGGGTCCAGAAAACCCTGCATCGCCTGTGCTCGGACTTCTACAACCCCGGCGACCAGGCCCTGGTCTAGGCTTGGGTTTGTACATGCACCACGTGCCAGGGCAACAAGATCGAAATGCACCAGCCCGCCAGCCTCCTACAGCCACTCGAGGTTCCCTATCAGGTGTGGGCGGACATCTCCATAGATTTCATCGAAGGCCCGCCAAAGGTGGCGGGCAAGTATATGATCCTAACGGTGGTTGATTGCTTCTCCAAGTACGCCCACTTCATCCCGCTTTGCCACCCCTACACTGCGACATCGGTGGCCAGGGCGTTCTTCGACGGCATTGTTCGGCTGCACGGGTTCCCCTCGTCCATCATGAGTGACCGGGACCCCGTCTTCACCGACAACGTCTAGCGTGACCTGTTTGGCTTGGCGGGCGTTAAGCTCCGCATGAGCACGACATTTCACCCACACACGGATGGGCAGTCTGAGGTGGTGAACAAGGTGATTGCTATGTACTTGCGATGTGTTACAGGTGATCGGCCGCATCGTGGGTGGATTGGCTCTCGTGGGCGGAGTACTGCTACAACACCTCCTTCCATACTGCACTCTGCGCCACCCCATTCGAGGTCGTCTATGGGCGCCCACCCCCGCCGCTCCTACCTTACATGGTGGAGTCATCCAAGACGGAGGCGGCAGACGCGCTCCTCCGCAGCTGTGAAGAGATGCTGGCTGAGGTGCACCAGCAGCTTCTACAGGCACAACAACTCTCTAAAAAGTACTACGACGCCAACCATCGTGAAGTGGAGCTCGACGTCGGCGCCTGGGTGTGGCTGCGCCTCCTCCACCAGACCGCGCAGTCGCTCGACCCGCAGGCTCGGTGCAAGTTGGGTCCCAGCTATGCTGGCCCGTTCCAGGTGTTGGAGCGCGTCAGCAAGGTCGCCTACCGACTACAGCTTCTAGCCGACGCCCGGATCCAAGATGTTTTTTTTCACGTGAGGCTGCTCAAGCCTCACGGCAGAGAGCCGCCAACTGCGCCTGGGGTCATGCCGCCACTACTCCATGGCTACATCCTTCCGGAGCCGGAGACTGTTGTGCGTGCCGAGCAGTGGCGTGGAGTCTGGTATGTCCGCATCAAGTGGCGCGGGCTGCCCGACGAGGATGTGACATGGGAGCAGCTGGAGGAGTTTCGCAACCACTACCCCAACTTACAGCTCGAGGACGTGCTATTTGCACATGCGGGGAGAGATGTTATGACCGGCAGAACCTTTGGGCCGCACCCTGGATGTGGCTAGGGGCGCGCGCTGGCTTAGGCAGGGGGCCAAGGGCTCAGTCTTTAATTTTCAGTAAATCTTAGGAGGTTTGTTAGAAAGTCATGTGCTCATAAATACTCATGTGAACTCTTGGTTTTGATCAAGCAGAAATAATCAATTGTTTCCGACTTCCCTCAGGGAGCCGAGAGATTTATCTACGCACAAACCCTAGCCGCCTCTCCTCCACCTCCCTCGTGCCGCGCGCCCCCATGCTCCTACGGCGCCCCGACGCCGCCCACGTCCTCGCCCTTCAAACTCTAATCACTCATACGTGCTGCGAGAGATTCCCGGTAGGATCCGTAATCCTATCAGTAACATAGACTGATCTTTTTCCTAATTGCATGACTATTTTTGCAGGTTTGAAGACAAGGTATTGTGATGAATGGGGACCCAGATCTAGTGACACTGGCCCTCCGCCGGCCGGCGAGTCCGTCAACATCACCGTCAGTGTGAGCTCTGAGTGGGTCGAGTGGAGGCGGCTGTCAAGCAAGTCCCAACGAAGCTGCAAGGTGGTATGGACAACGATGCGACCGCCGGAAACTCGAGTGCTGTCCAGACATTCGATCCGGTGAGTTCATTTGCCCCAGACCAGAACCGGAAGCTCCCTCCCTCCTTTTTTTTCCCTTCCCGCTGAAACTCAGTTTCTGCTGAGAGCTGTAACCAAATTTTTTTGGGGATTTGAGTAGGACCTGATTAACGCCATATTCAAGCTGGTCTGGAGGTGGCGGGCAGAGAAGGGTGCTAGCAGCAATGAGGATGTTGATGTCGAGGTGCTTCATTGGTCCAGCCGAACCTAGGTGTCGATAAAACTTTTCTGAACCGATCATTCCTCTCCCTTCTAATAAGGGTGTGCTTTGTTTTCTAATTTGCAGCCTACTCTGGGACCTCGAGCAGGCTGGATGTGCATCCATAGAACAGTTGATTTTGAGATAACTGTAAGCTGGATCCTTTTCTCTGTAGATGAACTGTATTTCGTGCAGGTGTACAGGTATTTGAAAAACGTACATGCAGAATTAATATGTCCTTGAACTCTTTATTTTGGGTATAATAATCAGGAAATCAGCAAACATGTTGTTAAACTGGATGTTATGCTAATTAGGATTTTAACTGGAACATTAACAAGGTGCTCTTGTCAAAGTTAATAAGGTGCTCCAGTCGACTAATAAGGTGCCTTTTACCATTTTTCTGCTACTCCATCATCTAAAAAAATGACTAGCTATTTTCAGTGGCAAGTGGCAATGCCACTGTTAATCTGAGCAATTCTTTTACTTATGCTTGATGAGTGTGCTCAAATAAATTCTAGTTCTTTTACTTATGTTTGATCTTTATCTGCAAGTGTTGTTGAATGGCAGTTCTATTATAATTGATCATGTCATCTTCCAAGTTTGACTCTAATTGACCTGTCTGAAAATCCCATCTGAAATTGACCATGTGTATGTCATGTGTATGTGCAGGTACAACGCGGTTATGGATATGAAAGAGATGACCGTCAAGCCTAGGTTAAAGACAATATTTATGGTGCCAAAATTGCGGGTAGTGATGCTATGTAAAAAATGTATGTTGATTGGGAAGGTGATTCATGTAATGCTATTATTTTTGTGGTGGAATTTTTGTTTTGATAAATGGGCCGGAAAATATGGTTTCTACTGGAAATGATTTGTGTTGTTTTTTTACTATTTTGGATCTGTTGTGAAATTTATACGGGCTGAAATAGCTGCAAAAAAAGTTGATGTCATCATCTGCCACGTGGATGCCACGTCTTCTACCACGTGACTGCCATGTCCTTTGCCATGTGGCTGCCACATCATCAGGACACGTGGACTACTCAGATCGTGACACTTAGACCAAATCAAGACACGTCATCGTTCGGGTGCACGTTGCCACGTCAGCGTCCAACGTGGAACCGAGCCACATCAATGTCCAGCGTGGAATTGAGTCATGTCAGCAGTCAGCGTGGCAACGACCGCGTTAGCAGCCAGCGTGGCATCGAGCCACGTCATCTGCCAGCATGCACGGCACCACGTGGCAGTCGCTTCCATGATGAAATTCGTGACGATGCTCACTAGTCATAGAAGACGAGCGGTTACATGACGAAAAACATGTCCGTCACTGAAAAGGAGCAGTTCTGTGACGAAAATGACTGATTCGTTACGGTGCGATAAATGGGACGCACTTTCTTTGACGATCTCAGAATCGTCATAAATTCGTCACAGAAGATTTTCAATGACGAATTTAGCTTGTTCCGTGACGAAAGTATTTTGTCGTGGATGTGAACATTTCTACTTACATGTTGAACTCTCCTTCTTGCGCCAAGAGAATGAGGAGCTTGGCAAGTTGCTTGATAACCGTGATGACATGCTTAGAGAGGCTAAGAAAATGAGAAAAGAGCTTAGGACCTCGCTCGAAGATGCTAGGAACAGAGTAGCTAAGCTAGAAGCACAACACCTTGATGCTAAGCTTGAGATAGATTCACATTAGGCTTCACCTGTTATTTTTTATGAGGTTGATTGTGGTGATTGCTCTATTTTCCTAGCTGATCTTACTGTTCGTAAGGAAAAGCATGCCTCCAAGTGTGAGGAACTAGATGTGCTTAGGGTTGAAGTGGCTGAGCTGAAGTCTAGACCTACTTTGCTAGGTGCTTGCACATCTTGTTTTGCATGAGAAGTTTGCTGAGTCTCGTTCTCGCATTGTTTCGCTTGAGGCTGAATTGAAAACTCCTATTGCTACTTCCTGTTCTACCTGTGAATATCATGCCACTCAGAATTTGGAGCATTCCAATTATGTTGTTTGCTTGCAGGATGAGAATGATGACTTGAGAAAAATGATGGGTTGGTTGTCGGGTCATGAGCCTCAGCTTAGGATGATGATAGAGGCATACAAGCGCTATGATGGGCAAGCGCTTGGGTTGGATAAGATTGGAGAGTGTAATGGTGAGGGAGGAGAGAAGATTGGTGATATACAAGCTCCACCATAACCTTTCACAAAAATGCCTATGCTCCTAAGCCAAACCCACTGAGAAACAGACTAGACACAACCCAAGATCCACTAATGTTTCCTCCCCAAAAAATGATTTCCAAAAACCCATCAAGTTCAAGAGTGACATGGGTAATGAGTTCTTCGGGAAGAAAGGAGAGAAACCGAGTGAGGAGAAACAAAAAGAGAAGTCAAGTGAGCATCCCAACCCAAGCCTAAGCCTAAACCAATCTGCTTCCATTGTGAGTATTGTGGGAGGAATGGTCATAAGGATGAGTTTTGCTTCAAGAGGAAGTGACAAGAGAGAATGGCTAAGGAGTGGGCTAACAAGGACAGGTACTACCCATCTCATGGTGTACCTGAGCCTTGTATGCCAATACCCAGGGCAAAGGCCATTGTGTGCATGGTTCTGGCTTGGGGAGATAGGAGAGCTTCAGGTGGTGCTGCTAGCCGAGCACCACCGATCAGACCGGTCCGGGTGACCAGTAAGACCGGTGTTGGTCTAGGTGCTGGACATTTTGTTTTTCGTGCTCGTGATGATACTTGATTCAGTTCCTTTGGTCATGGTACTGGTGGTTGGCATGGTGAGTCTGGTGGTGTTGAGTTTGCTGGACATTCTCCTCCTCGTGGTCGATACGAGCTTGTGAGAGGTTGCAGCTTTGAATCTTAGAGGAGCTACGGTCCACGGTCTTCCTTTCGTGGCTTTCGTGCTCCTCCGATGAGACAAGGGTGGTTCCCCTGTGGTGGTTCTCGTGGTGGTAGCTTTGGTATACGTGATGGATTGGATTGTGCTAACCCCACTTTGGAGAAGATGGCTCGACACTGGTTTTACTCTTTTGGTACTAACCCTAGTGCTGAGTCGTTTGCTCACTCACATGCTCATTTTTGAATTTCAGGTGGGAGGCTTGGGGAACATTTGGCTGATCGACTCCGGTTGCTCGAGGCATATGACCGGAAATCAGGTAGTTCTCCAACCTCACCCCATTGGTGTCAAAGACATACATCACCTTTAGGGACAATGGGTGAGGACATGTGTTGTCAGAAGGTTAGATTAATGTTAGTGACAAGTTCACTCTCAGGCGTGTTGCTCTTGTTCAATCACTTGGGTTCAATTTGCTTTCTGTGTCCCAGCTGTTGGATGAGGGTTTTGAGGTGTTGTTTAAGCCTCGTAGTTCTAGATCCTTGATTCTCGAGGGGATCTTGTTTGCATGGTTATTCCCAAGGGTGTGTCAACTTTTGCTCTTTTGCAATGGATCGAGTTGTCTAGCTCATGTTGATGTATCCTGTGGATGGCCGCTCCCTGTCACTAATCTCCAAGGCCATTTTGGTTGGGCGAAGTTGCTCTATGTCCATAAATTAGTGACTGTTGCTAGGATCATCGTCAAAGCTCTAGTCAACAGTGAACAAAACATCCCCGATGATTTTGTGGTTTCTGTTGGTGAGGCACCCATAGTGCATACCTTCACAGTCCCTATCTTCATCCTCACTACAACAGATTTTGTGGAAAGAGGGGATGAGCAGCTCCCCCGGAAGAAGGTCCGGCACATCCCATTCCTCACCCAGCTCCACGTTGGGTGCCGGTACATGCCTCGGTGCTGTCAGCTCACTCGGATGTGGTGATGGGTGCTGTCCCACTTGATGATCAGATGGAAGTGAACCAGGAGCCACTCGAAGACCAGTTGTTGAATGATCATTTGGAGCCACCTCAGATGCAATAGGATGCAACACTTTCTCCAGCAGCTCGTGACTTTGAGGCATCAGGAGGACTCAATGGTGAAAATCGGGCTACTAATCAGGCTACTCAGAACACTGGTTTAGTTCCACTCCGTGATCTTCTTGAGAAGGTGATTTCTCAGTCAAGTCCATCTTACTTATCTCTGCCACCCTTTTCCTTCCAGCATCTTAATCGCATTATCATCAACTTGGATACCCCTGTGCCATCTTATTTTGCTAACTGTGATCCTCTATGGAACTTGGCTAAGGCTCTGGTGGATCCTCCTGAGAATGTGACTGCTGAAATCCTTGAGGATGACTCCGTCAAGATTCTGGACAGCTTTCCACCCGAGACGCCTTCCCGGAAGAGGCGCGCCAGAAAGCTCAAGGGTCCTCTGGATTCTAGGTATCACAGAAGTGATAGACTGAAGAAATCTTGCCTTGGCTTCAAGGATGCTACTAGCACGGTGGTT
Source organism: Cenchrus americanus (assembly GCA_947561735.1). Lineage (NCBI taxonomy): Eukaryota > Viridiplantae > Streptophyta > Magnoliopsida > Poales > Poaceae > Cenchrus > Cenchrus americanus. The sequence continues at coordinate 145,446,244 of OX387239.1, read as the reverse complement.
GCTGAGACTGAGGGGGTGCTGCCTGCTGGTACAACAGCACCAGAAGCTGCTCTGGCCATCGTTCCTATCTTTGAAGGATCTGCTGCAGATGCCTCTACATCAGCTCCCCATCTCCCTACTGCAGTTGTGAAGGCCATTGGGACTGAATTTCTGAAGATGCAGCCTCAGGATGTGTCTGATGCAGCGATGTTAGCTTCTGATGATGATTAGGAGTCGTTTAGGCATTCCCCAGCTCTCTGTTGAACAAAGTCTCTTTTGTTTAGGCAGCTCATTATCTAGTTACAGAACATCTTGTAATATGTCTGTCTGTCCTTCCGCTGCCTTTTCTCTAAATCTAAACTATGTCATGGATCAGTTGTTGGTTAATTTCAGACTATGTCCTATTTATGCCCTTTTGTGCTTCACTTCACCTGAGTTGATTGCCTGGAAACAGATGTTGCTCTATTTCACTACCTGGTGCATGTATGCTTTGGATGTCTAACACAAGATCTTGGAATATCCTCTCTTGGAATATCAGGGGAATTAATTCCCAGGCTAAATGGGATCATCTGAGGTGTAAAATTTCTGAAAGTGTTGCATCCATTATTTGTCTCCAAGAGACCAAACATGATTCATTTGATCAGGCTTATATTTCTAAATTTTGTCCTAATTATTTGAATAAATTTGCTTTTTCTCCTTCTGTTGGGGCTTCTGGTGGCCTTCTGATTTGTTGGAATGATGGCCTCTTCACTGGGAAGTTCTTGATTTTAATGGCAATGTTGGTGACATGCTTCTTTTCAATGATCTTATTCAACATCTGGATTTGGTGGACATTCCTTTTTTGGGGAGAAATTTTACCTGGAGTAATATGCAAGAGGATCCATTGCTTGAAAAATTGGATTGGGTTTTTACATCAGCTTCTTGGACTTCTTCCTACCCAGCAACCTCAGTACATTGCTTATCCAGACCCATATCTGACCATATTCCATATGTGGTTATGGTTGACTCTCATATTCCAAAAGCATCACTTTTCAGGTTTGAGAACTTTTGGGTGGATTTCCCTGGCTTTTATGATACAGTTAAGCTTCACTGGGATTCTAATCCATTTTTCAGCAACATGGCCAGAACCATTAGTGCAAAATTTAAGCAGCTCAGAAAAAGCTTGAAAGCCTGGTACAAAGAACTCTTTAAGCTTAATAAATTGATCAACAACTGCTCTTGGGTCCTAGCACTCATCGATGGTCTAGAGGATCAAAGATTACTCTTAGTGGTGGAACTGAACTTCAGGAAAATTGTGAAGAAGTACTTGCAGAATCTTTTGGAAGCTAAAAGGATTTATTGGAGACAGAGGTCTACCATTCGGTGGGCAAAATTTGGTGATGAGAACACCAAAGTTTTCCAGTCTTTAGCAAAAATTTCATTCAGACATAATGCCATATCCTCATTATTAGATGCTGATGGTCAGCCGGTTCATGTTCACTCATTAAAAGCTGGTATTCTTCAGAATTCTTTCAAAGACAGATTGGGTGTCTCTGAATTTACAGAGATTTTATTCGACCTTAATGATTTGATAAGGGTAGTACCATTGCCAGGTATGGATGCCCCCTTCTCCAAGGAGGAAATAGACTTAGCACTCAAGGAGATGCCTCCTGACCATGCACTAGGACCTGATGGCTTCAATGGGTTCTTCTTCAAAAAATGCTGGCACCTAATCAAGGATGATTTCTACAGACTATGTGATTGTTTCTATTCTGGCAACATAAACCTGGAGTGCATCAATGGGTCATTTATTGTTTTGATCCCTAAAAGAGACAATCCTCAGACTCCTAATGATTTCAGGTCGATTTCCTTGCTCAATCTATCCCTGAAACTTATCACAAAATTACTGGCTAATAGACTGCAGAAAGTCATTTTGTCTGTGGTTCATGCTAATCAGTATGGTTTCCTCAAGGGTCGAACAATTCAAGATTGCTTAGCCTGGGCTTTCTAGTTTCTTCACCTTTGTCACCATAGTAAAAAGGAAATTGTCATTGTCAAATTGGACTTCGGAAAGGCTTTCGATAAAGCGGAACATCCTGTCATTCTAGAAATGATTAGACATAAAGGTTTTTCGGAGAAATGGATTATCCAGATTCATCTCATTTTATCATCAGCCTCTTCTTCGGTGTTGCTCAATGGTGTTCCAGGGAAACCTTTTAAATGCGAAAGAGGTGTTCATCAGGGTGATCCTCTATCACCACTTCTATTTGTTATTGCTGCAGATTTGCTACAATCTGTGGTTAATAGTGCTGCATCTGAAGGACTTCTCTTGCATCCATTGGGTAACAATTTTGGGGGTGATTATCCTATAGTTCAATATGCTGATGACACCCTGCTTATTATGCCAGTCAACTAATAAACCTAAAAAATATCCTTGGAACTTTCTCCATCTCCACAGGTCTGAAAGTTAACTTTGCCAAATCCAGTATTGTGCCCATTAATGTGGAACCTGAAAAAATGGCCGGGCTAGCTGCTGTTTTTGATTGTGAAGTGGGTGCCATGCCATTTACTTATCTAGGTTTGCCACTGGGGACCACTAGACCATCTGTGGATGAATATATGCCTCTCCTGAACAGGATTGAAAAGAGGATGATGGGTATTAGTAGCTTACTCAACTATGCTGGCAGACTCATTATGGTTAACTCGGTTCTCTCAGCTTTGCCAACATTTTATTTGGGGACTCTCAAAGTGTCAGTTTCTTTCTTGCATCAAATTGATAAATATCGAAAGCACTGTCTTTGGGACAGGGGTGATATTAACACGAAAGGTGGATGCCTTGTGGCATGGAAGAAAGCTTGTTTGCCAAAGGACCAGGGAGGACTTGGCATCATAAATCTCAGATTACAAAACTCAGCACTCTTATTGAAGCATTTACATAAATTCTACAATCATGAAGACCTTCCTTGGGTAAAACTCACTGTTGACGGTGAATTTCCGTCAACCTAGCTATGAGTTTACCTTTAATGTTGGTATTGAATTATTATTCTAACCACTGGAACTAACCCCCTGTATATAATATGTTTACTCTTGCATGCCGATTTTGTAGTTCATTGTTTACATAGGAAATCTACGCTAAAGAGGAGACTTTCGGGATAAGTTCACCAAACACATTGGAAGAAGATCATGAAGCCCGACAAGAGTGAAGACACGCGATGAACATGACTCTAAATGACCCGAGGACCGAAGCGTCAGCGTGCAAGTCTTCAGGGACTCAACCAGAAAACAGCGAAGCTTGCATAGCAAGGATTCAAACCTTAACCGTGAAGGAAACGACGTCAAAGGCCCACATGCAAGTGCACACAAATAAGGAATCAAGCAAGAAGCAACCGGGGAGGAAACCGGGGCCGAACCAGGCCAAAATGGGCCTGGGCCGACCAGTCCAGCCCACTCTAGGCCTGGTTTGGCGCCCCCTTTTGCCCTAGGTGCTTGTATATTTATTGCCTCTGCCTCTGCCAGCGGCCACATCCATCCATTCATCAGAGAGTCGCCGAGACGAAGGAGAAGCACCGGGAGGAAGCCGACGGCCACCGCAAGTCCTCGAGTTGCCTAGGAGATGGCTTAGGCCATGCCCTAGCCGCCATGGTTGGCCCTGCGTGGTAAAGCCATGGTGGAGTTCCGGGGCCACGACTTGAATTGGTCAAGTCGTTTGTACCTTCAACATTCGGTGATGTAACCATATCTTGTCATGCTTTGATCTACTACGAGTTATGCTTATTCATATGTATAGCTACCATATGCCTTTAGTAGGACTAGATCGAATCATGGTGATTAGTCTTGTCTTGCGGATACACCGTAATAGTGCACAGACCGAGGTTTATCGCTCGATGTTGAATATCCTTGCGTAGTGACAGTACGGTGGAGGAGAAAGCGGTGAGTGAATGTGCATCGGACCACTCCATATCGGGTTACTCCATATCGAATGTAATCCTTATCATAGTATAGGTTTAGATTGGTTTGTCACCTTGGCCGGAACGGAAACAAGATGGCGATAGACTAGGGTTACCTTTTGATGCTTACCCTTATGGCTAGGTGGATGTGATCCATACATACCTTCGTGTTTGTATGTTACCTTTATGCAATCAATACTTCACATAGGGTTAGACCGGTAGGTTAGATAGAGAACCTTAGTGGTTTGCTTCCGATCCTTGGATTGACAAATCTAGGGAGGACCCTCCTTGGTGAAAAAGGCACCAAGTCACCCTTAGGCTTGCGGTGAACTTGAGCACGGTTTCACATCGTCAACAAGCCCCTTTTTCTGGCGCCGTTGCCGGGGATCGGCAACTCGAACCCTAGGGCGATCCATCTATCTCTTTGACTAACCCTAATTATTATTATTGCATATATGCTTGCTTTCTTGTTTGTGTCCTTGAAAGTAGGTGAAAAGCTAGACACAAGACGTTTGAGAAATTCACAATCCACTCAGACAAGATGATGACTACATCAAGATTCACTCTTTAGTGCTAGGTGCTAACTTTTGTTAGTGTTCCATCATCCGCTACTGAGTCCACACCCTACAAGAGTGATGTTAAACAAAGTATGTCAATGTGTCAATTAAAGTTTTAAGACTAATGTTTTGTGGAGGTTTGTTTGTCCAATCAATAGGTGTTGGAATCAATCACGTTGCGGAAGAAGTACCGTCACTTTGGCTAAAGCAAAATCATGAAGAAGACACACCATTGCCATCATGCTACTCGCTGGTCCAGCAATTGTGATGACTTAAAGCCAAAGGAGATGCGATGTAACACCCCGAAGACCACAAGATCAAGGTCGTCAACATATTCGGATCAATTCACAAAAAGTTTCTGTTCCCATCAATTTCTGCACAACCTCAAGGGATAACAACAGGATATCTTTGGATATTTAGAAGCCCCATGAAGTTACGCTTCCAACGAATCAAGAATCAAATCAATCGGAGGTTCCTACAAGCGGGTATGGCAGAATTACCGAAGGTTGCGCGTTCTGAAATTTTCTGGACAACATGCAAGAGCGGAAACAAAACGGCCATAGCTCCCTCATTTGGGCTCCGATTAGGATGAATGAGTACCCGTTGGAAAGGTAATTTTATAAAATTTTCAATGGAACAATATTTTTGTATATGTTCTGTTATGTACACAGGGAGAAATCCACGAAAATGAGGCAGCAGCACACGGTGAGAACAAGATAGTGGAGATGAGGACGACGACAACGAAGATGAGCTTGGGCAATGCTTTCATTAGACCACACGGGATGAAATTCAGAAGTTTGGAACAAAACAAAGACCCCAAGAGCATTGGTAAAAGAAGGCACAAGTTGGCAACATCTGACGCTAGGAGATGTTAGAAGAAAATCACAATGGATTACTCACAAATGATGGCATCCAATGGCGCGGATACTTTGGGCTCTCACACGAAGGATCATGGAGCTACATGAAGACATTTGAGCATGTGTGAAGTCCATCAAAATGAAGAGTGAGTCGACACAAGGCAACCTTGATGATGTGTGGCGCGAACAAAGGAATTGCGAAAAGACGATACAAGCCACCGATCATTGAAGATTATTTGCTTTCAACTCCGAGAGACCACTCACAATGAAAAGCTTGAAGGCCAAGGTACAAATTAAACCTCTCAAGATACTTTTGGAGCTGATAATATTCCTTTGATATATATCTATGATTCATATCCAATAGTGAGGTTGATTCAATTCTATGCCTTGTTATTATGATAATCATGATAGGCTAGAATTTCTTGAGAGTGATAAAGAGGCTTTGTTATGCTTAAAATTTGTTACATGCCTAATGAACCTTTGCCTAATGAGAGCTTAGTGCTGAGCAAGAAAACCTATGCTATAATTAATCACAACTTACTTTGTCATAAATTGTGGTTATGGAAGCGTTTGTTTGCAATATGATTTGTAAATCTTGGACTTGCTTTGTGCTCGGTCAAGCTAGTGACCTTAAAAGAGCAAATTGTGGGAGAAATCCCAAGTTTCACTAACCAAGCAGGGTATTAAATATAAATTAAGAGGAGAGAATCATACCCAAAGGAATTGCAAACCCGTGCATTACCGTCACCGAACCTCAAAAACGGACGTCACTGTTTTCATCAATTTTGAGGACCTGGTCAGACATGTTCAAGGAAGAAAAAGTTGAAAATCAGAAGCTCCATCAAGTGTCGGTTCCAATGCATCCAAGATCAATGAATTTGAAGACCTGTACAAGGAGATATGACAAAAACATTGAGCGATGTGCAGTCTAAAATCAGCTTTGGATAGATTGCAGCGCCGGAGTAGAACGGGCATAACTCACTCGATCGGAGTCCGTTGGGGGTGAATAAATACTTGATGGAAAAACAATTTCATGTGCTACGCATGGAAGCTATTGTTTTCTACATGGTCTGATCTGGACAGAGAGGAAAATTTGTGAAAGAAGAGGGAGCGATAAAGTGTGATGGAGAAGGGGATGATGATGATGCAATGAGACGATTGGGCAACCTTCTTATCGGCAATAAGCATTGTATTGTTTATAAGCTTTGCAATGTGCCCTACTTAGCTTACACCACGAAGAGTTGTTAATCTTGGGATAAGCATGGTGTTTTGACCTTGGATAACCACTTTGTAAGAATGGAGCTTAGAATTTGGTGTAAACATTGTTTTGTTTTTATACCGTCCTCTCATTTGCATACACACTTGCACTCATGTACACCCATTAGTATTTTTGCTAGATTAACTATGCCACAAGTGAAGATCGTAGGGATGTCATGGTTTGTTGGCATAGGGTGAGTATTCCCGACCGTCACCCCGGGGGTACTTTGTGCATTATAGTTATTTTGCAGGCATGGTGAATCACTACCATGAGTTCGTGATAAAAGCTGAAATCAAGATCATCAACACCTCCAAAATCCCGAAAGGAGCACTGCTATTTTCATCAAGATTAAGCACATGTTCAGAGATGTACAAAAAGGAAAAAATTAGATATTCAAGTGCTCCATTAAGTCTACTTTCCAATGCATCAAGAATCAACATTGTAGGAGACCTGTGGAAGAAGTTACAACCAAATATTTAGGTGTCACACATTCTGAAATCAGCCTGGGACAGCTTGCACCAACAAAGTAAAAAGGGTGTAACTCTCTTGTTCAGAGTCCGATCGGGATGAATGACCACTTGTTGGAAATATAATTTCAAGCACTCTGCAATGGAGCTATTATTCAGTACAAACTCAGTTCTTGAAGTAGAAGAAAAACTCGTGGAAGATGAAACAGTAATAAAGGACAACATGGAAGGAGGAGAAGATGGGATGAGAAACATTTGGGATCCAGGCTCGTGGCAAAGGGCGGACATTGAAGGATGAACAAGGGTAACAATGTGATGATGATCTCCTTGCATGACGGTAGAACTTCAAGAATTTTAAGATGGTTCAACATCTTCCGTGGCTAGCAACATGCTAAGCATGGGGGAAGACTTGGTGGACGAAAGAAGACCGCATGGAGTTCAAGGATCACGGTTTCTATGGATGCCGATCTTCCTTCTTCCATGCTAGGCACAATGCTTAAGCATGGGGAGGGCGCGCTACATCACAAGCATCAAAGGACGGTAACAATTCCTCAACCCTATCTTTGTCCTTGTATTTCCAAATGCTTGTATATATGTAGATGCAACTTTTGTATGTCTCTCTCGTTAAATAACATGGCTTCTAGGAGTACAACCTAGTTTTAGTTTTTGTTTATTGTCATCACCTTGTGCTCACCATGATGAAATAATTTCGGCTTGATCTTGCTCGTTGATATATGATGACCGTTGCCGCTTTGTTTAAACTTTGGCCCTGCGTGGTAAAGCCATGGTGGAGTTCCGGAGCCGCGACTTGAATTCGTCAAGTCGTTTGTACCTTCAACATTCGGTGATGTAACCATATCATGTCATACTTTGATCTACTATGAGTTATGCTTATTCATATGTGTAGCTACCATATGCCTTTAGTAGGACTAGATCGAATCATGGTGATTAGTCTTGTCTCGCAGATACACCGTAGTAGTGCACGGACCGAGGTTTATCGCTCAGTGTTAAATATCCTTGCGTAGTGACAGTACGGTGGAGGAGAAAGCGGCGAGTGAACGTGCATCGGACCACTCCATACCGGGTTACTCCATATCGAGTGTAATCCTTATCATAGTACAAGTTTAGATTGGTTTGTCACCTTGACCGGAACGACAACAAGAGGACAATAAACTAGGGTTACCTTTTGATGCTTACCTTTATGGCTAGGTGGATGTGATCCATACATACCTTCGTGTTTGTATGTTACCTTTATGCAATCAATACTTCACATAGGGTTAGATCGGTAGGTTAGATAGAGAACCTTAGTAGTTTGCTTCTGATCCTTGGATTGACAAATCTAGGGAGGACCCTCCTTGGTGAAAAAGGCACCAAGTCACACGTAGGCTTGCGGTGAACTTGAGCACGGTTTTACACCATCAACACTTACCTAGAAATGCCTTTACTTAAACTCTATTGCACCCCACATCAAAAGACCTGTTGGTTCATTTTGGTGGAGAGATGTGATGTCCCATTCTGAAAATTTTCTCATGATTGCAACCTGCAATGTTAGCAGAGGCAACTCTGTTTGTTTTTGGTCACACGCATGGAACTTGGGTGTTCTTAAGTGGCAATTACCCCAGCTATTTTCATTTGCTAAGAACCAAAACATTTCAGTGGAAAAATTTCTCTCCCAGGATGTCTATGCCAATTTCTCTACACCCCTGACAGTGGAAGCTGCAGAGTAATGGATACAATTATCTGCCATGTTACACAATATGCAAAGCACCACTAATGGGGATGAACATTGGTCATATATTTGGGGCTCTCCAGTTTTCACCCCCAAATCAGCATACAAGAAGCTCCAGGGCTCAGGCCATGCTCATCCTCTTTTCAAATAGTTATGGAAAACTTGTTGTAGAGGCAAGCATAAATTCTTCTGCTGGTTGCTCTTCTGTGACAGATTGAACACGAGGGATGTTCTCAGAAGAAAGAGAAGGGCCCTAGATGTTTTTACATGTGTCTTATGTTCAGCCAATCAAGATGAAACACTATCACATTTATTCTTTGACTGTTCATTCAGTAAGTGGTGCTGGCGGTTCCTGAATATTTCTTGGGCTCATCTTGACTCATACCTCGACAGAATAGTGGATGGTCGTAGAAATTTTGGATCTCGCATCTTCAGGGAAATCTTCATTATTTTCTACTGGGCTATTTGGATACATCGCAATGAGGTCATCTTTGACAATGTTCATGTTTCTTTGGCCAGATGGAAGATCATCTTTAAGGAGGAATTTAGGTTGCTATTGCACAGAGCCAAACCGACCCTAGGGGTGGAGTTAGACACCTGGCTTTGTAATTTCAATTAATACTCCTATTGTTTTTTCCTTTTGGGTCTAAGGCCGTGTAACTTGTACATATTCTATTTTGAGAAAATGAAAAGTTCCAGTAAGGGCCTCCCCTGCTGTTCTCTTCAAAAAAAAGGGTCAAATTTTCCGAGTGGATTTCTCTCAGTCTTCTGGTGTGGCTCGTTTGAAGGACCGATTAGGTGACCAGAGAGGGGGGAGTGAATGGAAGCCGATAAAAATTCTTCCCAAATCTCGGCCTATGCCCCAAATTCCACAACCAAGGATTCCCACACGAGCTTGCCAAGGTCGCGTAGTCACAAGAGACCTACCAACCCTAGGAACAAGTCTCAAACAAACCCCAAGAGAAAGCGCAACTCAAGAAGCAAGGGACTTAGCCTATCAATGTGGCTCTAGGCGGACTATCGGCATGGACTGGGCGGACCGTCTGCGAGACTGCAGTGGACTGTCCGAAAATAGCCCCCAAACCATGTTGATGGTTGTTAAGTACCTAATTTAAGGTCGTCAATCCCTGCATTTCATCATGAGAATCATGCATCCACACTAGAATAGGGGTTTAAACTAACAATTTCCACAAGTGATTATATGAAGATGAATGCAGGTGTTTAGCATGAGAAAGCACACTTCTATTATCCTAGAACTTCAGGCTCAGCCAATGAGGGGTTCCCATGCAAGCATCCCTTGGATCTATGACATCATCAATCCAAGAGAGAGAGCCTTGAAGAATCAGAGACTGCCACACATGCATCACATGGATCCTATGGCCCACCAGAGCGACTAAACTGCCGCCAAAACATGTGTACCACATTGGGAACCAACCTCAGGGCCCACCAAGTAGCCACTCAGAGAAAGCACAGGCCAAGGGGGCCCACCTAGGGGTCGGTTGATCCCCGCCTTCCACGTGATGGCTCCTGGTTGGCTCCTGGTCACATTCTAGGGGTGCATAGTGTGTCCTCTCACTGATGCCTTAGCCTATAAATAGAAGAGGAGGGGGGGGGGTAAGAATAGGACAACAAACTTGAAGGCAACTTCTCACCTTAGCCTCTTCTCTTTCTTCTCATCCCCCTTGGTGGAGGTGAAACCTCATCCCACCATGAGTGTGAGTGCGAGGAAGATCTAGCTTAGTCGGTGCTAGGTAGAGAGGGGAGTGTGTTGGTGAGTAGAGGGGAGGTGCAATGATCCATTCTTCATCCATTAGCCCTTTGTATCTCGTGAGTGGCACTGTTCTTCATTTAGACTAAACTGGGTATTTCGTTTTATTCCAATTAAACTAAAGTAGTATTTATACATGGGTGATATGTTCTAGAGTTCTTCATTTGTTCATCATTTAGTGGCTCGTGTTCTTCGCGACACAATCCTTTGCTCTTGTTGACTAGATGAATAGTTCTGCATTCTGTTTGTGTGACTACTTGTCAATTAGAATATAATGAGTCTCCTGCATATCTGAATTAAATTAAAGTGTCATTCATATTTCTTTGTATCGTCTTGTTTCCATGATGGGCAAGGTCTAGTTGCACTCATGGGTTCGTCGCTCCATATTTATACGGAGTGCTATAGTGTTCCTACGGGACATCAGACGTAGTCGTGCTACAGTAGTAGTCAGTAGTGCATACATGGTGTCTGGACTACGGGGTTATACTTCGATTGCCCTGTATCCCACAGTTTGTCTTGGGGTAGGCCACGTTAGTGGAAGCCATTGGACCCTTTCGGAACCCCCACATTTTGATACAGGCGTAGGAAACCATTTGCCTTGAACCGACTATTATAGCCAGGAGGGTCCGGTGTCCAAAGCAAGATCCTTTGCAGCTTGTAACTCCGTAGAACCAAGCACCTACAAGAGATACCATACCTCTCACCTACCTCAGCAGAGATCCTGTGTCCTTGGATATGTCGCTCGTAGAGTACCCCATGCGTTCCTAAGATACGATACCCTTTGGAATATTCCCAAGGAAGAAGTGCTACAACGGTGTATCTGTGCGCTTGCGGATTCGTTCACACCCGTCAGTATACCCGGGTGATTCTTACACGCTCACACTATCCCGGTGCCATAGTGGTGAGGTTAGGAAATACCAACAAACCACCAGTAGCGCACCCCAAAAAATGGGCCGTCCGCGATGAAGGGATTGTCCACGCTCTCCTCACGGACCGTTCGCCAAACTCTTTGCAGCCGAAAACCACCGACTCGACAGATCGAACGAAAGACATGCAAGAACATGCGACGAATATGAAGAACAACTGGCTGTCAGACTCCTCGCGGACCGTCCACTAGGCATATGCGAATTGTCTGCCAGGAGGATTTTCTGCAGCCCGAGCTCGAGTTCCCCAAAGTCAACACCTCCTTCCCTTTGCCCGATCTCCCAAATCAACCAAGGGATTGCTACCAAATCTTAGGTGAAGATGAAGCATCTCTAGGAGATGCTATTCTACCAAGCTCACACAATGAGCTAGGGTTCCAACCGAAATCCTTCAATCGAAGGCCAAATCCGGAGTTTGTGGGGTCAAGATCAAACACAAAGATGCACAAGACATCTATCCATGATCCCCACAAAGAAATCAAACCCGAACACCTCAGAATTGAAGGAAAAATTCATGCATGAAAATCCAACGAAAATAGCCCGAAAAAGACATGAAAATCAATCGTCGCAACCATGAAAGCTTCCATACACTCGGAGGTCAGATTCTGTATAGAATGGTGAAGAAAATCTAAGCCTATGGAGTAGGGAAATAAGAAGCAGTCCATTTAGATGGTTTGCCCAGAAACCCTAGAGCTATAGATATGTAGTCCCTCTGGGTTGGGGAAATGACCAAGCTACCCCTAGAACTTGAAATGAGATACACACCCCTCAGGGAAAATATGGTTAAGTAGCACTCCTCTTCATCAGAAGTCCACGCCTTTGCCACAGTCGGCGTGTGTCCCCTGGCATCAAAGCTTCTCGGCGCGCCCGGATCCTGTCTCCGCTCGCCGAGCCTCCGGTCTTGGTTTTGTGGCTCAACCAAGGAACCCGACAGTTTTGTGGTGAACCGCCGCAAACCCCACGTGCAGACTTCGGTCGTGAGCCGCTACCCTACACTGACTCCAGTCGACGACTTCGTCTTGCTTTTCTTGCCACCATGCGGCCCGCACTTGATCTCGTTCGGCCACCGGGTCCATCGAGCCGAGCCTACTTGTCTCTCCACTGCTCGGAGACCCCGCAAGGCTAAGACCTTTCGCACCCGCTCTTCACCTGCACGAATGCTAATCAAGTCGCAACTGGCACCTGCAATACTCAGCCAAGAGTCAGTCCACACCACATTGTCAATCACAAATCACACCAAGGAGCGACCATCCACCTATCCTCAGACGCTCTAGTCCTCAATCGCCCTGTTGATGAGTGCATTGACAACACACATAGTAACCAAATCAGAGAAAAGAGAAAAAAAGAGAAGAAACGAACTAGAGAATTCGAACAAGGGATCAAAAGCCAAACAAAAGCCAAAACAAGATCACTTGAGAGAGAAAAATCTCGGTCCCCTAAGGCAAGGGCAATGGCTCGACACAACCGAGACAAAATGCTCCAAGATTGCCGACTCCTTAAGGTGAGGCAAAAGGGCTCGACACAATCGGCAAAAGAGCACAACTAAAATCAAGCGACAAAGAGCTCCCAAATGCATGAGTGCAATTCCCCCTGAACAAATGCATTTCTCCCAAATTTTCTCTCTTGATGCAAAACTCCCCCCTGGAAACATGAATTGGGTACTTTCCTCCCCTTTATTGGTAATGCATGAATCAAGTCTACAAATTCAAGCATGTGCTTCTCAAATATACAAAGAGCACTACAACATGCTAAAAGTGAGACATAGACAAGCAAGATAGCCACAATTTGAGCACAAGCATCGCCAACAAGATAGAAAGGGACATGCAAGGAAGTGACGTAGCCATGAACAAAATGAGGCATTTTTCACAAAATAAAGTATTTGGTGCTCATGAAAAAGATTTTAGAGCCTTCTAATAAATAGAAATAGCTCAAAGGAAAACGAGAATAAATTCCAGAAAAGTCCAGAAAATTCCCAAAAGATTTGGACAACACCTAAATGCATTTTTGAAACCTTTAGCACTCAAGAAGCACCAAGATGCATTGGCATGAATGCAACACTCACAACTTTCTTGGTCGTCCTGTCTTCATTGGAGTGAGCTAGATGGGATAAAAGCAAGCATAAGGTTGCAAAGGAAAGTAGAGTGATGTCTTGTTTTCTTCAGATTGCTCACTTAATATGGTGATGGTGGTAGCAGCACCTGCTTGTTGGCATTGGTACGTGCTTCCATTCTTCTTCTGATGTCCTTCATTTGATGAGGTAGAGAGGAAGGAAGATGACAAGGAGATGGAAGATACAACAGAAAAACCTAACTAGGCAACTGATGTCATTGCAGATATAAGACCCATAATACACCAACACTCACTACAAAGAACCAACACAAGTAATGTCATAAAACTAAGCATCATCATGTAAGCACACAATTTTACTAATGAAGACAGAAACGGTGCTAAACGTTGTTAATAGTCATAGGGTATCCTCCTAATAGATTAGATGTAGCTCCCAGCAAGGATATATATAAATAATGGATTTTTCCCAGATCAAGGAGCGAAATTATGAGTTCATCCCAACTAGAATAAACCTCAATCAGAGGTTTAGAACTCGAGATATGAATTAAACAAGATGGCTATGTCAGCCGTGTTGACAGATTCTTAATGCTCCACTAATTTGTATGTATCTCCCTGGATACAAAACGAATACTGCTGGATTTTGGACAGAAATTAATACATGAAAATCTGGAACTAACCCAACTGATTTCATGTCAATCGGAGTTCTGTAGCTCGAGAAAGAATTTAAACAGTAACAATGTGTCAGAGAGCTGCGCGAATAGATAGAATATCAAGGGTAACAATTCCACCAACAAATAAGGGGGTGTTATTGCTTGAGAGAATGCACAGGCGAGATTGAATAAATGTTCTAGGAGAGTGAAGATAAATATACAAGAATTCATAGTATGGAGATAAAAAGATGGTTAAGATGTGCGATTATTCATCAAAGAGGTCAAGGATAAGGTAACAAGGGACTTTAGATCAAAAGAGACCTTAGGAAACATTCGTTGCTAACTAGGCTTACATCCTACAGTCGATACATCTTTGATACCACTCTGTCACTCCTGTTTTTCCAAGTAAAACCAAGTGCAAACCTATATGCATGCCAAGATCAAGTTTCATGCATATAGTGACATATAAGTGAATATAGAAACAGTATCACGTAAAAAAAAGGAAGATTATCAGAGATTTATGCTTAATCCTGGAAACGAAGGCTCCAAACATCACAGGCTAACGACTGGGGGTTGTGTACGCCTAGCACCAGCAACATCTTCACAAGACTTCCGAGCAACTTCCTCTTTCGGAGCAACATTGTTTATAGCAAGGGTGAGCACTTGTCGTACTCAACAAGTGTGGGGAAAGGATGAATGCAAAGGCTTTATAGTGCACTAGGCTATGAGCATTTAGCATTTTACTTGGTCAAATTTTATTAAGTAACTATTACTAACAAGTGTAAGTTTATACCAACCCACATTAAGCATAGAGGTAAGATGCACCATAAGAATATAGCAAGCATAACCAGAGAGCACGATTTAAGTCCATCTTCAAGTTCAATTATCATGTGACGGTCCAGGCCGCTCTTGACCGTGAGCACGGCTAATCAATTAGTTTTACACTCTGCAGAGGTTGTACACTTTCACCACAAGTCGCGTAAAAACTCTGAACAGTTTTGGACCCAACCATGTGATGCTGGCTAAGCATCATACCACACTACCGAGGTGTGATTGCATAAGGACGCTACGAGGCCTTTACAAAGATTCCCCAATGTATAGAAACCCACTAGGTTTCAAGACGAAGTAGGGCATAAAGCTCCCTAGTAGGTACGGTGTCTTAGAAAAGCCCAACTCCCTGCTAGAGCAGGTCTACACTCCGTCAATGCCTCCCCATTGGCCCCTTTCGGGTAAGATCACTACAACACCAAGGTTTCTAATTATTCAGCCAAGAAAGATCCATACGTCTTGTGGTTGTACGATCTTCCTGGATGGTCGCTCCATGTTCCGATTAATCATTGTGAGCTTGTATTAAGCAACCAGAGATATAACATAAGTCAAAACATGTTTCATCATTATTTCATTAAACCACCGTAACCTAGGTATATCAACTAAGCATAGCTACCCAACATAAATGTAAACCTAGGTTCTCAAGGAAGGATAACAAAGACTAGGATGAACCTTATTGGGACCCATCAAATTAAATGCAGGAATATGCAATAGTGATTAATAAAGTAATTGGGACAAAAGATCAAGGACACACTTGCCTTTACCCAGAGAGTAGTTGCTCAGATTGTCTTCAACCTCTTTCTCTTCAAAGCTTCTCGGACAACGTTCCTTCTACTCAGATCAATCATCGGGCACAAGGATACACAAAGCAAACAAACAAGCAAACTAAGAACAATACACCAGTAAAAAGAAAAGCTTTAAAAGAACATACTAAAGGATAGAGATCGATGTTAGGGATCATTAAAGCACACGAAACCGTGTTGAGAGAAAGAAAGGCTTGGTTAGCTCTAAAGAGATGGCTGTGGAAGATTGAGCATAAACTAGAACCAGAAAGATCACACGGAGATAGAGCTTGATAAAGAGCGTCTAGCGAACGTTTTGCATATATGAGAGCACAAGACTAGGAGCTTGGTTTATCTTAATTAGCAAAACAAATGTAAAGGATATGGTAGAAATAAAATACCCTATGTTGACATTAATGCAATATTAATATTTTATTTGTAAAGATCGAAGTAAAGAACCTATTCAAATTTTAATTAGAAAAAGGTTAATTAACTATTAATCATTTGGTTTATGAAAAATCGAGATAAAGATCTAATTAGATTTTATTTACAAAAGCATGTGAAGTAATCCTTAACCAAATTATTATTGATTAAAAAACAGTGTATAACACTATATAGCTTTTAATTAGGAAAGACATGTTTAATAAACATTAACAAAATTAATATTAAATTTATTTTCAGAAAACAAGCATGCTGAAAACACACCTATTAACGCGTGCTTTATTTCATTGTGAACCTACCGCGACTTGAACGGATTAAAACGGAGCTAAAACATGAATTTTATGAGATAAACAAGAATGGAGGACCTAGTTGTGACTAACTGTAGATCTCAGGGGCTAGCAGAGAAGATCTGCAAGACACATAGAATAGTGCTAGCGAAAAGATCTAAGATCAGGGTTAGATTTGAAAATGTCTCAGGTGGGCTTTATGTGTGAAAGGTGGGATTTCCGTAGGGAGTTTCCTAGAAAACTTGCAAGACACAAGAAAAGATCTATAAATTACAAGGAACTCTAGGGGCCTAAATGAAAAACAAAAGGTCATCTTCTTCCTCTGTACAGAGACGAACGGAACGGACAGGAGCTCTAGCGCACACATGAATGTGGTGAATCGATGGGGTTCAGGGCAGCTAGGGGTTCGGGTGAGACACAGAACGGAGAGAGGAGATCGCGATGGTGTGCTCACCAGCGTGGGAGACGAACGGGAGGTGGCCAGATTTTGGATGGTGGCGGACGGTTGACTGGCGGACAGCAGCTCGGGACGACCAAATTCCCGGCGACCAGCGACGGATGGGGACGGCAGCGGCCGGAGTCGAGGAGATGGCACCGGCAGACGGCTCGGTCTGCAGCTCAGGCGACGCACGGGGTGACGGCGCTCAGGTGCTCTTCCGGCGATGGGAAGAGGCTGAGGAGGTGCGGCTCAGCTCGACGAAGCTCTAGGCGGCGTCGGCTTGCTTCAGGGAAGAATTGCGGAGACGAATCGACGCGGCGGCGCTCTGCTCGGCGTGCAGCTCCGGGGTCGCGGCGGCGTGCAGGAGCGAGGGCGTAGCGGATGAGGCAGCGGGATTAGGGCCTGCAGAGGCTAGGGTACGCGGGCTCGGTGCACGCGCTAAATAGGGGCGTGGGCACACAGTCCTTGGCGTGCACGGCATGCACGTGGCGGCCACGCACGTGTTCGCCATGGACACGAGAGAAGCTGGTCAATAGGCTTCAGCGGGCCAGACTGGGCTGGAGCAGCGCGGGTTGGGCCTTCAAGCTCGGCCCGGTTAGATAGGATAGGATTTCTTTTTATTTTCTGAAATCATTTTTCATTGCGAAAACAATTCTAGTAAAGACTAAAAATTGTTTAAAGGCACGAAAAATACTCCGAAAATCACAAAAATTCCAGGAAAATTCCCAAGGACATATTGGGACACCAACAATCCAAATAAAGTATTTGGTTGAAGAGTATCTTGGCTCCCTAAGTGGGTTTTGGTGATTTAATGACACACACCTAAGTAGCTAACGAATTTACCTAGTCCATGAGTAGGTATTAAAATTATGTATGGCATCAAGCACAGCTCGTTGACTATACAAAAAGGAAAGTGGTGCTCTAAAGGATTCCTAAGAAGGCTTATTTATTTTAATTTTGAATTTGAGTCCTAGGAATGCCGTACTATCAAGAGGGACAGGAATTATGTCTTCCAAGAGTCGAACAGGTTCTCTAGTTGCTAAAACAAAACCTATGAGAGACACCTTTGCACCAACACATTCACGGGGATCTTTTCTTGGGTGCTGACCTTGGAAGGCCGGAGTATCCGGGTTTACCCCGGAGTCTCCGGACTTCCCGGAGTTTCAGGGTTTACCCCCGATACTCCTGGTCTTAAAGCCTCGACGGCTATATTCTGGGTGAGGGGGTATAAAAGCCCCCTCCACCCCTTCATTTACTCTTCCCTGCCATTTTGTGTTGAACAGTAACAGACCTCATTTACTCCCCCTCTTCTCCCCTTGGCTCAAGTTTGGTGAGATTTGTTGTTGGATTTAAGAGGATTTGAGAGCAAGGGCTTGGAGAGTGCTAGTGAGATGATTTCCCATCTCTAGAGCACCTCGTTCTTTGCTTGGTTGGCAAAATTCGTGTTTGTTACTCTTGGAGCCTTGAGCTCCTAGCCGGCTAGGCGTTGCCTTGGAGCATCCAAAGATTGTGGCTGCCCAAGGAGGTTTGTATCACCCCGACATTGAGTAAGTAACTCTAGCTTAATCTTTGTGTTCGCTAGAGGGAGGAAAGTGACCTAGGTGTAAAGGTCCACCCTTCGTGGGTACCTCAACGGAGACGTAGACCTCAAGGTGTGAGGTTGAACTCCGGTAACAAATCCTTGTGTCTCTTGTTCTTGTTCATCTTGTTGCATGCTTGTTTCTATCTTGAGCACATATCTAGGGTTTGGTGCCGATCTACTTCATGTTGAGGTTCCTACAAGATTTGAGTGGATAAACAGGCTTGTCTCATCTCAGTGCATAACCTATTTTCATAGATTTACTTTTGAGCAAGTTTAATTTCTGTCGAATTTAATCTCTCCCTAGCAGGCCGGAATATCCGGACATTTTCCCGGATTCTCCGGATTTCCCGGAGTATCCGGAAAAATATCCGGAGTCTCTGGACCTGCATTTGACAGCTGTGAAAAAGTTTGTGATTTTCAGGTTTGACTATTCACCCCCTCTAGTCGACATCTTGATCCTTTCAATTGGTATTAGAGCCAAGTGCTCCACATTTGATGCTTAACCGCTTGGAGTCAAGAAGATGTCGAATCCAAATGATCAAGCTCTACCTCTCGCCGAAGGTGATCCCGTCAACAATGTTGTTGGCATGCCTTCCCTTCCTCAAGGAGGCAACACCCATGGTGCAAGCACGAGACATCAAGCGCATGGACGAGGTGATGAGTCCTCCGATAGTGAGCACGAGGAGTTCGATGATGCAAGGTCCACCTGCTCCGCTCGACGACCATCAAGGGACTATACTTGAACCTCTTTTGATTACTCTCGCTTATCCTTTAACCATCCATCGGGTTCTAGCTACATTGGGAAGATACCCCAATTTGATGGAACCAGCTATTCCAAGTGGAAGAACTCGATGGAGGAGTATTTGATGGCGGTGAATCCCGCACTTTGGACTATTGTGGACAGGGGTATTACCTTTCCAAGTGGTGATGTGACGCTAACTCAAGATCAAGCAAACGAGATACAAAGAAACTATCAAGCCATACGCATCATCAAGAGTTCACTCACGTCCGAAGAATATGACAAGGTAGATGGGTTGAAGTCCGCCAAGGAAGTGTGGGACACCTTGTTCATCAATTATGAAGGGACAAAGCAACTAAGGGAAGGAAGGATTCGAGCCTTGGAAAGTGAGCTCAATCGGTTTGTCATCAAAGATGATGAATCACCTCAAGACATGTACAACCGCTTGAACAAGATCATCAACAAAATCAAATCACTTGGAAGTACAAGATGGGGAAGAAGAGAAGTTGTTGACAAGATTCTCTCCGCTTACTGGCAAGGATGTTCAACTCCCTACTCTCATAAGGAAAAAGAGAGGTTTCAACAAGTTCACTTCGGCGGATGTGATTGGAAGAATGGAAGAACACCTCATCACCGTCAAGGAGTCCAAGCTCTCACAAGAAATGTCAAAGATGCATGAACAACTTGAGAAGAACAAGGGAGTAGCCCTCAAGGTATCTAGCAAAGAGAAAAGGTCAAGCTCATCAACCTCAAGGACCGTGGTCGAGGAAGATGGTGATGAAGATAGTGACATGGACATGACCCCCGAACAAATGGCTCTCTTTGTGAGGAAGTTGAACAAAATGTTCAAGAAGAGTGGCTTCTTCAACAAGAACAAGGACAAGGACAAGATCAAGACGAACAGAACTTCTAAGAGACCATGCTTTGGGTGTGGCAAGGAGGGTCATTTCATTGCAGAGTACCCTAACATAAAAGTAAGAAGAAGAGACACCAACAAGTTTGACAAGAACAAGAAGAAGGAAGTTGGTGAAGCTCACTTGGGTGAAAAATGGGATTCAAATGATAGCTCCGACTCCGACATTGAAGCCGGTCTTGCTACCATATCCATTGGGAAATCAATCAATAAGTCATCACTATTTGAAGATCTCACTGATGATGAAGATGACCTCACCCACACTTGCCTCATGGCTAGGGGCTCCAAGGCAGACACTCCCACTCCACCCCTAGATGATGATAGTGAAAGTGATTTTGATTTTTAAAAAAATGATCACTAGCTTTGGTAAAAAGGCAACAAAGAAAATCATGTTTTTAATGAAAGAAATTAAGAATAGAGATGGGACTCTAGAGGTGCAAGAAGAACTTTTTAGACTTGAGCGGGAGAAAACCATTGCCCTTGAGGATGCCCTTGTAATTGAAAAGAAGGGTTTCAAGGTGCAAGAGGACTCGCTAAAGGAAAAGGAGATAGAAATTCTTACGCTCAAGAAATCCCTAGCTAAAGATAAGTTGATAGTGGATGAATTAACTAGGGAATCTTTCCTAGCTAAGGATGCTTGCAAGAAACTTGAGGATGAAAAGCTTGAACTTCAAAAGAGCTTTGATAGCTTAAAGACTAGTCACATAGCATTAGAAGTTCAACTTGACAACCTCAAGAACAATGCTACAACTTCATCTAATGATGCTTTCTCTAACTCTCAAACATCCACAAGCAATGGTTGTTCTAGATGTTATAAGATTGATATAAATGCTTGTGCTACTAACGTTGCCGAGATGAATGCCATGAAGAAGGAGATTGCTAGGTTGTCAAATTCTCTCATGGTTGAAAACAAGAAAGAACCCAAGAGAGGTGAGTTTGAAAACCACACTAAAGGTTTTGGGTCAAGCTACATGAAGAAGTTTGGCTTTGTCGATGGGAAGGGGCTTGGTAAGCAAGAACACGGTACAAAAGACCCCATCCCATTCATCAAGAACCACCACACCAAAGGTATGGGGACAAGAAATGTGGTGCATGGCATGAAGCAAATGGGTGCCAAGAACTATGACAACCAAGTTAGATGCAACACTCCTATCAAGTTCAAGAGCACCCAAACTACAACACAAGCACCATCTTCAAAGGCAAACAAGTCAAGCAAAAAGCCCAAACCACATGCTTCACAAGATAGCTTTTATGCCGATTATGTGTTGACTTGGAACCACAAGGGTAAGGTGGTTGCCAAGTATGTGGGACCCCGCACAAAAGGGACAATGATTAAAAGGAGTGTGTGGGTGCCCAAGATTCTTGTGACTAACACTCTAGGACCCAAATCCACTTGGGTACCTAAAACACAAGCATAATTTGTTTTGTAGGCATACTCCTCCGGTGGAACAAAATGGGTGATTGATAGTGGATGCACAATCATATGACCGGGGAGAAGAAAATGTTTACATCTTGTGATATGATTGAAAATCCTATGG
Organism: Cenchrus americanus; assembly: GCA_947561735.1. Lineage (NCBI taxonomy): Eukaryota > Viridiplantae > Streptophyta > Magnoliopsida > Poales > Poaceae > Cenchrus > Cenchrus americanus. The sequence goes on along the minus strand of OX387239.1, from coordinate 145,424,514 downwards.
AAAAGATTGCCTTTGGAGGCAATGGTGGAGGAATGGTTGTCAGTCTTGGTAAAATTGCTATCTCAATCAATCATTCAATTTCCAATGTTTATTTGGTTGAATCTTTGGACTACAACTTGTTGTCCGTTTCACAACTTTGTGAGATGGGCTACAATTGTTTGTTCACCAATGAGGGTGTGACCGTCTTTAGAAGGGGCGATGACTCTGTGGCCTTTAAGGGAAGGCTTTACTTGGTGGATTTTTCATCGGGTAAAGCCCAACTTGATACATGCTTATTGGCAAAGTCTAGCTTGAGTTGGCTTTGGCATCGCCGACTAGCTCACGTTGGGATGAATAATCTCAATAAGCTTCTAAAGGGGGAACACATCCTAGGGCTAACAAATGTTCATTTTGAGAAAAATAGATTTTGTAGTGCTTGTCAAGCCGGAAAGCAAGTTGGTGCTCCTCATCCCGCTAAGAATGTAGTCACTACAATAAGGCCATTGGAACTACTACACATGGATATCTTTGGTCCGGTGGCTTATGTTAGTATTGGAGGGGACAAGTATAGAGATTTGTCATTGTTGATGATTACTCTCGGTACACTTGGGTATTCTTTTTGAAAGACAAGAGCAAAGTTCATGAAATATTCAAGAAGTTTCCCACAAGAGCCCAAAATGAATTTCATATGAAGATGAAAAGAGTAAGAAATTTCAATGGCACCGAGTTCAAGAACACCAACATTGAAGAGTATCTTGATGAAGAAGGCATTGGTCATGAGCTCTCTGTTCCATACACTCCACAACAAAATGGGATAGTTGAGAGGAAGAATAGAACTCTCATTGAAGACACAAGAACCATGCTTGATGAGTACAAGACTTCGGATAGTTTTTGGGCGGAAGCAATCAACACGGCTTGTCATGCTATCAACCGTTTGTATCTTCACAAGCTTCGCCACAAGACTGCTTATGATCTCCTAATCGGTAAAAAGCCTAATGTCTCTTACTTTAGAGTTTTTGGTTGTAAGTGCTTCATTCTCAACAAGAAGCCCAAAAGCTCTAAGTTTGCATCTAAAGTTGATGAAGGTATCTTTCTTGGTTACGCCTCAAACGCTCATGGCTATCGTGTCCTCAACAAAACCACCGGTTGTGTTGAAGTCACGTGTGACTTGACGTTTGATGAATTTAATGGCTCTCAAGAGGAGCAAGTTGATGAATTGTGTGTAGGAAAGGATGTACCTGCTGAAAATGCTATAAGGAGGATGGCTATTGGAGAAATCAAGCCTCAAGAAGAAGATGATGAGGACTGCGAAATTGAAGAAGCAGCAACTCTACCTCCCGTTGCGAACCCCGGAGAATCCGGAGAAAAACTCAGAGAATCCGGATTTTCCGGAAACTCCGAAGAAAAGTACGGACATTCCAGACCTGTTGCTGAAACTTCGCAAAGCAGTCAAGAAGCTGAGGATTTGATCCAGAAAGAAGATTCTGACCCACATCCAAGAGTTCGACGAAGTGTTCAACGAGATCATCCCGTTGACAACATTCTTGGAAGCATCCGTAGAGGGGTAACAACTTGTTCAAGATTAGCAAATTTTTGTGAACATTACTCGTTTGTTTCCATGTTGGAACCTCTTAGGGTTGAAGATGCTCTTGGAGATGCCGATTGGGTGATGGCCATGCAAGAAGAGCTCAACAACTTCACTAGGAATGAAGTCTGGTCCTTGGTGGAACGCCCCAAACAAAATGTGATTGGAACAAAGTGGGTGTTTCGCAACAAACAAGATGAAGATGGCGTGGTTACAAAGAACAAAGCTAGATTGGTGGCAAAGGGATACACTCAAGTAGAAGGGTTAGACTTTGGAGAAACTTACGCACCGGTGGCAAGACTTGAAGAAATTCGTATACTCTTAGCCTTTGCCACCCATCACAATTTCAAGCTACATCAAATGGATGTCAAGAGTGCTTTCTTAAATGGTCCAATCTCCGAAGAAGTCTACGTTGAGCAACCGCCAGGCTTTGAAGATCCTCAATTTCCAGACCACGTCTACAAGCTCCATAAGGCGCTCTATGGGCTGAAGCAAGCCCCTAGAGCATGGTATGAATGCCTTAGGGAATTTCTCTTAAATAAAGGCTTTGAAATAGGCAAAATCGATCCTACTCTCTTCACTCGTAAACAAGGCAATGATTTGTTTGTATGTCAAATATATGTTGATGATATCATATTTGGCTCTACTAATCAAATTTGGGTTGAGGAGTCTAGTAGGATCATGACTAAAAGATTTGAGATGTCTATGATGGGCGAGTTGAAGTTCTTTCTCGGTTTTGAAATCAAGCAACTCAAGGATGGCACGTTGATAAGTCAAACCAAGTACACCAATGACATGCTCAAGAAGTTTGACATGAACAATGCCAAGTCCATCAAAACACCTATGCCATCAAATGGACATCTTGATCTAAATGAGGAAGGCAAAAGCATCGACCAAATGGTATATCACTCCATGATTAGTTCTTTGCTTTACCTTTGTGCATCTAGGCCCGACATTATGCTTAGTGTGTGCATGTGTGCAAGATTTCAAGCTAATCCTAAGGAGTGCCATCTAATGGCCGTTAAGATCATTTTTAGATACTTGGTTCATACTCCTAACCTTGGTTTATGGTATCCTAAGGGCTCCACTTTCGATCTACTTGGCTACCCCGATTCGGATTATGCCGGTTGCAAAGTAGATAGAAAGAGTACATCCGGGACTTGCCAATTCCTTGGGAGGTCCTTGGTGTCTTGGAGTTCCAAGAAACAAAACTCCGTTGCCCTTTCCACCGCCGAGGCCGAGTATGTTGCAGCCGGCGCTTGTTGTGCTCAACTACTTTGGATGAGGATCACTTTGAGAGACTTCGGTTGCAAGTTTAGCAAGGTGCCACTCTTGTGTGACAACGAGAGTGCCATCAAGCTAGCTAACAACCACATAAACCACTTAAGAACAAAGCATATAGACATAAGACACCATTTCTTGAGAGACCACGAAGCCAAAGGAGATATCGCTTTAAGCCATGTGAGCACCGATAAGAAACTAGCTGATATCTTCACAAAGCCTCTTGATGAACTAAGGTTTTGTGCTTTGAGGAGTGAGCTAAATATCTTGGATTCTCGGAACATGGCTTGAGATCATGCACATGTTTGAGTGACCTAGTATAGAATTTTTTTAAAGCAAAAGATTTGTGAAAAACTTGTGTTGAATTTGTTTTTGAAAAATTTGGATCTTTTGAGTACAACACTTGGACTATTTTTCCTATTATTTGTTTGTGGCTAGTCCAAAGTGTTGATACTGCTCAGGCTCACATATAGTACACATGCAATCTTCCAAATCTCTACAAAATCAAATTCCTTGAAAATCTGCTCACTAGATTCAGGGGGAGCGGAATCTCCGGGGTTAGTCCAGAAAGTCCGGGTTTCCCGGATATTCCGGACCTGACCCGGAGATTTCGGGTTGTAAAGGTATATATACCTTTGACCGCGGTGAAAAATTCCTTTCATCTCCTTTCACAGTTTAACCGTGCCCCCTATCTCCCCCGTCGCCTCCCTTCTCCCCTCACCTAGCCCTTGGGCGATTTCCTTTCTCCACCGGCCAAATCTAGTGAAAGTGAGGGATTGAAGGCTCCAAGGCGTGGAGATCAAGGATCTACTCAAGATTCAAAGGATTCAAGTCTTCTTCCCTCTCTCCCCAAGGTATACTCAAAGGAACTTTTCTCGATCTACTTCCCTGGAGTAGTCCTTGCAGTATCCTCTTAGGGAATAGGTAGGAAATACTCCATAGACTCTAGATCTACAATATCTCTCAGTTTGGATGGATGAATCTTGCTGCATTGTGAGTTAGGGTTTCGGCTGCGAAACGCGGAAACTCTGGGGTTGAAAAACCCGGACTCTAGAATTTCCGGAGTTTTCGAACTTTTTCCCGGAGTATCCGGGGTTCACACTGCAAACCCTAAGTCACAAATGTAGTGCTTTGAGGACCAGGAGCGTCCCGGTGGTTGATGGATGACCGCTCCTCGGTGATGAGTGATTGACAACGGGTGTTGGACTGACTCTTGGCTCAGTGCGCAGGTGTAGGCTGCGGCCTAGTTCGTGTTGTTGCAGGTGAAGAACGGGCACGAAAGGTCTTCAGCCTTGAGGGGCCTCCGGGAGATGGAGAGACAAGTAGGCTCGGTTCGAGGGACCCGGTGGACGGCGGGACTAGGTGCGGGCCACATGGTGGCGAGATGAGCAAGACGAAGTCATGGACGATCGAGCCGATGCACGGTGGCGGTCGAGTCAAGAGGCTTGGCGGGAGGCCGGGCCGAGCACGCGGGGTTTGGTGGTTTGCGCACAAAACCATCGGTGGACGGTTTCTTGGTTTGGGCCTCAAAACAAGGTCCGAGGGCCCAACAAGACAGAGACGGGATCCGGGCATGTCGGGAAGCTTCGAAGCGGAGGACACGCGATGGGATCGCATGGCTTGCGTCGGGAGGACGTGGGGTGCGGCGAAGGCGTGGCCGTCCGATGGCAAGACCACCAAACATTACATAAATGCCCCTGCGTGGGTTGTATCGCCAGTAGTTGAGTTAGGGGTAGTCGAGTCATTTCCCACACCGGCGGGACCCGATATATAAGCCATGAGTGTGTGTGGATGGCTCTCTCTCTCCGCGACTCAGGGTTTCATTTCCCCCTCCACTTTCTCTTTTTCTTGGACTATTTTCTTCTCCATTTTCTCTAGGCTAGCATGAGAGCTTCATGAGAGATTTGTTGAGAGGCATGGATGCTAGGGCGGCATGCTAGACCTTGTGAATCTTTCCTGGTTTGTATAGAAGATTTGGCATTGTGTTTTTCGTGGTCTTTTTTGTGCTTGTTTTTGGTGCCTTTGTTCTCGGTGTGATTCTGCGGATTTGAGTGGGTTTCTCCCCGGATTTCTTTGAGGGAAACATGGATGGATGTCTAGTGCATCTTTGTGATTGATCTTGTGCCCTCAAACGCCGGGAAACCACTTCGATTCAAGGATTTTCGTTCGGAGCTCTAGCTTTTGGTGGTGTTCAAAGGATCCGCGATTCCCGATGATTTAGGGAGTTAGAAGATGAAATTTTTGGGGTATAGCATCCTTGGTTGACGCTTTTCATGTCCCCAAACTCTTGTCTCAACAGCTTCTACCGTCTGGGAGATCCGGTGATGGATTGGGAGTGTTGACTTTCGGGGTCGAGCAGTTTTCAGTTTTGTTCGTGCCTGGCGGACGGTCCGCGAGGGCCTGGCGGACGGTCCGTGTGCACAGTGTTCTTCGCGTGTTCTTCGTGTTCTTGCTCGACTTCGCTTTCGATCCGTTTTGGTTTTGGGCTTTGATTGGAAGTGGTTTCGGACAGTCCGCAGCAGCGGGCGGATGGTCCGCGGGTGCCTGGCGGACAGTCCGCGTGCTCCCCGCGGACGGTCCATTATTCGGGGTCGTCTCTGGAGGTTTTGTTTGCTTTTTCGGACAGTCCGCGGCTCAGGGCGGACGGTCCGCGGTGTGGGTGCGGACAGTCCGCGCGGCAGGGGCCGGACGGTCCGCGTGGCCCGTGCGGACAGTCCGCCCCTCCTGGCCGGACGGTTCGCCAGAGCCTGAGTGCTTTGTTTCTTGGTTCGATTCCTCCCTCCTTCTTTCGTGCTTCCGCGTGTGCTTCAAGGAATCGTTCCTAAGACTTTAAACCGGTTGGTGTGTGATTCGATCCATCGCTTGTGTGTGACCGGGTTTTGTCTAGGGTATAGGCCGGGTTCTTTGAGAAGAATTTAAACCGGCTACTATTCACTCCACCCTCTCTAGTCGCCATCCGATCCTTCAATTGGTATCAGAGCTTGGTGCCGGATTCTTTGTGACTTTGACAAGTCTTGAATCCTAAGATGGCATACGTTGAGCGGGGCGGTCCGCCGCACTTCGATGGGAAGGGTTATCACAAGTGGGCGGCTCGTATGATGATCTTTCTTCGTGGCAAGTTGTTGGATTTCATTGTGCCTGACAAGACCTATGCTATTCCGGCCAACATCCATACTCTTATGGTGACCGATGCCGGTGCTAAGGCCAAGTATGAGGCAAATGCAAAAGTTGTTGATCACTTGGTCCGGAGGTTGTGTGATCCTGAGTTTGACCGTGTTCGCCATTGGAATCTTGCTTGGCAAATTTGGGAGAAGTTGTTGGTTGCTCATGGTGGTGATAACCATGTGAAGGCTCGCCTCTTTGTTTCTTACCGAATGCAATATGAGAACTTCACTCAACTTCCCGGTGAGGACATTGATGCGATGTTTCAGAGGTTCACCGCCATCGTGAACAACATGAAGGCCAATGTTGAGGATTTCCCTTACACCGAGCATGATCAAGCTTTGAAGCTCTTGATATCTTGGACTCAAATGTTTGGGGTGCTAAGGTTGAGGCCATCAAGGAGTCCGGGCAATATTTGACCATTGAGTTGGATGACCTCTTTTCTAAGCTCAAGTCGGCTGAGGTTGACAGGAAGTTGCAATCCAAGCATGAGGGCTCGACTGACCATAGTCTTGCTCTTGTGGGCGGATCAAAGGGAAAAGCTAACCCTTCCAGTCGACAGTTTTCCTTGTCTTCTCTTATGTCTATTCCAAATGAGGAGTTTGATGTGCTGGGCGAGGAGGAGCTGGCCTTGCTCTCAAGGAGGTTTGATCGACTACATGAGAGCCGGAGGAATGCAAGGCGAAGCTCGGGGACATGCTACAAGTGTGGTAAGCGTGGACACTTCATCGCCGAGTGCCCGGAAGCGGAGGAGAACAAGTACAATATGAGCGAGTACAAGGCGCACCCGAGGCGTGAAGACAAGTACTCCTCCAAGGGCAAGCACTTCAGCAAGTCCAAGAGCAAGGACAAGGACAAGCGGCGACCGAGCAAGGGCGGCTACAAGAAAGACAAGGCAAGAGCCATGGTGGCCGGTGCAAGCGACGTCGACTCAAGCTCAAGCGACGCGCAGTCAAGCTCAAGCAGTGAAGATGAAGACACTGGGAGGCGCAAGGGCAAGAAGAGTGCAAGCCGGAACCTCAATGGATTGAGCTGTGTGGCGCTTGAAGGCTTTTGTGGGATGGCCCATAGCTCTAGCAGCAAGAAGAGCAAGAAGGAAGACAACGACTCCGACTCGGAGGATGAGGTAAATCGTAACCCCGACTCTTTGCTTGCTAAGATCACTAGGTTGAATGGCTTAATTGACAACCGTGATAATGTGTTGAGAGATGCTAAGAAGATGAGAAAAGATCTTAGGGCTCAACTTGAGAATGCTAGTGAGAAAGTAGGAGAGTTAGAGTCTAAGTTGCTTGAATTGAAACTTGAGAATGACTCCTTGAAACTTGCTCCTACTATTTTTGATGATGTTGAATGCACTGAGTGTGATGCATGGTTGAATGAGATCAAGTTGCTTAATGAGAAGAATGCTTCTACTTTGGCTAAACTAGATGCTCTTAGGACTGAGTATGATGAGCTTAAGGCTAGACCCACTTTGCTTGGTGCTTGTAAATCATGTCCTACCATGCATGCTAAGCTTGTTGATGCTCGTTCTACCATTAGTACTTTGGAAGCATCTTTGAAATCTCCTGTTGTCAATGCATGCACTAGCTGTGATGAAGTTACTTTGCGCAATCTTGAACTTACTTCCCGTTTGGATGTCATCTATGAGGAGAATGACTATTTAAGGAAGGTGTTGGGTTGGTTGTCTGGGCAGGAACCTCAATTGAAAATCATGATTGAGGAGTTCAAGAGAACGGATGGTCGTGGTTTGGTTTTTGAGAAGTTGGGTGAGAAAGTGGGAGAGAATAGTGGGGAGAGTGTGTATGAGAAGTGTGTCGAGTCTAACCCCGAGTTTGAGGTGATCGGAGACATACAAGTCCCACTTCCAAAAGCACCCAAGAACTCTTTCACACCAAAGCCCAACCACCTTTGCAACAAGCTTGACACAACCCAAGATCCACCCAAATTCCCACCTAAGACAAATGACTTCCAGATACCGGTGAAGTTTGTGAGTGAGAAGGGTGAGAAGCCTAGAGAGAAGCCAGAGCCAAAACCAAAATCCATCCCCTTCAGGTGTGAGTATTGTGGCAAGGAGAGACATCTAGCAGAGTTTTGCTACAAGAGGAAGAGGGATGAGAGGCTTGCTAGGGAGCAAGCAAACCAGGACAGGTATCGCCAGTCTCATGGTATTCCTGAGCCTAGAGTGCCACTTCCACAGGTAACATCCCTGATGTTTGATTGCGCTAATGACATTAACTACATGAATTAATCAAGGTTCATTACCTTCTAAGCATGTTTGACGTGATTGGGCACACTTTTGCACAAAAGACCTCGTTCAAAACCCCAAATCCCGGTCAAACCCCAGATCTCACTAAAGGCTGATTTAGTTTTCTTGCGCGTTCTCCAAATTTCACTATAGAAGTTCAAAATCAGCCAATACAAAAGTTGTTCGTTATTTCCAGGAACACATTTTTCGTAATTGGCGGACATTCCAATTTTGAGTGCAAATTAGCCAAAAATCAGTTTGACTGCGCTGTGAACAGTAACTCGAGCCGTGGAAAAACTGCAACTTTGGCCGACGTTCCCGGGCAAATGGTTGATCAAAACATATGTCGCCCTTTGGGAAAGTTGTAGGTCTATAGCTCCTCTACAACTTTGCTTTTTGGAGATTTTCAAGTTAGTTGACACTTTAGGGAGTTATGCATTTTTGAATCTGCGCAAATGAAATAAAACCGGCACCCGACGTCGTCATGGCTGCGCTCTGGCGCGAGCGCACCCACGCCGGCCACGCGTCGTTCCTTGAAACCTTCGGTGTACGGGCGCCTAGACCTCATCGTGGTGGACCAAGGGCGTGCCGTGGAGGCGTCGCCCTTCCACAGCGCCGTACACCGCACCTAGGGACGTTGCTGCGGTTTGGCAGCGGGCCGCGAGGCCACGCGCCGAGCCACGCAGCCGCGCCCCCGCATGCAAGGCAACCACCTGGCCCGCGAGGCCTTAAGGCCAGCGCTGCGACCTCGTCCACGTCGTCCAACTCGCCACGCTCGCCGCCCTGTCCACGGCTATCGAGCCAACCACCAGACGGCGTCGTCGCCGCCCAGGAACAGCTGCGGCAGGCAAGACCGAGTCGCACCGACGTCAGCACCAGTGAGGCCGCTCCCGGACCGGTCGTTGCCCTCCCTCTGTTCCTGCTCCACCTGTGCGACATCCCCGTGCACCGGCATCGAGCGCCTGACCGCACCTCGTCGTGCCTGCACCGCAACAGGGCTCTGCCGGCCACCTTGCCACCGTCGACGCCCGCCGGCCACGTCTCTCCCCCGTCCAAGCCCCAAAAAGAGATCGTGGTGAGTCCCTCGTCAATCCCCACCACTTCCCCAGTCAATCCCGGCGACGAGCTCGCCGGATTTTGGTCCTCTCCGCCAGCCATGGCACCTGAGGACTACATTGCTTCGATTTCAGTCTTTCCAGGGAGTTTTCCGTAATCCAGGGACCCCTGCGTAATTTCGGAAAATAAGTTCGAGGGCCTCCCCTGCAAATGTGTTATTAGGGTTTCTGCTGCAACTTCGAAAATTCGTGAAAAATCGTAGAAAATCAGAAAAATGCAAAACCAATTTTTTTGGGTTTGTGGTGAAGAAACCTATCTTTTCTAGAAAACATATATAGGGTTTTTCTGTACAATTTTTAAATTAAAAATTCAAACTCAGTTTGGAGTATTTTTAGTGTGATTTAAAATATACACATGCTATGAACTTTAATTTTGGATATGTTGCTCTTTATGGCATGTATAGAGCTGGGGCAAAAGTTTGCATGATTTTGATGTATATATTTTCAGTTATGATTTATTTAAGCTTTATGTTAGAATAAGTTTGATGCTTTTTATGGCCCCTTTAATGAACTCTTCTTTGAGCACAAGTGCACCCTAGGGCTTTGTCTTGATGATTAGTACCCCTGGTGTGATGTATGTAATTTTAGGGAATTGTTTAATAGATGTTTTGGATTTAATCTTGTGTAGGAGTTTAAATTCAAAATCTGAAAAATAATTTGAATCTGCAACCATGCTTTGGTCAGAAACTCATTCTTGGCATACATGACCTGTAGGAGAAAGTTGAGATCAAAAAAGTTTATTAAATCTTTTTATATGAATTAATATTGATTTACTAGGCTAAAATTTGTCTTTTTCGTATAAATTAATTTATAAATGATCTTAAGCCAAATTTTGGTTTGAGAGCTTAAATTAAGCATATGTTGCTGTGTGCAAAAGATTAGACTCCTTTGAAGTGTTTTTGATTTAATCTGGTTTGATGGTTGAAAGGCTTGTTTTGAATAATTAAAGAAAGAAATGGAAATTAAAAGTGCTAAACTGTGAAATCATGTTTGTTTCTGTTTTTATCAATTTAAAAACACCCCCTTGCTGTTTGGTGAAGTTAAGTAACTTAAATTGCTTAGATGTGCACACAATCACCATCAAAGTAATGTTTGACACCCTAATAATTTCTGTGAGAAAATAATAATGTTTGGATGAATGTGTCCAACAAGAGTTGGTTGTGTGGTAATTCTCCCACCTTCACCATAATCTAATGCATGTTCATGTAAACATGTAGATCTTCCCGACGGGACGTACACGCTCACCCAGGAGGAGGAGAGAGCAGTTAGTGGAGAGTTGAATCAAGCTAGTGTGCAGCAAGCCCTGGACCAAAGTCCAGAAGAGCCCAAGGCTAGTGTTAGTATTGAGTCAGAGGAAGGCAAGCACCGGTTTCATCTAACCCATGTTTTAAATTAAAATCATGTCCTTTACTTTTCAGCACTTTATGCTTTACTTTGTGCATTTAAGTTTCTGGAGTTGCTTTGAAACCTAGATGCATGATCCTTAGGAATCCTATGCTCTTTTACTAGTATGTTAGGAACGCTAGTGCCATGCTCTAAGGTCACGGTAGAAGTCGAGTAATGACTCATTGCTCGCGAGATATAGGATGCTTATGTTGGAATCACAAGTTGGTTAAATTGACTCGCTCATGTGGTAAGAGCAATGGGTTCGGTCTCGACCGAGTAGCATTGTGCTGGTTTAAGCTATTGAACGTACCAAGTGCTTGTCGGGAATGGGACCGGTAAGCCTAGTACCTTCTGAACCGGGGCGGGATCTTTCTAGCTACCCGCTTGGGATGTGTCTCTGGGCTAGCTACCCGTGGTATAGTGTGTGAGTCCGGACTGGTCGGGTTAGACCCTCCGGATAACCGTGTACCAGAGTTTGTAGTGTCTGATCCTAAACTGTGGGATGTTGGCAACCGCCTGGTTGGGGTAGACACTGCACTTGGTCTACCTTCTTCCGTGTATCTTGGGTTTACCTTGCAAGGATATAAATCGATCGATCGTCGGTCACTCGCCGTTATCTGAGTCGGCTTGACCACTGGCTACCCCATGTTTATTTATGGAACATTTTGGATTAATACTGTTACCTGTTTAATATTATTTGAACAACATGCTTGTTTAGTGCAGGTGCTCACATAGAATGGTTAACATACTAGAAATTGAGCTAAAATCTGAAAATAAGGATCAACTATTAGTCGCTTTTGGCAAAACAAACCCAACAGCCAAAAAGCCTTGCATGTCTAGTTGTATTTTCTTTTATCGGGTAAGTCTTGCTGAGTATTAGTACCCAGCCTTGCTTTATTTGTGGTTTTCAGGTAACTCCATCTGGTCTGGCTCTATTCCAGATGGTTGGGAGCTTGAGTGAGAGAACGATGATGATGAGTGATATGCATGGATGGCCTCCTGTGTGTATCACGCGTTTAGTTTACTTTCCGCTGTTTAAACTCTGAATAACCTTTACTTTTATGTATGAAAAACCTGGTTTGTAATGATGTTGAACTTGTGAACCTTTTATGTAATATAATGTTGTACTCTAGTCCCACCTTCGTGTGGGCTTAGCGCATATCAGCGATCCTGTTGTATGTGATTTACCGGGCTTTACCCAGCGGAAGCGACTTAATAATTCTTTATTATTGCTTAATGGCCATGTGGACCGGCTTAGGCGATAATACGGAATTATTTTGGGCAGTTCTGTCACAACTGGTATCAGAGCGATGATATGCACCAGAGTAATTAAAATACCTTAACAGACTTGTTTTTGGAATGAAAGTTGCCAAGATTAATAATCTTGCTAAAAGAGTTGGACGTTAAGGTCTAATCTAGTCCGAGAGGCCCTAGAAGGGAATTTTTGGGTTCTTTCAGGTGGCTAGTATTCTATGGTGTATTTAGTCTGACTTCCAGCACATTTATTCCTGTCAAAACTTATTTTCTTGCACAACCAAACTAGATGAGCCACGTGTTTTATACGTGTGCTGTTCCGCATCACGGGAATTGCGAGGGTTGATGGAGTGATCCATTCCACGGATCCCATCTTCGTGTCTGTTTATGAGTTGTGTGTCGCCACGTGTTTCATATGTGTGCATTCCGCATGTCGCTCATGCGAGGCAAGGGTACACTCCATTCAAACGGAGGGTGTCCGAGGTTGGACGCTGTCCATGCAGCGGCTTGATGCATGGATACCGTTTCTATAGTGAACGGTAATGAATGGGGACGCTTTTGTGAGTGCTGGCACAAAAGGTCTTGAATATCTGTGATTTTCTGCAGGTACACTAACCACGGTTGTTAGGTACGGTAATTAAGAAACGAATAGCTTCCGACTAGTTATTATAGGGAGAGACGTTTATATATGCCCTGCCACCGGCACCGACTTCGCTTTTGAGCTTAAAAGCTTTGTGAGGAAGTTTAGGACGCTTTTTGCATCATGTAAAAGCTATCAAACCAAAACTGAATGTAATTCATGTGTTGCTTGGTCTCTATTTAATGTGTGTTTCTTAAGGACCAATCTTGCTAGTGTGATTGCTTTGATGAAGTGTTTAAGCAAAAATTGTAACTCGATGCTGTCCGAATTTTCTAAGGTTTATCTAGAAAATTTCTGGCTAGGTGCTCTTCAGGGAAATTGTTCATCACCTAGTTAAGTTTGCTCCCTGAATTGCTCATGATTTTAGGATGCTTAAAACTGCAGTTAGGATTAAAATTGCTAGACAAGGTCATGCTGAAATGCTGACAAAATCCTGAGTTAGGCAGAAAACTCGAATTTTTACCTATAGTTCCAAAAAGAACTTGACCAGAGAATCTAAACCAAAAATGTTTCTTACATAGCATACTTTGTGTTGTCAAAATCTCATGGTCCTCGGGTTCTTAATCTTTGAGATATGATCTTTTTAGTGAAGTGTTGCTCTGCTGAAATTTCTGGGCAACAACACTCTGAAAATGGACCTTTTGCACCCTTTTCCAATCTGACTTGATTCGACCTTTGAATACCAAAAATGCTCTTTAGGTATCTATCTACCTCCTGTAGAAATCTCAAGGTCACTAGATTTTTAGTTTGGGAATTATGCCCAAAACTTTAGGTCTCTGTCCTGCTGAATTTCAGAACTAGTGATCTCTGAAATTCAAATTTTTAGGTCGTCTTCCTTTAGGGTATAGAGAAAACCTTGAATACCAAAATGGTCCATAATTTTGTGATGGAAATGCTCACAAAATTTCAGCACCTATGCATGTGTTTATGGAAAGATATCGAATTTTTAGTAAGCCCCTGTTTGCTGTAAAAACTGCTAGACAGAGCTTTGATAACGAACCTTTCAACCCCAGTAAAAGTTAAATCTGTTCTGGAGTTGAATACCAAAGTTGAAGCTTATGAATTTCTACACATGCTGACCAAAACTCAGAAAGTTTCGACACTTGAGCTGAAAGATATGGAATTTTTAGTGACCCTCGGCCTGCTATCCAACAGCTCTGACAGCAAAGCGATATCTGAATTTTCGGGTAGGATAGCCTCAACTTTATCTCTAAGTTGAATACCAATCTTGGAAGGCACGAGATTTTACATCCCTTGCCAAAAGATGATGATATTTAGGTGGTGGAAGAATGCTCCACATATGTTTTTGAAGCTTTTATCCACAAATGAACACAATCAGTGCAAGATCCATCTATCTCCATCTTCTCTTAGAATGGTTTCTAATAGAAGCATACCCATATCCTTGCCGAGTCAAGTGGAACCCAGTTGCACTCTCCTGATTGTTGATACATCTTTTCTTCAATTTAAAGGCGATCCACCAACTTCCTGTGGTTATGTAAAGGTGATCGCTCCACTTCTTTGCATCAATATCCTTACATTGATCACTATAAACTTTCAGCCCTCCTTATGCTTGCTCACAAACCAATAAAAGAAAACATGGCTACAAGGCATCAAAAATCTGTTGGTAAGCACATGAGCATCATCACCGCATGCATATCTTGCAACCTTAATGACATGAATCATGAGCATGGAAAATGCATTGCACAACATGGGCATTTGGGACATTGGATGAACTAACATGCATATGTCCTGACAGTTTCCCATCTTTCTAATCTATCGCCCTTTTTGCTGGTGATGTTGTTGTTCCATAAACGAAGGTGTCGCGACGAAACCTAGGGTATCATGTGTGCTGCAGCCATGTGATTACTACTAGGAGCACGCTAGGTATCTTGGTTTTTGAGAATGCGACTCACCGCACCTATTACTTCTCGACTTTATGTTTATCCTCTCTACCTTGACTAAACTCATGGGTGAAGCAAGTCATGCTTACACTGCATCATGAGCACCATGCTGCATGAGCATATGCATCAACGCATTTCATCAACATATGCATCATCATGTGTGCACGACATCATGCACGCATCGTGTGCATCACTCATTATGCATCATTACATAAGCACCATAAGTTCATGTGCATAAGCATCATATGCTCATGTGCATATACATCATACTATATGCACCTCATCATAAGCATCATTATGTGCACCATTCCACTGATGCACAACTCATCTATATGCATTAATATTGCAAGCATGTCTCATTGGTGCACCACATATCCAGATAAAAGTCATTGGACCACTAATGGGAGGAAGGATGCTGCTAATACTCATAAAATAAGTAACGTGTGAGCAAGCTAGTCTGAAATTCCTGTACTAGCTTGTCCTTTCGTATGTTTCACACTAAATATCTGTAAGAACTCCTGGTAACGGCTCTCTATGACTTTATCATCCTTAACTATTCTTATGAGCTAACATCCGATCTACGATGGTAGAACCCTTAATCCATCATCGAACCCTTGTTCCTCTCCAAAAGTTCTTCTCTTGGCAATCTTAGTATGGTCAATTGCTAAGATTCTCATTCCTTATAGAGATCCTTGTGAAAACTTTTCAACTCGGTCATCTTTCGTTTAATCACAACAGTTCGCCCGATATCAACTCAACCGAGTTAAGGTGAAGGTGTATATTTTTCATGAGCAATCAAGGTTCTCCATGGATACGAAAGGAATCAGCATTCTATTGGATGACCTGGATGACGATCTCCACAAGAGAAAATCCCCTAAAACCCATGAGGACCAGGAGCGTCCCAGTGGTCGATGGATGACCGCTCCTCAGTGATGAGTGATTGACAACGGGTGTTGGACTGACTCTTGGCTTAGTGCGCAGGTGTAGGCTGCGGCCTAGTTCGTGTTGTTGCAGGTGAAGAACGGGCGCGAAAGGTCTTCAGCCTTGAGGGGCCTCCGGGAGATGGAGAGACAAGTAGGCTCGGTTCGAGGGACCCGGTGGACAGCGGGACTGGGTGCGGGCCACATGGTGGCGACACAAGCAAGACGAAGTCATGGACAAGTGAGCCGGTGCACGGTGGCGGTCAAGTCAAGTGGTTTGGCGGGAGGCCGGACCGGGCACGCGGGGTTTGGTGGTTTGCCCACAAGACCACCGGCGGACGGTTTCTTGGTTTGGGCCTCAAAACCAAGTCCGAGGGCCCAACACGACAGAGACGGGATCCGGGCGTGTCGGGAAGCTTCGAGGCGGAGGACACGCGGCGGGATCGCATGGCTTGCGTCGGGAGGACGCGGGGTGCGGCAAAGGCGTGGCCGTCTGATGGGAAGACCCACAAACATTACCAAAATGCCCCTACGTGGGTTGTATCGCCAGTAGTTAAGTTAGGGGTAGTCGAGTCATTTACCACTCCGGCGGGACCTGATATATAAGCCATGGGTGTGTGTTGATGGCTCTCTCTCTCCGCGACTTAGGGTTTCATTTCCCACCTTCTCTTTCTCATTTTCGTAGCTATTTTCCTTCCTATTTTCTCTAGGCTAGCATGAGAGCTTCATGTGAGATTTGTTGAGAGGGATGGATGCTAGGGCGGCATGCTAGACCTTGTGAATCTTTCCTGGTTTGTATAGAAGATTCGGGGTTGTTTTTCGTGGCTTTTTGTGCTTATTTTCGTGCCTTTGTTCCCGGTGTGATTCCGCGGATTTGAGTGAGTTTCTTCCCGGATTTCTTTGAGGGAAACATGGATAGATGTCTTGTGCATCTTTGTGCTTGATCTTGTGCCCTCAAACGCCGGAAACTACTCCGATTCGTGAGTTTTCGTTCGGTGCTCTAGCTTTTGGTGGTGCTCAAAGGATTCGCGATTCCCGGTGATTTAGGGAGTTAGGAGGCAAGATTTTTGGGCTATAGCATCCTTGTGTGACGCTTTTCAAGTACCCAAACCCTTGTCTCCACAAGCTTCAACCGTTTGGGAAATCCGATGATGATTTGGGGGAGTTGACTTTCGGGGGTCGGGCTATTTCTCGCTCTGTCCGCACCGGCGGACGATCCGCGAGGAGGTCGCGGACGGTCCGCGTGGCTCCAGTTCATCCCGTGTTCTTCGTGTTCTTGCTCGTCCTTCGTTTCGATCCGTCGCGATTTTGGTTTTTGGTTGGACGGAGTTTCGGACGGTCCGTGGTGTCAGGCGGACGGTCCGCGGGTGCTTGGCGGACGGTCCGCGTGCTCCCCGCGGACGGTCCGTGGCACGGGGGTGGCTTTGGGTCGTTCTGTGTAAATTAACGGACGGTCCGCGGCTAAGTCCGGACGGTCCGCGGCTCGGGTGCGGACGGTCCGCGATACCCGGCCGGACGGTCCGCGCGGCTCTTGCGGACGGTCCGCCCCTCCGCGCGGACGGTCCGCCGCAGCCCGTGTGCTTTGTTTCTTGGTTCGATTCCCTCCTCCCTTTCTAGTGCTTCCGCGTGTGCTTTGAGGAATCGTTCCTAAGGCTAGAGGTCGATCCATAACCTCGTGGTCTTGGCGATTGGTGCGTGATTCGATCCATCGCTTGTGTGTGACCGGGATTTGAGTAGTAGGACCTAGGCCGGGTTCTTTGGAAAGAATTTTTACCGGCTCCTATTCACTCCCCCCCTCTCTAGTCGCCATCTGATCCTTCAATTGGTATCAGAGCTTGGTGCCGGATTCCTTGCGACTTTGACAAGTCCCGAATCCTAAGATGGCGTACGTTGAGCGGGGCGGTCCGCCGCACTTCGATGGCAAGGGTTACCACAAGTGGGCGGCTCGTATGATGATTTTTCTTCGAGGAAAGCTCGTTGGATTTTATTGTGCTTGACAAGACCTATGCTATTCCGGTCAACATCCATACTCTTATGGTGACCGATGCCGATGCCAAGGCCAAGTATGAGGCTAATGCAAAAGCCGTTGATCACTTGTGCCGGAGCTTGTGTGATCCGAGTTTGAGCGTGTTCGCCATTTGAATCTTGCTTGGCAAATTTGGGAAAAGTTGTTGGTTGCTCACGGTGGTGATAACCATGTGAAGGCTCGCCTCTTTGTCTCTTACCGGATGCAATATGAGAATTTCACTCCACTTCCTGTTAGGGCATTGAATGGAAGTTTCGAGAGGTTCACCGCCATCGTGAACAACATGAAGGCTAATGTTGAGGATTTTCCGTACTCCGAGCATGATCAGGCTTTGAAGCTCTTGCATGTCTTGGATCCAAATGTTTGGGGTGCTAAGGTTGAGGCCATCAAGGAGTTTGGGAATTATTTGACTATTGAGTTGGATGACCTCTTTTCTAAGCTCAAGTCGGCTGAGGTTGACAGGAAGTTGCTATCCAAGCATGAGGGCTCGACTGACCATAGTCTTGCTCTTGTGGGAGGATCAAAGGGCAAATCTAACCCTTCCTGTCGACAGTTTTCTTTGTCCTCTCTTATGTCCATTCCAGATGAGGAGTTTGATGTGCTGGGCGAGGAGGAGCTGGCTTTGCTCTCAAGAAGGTTTGAACGACTACACGAGAGTCGGAGGAACGCAAGGCGGAGCTCAGGGACGTGCTACAAGTGTGGCAAGCGTGGCCACTTCATCGCTGAGTGCCCGGAAGCAGAGGAGAACAAGTACAAGGTGAACGAGTACAAGGCGCACCCGAGGCGTGAAGACAAGTACTCATCCAAGGGCAAGCACTTCAACAAGTCCAAGAGCAAGGACAAGGACAAGCGGCGACCGAGCAAGAGCACCTACAAGAAGAACAAGGCAAGAGCGATGGTGGCCGGTGCGAGCGACGTCGACTCAAGCTCAAGCGAGGAACAGTCAAGCTCAAGCAGCGAAGATGAAGACGCCGGGAGGCGCAATGGCAAGAAGAGTGCAAGCCGGAACCTCAGCGGGCTGAGCTGTGTGGCGCTTGAGGGCTTTTGTGGCATGGCCCATAGCTCAAGCAGCAAGAAGAGCGAGAAGGAAGACAGCAACTCCGACTCTGAGGATGAGGTAAACCGTGACCCCGACTCTTTGCTTGCTGAGATTGCTAGGTTGAATGGCTTGCTTGATAATCGTGATAGTGTGCTGAGAGATGCCAAAAAGATGAGGAAAGATCTTAGGGCTCAGCTTGAGAATGCTAGTGAGAAAGTAGGAGAGTTAGAGTCAAAATTGCTTGAATTGAAACTTGAGAATGACTCTTTGAAACTTGCTCCTACTACTCCTGATGATGTTGAATGTGTTGAATGTGATGCTTGGTTGAATGAGATCAAAATGCTTAATGAGAAGAATGCTTCTATTTTGTCTCAACTAGATGCTCTTAGGACTGAACATGATGAGCTTAAGGCTAGACCTACTTTGCTTGGTGCTAGCAAATCATGTCCTACTATGCATGCTAAGCTTGTCGATGCTCGTTCTACCATTAGTTCTTTGGAAGCATCTTTGAAATCTCCTGTTGCAAATGCATGTTCTAGCTGTGATGAAGTCACTTTGCGTAATCTTGAACTTACTTCCCGTTTGGATGTCATCTATGAGGAGAATGACTATTTGAGGAAGGTGTTGGGTTGGTTGTACGGGCGGGAACCTCAATTGAAAATCATGATCGAGGAGTTCAAGAGAGCCGATGGTCGTGGTTTGGGGTTTGAGAAGTTGGGTGAGAAAGTGGGAGAGAACAGTGGGGAGAGTGTGTACGAGAAGTGTGTTGAGTCTAACCCCGGGTTTGAGGTGATCGGAGAGATCCAAGTCCCACTCCCAAAAGCACCCAAGAACTCTTTCGCACCAAAGCCCAACCACCTTTGCAACAAGCTTGACACAACCCAAGATCCACCCAAATTCCCACCTAAGACAAATGATTTCCAGAAACCAGTGAAGTTTGTGGGTGAGAAGGGTGAGAAGCCTAGAGAGAAGCCAGAGCCAAAATCAAAACCCATCCCCTTCAGGTGTGAGTATTGTGGCAAGGAGAGGCATCTTGCGAGTTTTGCTACAAGAGGAAGAGGGATGAGAGGCTTGCTAGGGAGCAAGCGAACCGGGACGGTATCACCGGTCTCGCGGTATTCCCGAGCCTAGAGTGCCACTTCCACGGGGTGTGGGAAGTGTGAGGAGTGTTGGCGGGGTTCCCACGGAGAGGTGGTGGTGAGAGGTTTGTCGGGAGGGATGATGGTGTGCGTGCTTGGTGAGAGGTTTGGTCGGGCTCGTGGTGGTTTTGCCGGACGTCCTCCTACTCGTCCTCGGTATGGGTTTAGGGGAGATGATCGCGGCTTTGGGTTCCGGAGGAACTACGGACCACGTTTTCCCCCTCGTGGTGCTCGTACTCCTCCCATGGGACATGGGAAGTTTGGTGGCAAGGGAGTGATGTTTGCTAACCCCTCTTTTGAGCGAGATGGCTCGACACTGGTTTAACTTTCTCTGTGCTAACCCCAGTGTCGAGTCGCTAGCTCACTCTCGTTCTTGTTTCTGACTACAGGCAGGAGGCTTGGAGAACATTTGGTTGATCGACTCCGGGTGTTCTCGACACATGACCGGAGATAAGAAGTGGTTCTCCAGCCTCACCCCAGTGAAGGAAAAGATGTACATCACATTTGGGGACAATGGACGAGGTAGGGTGCTTTCAGAGGGTGTTGTGCATGTGAGTGACAAGGTAACGTTGAAGAGAGTGGCTCTTGTGAAGTCTTTGGGTTTTAATTTGCTTTCGGTTTCTCAGCTGCTTGATGAGGGTTTTGAGGTGCGTTTCAAGTCTGGCGAGTCTCGTTTGCTTGATTCTCGAGGTGATCTTGTCTGTATGATCATCCCCGAGGGTCAGATTTTCAGGGCTGATTTCTCTCGTTCTTTGGGTCCTGCTCGCTGTTTGATGGCCGGTCCTTCTTCTGATTTGTGGAAATGGCATAGGCGGTTGGGACACTTGAGCTTTGATTTGGTTTCCCGCTTGAGTGGTCTTGACCTTGTCCGAGGATTGCCGAAGTTGAAGCTTGAGAAGGATTTGGTTTGTGCTCCGTGTAGGCATGGTAAGATGGTAGCCACTCCCCATCCACCCCTGACCGATGTCATGACCGAGCGTCCGACGGAGCCGTTGCATATGGACCTTGTTGGGCCAGCTCGAGTTCGCTCGGTGGGTGGGAAGTGGTATGTCCTTGTTGTGGTGGACGATTACTCTCGCTATGCCTGGGTGTTCTTCTTGGAGGATAAGAGTGAGACTTTTGGTTTTGTTCGAGATCCGATCGTGAGGTTGAAAAACGAGAGGCATGGAAATGCTATTCGAGCTATCCGCAAGTGATAATGGCTGCGAGTTCAAGAACTCTCGTTTTGATGCCTTTTGTCGTGATCTAGGTCTTGAACATCAGTATTCGACCCCTTATGTGCCCCCTCAAAATGGAGTCGTGGAAAGGAAAAATCGGACTCTTTGTGAGATGGCTAGGACGATGCTCGATGAGCACAGGACTCCTAGGAGGTTTTGGGCTGAGGCGGTCAATACAGCTTGCCATGTTTCCAACCGGATTTGTTGAGAGCTTTCAAGAAGAAGACTTGTTATGAGCTTATGCATGGTCGGGCACCCAAGGTGAGTCACTTCCGAGTTTTTGGCTGCAAGTGCTTTATTTTGAAGAAGGGAAAACTCGACAAGTTTGAGGCTAGGTCTAGTGATGGTATTTTCTTTGGATATGCTAACCACTCTAGAGCCTATAGGGTGCTTAACCTTGAGACTAAAAAAATCATGGAGACTTGCGAGGTGACCTTCGACGAGACAATGCCATGTACCTCTCTTGGTTTTGAATGTGCGAGGTGATGAAGAGATGGCCGAGGACCTCTTTGAGGAGGAGAAAGATGAAGATGGAGATGATGATGGGGAGAACCATGCGCCGAAGCCGAGCATGTACCCACTACTTCCCCTACGACCACTTTGGAGCATGGACCGTCTACTTCATGGACAACGACGGTGCAACAAGAGGACCGGGCGAGAGAAGGCTCGAAGTTGAGGGGGGAGGTAGTCTCGAGGCGTGAGGCTCCCCGGCGGATTCAAGAAGTGCATCCCCGTCGAAGATCATTGGGAACATCGATGAACGCACTACACGGTCGAGGTCCAGGAATTCCTCTCATTTTGCTCATGCTGCTTTTGTTGCTACTTTTGAGCCCAAGGACATTGGACATGCTTTATCTGATGCAAACTGGGTCAATTCTATGCATGAGGAGTTGGAAAACTTTGAGAGGAACCAAGTGTGGGAGTTAGTTGAACCACCTCCAAATTATCATCTTATAGGAACCAAACGGGTTTGGAAGAACAAAGAGGGTGAGAATGGGATGGTTGTGAGGAACAAGTCCAGACTTGTTGCTCAGGGGTTTAGTCAGAAGGAGGGGATCGACTATGAGGAGACCTTTGCTCCTGTGGCCCGTCTTGAGGCAATTTGGATCCTTCTAGCCTTGGCCGTGGCTAAAGGGTTCAAGTTGTTTCAGATGGACGTGAAGAGTGCTTTTCTGAATGGGGTCATAGAGGAGGAGGTGTATGTGAAGCGACCACCCGGGTTTGAGAGCGAGTTGTACCCACACGGGGTATACGGGTTGAAAAGGGCTCGTATGGGTTGAAACGGGCGCCCGTGCTTGGTATAGGAGATTGAGAGGTTTTCTTTTGAGCGAGAGGGTTTGTGATGGGTACCGTGGATAGAACCCCGTTTCTCCTCAAGCATGGAAATGACTTGTTGATTGTGCGGATATACGTGGATGATATTGTCTTTGGTGGCTCGTCACATAACCTTGTTGCCAAGTTTGCGGATGAGATGAGCGGGGAGTTCGAGATGAGCATGATGGGCGAGTTGCGGTATTTTCTCGGGGCCGCGAGATCAAGAAAGTGAAGGACGGTACATTTGTGCACCAAACCAAGTACACGAAAGACATGCCGAGGAAGTTCCGGATGCAAGATGTGAAGCCGATGTCGACTCCCATGGGGAGTACGGCAACTTTGGATGCGGATGAGGACGGAGAACCGGTGGACCGGCGGGAGTACGGGAGCATGATCGGCTCCCTCCTCTACTTGACGGCGACGAGTCCGGACATACGGTTCGACGCATGTGTCCGTGCGCTCGTTTTCGGGCTTCGCCGAGGACATCACATCGACGGGCCGTCAAGAGGATTTTCGTGTACCTACGGACCCCCCTCGGTCTTGGCCTTTGGTATTCTTCCTCCTCGACTCTGTCTCTTCATGGTTTTTCCGATGCGGATTTTGCTGGTTGTCGAGTCGAGAGGAAGTCTACTTCTGGTACTTGTCAGTTTCTTGGTCCTTCGTTGGTCTCATGGTCTTCCCGCAAGCAGTCTAGTGTAGCTCAGTCTACCACAGAGGCGGAGTATGTTGCTGCCGCTAGCTGTTGCTCCCAGTTGTTGTGGATTTCATACACTTTGAGAGACTTTGGTGAGGAGTGCACCCAGATCCCACTTCTTTGTGATAGCACCAGTGCCATAAGCGTAGCCAAAAACCCAGTGCTTCACTCCAGAACCAAACACATAGAGGTGAGGTATCATTTCCTGAGGGACAATGTGGAGAAAGGAACCATTGTTTTGAGCCATGTCCCTACCCAAGATCAGCTAGCCGACATTTTTACAAAGCCTCTCGACCAAGCTACATTTGTGCGCTTGCGGGGGGAACTTGGGGTTTGTTGCCCTTTCTAGTTGATTCTTGGGGGATTTCCTTTTTGTACCATATGTATCATACCATGTTTACTTTGATGTATATACATGCTTTGTTTGATGTACAAACCATGGTAGGATAGCCATCTTGTCATATATCATGTTGCATTTGTGTCATATTGCATTTTAGGATGATGAGCTTCTTCCATATGCCATATTTGAGTCTCTTTGGCTATTTGTGAGATATTGGTTATATGTGTGGAGAAATGGTGCTGTGAGGCTATGCTCTTGGAATATTTGAGATATATGTGTGGTGAGCTAGCCCCTTTTGAAATAAATGCTTAACTTGACTAATTTTTGATGAAAAATGCTCCACTCGTGTGTAGTTGTTTATCCATGTCACAGTTTGGTCTAAATGTGCTTTTCATGCTTAGATTGTGCTTGGATGCCTTGTTCTTGCATTTGGGCCAAAGGCCCGATATCATTGTGAATGTTTAGCCTATGTTGCATTCATGGGGGAGCATAAGCTTCTTTTTGCCGCAAAGGCACTTCATGTACCATGAAATGAATTAATCTTGAAAAGAAGTGTACAATGCTTGAAAAATGCTCCTTCCATCATGTCTGTGCTTACAATGTCTTATCTTTCACATATGGGTGCAAAACATGTTGCATGATGTTCACCAGTGGAGAAGTCTCCCCGAAGTGGACACATGGCTCATGAGCTTTGACATGACATGCTTTGCTTTATGGGTGTTTGCCATGATCTTTTGCTGAGAATTTGATATCCTTGTATGATCTTTGAATGGTATGCATGTTTGTGGCTCAAGTGTGACATGGATAGGCCTTTACATGTGAAGCGAGCCTTCTTTTGGTAAAATTGCTTAAATCTGAAAATTTTGCTTTGTCACATGCTTGTATTTTCATATATTACTTGTGGCAATGCTTTGACTATGCTATGATTCATGGGTGTGATCTTTGTCTCATTTTTAGCCTTTGACTCTAGATTTGGCCTATTTGAGAAGCTCATGTAGATGTTTATATGCTTTGCTTTGCATTTCTGCATTTTCACCTTGATTCATACATTGTCAACAAGGGGGAGAAAAGGTGAGCTTAATGAAAATTCAGAAAACGGTGAGCTGAAATTTGGAAGTGTGCATCCACATGTTCAGAGGGAGGCATTTGTTCAGGGGGAGCTTTCTTGCTGTTTTCGGTGTGGATTTTGTGCTTTGCTTGGCTTGTGACCTTTCTTTGCCTTTCTTTGGTTTTGGTCATGAGTTGAGCTTCTTTGTTTTTCTTCTTCTTTCTTTTCTCTTTTACTCTGAATTTCATTTCGCGTTGTGTGTTGTCAATGCACTCATCAAGGGGGAGATTGAGGACCAGGAGCGTCCCGGTGGTCGATGGATGACCGCTCCTCGGTGATGAGTGATTGACAACGGGTGTTGGACCGACTCTTGGCTTAGTGCGCGAGGTGTAGGCCGCGGCCTAGTTCGTGTTGTTGCGGGTGAAGAACGGGCGCGAAAGGTCTTCGACCTTGAGGGGCCTCCGGGAGATGGAGAGACAAGTAGGCTCGGTTCGAGGGACCCGGTGGACGGCGGGGGCGCGGGTGCGGGCCACATGGTGGCGACACAAGCAAGACGAAGTCATGAACAAGTGAGCGGTGCACGGTGGCGGTCAAGTCAAGTGGTTTGGCGGGAGGCCGGACCGGGCACGCGGGGTTTGGTGGTTTGCCCACAAGACCACCGGCGGACGGTTTCTTGGTTTGGGCCTCAAAACCAAGTCCGAGGGCCCAACACGACGGGAGACGGGATCCGGGCGTGTCGGGAAGCTTCGAGGCGGAGGACACGCGGCGGGATCGCATGGCTTGCGTCGGGAGGACGCGGGGTGCGGCAAAGGCGTGGCCGTCTGATGGGAAGACCCACAAACATTACCAAAATGCCCCTACGTGGGTTGTATCGCCAGTAGTTAAGTTAGGGGTAGTCGAGTCATTTACCACTCCGACGGGACTCGATATATAAGCCATGGGTGTGTGTTGATGGCTCTCTCTCTCCGCGACTTAGGGTTTCATTTCCCACCTTCTCTTTCTCATTTTCGTAGCTATTTTCCTTCCTATTTTCTCTAGGCTAGCATGAGAGCTTCATGTGAGATTTGTTGAGAGGGATGGATGCTAGGGCGGCATGCTAGACCTTGTGAATCTTTCCTGGTTTGTATAGAAGATTCGGGGTTGTTTTTCGTGGCTTTTTGTGCTTATTTTCGTGCCTTTGTTCCCGGTGTGATTCCGCGGATTTGAGTGAGTTTCTTCCTGGATTTCTTTGAGGGAAACATGGATAGATGTCTTGTGCATCTTTGTGCTTGATCTTGTGCCCTCAAACGCCGGGAAACTACTCCGATTCGTGAGTTTTCGTTCGGTGCTCTAGCTTTTGGTGGTGCTCAAAGGATTCGCGATTCCCGGTGATTTAGGGAGTTAGGAGGCAAGATTTTTGGGCTATAGCATCCTTGTGTGACGCTTTTCAAGTACCCAAACCCTTGTCTCCATAGCTTCAACCGTTTGGGAAATCCGATGATGATTTGGGGGAGTTGACTTTCGGGGTCGGGCTGTTTCTGCTCTGTCCGCACCTGGCGGACAGTCCGCGAGGAGGTCGCGGACGGTCCGCGTGGCTCCAGTTCATCCCGTGTTCTTCGTGTTCTTGCTCGTCCTTCGTTTCGATCCGTCGCGATTTTGGTTTTTGGTTGGACGGAGTTTCGGACGGTCCGTGGTGTCAGGCGGACGGTCCGCGGGTGCTTGGCGGACGGTCCGCGTGCTCCCCGCGGACGGTCCGTGGCACGGGGGTGGCTTTGGGTCGTTCGTGTAAATTAACGGACGGTCCGCGGCTAAGTCCGGACGGTCCGCGGCTCGGGTGCGGACGGTCCGCGATACCCGGCCGGACGGTCCGCGCGGCTCTTGCGGACGGTCCGCCCCTCCTGCGCGGACGGTCCGCCAGAGCCTGTGTGCTTTGTTTCTTGGTTCGATTCCCTCCTCCCTTTCTAGTGCTTCCGCGTGTGCTTTGAGGAATCGTTCCTAAGGCTAGAGGTCGATCCATAACCTCGTGGTCTTGGCGATTGGTGCGTGATTCGATCCATCGCTTGTGTGTGACCGGGATTTGAGTAGTAGGACCTAGGCCGGGTTCTTTGGAAAGAATTTTTACCGGCTCCTATTCACTCCCCCCCTCTCTAGTCGCCATCTGATCCTTCAACCCACAACTGAATACTAACGATCTTTGGACTGCCTACACATCCGTGTTCCATCGACTCTGTGCCACCCCATTACTGCCGTGTTTCACTATAGCGGTCAGTGCTGTATTAATCTACTGGTCCTGTCTCTAACGCCAAGCGTGCCATCATTACTGTGCTGTGGCGACCATCAGTAAAGAGGGGAGTATCGATCATTGATTCTCGACCACCCTTTGTAGAACATGGATAATGGCTCCTTTCTTAAAAACAAACCCCTGAGTTCTCTAACTTTCTAACCTGTTGATATGCTTGTGTATCAATAACTACTATACTCGGACTTTTGTACTCTTAGGGAGTCTAATGGGATTGTCATGAACTTTCAGGGAAATGGAATCCACCACAGGAGATCCGGTCAATCTTCGACCCAATGAGATGCTCCCATCTCTTCCACCAACACAGGAGGTGGTGGATATCTTTGCCAACACCATGAAAATTTTGGAGGGCCAAAATTTGGTGTTAAGCCAACTAGTGCAAAATGTCATCCATAATCGTTATCAAGGGCTATCGCAAACTAGTCTATCCGACAGTCTTTCCCAAGCAATATCAGAATCTATTATGGAGCAAGTCTATCTATTCAATCTATTGATGAATCATGAAGCTCGAATCAACAGAACCAAGATTCCAATCAGCAACTCCTAGATTCACTCATGTTACCATCTCAACTTCCTATGGACCTTAGGGAGGAAGAAAGAAGGAGTAAGAGTCACAAGCGAGATTTGCCAAAGATTGATTTAAATGGATGGGAAATTACATGCACCGAACTTCCCTCCCGTGAGAAAAAGCCAAGCAACCCAGCTAGTGTTGTGGATCAGCCCATCAAAACCCAGTGGGTCCCAAGGTCCAATACACCTGTAGCGAACATGGCCTCACATGCCATTAGTTCGTAGTTTGATTTTGGTGATTCATGACAACATGATCATTGGGACTAACCATATTGTTTGAGCATGTCTTTGTAGACATTTCTAGGTCCCAAGGATGCAAGGAAACCCCATGCAAAAATGCCAAAACAAAGGGTCAAAACCGAGCAAAAAATGGAAAAGCAAAGACACCGTCGGATGAACCGACGGTCCCTCAAATACAAGCGTCGGTGCAATCGTCAGACGAGTTGGTACACAGGGTGAAACCCTAGGTACCGTC
Organism: Cenchrus americanus; assembly: GCA_947561735.1. NCBI lineage: Eukaryota > Viridiplantae > Streptophyta > Magnoliopsida > Poales > Poaceae > Cenchrus > Cenchrus americanus. Next base: position 145,396,906 of record OX387239.1, on the reverse strand, counting down.
GGATGAACCGACGGTCCAGTTTTACATGCGTCGGACGAGTTGCGAGAGGAAGAGCAAGGAAGGCGAGTAGCACCGGATGATCCGACGGTCCGAGTGGGGACCCCGTCGGTCTATCCGACGCTCGGTTTGAATCAAGACGAGAGACGCGCCAAGACGAAGCCTTCAGACCGGATGATCCGACGCCTTGGTTAAGGCACGGCGTCGGTCTATCCGACGGTCCGTTGGAAGCTAACGATGCACCGAGCACCCGGACGCAAGGCCTTCGGCACGCGGATGATCCGACGTAGCGTCGGAGCATAGCGTCGGAGCGGTTGTGTCGAGAGAACCTCAACGGCTACGTGACGTGGGAGGGGCACCGGATGAACCGACGCCCGGAAAAGCATAGCGTCGGATCATCCGACGGTACCTTTTTCGGTGGACGTTAGCCAACGGCTAGTTTGATGCCTTGGGCTATTTATACCCCCTCCACTCACTCATTTGAGGTTGCTTGGATTGTGTGGAAGTGCGAGAGGAGTTCAAGACACATTCAAGATCATATCCAATCCATCCAAGTGCTTAATTGCTCATTCTTAGACTAGTGCATGCTTTGTGTATGTGCTTAGTGCTAGGCTTAGCTTAGAGCCGAGTGAGTGCAAGGTTGTGCCAACCTTGTGAGGTGATTCTTGAGTGAATCCGGTTGTACAAGGTTCGCCGGAAGCCTTGGGGCCTAAGTGGCTCACCGGCAATCGTCATCGACCCTCCGGCTTGGTGTGGAGCGGCGAGGACACTTTGTGCGGGGGACGTGGAGACCCCCTTCCTTGGTGGAGAAGCTCCTTAGTGGAGGCGGCATCAAGGTGACCAAGGGAGCTTGACAAGTGCCTAAGTGGCTAGCCTTTGTGGCAAGTCAAGTTGGTGCTCTTGGGAGAGACTTGGTGGCCAGGGAAGCAATACTCTTGTGTGAGTGCTTCAACAACGTGGACTAGGGGTGGCTTAGTGCCTACCGATACCACGGGATAAATCGCGTGTCAAGAGTTTGCTTCCTCTCATCCCCTTTACGTTTCCGCATTTACTCTATTGCAATCTTTGCTTGCCTCTACATTCCTAGAGTAGTATCATGCTAGGATTGGCTATAGGTTGCAAACCTTCTTTTGGGATGGGAGTTTTACACTAGAACAACCGTAGTTGCACATATAGATAGTATGTTCTAGTTTACCTTTGAGAAAAAGTAGTGAAGCCATAGGCTAAGTTTTTAAGTTGCCTAATTCACCCCCTCCCCCTCTTAGGCTAACGGGCATCCGATTCCTTACAAGTGGTATCAGAGCCGGGACTCACTTCCTTCACAAGGATACACCAATTCGATTGGTAAATTGTGAAAACCGGCTCATTGGAACGGTCGAGGCTTCACCGCCTAGTGAGTTGCTCTATAGAGGGATGAAAGGGGTGGATACCTTAGGTTTGGCTCCACATTTCGATGGCACGGGCTATCCTCGGTGGAAGGTTCTCATGGAGGCCTATCTCCAAGCAAGGGACCTTGATGTTTGGAGAGTCACCGATGAGGGTATGAAAAATGGTACTAGGAAGGAAAAGCAATTTGATGTAATTGCTAAGAGTATCATTTTGTCCTCACTAGATGTAGGCGTTTTCAATAGAGTTTTTACTTGTGAAAATGCTCATGAGCTATGGAAAACCATCAAGGAGCAAAATGAGGGTTCAAAAGAAGTTGCTAATGAACGCTACGGTTGTCTCCTTGAGGAATTCAATAGCTTCAAGCAACTTGCTAATGAAAATGCCGAATCTATGTACTCACGCCTAAATGTGCTTGTCAATGAGATTAATGCCTTAGGTGTGAAGGACATCACGGACTTGAACATCAACCGCAAGATCCTACAAAGTCTCCGAAAGCCCGACTATGACTTGGTGAAAGCAATCATCTACGAGAAGAAGCTCGAAGATTTGAAGCCATCGCATATCTTGAGCAAGATCATGGCACATGAGCTTCAACTAATGCCCAAGTCAAAGAAGGCGACCCAAGAAAAGCCCCAAGAACCATCTTCTCCAACCACAAGCCATGCTCTCTCAAGCCGAGCAAGAGAAAATGTTGAGTAGGATGGCTACTCGTGGAAGCTCAAGCGAAGATGATGGTGATGATGGTGATAATGAAGATTCCTCAAGTGATGAAGAGGTTGAATCTATGGTGGCCGAGTACGTGAAGAAGATCTTCAAGTATGTGAAGAAAGTCAACATGTACGGCTACAACATCCACTTGAGAGAAGGGCGCCATCATCAACACATCAAGTTCACCAAGATTGAGCACAAGCCCAAAAGGAAGGTGGTCAAGGAGAGAAGACCAAGGCAAGAAGCAACCTTCGCCGTCCGCGAGTGGACAAGTGGTGGATCAAGTTCTTCTAGCTCAAGCGATGAATCAAGAAAGAACTTCACCACCCGCTTCATGCAAGGTCCTTCATCATCACACATGTGCCTTATGGCCAAAGGTATGGAAAGCAATGTAAGTGATGACGAATCCGACACCACCTCTCTCAATGATCTTGTTGAGCTAATCCATGAGCAAAAAGGAATGCTTGAACAACAAGCTAATGAAATTAAAGAACTCAATGCTCTCAATGATCTTAGTGACACCCTTGCTACAAATTATGAACATTTGTTGTGCAAATTCAAATTGCTTAGCAAGGAGTGTGATGAGCTAAAATCTAAGCTTGAGAGCAATGAGACTAAAACAAGTAATTCCTTTAAGCTTGATGAAACATCTATCCCTTGTGCAATTCCTATCTCCAAGGTAGATGCTTCAACTTCTTGCATTGATTTAATTGATGAATCTTGCTCACCATCTTGCCATGAGAATGTTGTTGTAGAATCATGTGATTGTCTCATAGGCAAGGAAAATGATGAGCTCAAGCAAGAAGTGAAATGGCTCCGAGAGAGGTTGGCAAACTTGATGGGCAAGGGCAAGAATGATGAAGAACAAGTGGACATCTCTCAAGACATGAAGAGCCAAGTCCAACCTTCTCAAGATAACCGTGATCCCATGGTGAAGAAGCTTGAGAAGGGTGCAACCGTGACTTGCTACAAGTGTCATGGAGAAGGGCACAAGTTCTATAAATGCCCTCAATTTGTCAAGAAGATGGACAAGGGCGCAAAGAAGAAGTTGAAGCCCACCATCAAGAGCTCCCTCATCTACACCAAGCCCAACCGCAAGAACAAGATCAAGAGCAACACCTACGTCATCAAGAAGAAGGCAAATGGCAAGGTGGTTGCACACAAGGTTGGGAAGATGAAGGAAGAGCGGGGTAGGAACCAACCCATTTGGGTGCCCAAGGAAGTCATCACCAACATGAAGGGGCCTCAAATGGTTTGGGTTCCAAAGGCCACTTGAAGGCCTTAAGAGAGGGGACTTGGGAGGCTTGGCACAAAGAAGTTGCGGAAATTCATGCCTACAAGCCAAGCTTGCAAATTGGACATGTGTTGCCCAAGTTCCCCGATTGAGGTAATGGAAACTAGTACCTATCTCTTGCATCATTGTAGCTCCATTGCCTTGTTTGGGTTGCATTTGTTGCAATGTTTACATATGGTAGGTTGCTTGTGTCATGTGCTAACCCATGAGCAATCTACATGGTTTGATTAGTGTGTAGGAAAGCTACACTTGTTCTTTCATGGTGCATGCTTTCATATATATCTTTTGCATCATGAGCAAGCTATAGGGTAAGCTTCCCTTTGTTGTCATAAACAAGGTGCATACATATGGTTGGTGATTCAAACACTAAATGCACACATTTAGGGGGAGCTCATCCTATGGTTTGATTATGGGACTAACATTGTTTCAAGCTTATCTTATGTAGTCCCTTAGCGACGCGTTCCGGTGCGGTGTTTCATTCTAAGAGAATGCTATTTCACTCTCAATGTGATCTAACATCTCTAAAAGAGTGAATATAGCAATATGAGCTTCATGCTATTGAGTCATGACCTTGCGAGCTTATGTCTCTATATAAGTTCAAAGGCAATGTACTCATACATTCCTAATCCTTGTGGTACCCCAAGTGTCTTCTTGCAAGCTTCTTCCAAGTGGTGTCACCTAGTGATATCATTTCCAAGTGGCTCATCTCAATGTGGTGCCAACAAGGTAGAGAGGATCACCCCCCGGAGGTATGCAATAATCAAAAGACTACAAGTGATATCTACAAGTGGTAATGTAACAAGAACCCATTTGTTTTATCTCTTGTCCTTTAAGCTACCTCTTCGCATGATATGCTCTAAGCTTCCTTGTTTTACAAGTTTGTTGTTGTGCACTTGTCTCTCACTACCCTTGTCTTGCAAGTGGTATTCTTTTTATGCACACACTTAGGGGGAGCTTAGTTTGTATCATGTTAGTCTCATGAGCTTGTGATCCACCTTAGTTATTCACACATATGGTATCTTCATCGATATCATACATATGGATCATGGTTCATGCGGCTTTCTCCCTTGCATTTAACATCTCTCCTTTGAGCTATGGTTGCTAGATCTTGCTAGTTTCCTAGGACCCGTTTGCTTTGGACCTTTTGGAGATTTTATTCCAAAGGGGGAGAATGTGAGACCAAAGCAAGCGTGTGGCGTAAGCTTACAAGTGGGCTCAAGGATGCTTACAAGTGATTTCAAGGATTTGAGATCAAAGGGGAGAATGTGAACATAAGAGCAAAAAGGGGGAAGTTTGATCTAGGGGGAGTTTTGATGATGGTAAGCATCCAAGCAAGTGTAAGTGGTTCTAATTCTGTCAATTCTAGCAAATTTATGCTTGCTTTGGTTGTGTTGTCATAAATCACCAAAAAGGGGGAGATTGTAGCGAACATGGCCTCACATGTTCGCTACAATCTCCCCCTTTTTGGTGATTTATGACAACACAACCAAAGCAAGCATAAATTTGCTAGAATTGACAGAATTAGAACCACTTACACTTGCTTGGATGCTTACCATCATCAAAACTCCCCCTAGATCAAACTTCCCCCTTTTTGCTCTTATGTTCACATTCTCCCCTTTGATCTCAAATCCTTGAAATCACTTGTAAGCATCCTTGAGCCCACTTGTAAGCTTACGCCACACGCTTGCTTTGGTCTCACATTTCTCACATGCCATTAGTTCGTAGTTTGATTTTGGTGATTCATGACAACATGATCATTGGGACTAACCATATTGTTTGAGCATGTCTTTGTAGACATTTCTAGGTCCCAAGGATGCAAGGAAACCCCATGCAAAAATGCCAAAACAAAGGGTCAAAACCGAGCAAAAAATGGAAAAGCAAAGACACCGTCGGATGAACCGACGGTCCCTCAAATACAAGCGTCGGTGCAATCGTCAGACGAGTTGGTACACAGGGTGAAACCCTAGGTACCGTCGGATGAACCGACGGTCCGCTTTTACATGCGTCGGACGAGTTGCGAGAGGAAGAGCAAGGAAGGCGGTAGCACCGGATGATCCGACGGTCCGAGTGGGGACCCCGTCGGTCTATCCGACGCTCGGTTGAATCAAGACGAGAGACGCGCCAAGACGAAGCCTTCGGAGACCGGATGATCCGACGCCTTGGTTAAGGCACGGCGTCGGTCTATCCGACGCGTCCGTTGGAAGCTAACGCATGCCGACCACGGACGCAAGGCCTTCGACGCCGGGGATGATCCGACGTAGCGTCGGAGCATAGCGTCGGAAGCGGTTGTGTCCAGAGAACCTCAACGGCTACGTGACGTGGGAGGGGCACCGGATGAACCGACGCCCTGGAAAAGCATAGCGTCGGATCATCCGACGGTACCTTTTTCAGTGGACGTTAGCCAACGGCTAGTTTGATGCCTTGGGCTATTTATACCCCCTCCACTCACTCATTTGAGGTTGCTGGATTGTGTGGAAGTGCAGAGGAGTTCAAGACACATTCAAGATCATATCCAATCCATCCAAGTGCTTAATTGCTCATTCTTAGACTAGTGCATGCTTTGTGTATGTGCTTAGTGCTAGGCTTAGCTTAGAGCCGAGTGAGTGCAAGGTTGTGCCAACCTTGTGAGGTGATTCTTGAGTGAATCCGGTTGTACAAGGTTCGCGGAAGCCTTGGGGCCTAAGTGGCTCACCGGCAATCGTCATCGACCCTCCGGCTTGGTGTGGAGCGGCGAGGACACTTTGTGCGGGGGACGTGGAGACCCCCTTCCTTGGTGGAGAAGCTCCTTAGTGGAGGCGGCATCAAGGTGACCAAGGGAGCTTGACAAGTGCCTAAGTGGCTAGCCTTTGTGGCAAGTCAAGTTGGTGCTCTTGGGAGAGACTTGGTGACCGGGAAGCAATACTCTTGTGTGAGTGCTTCAACAACGTGGACTAGGGGGTGGCTTAGTGCCTACCGATACCACGGGATAAATCGCGTGTCAAGAGTTTGCTTCCTCTCATCCCCTTTACGTTTCCGCATTTACTCTATTGCAATCTTTGCTTGCCTCTACATTCCTAGAGTAGTATCATGCTAGGATTGGCTATAGGTTGCAAACCTTCTTTTGGGATGGGAGTTTTACACTAGAACAACCGTAGTTGCACATATAGATAGTATGTTCTAGTTTACCTTTGAGAAAAAGTAGTGAAGCCATAGGCTAAGTTTTTAAGTTGCCTAATTCACCCCCTCCCCCTCTTAGGCTAACGGGCATCCGATTCCTTACAACACCAACACCTCGTCTCTGCTTCAATTGTAGAGACCTTGGGCATTTTGTGAGGGAGTGCCCGAAAACTGAGCAGAACAAGCCAAATCGGCACGGTCGAGGCTCAAGAGCCAAGCAGGGAAGTCAAGGTAAACGACCAAAACCCCAAGTGAAACAAGGCAAACATAACTTCACGGGTATACATTTCTATTTTAGAACAACCTTCCCTAAGCTAGTGTTTTAAAATCCTAAATCTTGGGACGAGATTTCTTTTAAGGGGGGTAGGCTGTAACATCCCTGATGTTGGATTGCGCTAATGACATTAATTACATGAATTAATCAAGGTTAATTACCTTCTAAGCATGTTTGACGTGATTGGGCACACTTTTGCACAAAAGACCTCGGTCAAAACCCCAAATCCCGGTCAAACCCTAGATCTCACTAAAGGCTGATTTAGTTTTCTTGCGCGTTCTCCAAATTTCACTATAGAAGTTCAAAATCGGCCAATACGAAAGTTGTTCGTTATTTCCAGGAACACAGTTTTCGTAATTGGCGAACATTCCAATTTTGAGTGCAAATTGGCCAAAAATCGGTTTGACTGCGCTGTGAACAGTAACTCGAGCCGTGGAAAAACTGCAACTTTGGCCGACGTTCCCGGGCAAACGGTTGATCAAAACATATGTCACCCTTTGGAAAAGTTGTAGGTCTATATCTCCTCTACAACTTTGCTTTTTGGAGATTTTCAAGTTAGTTGACACTTTAGGGAGTTATGCATTTTTGAATCTGTGCAAATGAAATAAAACCGGCACCCGGCGTCGTCCTGGCCGCGCTCTGGCGCGAGCGCACCCGCACCGGCCACGCGTCGTTCCACGAAACCTTCGGTGTACGGGCGCCTAGACCTCATCGCGGTGGACCAAGGGCGTGCCGTGGAGGCGTCGGCCTTCCACGGGGCCGTACACCGCGCCTAGGGACGTCGGCTGGCGTTGGCGGCCGGCCGCCGAGCCATGCGCCGAGCCACGCGGCGCGCCGCCGCATGCAAGGGCGGCCACCGGCCCGCGAGGCCTTAAGGCCGCCGCCGCAACCTCGTCCACGTCGTCCAACTCGCCGCGCTCGCCGCCCGTCCACGGCTATCGAGCCAACCACCGAAGGCGCCGTCGCCGCCCGAGCACGGGCCGCGGCGGGCAAGACCGAGCCGCACCGACGTCGGCACCGGTGAGGCCACTCCCGGTCCGGTCGTTGCCCTCCCTCCGTTCCTGCTCCACCCGTGCGACATCCCGTGCACCGGCATCGAGCGCCTGACCGCAACTCGTCGTGCCTACACCGCAATAGGGCTCTGCCGGCCACCTTGCCACCGCCGACGCCTGCCGGCCACGCCTCTCCCCCGTCCAAGCCCCAAAACGAGATCGTGGTGAGTCCCTCGTCACTCCCCACCACTTCCCCAGTCAATCCCGGCGACGAGCTCGCCAGATTTTGGTCCTCTCCGCCGGCCATGGTGCCCAAGGACTACATTGCTTCGATTTCAGTCTTTCCAGGGAGTTTTCCGTAATCCAGGGACCCCTGCGTAATTTCGGAAAATAAGTTCGAGGGCCTCCCCTGCAAATATGTTATTAGGGTTTCTGCAGCAACTTCGGAAATTCGTGAAAAATCGTAGAAAAATCAGAAAAATGCAAAACCAATTTTGTTGGGTTCGTGGTGAAGAAACCTATCTTTTCTAGAAAATATGTATAGGGTTTTTCTGTACAGTTTTTAAATTAAAAATTCAAACTCAGTTTGGAGTGTTTTTAGTCTGATTTCAAATATACACATGCTATGAACTTGAATTTTGGATATGTTGCTCTTTATGGCATGTATAGATCTGGGGAAAAAGTTCGCATGATTTTGATGTATATATTTTCAGTTAAGATTTATTTAAGCTTTATGCTAGAATAAGTTTGATGCTTTTTATGGCCCCTTTAATGAACTCTTCTTTGAGCACAAGTGCACCCTAGGGCTTTGTATTGATGATTAGTACCCCTGGTGTGATGTATGTAATTTTAGAGAATTGTTTAATTGATGTTTTGGATTTAATCTTGTGTAGGAGTTTAAATTCAAAATCTGAAAAATAATTTGAATCTGCAACCATGCTTTGGTCAGAAACTCATTCTTGGCATACATGACCTGTAGGAGAAAGTTGAGATCAAAAAGTTTATTAAACCTCTTTATATGAATTAATATTGATTTACTAGGCTAAAATTTGTCTTTTTCGTATAAATTAATTTATAAATGATCTTAAGCCAAATTTTGGTTTGAGCGCTTAAATTAAGCATATGTTGCTGTGTGCAAAAGATTAGACTCTTTTGAAGTGTTTTTTATTTAATTTGGTTTGATGGTTGAAAGGCTTGTTTTGAATAATTAAAGAAAGAAATGGAAATTAAAAGTGCTAAATTGTGAAATAATGTTTGTTTCTGTTTTTATCAATTTAAAAACACCCCCTTCCTGTTTGGTGAAGTTAAGTAACTTAAATTGCTTAGATGTGCACACAATCACCATCAAAGTAATGTTTTGTTTATTATCACACACCCTAATAATTTCTGTGAGAAAATAATAATGTTTGGATGAATGTGTCCAACAAGAGTTGGTTTTGTGGTAATTCTCCCACCTTCACCATAATCTAATGCATGTGCATGTAAACGTGTAGATCTTCCCGACGGGACGTACACGCTCACCCAGGAGGAGGAGGGAGCAGTTAGTGGAGAGTTGAATCAAGCTAGTGTGCAGCAAGCCTGGACCAAAGTCCAGAAGAGCCCAAGGCTAGTGTTAGTATTGAGTCAAAGGAAGGCAAGCACCGGTTTCATCTAACCTATGTTTTAAATTAAAATCATGTCCTTTACTTTTCAGCACTTTATGCTTTACTTTGTGCATTTAAGTTTCAGGAGTTGCTTTGAAACCTAGATGCATGATCCTTAGGACTCCTATGCTCTTTTACTAGTATGTTAGGAACGCTAGTGCCATGCTCTAAGGTCACGGTAGAAGTCGAGTAATGACTCATTGCTCGCGAGATATAGGATGCTTATGTTGGAATCACAAGTTGGTTAAATTGACTCGCTCATGTGGTAAGAGCAATGGGTTCGGTCTCGACCGAGTAGCATTGTGTTGGTTTAAGCTATTGAACGTACCAAGTGCTTGTCGGGAATGGGACCGGTAAGCCTAGTACCTTCTGAACCGGGGCGGGATCTTTCTAGCTACCCGCTTGGGATGTGTCTCCGGGCTAGCTACCCGTGGTATAGTGTGTGAGTCCGGACTGGTCGGGTTAGACCCTCGGATAACCGTGTACCGAGTTTGTAGTGTCTGATCCTAAACTGTGGGATGTTGGGAACCGCCTGGTTGGGGTAGACACTGCACTTGGTCTACCTTCTTCCGTGTATCTTAGGTTTACCTTGCAAGGATATAAATCGATCGATCGTCGGTCACTCGCCGTTATCTGAGTCGGCTTGACCACTGGCTACCCCATGTTTTTTATGGAACATTTTGGATTAACACTGTTACCTGTTTAATATTGTTTGAACAACATGCTTGTTTAGTGTAGGTGCTCACATAGAATGGTTAACATACTAGAAATTGAGCTAAAATCTGAAAATAAGGATCAACTCTTAGTCGCTTTTGGCAAAACAAACCCAGCAACCAAAAGGCTTGCAGGTCTAGTTGTATTTTCTTTTATCGGGTAAGTCTTGCTGAGTATTAGTACTCAGCCTTGCTTAATTTGTGGTTTTCAGGTAACTCCATCTGGCCTGGCTCTATTCCAGATGGTTGGGAGCTTGAGTGAGAGAACGATGATGATGAGTGATATGCATGGATGGCCTCCTGTGTGTATCACGTGTTTAGTTTACTTTCCGCTATTTAAACTCTGAATAACCGTTACTTTTATGTATGAAAAACCTGGTTTGTAATGATGTTGAACTTGTGAACCTTTTATGTAATGTAATGTTGTACTCTGGTCCCGCCTTCGTGTGGGCTTAGCGCGTATCAGCGATCCTGTTGTATGTGATTTACCGGTCTTTACCCGGCGGAAGCGACTTAATAATTCTTTATTATTGCTTAATGGCCATGTGGACCGGCTTAGGTGATAATACAAAATTATTTTGGGCGGTTCTGTCACACCACGGGGTGGTGGAAGTGTGAGGAGTGTTGGTAGAGTTGGAGCTCAGGGTGGTAGGTTCCCATAGAGAGGTGGTGGTGAGAGGCTTGATAGGAGAGATGATGGTGTGCGTGCTGGTGAGAGGTTTGGTCGGGCTCGTGGTGGTTTTGCTGGACGTCCCCCTACTCGTCCTCAATACGGGTTTAGGGGAGATGATCGCAGCTTTGGGTTCCAGAGGAACTACGGACCACGTTTCCCCCCTCGTGGTACTCGTACTCCTTCCATGGGACATGGGAAGTTTGGTGGCAAGGGAATGATGTTTGCTAAACCCTCTTTTGAGCAGATGGCTCGACACTGGTTTAACTTTCTTTGTGCTAACCCCAGTGTCGAGTCGCTAGCTCATTCTCGTTCTTGTTTATGACTACAGGCAGGAGGCTTGGGGAACATTTGGTTGATCGACTCCGGATGTTCCCGACACATGACCGGAGATAAGAAGTGGTTCTCCAGCCTCACCCCAGTGAAGGAAAAGATGTACATCACATTTGGGGACAATGGACGAGGAAGGGTGATTTCTGAGGGTGTTGTGCATGTGAGTGACATGGTGATGAAGAGATGGCCGAGGACCTCTTTGAAGAGGAGAAGGATGAAGCTGGAGATGATGATGGAGAGAACCATGCGCCTGAAGCTGCGTGTGTACCCACTACGTCCCCTACGACCACTACGGAGGGTGGACCGTCTACTTCATGGACAACGACGGTGCGACAAGAGGACCAGGCGAGAGAAGGGCGAAGTTGAGGGGGAGGTAGTCTCGAGGCGTGAGGCTCCCGGCGGATTCAAGAAGTGCATCCCCTATCGAGGATCATTGGGGACATCGACAAACGTACTACGCGGTCAAGGTCTAGAAATTCCTCTCATTTCGCTCATGCTGCATTTGTTGCCACCTTTGAGCCCAAGGACATTGGACACGCTTTATCTGATGCAAACTGGGTCAATTCTATGCATGAGGAGTTGGAAAACTTTGAGAGGAACCAAGTGTGGGAGTTAGTTGAACCACCTCCAAATTATCATCTTATAGGAACCAAACGGGTTTGGAAGAACAAAGAGGGTGAGAATGGGATGGTTGTGAGGAACAAGTCCAGAATTGTTGCTCAGGGATATAGTCAGAAGGAGGGGATCGACTATGAGGGGACCTTTGCTCCTGTGGCCCGTCTTGAGGCAATTCGAATCCTTCTAGCCTTTGTCGTGGCTAAAGGGTTCAAGTTGTTTCAAATGGATGTGAAGAGTGCTTTTTTGAATGGGGTCATAGAGGAGGAGGTGTATGTGAAGCAGCCACCGGGGTTCGAGAGTGAGAAGTATCCACACAGGGTGTACAGGTTGAAAAGGGCTCTGTATGGGTCGAAACAGGCACCCCGGGCTTGGTATGAGAGATTGAGAGGTTTTCTGGTGAGCAGAGGGTTTGTGATGGGTACCGTGGATAGGACCTTGTTTCTCCTCAAGCATGGGATTGATTTGTTGGTTGTGCAGATATATGTGGATGATATTGTCTTCGGTGGCTCGTCACATAATCTTGTTGCCAAGTTTGCAGATGAGATGAGCAGGGAATTCGAGATGAGCGTGATGGGCGAGTTGCAGTACTTTCTCGGGTTGCAGATCAAGCAAGTGAAGGACGGAACATTTGTACATCAAACCAAGTACACGAAAGAAATGCTGAGGAAGTTCCAGATGCAAGATGTGAAGCCTATGTCGACACCCATGGGGAGTATGGCTACTTTGGATGCGGACGAGGATGGAGAACCAGTGGACCAGCGAGAGTACAGGAGAATGATCGGCTCCCTCCTCTACTTGTCGGCGACGAGGCCAGACATACATTTCATTGTGTGTCTGTGCGCTCGTTTTCAGGCTTCGCCGAGGACATCACATCGACAGGCCGTCAAGAGGATTTTCACGTACCTACAGTCTGCCCCTGGTCTTGGCCTTTGGTATTCTTCCTCCTCGACTCTTTCTCTTCATGGTTTTTCTGATGCGGATTTTGCGGGTTGCCGAGTCAAGAGGAAGTCTACTTCTGGTTCTTGTCAGTTTCTTGGGTCCTCGTTGGTTTCGTGGTCTTCCCGCAAGCAGTCTAGTGTAGCTCAGTCTACCACCGAGGCGGAGTATGTTGCAGCCGCGAGTTGTTCCCAGCTGTTGTGGATCTCATACACTTTGAGAGACTTTGGTGAGGAGTGCACCCAGATCCCACTTCTTTGTGATAGCACCAGTGCCATAAGCGTAGTGAAAAACCCAGTGCTTCACTCCAGAACCAAACACATAGAAGTGATGTACCATTTCTTGAGAGACAATGTGGAGAAAGGGACCATTGTGTTGAGTCATGTCCCTACCCAAGATCAACTTGCAGACATCTTTACAAAGCCTCTCGACCAAGCTACATTTGTGCGCTTGCAGGGGGAACTTGGGGTTTGTTGCCCTTTCTAGTTGATTCTTGGGGGATTTTCTTTTGTAGCATATGTATCATACCATGTTTTTCCTTTGATGTATATACATGCTTTGCTTGATGTACAAACCATGGTAGGATAGCCATCTTGTCATATATCATGTTGCATTTGTATCATATTGCATTTTTAGGATGATGAGCTTCTTTCATATGCCTTATTTGAGTTTCTTTGGCTACATGTGAGATATTGGTCATGTGGGTGGAGAAATGGCTATGTGAGGCTATGCTCTTGGAATATTTGAGATATATGTGTCGTGAGATAGCCCTTTTGAATCAAATGCTAATCTTGACTAAATGTGATGAAATGTGCTCCACTCATGTGTAGTAGTGTATCCATGTCACGTTTTGGTCTAAATGTGCTTTCTATGCTTAGATTGTGCTTGGATGTCTTTTTCTTGCTTTTGGGCCAAAGGCCGAATATCATTGTGAATGTTTAGCCTATGTTGCATTCATGGGGGAGCATAAGCTTCTTTTTGCCGCAAAGGCACTTCATGTACCATGAAATGAATTAATCTTGAAAAGAAGTGTGTATACTTGAAAAATGCTCCATCCACCATGTTTATACTCAAAATGTCTTATCTTTTAAACATGGGTGCAAAACATGTTGCATGATGTTCACCAGTGGAGAAGTCTCCCCGAAGTGGACACATGGCTCATGAGCTTTAACATGACATGCTTTGCTTTACGGGCGTTTGCCATGATCTTTTGTCGAGAACTGGATATCCTTGTATGATCTCTGGATGGTATGCATGTTTTTGGCTAGAATATGACATGGATAGGCCCTTATATTTGAAGTGAGTCATCTTTTGATAAAACTGCTTAAATCTGAAAATTTGCTTTGTCACATGCCTATATTTTCATATATTACTTGTGGCAATGCTTTGACTATGTTATGACCCATCTGTGTGCTCTTTGTCTCATTTTTAGCCTTTGACACTCGATTTGGCCTATTTGAGAAGCTCATGTAGATGTTTGTATGCTTTGTTTTATATTCCTGCATTATCACCTTGATTCATAGATTGTCAACAAGGGGGAGAAGAGGTGAGCTTAATGCAAATTCAGAAGAGGTGAGCTAAAATTTGGAAGTTTGCATCCACATGTTTAGGGGGAGCTTGCATTTGTTCAGGGGGAGCTTTCTTGCTGTTTTCAGTGTGGAGTTGGTGCTTTGCTCGGCTTGTGACCTTTCTTTGCCTTTCTTTGGTTTTGGTCATGAGTCGTGCTTATTTGTTTTTCTTTCTTCTAACTTTCTTTCTCTGATTTTCATTTCGCGTTGTGTGTTGTAAATGCACTCATCAAGGGGGAGATTGAGGACCAGGAGCGTCCCGGTGGTCGATGGATGACCGCTCCTCAGTGATGAGTGATTGACAACGGGTGTTGGACTGACTCTTGTCTCAGTGCGCAGGTGTGAGCTGCGACCTAGTTCGTGTTGTTGCAGGTGAAGAACGGGCGCGAAAGGTCTTCAGCCTTGAGGGGCCTCCGGGAGATGGAGAGACAAGTAGGCTCAGTTCGAGGGACCCGGTGGACAGCGGAACTAGGTGCGGGCACATGGACGATCGAGCCGGTGCACGGTGGCGGTCGAGTCAAGAGGCTTGGCGGGAGGCCGGGCCGAGCATGCTGGGTTTGGTTGTTTGCCCACAAAACCATCGGTGGACGGTTTCTTGGTTTGGGCTCAAAACCAAGTCCGAGGGCCCAACAAGACGGAGACGGGATCCGGGCATGTCGGGAAGCTTCGAAGCGGAGGACACGCGGCGGGATCGCATGGCTTGCGTCGGGAGGACGCGGGGTGCGGCGAAGGCGTGGCCGTCTGATGGCAAGACCAACAAACATTACATAAATGCCCCTGCGTGGGTTGTATCGCCAGTAGTTGAGTTAGGGGTAGTCGAGTCATTTCCCACACCGGTGGGACCCGATATATAAGCCATGAGTGTGTGTGGATGGCTATCTCTCTCCGCGACTCAGGGTTTCATTTCCCCCCTCCACTTTCTCTTTTTCCCGGACTATTTTTTCTCCATTTTCTCTAGGCTAGCATGAGAGCTTCATGAGAGATTTGTTGAGAGGGATGGATGAAGGACCGATACGGCGAACCAGAGAGGGGGGAGTGAATGGGAGCTGATAAAAATTCTTCTCGAAGGAGATGAAAACTCCAACAAGACGAACGCGGCTACCAACACACGTCTCCGACTCACTACCCAAGTTGGCCAAGCCCACGTAGCCACTGGATTGCCACTGGACCTAGGAACCAACACACACAGCCTTCCGACTCGAGAACGCAGCGGAACAACACACCCCGAGTCTACAGACCCACACCGGTCAGACCGGTGAGCACCACCGGTCAGACCGATCCCTGCTGGTGAAACTGAGCAACTTCCACTAAGTGGCTCTACACTGGTCAGACCGGTGAGACACACCGGTCAGACCGATGGCAGCCTGAAAGCCCCCAAGGCACCAAACAGGCCAACCAACCACCAAACGGACCCAAGCTCGAAACAGCAGCAACACGGGACAACAACGAACACACCAAGACGTTCACCCGAGCAAAAACCCACAAGGGCTCGCACCGGTCAGACCGGTCAAGAGCACCGGTCAGACCGGTGTGGCCTGGGCAGCTCGGGATGAACAGCACCCGCGGGTCAACTCCCCCAAATCCAAAACTCGATCTCCCGAATCACTCCACGGACTTGAACAAGACTTTGGGGATATCAGGAACACCTCATGAGGAGTCCATAGCCAAGTTTAATCCCACCAAATCTCGTCCAAAAAGGAGGAATCGAAGAAATCCCGCCGAAAGCACTTCCAACCCAAGAACTCAAGAAACCCCGAAATCGAGCACTTTTTCTCACGGATTTGGGAGGGGAATCACAACCCAAAGAACCACGAAGGGTTCCCACAAATTTCCCCTACCAAATCCCCAAGAGAAAAGCCCCGAAAACACCCCAAAGAAATCACCGAGAGAGGGCTCCGAAAATCACCACTAAGCACAACCGGGGAAAACACATCCAAACCTTGAGGAACCACGCCGAATCATCTATACATGAAACAAAGGTTCGTACAAGGTCTAGCAAGCCGCCCGATCATCCATCCCTCTCTACAAGATCTCTCCGTGAAGCTCTCTTGCTAGTCCTAAGGAAAACCTAGAGAAAATAGGTGGAAAATAGGAAAGCTAATGAGCTAGGGTTCCAAGAGTTGGCTGCCATCCTCTCACCTCTTGGGTTATATGGAGGCAACCGAATGTCTAAAATGCCCTTCTCTACTAACTAGGGATACAAGCCCCTCAAGGGCGGATTTGGAATTCTTGATGTCTTCACCATCGGACGGATGCCCGGCGACCGCACCCTGCGTAGCCTCGACGCAAGCCATGCGATCCCGACGCGTGTCCTCCGCTTCGAAGATTCGGACTCGCGTCGTCGCACACCGGTCGACCGGTGCTCCTCACCGTTCGAGCCGGTCGGAGGCCGGTGCGTCTTCGCGCACCTCCGTCTTCGGTTCTCCGGTCTTGGCTTTGTGGATCAACCATGGAACCCAGTGGTTTTCTAGTGAACCACCGGAAACCCCGCGAACTCGGTGTAGCCTCCGCCAATCACCACTCATGACTTGGCTCCCACGTAGTCCTGGCTCGACCTTGGTTTTGAGGCTCAACCAAGAAACCGTCCACGACTTCATCTTGCTGTTCATGCCACCATGCGGCCCGCACTTGACCCCGCTGGCCACCGGGTCCCTCGAACGAAGCCTACTTGTCTTCTCCACACCTGGAGGCCTCACCGGCGACGACCTTTCGCGCTTGTTCTTCACCTGCACCAACACGAGTCAAGCCGCAACCTGCACCTGCAATACTTAGCCAAGAATCAGTCCACACAACGTTGTCAATCACTCATCACACAAGGAAGCGACCATCCACCGGTCCTCGAACCACATATGGTCCTCCATCTCCCCTTTGATGAGTGCATTGACAACACCCACACGAACAAAAAGAAACTCCAACAAGCGATCGAAAGCCGAACAAAGGCAAAGAGCAAGATCACTTGAAGAAGACCAATCTCGGACCCCTTAGGCAAGGGCAACGGCTCGACACATCCGAGACAAAACAAGGCTCAAGCAAAGAGCGCAAACCACCAACACAAAAGCTCGAACACCACAAAGAGCTCCCCCTGCACACATGCAAGCTCCCCCTGAACCAATGCACCTCCCCCTGGACGAATGCATGCAGGACACCACTTGAAACAGGGCAGCTACAACAAGACAGCCCTGACCGGTCAGACCGGTCCACACCACCGGTCAGACCGGTGTGCAACATGTGTACCGAACCAGCACCCACACCGGTCAGACCGGTGACCCTGACCGGTCAGACCGGTGCACAACAGAGCCCAGAAATGACTCGAAACCACCTGAAAACCTTCTAAACACGTCCAGCAAGCCATTTCAAGCTCAAACTTCTCCCCCTTGTTGGCAATGCATGAATCAAGCCAAAAATGCAAAACTTTCAACCTAGAGCTTCTCAAATATACAAAATTCAACATAGAATGCTACACATGTCCAAATGAGCAAGTTTGGTACTCTACGGCTTCGTATCGATCTCAACTACATGATCACCAAGTTTCACAACCATTGGACGAAGCTAAGATGGATTTAGGCAATTTTGCGAAAAACTTGCCTCTCATGAGCAAAGTCCTAAACATGATCAAAGCATATCAAAATGGCAAAGACACACAAACGTCATGCTAGGACAGCCATTCTAATCATAAGACCATCACAAACACCCACAAGCACCTCATGTCATGTCAAAGCCACCGAGCCATGTGCCTACTTCTATGTATGAGACTTCTCATTGGTAGGCATCATGCAACGGTTTAGCACCCAAAGCAAATTAAATTCAGCACATATGACATGGGAGCATATTTTCCAAGTATTTTTCATTTCATTTTCAGATTTGTAAATGGTACATGAAATGTCTTTGCGACAAAAAGGAACTTATGCTCCTCCACAAGATAAATCAAGAGGGCTAAACATTCATGATGGCAAATGAGCCTTTGGCCCCATATGATCAATAAACTAGCCATCCAACCACAAAATAAGCATAGCAAGGCCACAAAAACATGTCAAGAGCATGTAAAGGCATTTACACATGAGAGAGCATACATGTGACATTTTTCAAAAGCATAGCTATCAACCATGGATTATTCATCAAGATCATCAAGAGCTAAGCCAAACTAACCGTAGCATACCAAACAAGCTCACAAAGACATATATCTCATTCCATGGTGAACAATGTATATGAGAGAAGCTTTTCCTAACCAATGCATATGATACAAAATGCATGCAATCTAAGATACAAGGATGCCTATACATCATGTTACATATGCCATGCCAAATGCAAGGAATGCACAAAGGAAAGCTATACATATGGTACAAATCGGCTCCTCGAGGGGAGGCAAAACGGGCTCGACACCACCGGCAAAAGAGAGCTCCCACACACCCAACTCAAGAAATCAAACACACACCAAGTTCCCCCCGCAAACGAGTGAAATTTGCTTGATCTAGGGGTTTGGTGAAAATATCGGCTAGTTGGTCATGTGTGGGTACATGGATCAAGGCTATCTTTCCTTTCTCTATGTTGTCTCTCAGAAAATGATACCTCACTTCTATGTGCTTGGTTTTGGAATGGAGCACTGGGTTCTTTGCAACGCTTATGGCACTGGTGCTATCACATTGAAGTGGGACATGGGTATACTCCTCACCAAAGTCACTCATGGTGTAGGTGATCCAAAGGAGCTGAGAGCAACAACTAGCAGCGGCAACATACTCAGCCTCGGTCGTGGATTGAGCAACACTCGACTGCTTGCGGGAAGACCAAGACACCAAAGAAGAACCCAAAAACGGCAAGTCCCGGAGGTGGACTTCCTATCCAACCGACACCGGCAAAATCCGCGTGCGAAAAACCATGAAGCGCCAAAGAAGAGGACGCGGAGTACCAAAGGCCGAAGTCGGGAGTGTGACGCAAGTACACGAAAATTCTCTTCACCGCTTGTCGATGCGAAGTCCTCGAGACGCTTGAAAACGAGCGCACGGACACACCGAGAAAGCGTATGTCCGGCCTCGTCGCCGTCAAGTAGAGGAGTGACCCGATCATGCTCCGTACTCCTTCCGGTCCACGTGTTCACCTTCCTCGTCCGCATCAAGAGCCGTGGTCGTACTCATTGGCGTCGTCATAGCCTTGGAGTCCTCCATCTTGAACTTCCGCACAATGTCCTTGGTGTACTTAGCACGGTGCACAAATGTTCCTTCCTTTGATTGCTTGATTTGTGGCCGAGGAAGAGCTCGCAACTCGCCCATCATGCTCATCTCAAACTCCCTGCTCATATCATCCGCAAACCTTGCAACAAGAGAGTTAGACGAGCCACCAAAGACAATATCATCCACGTACACCCGCACAATCGGGATATCTCTCGCCCTGCCTCGGCAAAAACAAGGTCCGATCGACCTTCCCCATCTCAAAACCTCTCTCAAACAAGAACCCCCTCAACCTCGCCATACCAAGCTCTGGCGCTGCTTCAACCCATACGGCGCCTTCCTCAACTTGTACACCGGTGGGGGTACTTCTCACTCTCAAACCCGGAGGCTGCCTCACATACACTTCTTCCTCCAACACTCCATTCAGAAAAGCACTCTTCACATCCATTTGGTGCAACTTGAACCCTTTAGCCACGGAAAAGGCTAGAAGGATCCTAATCGCCTCCAAACGGGCTACGGGAGCAAAGGTCTCCTCGTAGTCGATCCCCTCCTTCTGACTGAACCCCTGGGCAACAAGTATCGACTTGTTCCTCACAACCTCACCCTTCTCTCCCTCTTTGTTTTTCCACACCCACTTTGTACCAATCGGCTTACACTCTGGGGGGGGGGGTCAACCAACTCCCACACCTGATTCCTCTCAAAGTTCTCCAACTCCTCATGCATCGAATTAACCCAATTGTGATGAGATAGTGCCTGTCCAATGTCTTTGGGCTCAAAAGAAGCAACAAACACAGCATGAGCAAAGTGGGAGTTGTTTCGAACCCTCGACCGTGTAGTGCGTTCATTCATGTCGCCGATGATCCTCGAAGCTAGGTGATCCACCTGAACTCGCCGGGGAGGTTCTCGCCTCGAAGCTACCTCCCCCTCAACATCAGCTTCTCCTCGTTCTTGATTTGTCGTCGTAGGTGTAGCAGAGGGTCCATCCATCATCGTAGTCGAAGTAGTGGGTACATGTTCATCCGGGGCACCGCACCGCCATCATCATCATCTCCATGTTCATGCTCCTCCTCCTGAAAGATCTCCTCGCCAAGCTCATCATCACCTGCACACTCAAAGATAAGCTGACTACGTGGCTCTGTCTCGTCGAAGGTTACCTCGCAAGTCTCCACGAGTAGTTTCAAGATTGAGCACACGATATGCTCTAGAATGAGATGCATAACAAAAGAAAATGCCATCGAAAGACCTAGCCTCAAACTTATCCAACTTCCTGCCTTTCTTCAGAATGAAACACTTGCAACCAAAGACATGGAAGTGACTCACCTTGGGTGTGCGACCATGCATCAACTCATAGCATGTCTTCTTCTTGTGCACTCTGAGGTATATCCTGTTCGACACATAGCACGCGGTATTCACCGCCTCAGCCCAATACCTCCTCGGAGTCCTATGCTCATCAAGCATCGTCCGAGCCATCTCACACAAGGTCCTTTTCTTCCTTTCCACAACACCATTCTGGGGAGGCGTATACGGACTCGAAAACGGGTGCTTAAGACCCAAGTCATGACAAAAAGTTTCAAAACGAGAGTTCCTGAATTCCGAGCCATTATCACTACGGATAGCTCGTATGGCATCTCTGTGCCTCTCGTTCCTCAACCTCAAGACTAGATCTCGAACAAAACCAAATGTCTCCCCCTTATCCTCGAGAAAGAACACCCACGCATACCGAGAATAGTCGTCCACCACAACAAGGACATACCACTTCCCACCGCGGATCGCACACGAGCTGGGCCAACAAGGTCCATATGGAGCAGCTCGCATGGATGCTCAGTCATCACATCGGTGAGAGGCGGGTGAGAAGAGGCCACCATCTTGGCATGCCTACACGGAGCACAAACCAACTCTTTCTCAAGCCTCAATCGTGGCAATCCTCGGACCAAATTGAGTTTACTCAAGCGAGACAAAAGGTCAAAGCTCAAGTGACCCAACTTCTTATGCCACTTCCACAACTCACTCGAAGAACCAGCCAAGAAACAACGCTCCACACCCGAAGACTGAGAAAAATCAGCACGAAACACCTGACCCTCGGGAACGACCATACGGACAAGGTCCCCTCGAGAGTCCACAATCCGAGAACCACCGGCCGAAACAACACCTCAAAGCCCTCATCCAACAACGCGGGACACGGAAAGCAAATTGTACCCCGGCGATTGAACAAGAGCAACACGCCTCGCAGTGATCTTGTCACTCACTTTTATCTCACCTTCTGAAAGCACACGCCCACGCCCATTGTCCCCAAAGGTGATGTACCTCTTCGTCACCACCGGGACGAGACTTGAGAACCACCCCCTGTCTCCGGTCATATGCCTCGAACAACCGGAGTCAATCAACCAAATGTTCTTCAAGTCTCCCATCTGAAATTCAACAATAAGCACGTGAGCGAACAAACGACTCAGCACTGGGGTTAGTACCAAAAGAGGAAAACCAGTGCCGAGCCATTTGCTCGAAAGTGGGGTTAGCACCAACCAAAGCATCTCTCCTACCAAAGCTACCTCCACGATCACCACCACGGTAACCACCCTGAGGGAACCACCCCTCTCTGCCTGGAGGACGACCAAATCCACGCAAGAAAGCCCGTGGAACGTCCTTCCTCTCCAACTCAAAGCCACGACTCCTCCAATCCCCGTATTGAGCACGAGGTGGAGAACGCCTAGCAAACTGACCACCTGTACCCTTTCCAGCCCAACCACCAGAACCACGACCACCTGAAACAATCCTCGCACCTGTACGAGCTCGAAACCCAAACAGCTGTTTGTCCAGGCTTGCACCGGTCTGACCGGTGCCCCACACCGGTCTGACCGGTGTGACACCGGACAGCGGCACCACCCTGCAGCCTTCTTCTCTCCCCAAGCACGAACTGTCCTCACAATCGCCTTGCCCCTGGGCATCTGCATACGAGGCTCAAGGACACCATCGGAAGGGTGGTACTTGTCCTTGTTAGCCCACTCCTTTGCCATTCTCTCCTCTCGCTTCCTCTTGAAGCAAAACTCCTCCTTATGGCCATCTCTCCCACAATAGCCACAATGGAACCTCACAAGCTTAGGCTTAGGCTTGGGATGTGGCTGCTCACTCGGTTTCTCTCCACTCAAACCCTCCATCGGTTTCTCACCACTTGCCTTCTCACTCTCCTTCCCAAAGAACACTTTCCCCGAGGTGCTCACAAACTTGATAGGCTTTTGTAGGTCATTTGTGGGTGTAGGAAACACGGGTGGAGCTGGGGTTGTGTCTAGTCGGTTCCTTAGATGGTTAGGTTTTGGTGGGAAATCATTTTTGTGGTGGGTTTTTGGTGGCTCCGGGATATTCTCTCCACTTCCTTCACCAACCTTGTTTGCCCCAAGCCCCTCACCATCTTGCCTCTTAAAGGCCTCGATCATCATCCTCAAGCGAGGCTCGTGACCAGGACAACCAACCCATCAACTTCCTCAAGTCATCATTCTTATCCTGCAAACGATCAACATAATGTGCAAGCTCCAAATTTTTCAATGCATGCATTTCACAGGTAGAGCAAGATGTAGGCATGGGTTCCTTCAATTTAGCCTCGAGCGAACTAGTGTAAGCATACATCTCATCAATCTTAGCATGCAAAACAGGGCAAGAAGTGCAAGCACCTAGTAAAGCAGATCTAGACTTAAGCTCAGCCACTTCAACCCTAAGCACATCTAGTTCCTCACACTTGGAGGCATGCTTTTCCTTAAACAAAGCAAGGTCAGCAAGGAATATGGAGCAATCAGCACAATCATTCTCATCCGAGACAACAGGGCTAGCCTTAAGCGAATCAATCTCAAGCTTGCTATCAAGCACCTGTGTCTCTAGCTCAGCCACTCTAGTCCTAGCATCCTCGAGTGAAGCCCTAAGCTCTTTCCTCATTTTCTTGGCTTCTCTAAGCATGTCATCACGATTATCAAGCAAAGAGCCAAGCCTCTCATTCTCCTGGCGCAAGAAGGGAAGTTCATCACGCACCTCGTCGTCGGACTCAGAGTCCGAGTCGCTCTGTGTGCTCTTCTTGCTGCCGGAGCTCAGCGCCATGGTACAGAAGCCATCTCTCGCGAAGCAGCTCAGCCCGCTCAGGTTCTTGGACGACTTCTTGTTCTTGCGACGGTCTCCCTCGTCTTCACTGCTGCTCGAGCTCGAGGTGGAGTACGCGGAACTGGAGTCGACGTCGCTCGCTCCAACCATCGCTCGGGCCTTGCCTTGGCCCTCCTTCTCCCTCAATCGTCGCTCGTCCTTGTACTTGTTCTTGTGCTTGCTCTTGTGGTCGCGCCTCGAACGGTACATGCCATCGTTCATCCTTGGCTTGTGCTTGTAGCTGTCCTTGTTCTCGGCCTTCTCCGGGCAGTCGGCGACGAAGTGTCCCGGCTTGCCGCACTGGAAGCAAGTCCTCGTGTTCCTCCTCATGTTCACGCGGTTCTCGTGCAGCCTCTCGAACCGCCTCGTCAACAGCGCCAGCTCGTCCTCTCCAAGGTCATCAAACTCCTCATCTGGCATAGACATCAAAGAGGAAAGCGAGAACATCCTGGTGGATGGGTTAGAGTTAGTCTTTCCTTTGGAACCACCAACGAGGGAAAGACTATGGGAATCAGTCGGTCCCTCGAGCTTGGCAGGCATGCCCCTATCCACCTCAGCCGACTTGAGCTTCGAGAAAAGCTCGTTCACCGTCAGAGTATCATACCTCTCCGACTCGACTATGGCCTCGAACTTTCCGCCCCATATCGTACGATCCAAAGAGTGTAAGAGCTTGACCGCTCTATCATGATCATCGTACGGGAGCACGTCCACATTGGCCCTCATGTTGTTCACAACCACCGTGAACCTCTGAAACAAGGCATCGATGGACTCACCGGGGAGATGAGTGAAGTTCTCGTACTCTCTCTGGTAGGTCACATACATCCGTGCCTAAACCTGGGCGTTCCCAACATGAGCCTCTTTCAACACCGCCCAAATCCTACAAGCCAAGTGCTCGGTGTGCACCCGATCGAACTCAGGCGGACACAAAGCACGAAACAAGTAGTCGACCGCCTTATTGTTGGCGTCGAATCTGTCCCTCGACCATGGAGCAAGGAAATCCATCGGCTGGACATAGCCTGTGTCCACCGTGACATCCCAAAGAAGCTGACCCTTTCCGCGGAGGAATGCACCCATCCGCTTGCTCCACATCTGGTAGTTCTTGCCATCGAAGTGTGGAGGACCCGAACCCCGTTCTCGGTACGCCATCCTTGGATCTTAGGCGGTTAGAGTCAACAAAGACCCGAACCGGCTCTGATACCACTTGAAGGACCGATACGGCGAACCAGAGAGGGGGGAGTGAATGGGAGCCGATAAAAATTCTTCTCGAAGGAGATGAAAACTCCAACAAGACGAACGCGGCTACCAACACACGTCTCCGACTCACTACCCAAGTTGGCCAAGCCCACGTAGCCACTAGAGTGCCACTGGACCTAGGAACCAACACACACAGCCTTCCGACTCGAGAACGCGGCGGAACAACACACCCCGAGTCTACAGACCCACACCGGTCGGACCGGTGAGCACCACCGGTCGAGCCGGTCCCCGTTGGTGAACCTGAGCAACTTCCACTAAGTGGCTCTACACCGGTCAGACCGGTGAGACAAACCGGTCAGACCGATGGCAGCCTGAAAGCCCCCAAGGCACCAAACAGGCCAACCAACCACCAAATGGACCCAAGCTCGAAACAGCAGCAACACGGGACAACAACGAACACACCAAGACGTTCACCCGAGCAAAACCCCACAAGGGCTCGCACCGGTCAGACCGGTCAAGAGCACCGGTCAGACCGGTGTGGCCTGGGCAGCTCGGGATGAACAACACCCGCGGGTCAACTCCCCCAAATCCAAAACTCGATCTCCCGAATCACTCCACGGACTTGAACAAGACTTTGGGGATATCAGGAACACCTCGTGAGGAGTCCATAGCCAAGTTTAATCCCACCAAATCTCGTCCAAAAAGGAGGAATTGAAGAAATCCCGCCGAAAGCACTTCCAACCCAAGAACTCAAGAAACCCCGAAATCGAGCACTTTTTCTCACGGATTTGGGAGGGGAATCACAGCCCAAAGAACCACGAAGGGTTCCCACAAATTTCCCCTACCAAATCCCCAAGACAAAAGCCCCGAAAACACCCCAAAGAAATCACCGAGAGAGGGCTCCGAAAATCACCACCAAGCACAACCGGGGAAAACACATCCAAACCTTGAGGAACAACGCCGAATCATCTATACATGAAACAAAGGTTCGTACAAGGTCTAGCAAGCCGCCCGATCATCCATCCCTCTCTACAAGATCTCTCCGTGAAGCTCTCTTGCTAGTCCTAAGGAAAACCTAGAGAAAATAGGTGGAAAATAGGAAAGCTAATGAGCTAGGGTTCCAAGAGTTGGCTGCCATCCTCTCACCTCTTGGGTTATATGGAGGCAACCGAATGTCTAAAATGCCCTTCTCTACTAACTAGGGATACAAGCCCCTTAAGGGCGGATTTGGAATTCTTGATGTCTTCACCATCGGACGGATGCTCGGCGACCGCACCCTGCGTAGCCTCGACGCAAGCCATGCGATCCCGACGCGTGTCCTCCGCTTCGAAGATTCCGGAGGCGCGTCGTCGCACACCGGTCGACCGATGCTCCTCACCGGTCAGACCGGTCCCCACCGGTCAGACCGGTCAGACCCACCGGTCGGAGGCCGGTGCAGTGCTTCTTGCACCTCCGTCTTCGGTTCTCGGTCTTGGCATTGTGGATCAACCAAGGAACCCGGTGGTTTTACGGTGAACCACCGGAAACCCCGCGAACTCGGTGTAGCCTCCGCCAATCACCACTCATGACTTGGCTCCCACGTAGTCCCGGCTCGACCTTGGTTTTGAGGCTCAACCAAGAAACCGTCCACGACTTCATCTTCTTGTTCATGCCACCATGCGGCCCGCACTTGACCCCCGCCGGCCACCGGGTCCCTCGAACGAAGCCTACTTGTCTTCTCCACACCTGGAGGCCTCACCGGCGACGACCTTTCGCGCTTGTTCTTCACCTGCACCAACACGAGTCAAGCCGCAACCTGCACCTGCAATACTTAGCCAAGAATCAGTCCACACAACGTTGTCAATCACTCATCACACAAGGAAGCGACCATCCACTGGTCCTCGAACCACACATGGTCCTCAATGGATGCTAGGGCGGCATGCCAGACCTTGTGAATCTTTCCTGGTTTGTATAGAAGATTCGGCGTTGTGTTTTTCGTGGTCTTTTTCGTGCTTGTTTTTGGTGCCTTTGTTCTCGGTGTGATTCCGCGGATTTGAGTGGGTTTCCCTCTGGATTTCTTTGAGGGAAACATGGATGGATATCTAGTGCATCTTTGTGATTGATCTTGTGTCCTCAAACGTCGGGAAACCACTTCGATTCAAGGATTTTCGTTCGGAGCTCTAGCTTTTGGTGGTGTTCAAAGATCCGCGATTCCCGATGATTTAGGGAGTTAGGAGACGAAATTTTTGGGGTATAGCATCCTTGGTTGACGCTTTTCATGCCCCCAAACTATTGTCTCAACAGCTTCTACCGTTTGGGAGATCCGGTGATGGATTGGGAGTGTTGACTTTCGGGGTCGACTAGTTTTCAGTTCTGTTCGTGCCTGGCGGACGGTCCGCGAGGGCCTGGTGGACGGTCCGCGCGCACAATGTTCTTCGCGTGTTCTTTGTGTTCTTGCTCGACTTTGCTTTCGATCCGTTTTGGTTTCTGGCTTTGATTGGAAGTGGTTTCGGACAGTCCGCGTGCTCCCCGCGGACGGTCCATTATTCGGCGTCGTCTCTAGAGGTTTTGTTTTCTTTTTCGGATAGTCCGCGGCTCAGGGCCGGACGGTCCGCGGTGTGGGTGCGGACAGTCCGCGGCAGCAGGCCGGACGGTCCGTGTGGCCCGTGCGTACAGTCCGCCCCTCCTAGCCAGACGGTCCACTAGAGCCTGAGTGCTTTGTTTCTTGGTTCGATTCCTCCCTCCTTCTTTCGTGCTTCCGCGTGTGCTTCAAGGAATCGTTCCTAAGACTTGAGGTTGATCCATAACCTTGTTGTCTTAGCGGTTGGTGTGTGATTCGATCCATCGCTTTGTGTGACCGGGTTTTGTCTAGGGTATAGACTGGGTTCTTTGAGAAGAATTTTTACCGGCTCCTATTCACTCCCCCCCTCTCTAGTCGCCATCCGATCCTTCATGCTTCTCCTCTATTGATAACCTCACTCTTCCATATCCTTTTACTTGTCCAGATGGTGAGAGTGAAGGTCGGTCGAGGAAACGAGGAGCCCTCTACCCAAAGGAGGACCAAGGCTAGACACGACCCCACCGCTTTGTGGGCCGTGCAAGAGGTCTTAGAGCAAGAAGGATCTCAGCGCAGCTCTAGGCCAAGAAGAGGTGACCCTCCTCCCTCCTATGCCAAAGGGAGTGAAGAAGAGATAGAGGAGGAGGAGGAGGAGGAGAGGACCGAGAGTGATGGTGATGAGGAAGATAAAACTTACGAGCAGTCACCCGAGCCTCCTCGTCGCGATGGAAAGGGGCCAGCTAAAGAGAAACCTCGCCACAAGCCCCATCCCAAAAAGAGCCATCAAGCCCCATATGTCCATCAAAGCAGTCCCGCTACTCGTGTCCCTCCTAAACATAAGCAAGGAGTAGCAGCTCACATCTGCCCCAAAACCCCTCCTAGGCTCATCCCTACCCTTCCACAAAATGTCCAGGTGGTTGACACTCCCATCAAGCTAAGGGATCCCGGTTCAGTTCTTGGTTTTGCAGAACATATGATTAGGGATTACTCTAGGAACTCTCTAGCAGTGAGGGAGCAAAGAGAGGAAAATGTGTACTTGTATCTCAAGGGAGAAAGGCTAGAGGTAAGGTTTTGGTGTGACTTTCATAGGGACTTTTATCAATCCGTTATCCGGAATCCCAAGCTAGCTACAAAGGACATGGCTCCAATTGTGCCAATGGGGTACATTGATTGGAAATACTATGAAGAGCTAAACAACACCATGTTCAATTCCGTTATTGACAAGTGCAAGGAAGTTGGACTCTATGATATCATGGGATTTAGGTACAATTGGAACAGAGAAATTCTTGCACAATTCCATTGCTCCTACTACTACAATCCTCATGACAACACCATCACTTGGACGACTCAAGGGAACAAGTGCACTATTGACTACATGACTTTCTCTATGCTCTTGGGACTTGGCTCTAAGGATGAGAGGCGCTCTCCCGTGCACAATGAGAACAAGTACAAGCCCAAAGAGCTCCCCTTAATGTTTCCTAGCCGAGATTTGGCTATTGAGGGCAAGGCAGACCAACTCAATCCTTACTACTATTATCTCAATCAATTCTTTCGTGCCACTATTGATCCCAAGATAAGAGATGCTACAGCCTTGAGATACTATGCTCCAAATCTCCTCAATAGGATGGCACCGGATGAAGAAGGATTTTGTATATTCGACTTCATTTGGAATGAGTTGAGAAGGGCCATGAATGATCATATGAAGCATCTTCCATATACCCCCTATCTCATGTACATGATTGAGAGATTCACAAATGTCCGCTATCCCAGAGATGTGGTCCATGAGCCGCTTCGCCACCTCCGTGATCGAGCCAAGAGGCCTCCCAAAGGTCGCAAGTATGTTGGCTCCTCTAGTGCAGCTCCTCGCCATGATGATTTTCCTGCTGCACGTTCTTCTCCTACGCCTCCCCGTCGGCATCGTGGCTCCATGATAAAAGGGTGCTCAAGAGCATCTTTAGCATGTGCAAGACAATAGCCATAGAAACTAATGAGAACCGCTGGGACATCATCGAGATCAAGTCTCATCTTGGCCTTCCCACCGATCCCTACCGCGAGCTTCCAGAGTTTGATGACCCTTTTGCGGAGTGGGACGCCCAAGGTTCCCAAGAGGAAGAAGAGGAGGAGGGCAATGATGAAGGAGAAGAGGAGGAAGACGATGACTCCGAGTGACTCAGCTCTCCACTCTTCTTTTTTGGCGCTTGATGCCAAAGGGGGTGTGAACTTATCGTTTATGTGTTGTGGAACAATGAACTTGAACTTTATTGTATTTGGATTTGGAACTTGGCTTGTAATAACTTTAATTTCGTATGTGTGAGACTATGTGAGCTTGAAAAATTTGGTTGTGTGCTTGTGATGATTTACTCTGCTTTTTACCTTCTAAGGACAGTTTATGCTAGATTGAAAAACTGTATGAAGTCTGTTTTTTCTTCTTTGCTGTGCTGAAGCCCGGAGAATCCGGAGATTTTCCCGGAGTTTCCGGATATTCCGGACATTCCGGACCTGGCCCGGAGACTCCGGACCTCTCAGCACCAGAATTCTCTTTCTTACTTGTTAAGTGCATAATATGTCATGAGCATCTCACTTTTATCTGTTGCACGTCACAGGCACCCCACTGTTGTAATACTCTCTAGTTTCTCTTGTTGTGCAAAATTTTGGCCCTAATAGGACCATTAAGGGGGAGTATTACGAAAGCTTTTAATATTCATTCTTTATCTCTTATATGACTTATGTGTGTTGTCATCAATCACCAAAAAGGGGGAGATTGAAGAGTATCTTGGCTCCCTAAGTGGGTTTTGGTGATTTAATGACACACACCTAAGTAGCTAACGAATTTACCTAGTCCATGAGTAGGTATTAAAATTATGTATGGTATCAAGCACAGCTCGTTGACTATACAAAAAGGAAAGTGATGCTCTAAAGGATTCCTAAGAAGGCTTATTTATTTTAATTTTGAATTTGAGTCCTAGGAATGCCGTACTATCAAAAGGGACAGAAATTATGTCTTCCAAGAGTCGAACAGGTGCTCCAGTTGCTAAAACAAAACTTATGAGAGACACCTTTGCACCAACACGTTCACGAGGATCTTTTCTTGGGTGCTGACCTTGGAAGGCCGGAGTATCCGGGTTTACCCCGGAGTCTCTGGAGTTCCCGGAGTTTCCGGGTTTACCCCGGATACTCCAGGTCTTAAAGCCTCAACGGCTATATTCTGGGTGAGGGGGTATAAAAGCCCCCTCCACCCCTTCATTTACTCTTCTTCCCTACCATTTCATGCTCAACAGTAACAGACCTCATTTAATCCCCCTCTTCTCCCCTTGGCTCAAGTTTGGTGAGATTTGTTATGGGATTTAAGAGGATTTGAGAGCAAGGGCTTGGAGAGTGCTAGTGAGCTGATTTCCCATCTCTAGAGCACCTCGTTCTTCGCTTGGTTGGCAAAATTCGTGTTTGTTACTCTTGGAGCCTTGAGCTCCTAGCCGCCTAGGTGTTGCCTTGGAGCATCCAAAGATTGTGGCTGCCTAAGGAGGTTTGTATCACCCCGACATTGAGTAAGTAACTCTAGCTTGATCTTTGTGGTCGCTAGAAGGAGGAAAGTGACCTAGGTGTAAAGGTCCACCCTTCGTGGGTACCTCAACGGAGACGTAGACCTCAAGGTGTGAGGTTGAACTCCGGTAACAAATCCTTGTGTCTCTTGTGCTTGTTCATCTTGTTGCATGCTTGTTTCTATCTTGAGCACATATCTAGGGTTTGGTGCCGATCTACTTCGTGTTGAGGTTCCTACAAGATTTGAGTGGTTAAACAGGCTTGTCTCATCTCAGTGCATAACCTATTTTCACAGATTTACTTTTGAGCAAGTTTAATTTTTGTC
This sequence comes from Cenchrus americanus, assembly GCA_947561735.1. NCBI lineage: Eukaryota > Viridiplantae > Streptophyta > Magnoliopsida > Poales > Poaceae > Cenchrus > Cenchrus americanus. Next base: position 145,365,742 of record OX387239.1, on the reverse strand, counting down.
GAACTTAATCTCTCCCTGGCAGGCCGGAATATCTGGACATTTTCCCATATTCTCCGGATTTCCCGGAGTATGCGGAAAAATATCCGGAGTCTCCGGACCTGCATTTGACAGCTGTGAAAAAGTTTGTGATTTTCAGGTTCGACTATTCAGCTCCCCCTCCTCTAGTCGACATCTTGATCCTTTCATTGGTGCTCATGAAAACAATTTTAGAGCCTTCTAATAAATAGAAATAGCTCAAAGGAAAATGAGAATAAATTCTTGAAAAGTCCGGAAAATTCCCAGAAGATTTGGACAACACATAAACACAATTTTGAAACCTTTAGCACTCAAGAAGCACCAAGATGCATTGGCATGAATGCAACACTCACAACTTTTTATTTGATTCAGAAAATCAAATAAGGATTTTTCCGACACTATATTTCATGTAAAGAAAATAAATGTTGGAAAATTTTTAAAATTATGAGAAAATTGTATTTAATTATTCTATCTATTCACATCCTCAAATTGGAAATTTCAAGGTGAAGCATTTTTCAACAAAATTTCTTCTCATGAGTACAAACAACATATAACCCATAAACTTCATTCATGGTCACAAGTTCTCATCACAAGATCATCACAAACACCTACAAGCTATCTCATGTCATGTCAAAGCCACCGAGCCATGTGCCCACTTCTAGATATGAGACTTCTCACAAGAGCTTCACTAGCAAAGTCATAATCTCACATCCATCATATCACAGTGACCAATGTATATAGGAGAAGCACAACTCTAAAGCATATGATAGAAATGGAGTCTGTGATACAAAGATGCAAACATGATATGATACAAGAATGAAAATGCAAGATGCATATGTACATGAGACTCCCAACCGAAGCTCAAAAAGGAAAAACCACACCAAGCTCACCCCGCAAACGTGCAAATGTAGCTTGGTCCAAATGCTTTGTTAGGATGTCAGCAAGCTGTTTCTCAGTTGGCACATGGATGAGGTCTATGTTTCTCAGTTGGCACATGGATGAGGTCTATGTTTCCCTTATCAACATTATCTCTCAGGAAATGGTACCTCACCTCGATGTGTTTGGTTCTTGAGTGGAGCATGAGATTTTTGGCTACACTTATGGCACTGGTGCTATCACACATGAGAGGCACATGGGAACACTCCTCGCCAAAGTCACTCAAAGTGTATGTGATCCAAAGTAGCTGGGAGCAACAACTAGCAACAGCAACATACTCAGCTTTTTTGGTAGACTAAGCTACACTTGACTGCTTGCAAGATGACCAAGAAACAAGCGAGGAACCCAAAACTGGCAAGTACTCGAAGTCGATTTCCGATCAACACGACACCTCGCAAAGTCGGCAAACGAAAAACCAAGAAGTGAAAGAGAGGAGGACGTCGAGTACCAAAGACCGAGCTCAGGAGTATATCGAAGGTACATGAAGACCCGCTTGACAGCCTACCGATGTGAAATCCTCGGCGACGCCTGAAAACAAGCGCACAGACACACAGAAAACTGGATGTCTGGCCTCATCACCGTCAAGTACAAGAAGGAGCCAATCATGCTCTGATACTCCTTCTAGTCCACGGGCTCTCCGTCCTCGTCCGCATCCAGCGTTGTAGTCGTAATCATCGGTGTCGACAGGGGCCTCGAGTCGTCCATCTTGAACTTCTTGAAAATGTCCTTCGTGTATTTGGCTTGATGCACAAAGGTTCCTTCCTTCGCCTTCTTGATCTGAAGCCCGAGAAAGAACTCCAATTCTCCCATCATAGACATCTCAAATTCTTTGCTCATGTGCTCTGCAAACCTTGCAACCAAAGAGTGAGATGAGCCGCCAAAGACAATATCATCCACATACACCTGAACAATCATGATATCATCGCCCTGCCTAAGGAGAAAAAGAGTCTTATCTACCTAACCCATCTCAAACCCCTTGGTGAACAAGAACCCCTTCAACCTACCATACCATGCCCTGGGAGATTGTTTTAGCCCATGCAAGACCTTCCTCAGCATATACACTCGGTAGGGAAACTCAACACTCTCAAACCCAGGTGGTTGCCTCACATAGACTTCCTCCTCCAAAAACCCATTCAGGAAAGCAGTCTTCACATCCATTTTGCACAACTTGAATCCTGTAGCCACAAAAAAGGCTACAAGGATCCTAATCGCCTCCAAATGGGCTACAAGAGCAAATGTCTCCTCATAGTCTATCCCCTCCTTTTGGCAATAACCCTGAACAACCAGCCTTGATTTGTTTCTCACCACCTCACCGTTCTCTCCGTCTTTGTTCTTCCACACCCATTTTTGAAGGACCGATACGGCGAACCAGAGAGGGGGAGTGAATGGGAGCCGATAAAAAACTCTTCTCAAAGGACATGGAAACTCCAACAAGATGAACACGGCTTCCAACACACGTCTCCGACTCACTACCCAAATTGGCCAAGCCCACGTAGCCACTGGAGTGCCACTGGACCTAGGAACCAACACACAACCTTCCGACCCGAGAACGCAGCGGAACACCAAACCTCGAGTCCACTGACCAACACCGGTCAGACCGGTGAGCACCACCGGTCAGACCGATCCCTGCTGGTGAAACTTGGCGACTTCCACTAAGTGGCTCCACACCGGTCAGGCCGGGCGACACACCGGTCAGACCGGTCTAAGCCTGAAAGCCCCCAAATCGCCAAACATGCCAACCGACATCCAAGCTGACCCAAACTCGAAACAGCCCCAACACTGGACAACAGCAAACACACCCAGACGTTCACCCGAGCAAAAACCCACCAAGGGTTGCACCGTCGGAGCCGGCCAAGAGCACCGGTCAGACCGGTGTAGCCCGGCACTCGGGATGAATAGCACCCGCGGGTCAACTCCCCCAAATCCAAACTTCGATCTCCCGAATCGCTCCACGGACTTGAACAAGACTTTGGGGATAATAGGAACACCTCATGAGGAGTCCATAGCCAAGTTTAATCCCACCAAAACTTGTCCAAAAAGGAGGAATCCAAGAAATCCCGCCAAGATCACCTCTAACCCTAGAGCTCGGAAAACCCCAAAATCGAGCCCCTTTACTCACGGATTTGGGAGGGGAATCACAACCCAAAGAACCACGAAGGGTTCCCACAAATTTCCCCCATCAAATGTCCAAGAGAAAGGTCCCGAAAGCAACCCAAAGAAATCACCAAGAGAGGGCTCCGAAAATCACCACCAAGAACAACCGGGAACAACAAATCCAAACCTTGAGGAACCACGCCGAATCATCTATACATGCCACAAAGGTTCATACAAGGTCTAGCTTGCCGCCCGATCATCCAACCCTCTCAACAAGATCTCACCATGAAGCTCTCAAGCTAGTCCTATGGAAATCCTAAGAAAATAAGAAGGGAAAATAGGAACGCAAATGAACTAGGGTTTCAAAAGGTTGGCTGCCATCCTCTCACCTCATGGATTATATGGAGGCAACCGAAAGTCTAAAATACCCTTTCCAAATAACTAGGGATACAAGCCCCTCAAGGGCGGTTTTGGAAGTCTTCAAGCTTTCTCCATCGGACGGATGCCCGGCGACCGCAACCTACTTAGCCTCGACGCAAGCCTTGCGATCCCGACGCGTGTCCTCCACTTCGCAGATTCCGGACTACGTCATCGCACACCGGTCAGACCGGTGCTCCTCACCGGTCAGACTGGTACCCACCGGTCAGACCGGTTAGACCCACCAGTCAAATTGATCTGGCACTGCTGCAGCATCGTCTTCGGTTCTTCGGTCTTGGCTTTGTGGATCAACCAAGGAACCCAGTGGTTTTCTGGTGAACCACCGGAAACCCCGCGAACTCGGTGTAGCCTCCGCCAATCGCCACTCATGACTCGGCTCCCACGTAGTCCCGGCTCGACCTTGGTTTTGAGGCCCAACCAAGAAACCGTCCACGACTTCATCTTGCTGCTCATGCCACCATGCGGCCCGCACTTGACCCCGCTGGCCACCGGGTCCCTCGAACGAAGCCTACTTGTCTTCTCCACACCTGGAGGCTTCACCGGCGACGACCTTTCGCTCTTGTTCTTCACCTACACCAACACCAGTCAAGCCGCAACCTGCACCTGCAATACTTAGCCAACACTACAAGGTTTTGTATCAAATTCAACGCCACTGTATTGCAACGCCGAAAATTTGGTTGGTATAGATGGATGTATTGCAACCATTCTTAAAAATCGTAGCGATACGTGTTTTTAATACAATGGTTTTGAAGGTGTTGCAAAGCTTTGTTGCATTTGGTTGACGATATTGCAATGGTCTAAAATGGTTGCAGTAGAATTGATTGTGGTTGCAATTGTGTGGTAGTACTGCAACCACATTTGCGTTAGTTGCATTTAGTTGTGACTATTGCTATGCTTGTTTGGTGTTTCATAAAATTTCACAAGCGTTGCAAATCATTGATGCTTAATGCAACGAGAACTCTTGGGGGCGAAGCAAAAGTGAGGTTCAATTGCAACCTTTGTTGACAGTTGCAATATACTTTGATATTGTTGCAAATGCTAAATTTTATTGCAACAGGATCTTTGGCTTTGAAGCAAAAATTGTGTTCAAGTGCAATGCCTAATTTTTGTTGCGATATATACTTTGAGTGTTGCAACGAGAACTAATGAGCCAAGGCTGATTTGGATTGGGCCTTGTAGTGTGTATGATATACTATGAAAAAATATAATTCATAGTAAAAAATAGAACTAGGCTAATTTTGGATTTAGATTTTTTTCTAATTATTAATTTTAACAAAGAAGTTTGAATTGGTAGGAAAACAATCTGTCATTAGTGACAAAATAGAAAAAAAACACCATGCTGTGGAATTGAACCAAGGACCTCAATACTACACTACTATATGACTTACCACTACTCCATTGCAATGTTTTTGTTAGCTAGCATAGTTCAAGCATTTTTGACGTTTCTATGTTGTCAGCTTATAGTAACCTTATAGCTATTAAAATAGATGTGGACCACGTGGTCCCCCTTCAGCCTTCCCTCTTTGTTTAAGTGTAGGGTTTGTGATAAAAATTTCATAATCATTGGACATGTTATTAGTGAGTTATCAATTATCCTACAAAAAATGCAAAAAAAACACGCTTCATAATGGGTTTGAAGTACAGACCAGCAACATCATACCAATTTGCCTTACCATTGAGCTACAACACCTTTTGCAATATTATTAGCACTTTAACAAGTAATGTACTTTAACAACATTTGAAGTCGTAAATGGTTTAAAATGGAAAATACATAAACATAGAAGTTGTAGAACTCATCAACATCTACATTTTGTATTATGATCATTTTTTGCATTTAACAGATTTTGAACGATTCAAATTTTGAATTTCAAAAATTTACAAAGATAAACTAGTTTTTAAAATCTTAGATGGTTTTAAATTAAAAATTCATGAATACGAAGTTTGTATAAGTTCTCAAGATCTACACTTCGTGTTCTGATCATTTTTGCATTTGACAGATTTTGAACGATTCAATTTTGAATTTCAAAAATTTATAAAGAAAAATCAATTTTTTAAACCCTAGATGGTTTCAAATTAATTTTGTTTTGTGTCTAATGCAACACTGAAAAAACGTTGCAATGGGCCTAAAATGGTTGCAATAGACACAATGCGAGGAAACCAAAACAATTTTTAAATTGTCACCGACTGCGATTGCGATGTCACCCGGTCCCACCTTGAAGATGTGTCGATGTGAGTCCCACCTTGAGGACGTGGTGATGCGTTAATACCAACGGGTGTCCCCCTCAGTGACGTGGCGTTGTGGTCCCACCAATGGTCCCACCTAGACGACATGGCGCACGGTCCAGTTCTACCTCGACCACGGTGGCGTTGTAGTCCCACCAGTGGATCCCAAATCGACGTGGACCATGTGGTCCCCCCATGTAGCCTACCCATGTGGACCACATGGTCCGGCTCCCCTTCAGCCTTCCCTCCTTTTTCTACAAAAAATGCAAAAAAAATTGCTTCATAGTGGGTTTGAACTATGGACTAGCAACATCATAACAATTTGACTTACCATTGAGCTACGACAACTTTTGTGATATTAGTTGCACTTTAACATATATACTGAACCATCTACGTTAGTAGGTAATGCACCTCCGCAATCCACTCATGAAGTTCATTAAGATTTATTGGACAACTCTTGTTTTGGTCATTTGTTCATCAGACATAATGATAATAGCATTGTTAACAAAATTTATGTATCTCACTTATGAAACCATATGAGTGTCTAATGCAACACTGAAAAAGTGTTGCAATAGGACTAAAATGGTTACAATAGACACAATACCAGAAATTTAATTGGCAAAAAAATGTCTGCCTGGGAATCGAACCTGAGACCTTTGTAACAAAAGTGACATGTGCAAACTACTAGGATAATCATTAGTTAATGTTGTATTATGGTGTTTTATTTCTTTTTGTTAATTGCACTGCAATAAATCCTTTAAAACAAACATGGAAAAATATGTGGAAAAAATGGAGTGCGCTAAGGCTCAAACAAACGACCTCACGGATGGAAAGTCCACGCCTTACCATTGAGCCACTCGCCTGTTGTTGTTATAGTTCACATTTCTGTGTTTTTCTTATATGTTCTCTCGTTCAAATCCTGACACCTGGCGACACCCAATAAGTTGACTTCTTCTTCACAGATCCACATATAGATATGGATGTTGGACCACGTGGTGTGCCATTTGACACCATTGCAATATGATATTATTTGAATTATGATAGTGTAAATTCATAGAACCATTATAGCATTTTATGATATTATTTGAATTATGATAGTGTAAACTCGAGATGTAACTTTGAATTACCCCTAATAAACTGCTGTCGAAATCAATTTTTCATTTCTTAAAGTTGTAGATCTTGGTAGAGAATGATTTTAGAAAGTTTTAGAAAAAAGAATCATCGAATTTGGAGTTAGTATGAGGCAGAAAAACTAGTTACAAGTTTTAGTCAAAGATTAAAAAGAGAAAACACAATTGTTCATCTCAGTTCATAGCAATTGCAATTTCTGTTTTTAATCTTCGGATAAAACTTGTAAACTGTTTTTCTTCCTCATACGAACTCCAATTCGGTTTATTCTTTTTCCTAAATTTTTCTAAAATCGATATGTTTTACTCAGTGCCATTTGTTTGTATCTTAATTACTATTTCTTGATTGCCTTTCATACAACATAACTTTTCCAACTAAAAAGAGAATATAAAAAACATGTTCTTTCATAATAATTGCTAATATAACTTAATATTCTCTAATGTTATGGTCAACATGAGATGGTGTCAAAAATTGAGGTGCACACAAGTTCGGTCACGTTATTAGTTGTTCAAATCTCAAAGTTTGTTTTCAAATGTAGGAGCTGAGGCTGATTTGGATTGGGCCTTGTAGCGTGTATGATATATTATTAAAAAATACAATTCATAGTAAAAATAGAACTTGGTTAATTTTGAATTTAGATTTCATTATAATTATTAATTTTGAGAAATAAGTTTGAATTTAGATTTTATTCTAATTATTTGACATAAAAGTTATAGAACTCATCAAGATCTGCATTTTGTATTATGATCATTTTTTTGCATTTAACAGATTTTTGAACGATTCAAATTTTGAATTACAAAAAATTACAAAGATAAACTAGTTTTTAAAATCCTAGATGGTTTCCAAAATAGTTTAACTTCTCAAGATCTACACTTTGTATTATGACCATTTTTGCATTTGACAGATTTTGAATGATTCAAATTTTGAATTTCAAAAATTTACAAAGATCAACTATTTTTTAAAATCCTAGATGGTTTCCAATTGAAAAGTCACGAATACCAAGTTTGTTTAACTTCTCAAGATCTCCACATTGTATTATGATCATTTTTGCATTTGACAGATTTTGAATGATTCAAATTTTGAATTTCAAAAATTTACATGGAGAAATGAAATTTTGAAACCCTATATGGTGTCACTTTATTTTTGTTTTCTATCTAATGCAACAAGAAAAACAGTTGCAATGGGCCTAAAATGGTTGCAATACACACAATGCCAGGAAACCGGAATAATTTTAAATTGTCACCGGCGTGAAGATTGCCATGTCGATGTGGTTCCACCTTGATGACGTGGTGATGCAGTCCTACCAACAAGTCCCCCCTCGATGGTAGGGGCATTGTGGACCCACCAATGGTCCCACCCAAATGACGTGATACTATACATCTTTCATAAATAGAAACATATCTCACTTAGCTACATAGGACTATGTGAGCCATATACGCTTTTGCGAGGGATATTCAACAACTCTTTATTGAAATTACTTGAATTTTTTATGTGACGCGCAGGCACCAAAATCATGTGGCTACATAACTTTTTAAAGTTTTCTACCCACTTTATGATATTTTGACATTTCTTCTTTAGTAATTTAATAAATAATTACAGTAATAGTAAAAATTGATCAGAAAATTACATAGATTCACACCACAACAATTTTGACAAAGTGATACTATACACCTTTCACAACTAGGAATATCTCACATAGGTACACTTGAATATTCACGTATAATTTTTTTTATCTAAAATCATTTCTTGTACAAATTATAGGTGTGTTTTTTTTAAAAAAAACTTTCGTATAATCTCAATTTCACATTTGATTTATAATTTAAAATATATACATGTGTTTTTGTTTTTCCTACAATATATGTTACCTATTTAATATTAAGAGCGCTAGAATCCACATCAGAAAAATGGTAAAAAATGCATTAAGGTGAGGGTTTGAACCCAACAAGGGAGCCTCTCACAGGAGAACACATCCACCACCAGACCATCTCTTCGTCTGTGCTCAACTTTGGCCCTGTTTGGATACTCCAGCAGGGTTAGAGTTAGAGCTAGTTTCTAACTCTAGCTCTAGCTCTAAACTAACTCTAGCTCTAGAGGTGTTTGGATGAAAGGGTTAGAATGACATTAAATGTACTTTTTCAATCATTAGGTGTGGGTGGAGGGAGAGAGAAAAGTCACTTTTTGGTGGACCCAACATGAACTAGCCCCAATAAACACCTCTTGGGTGGGATAGTTTTTTGGGGTGGGTTAGATGCAAACTAGCTCAATCTAGCCCTCATGTTTGGATACTTTGGATTTCGTGTCCGACTCAGATTAGAACAAGGAATTCAGATTTTGCAAAAGGTTCTCTTCTGAATTTCTTGCTAATTTACTTGTACATTAGGTGGTTATTAGTCCTCTCTTTTTTCGATCTATATAATGAATGTTAGGCATATTTTCTTGATGGCTAGTGGGAAGCAGCACACTATAATAGTGACTTGTTCTAAAATTGTTTGCAGGGAGGGTGCATTACTTGATCCAGTTAGGATTTCGTGATGCGCGAGTGGACCGACGGGGAGAACCACCTCGGCCCACCGCCGAGACGGGGAAGGATAGGGAGGGAGGGTGGTGGATAGCAAGGGCGCCGCCGGGCACCGGTCGCCGCGCCGCGCGCCGCCCGCATCGTGCGCCTCGCAGAGTTGTCGTTTCGGGAGAGACTGAGAATGATCGAGGATGATGGAGAGGTCCAGCGGGAGATACTGTTCTTAGCAGTTAGCAGGTGACCTTTTCTGTTGCAACTATTTAAAAGTGAATTTTGTTTGAGAGATTACGATGTGCTTTAGATAAAGAGTATTTTTCATCATACTGATAATTGGTAAATCTGATTAAAAGTGACCTCTTTCTTTTTATTTATCTTCTAGAACTATCTGTACAACCCCTTGTATTTCTAGTTTATTTTTTGGCAAAGACTTCTTTTCAAACGGCTGTAAAACTATCCAACTCCACAGCCGCTCGAACAATAGCAAGTTGGCAACTGTTAGGCCCCATGGTGGGGCCCCACACAGTTCAGCCTCCCACTCCCTCACCTTTCATTTTTCTGAATAGGTCCTTTTCATTTTTATCCTCCTCGCCGCCCCTGTCTGGCTAGGGTTTCGCCGACGAGAGGCGCGACACACGGCGGCGGACCATTCCGACGAGGGCGCGCAGCAGTGGCGTCCCACGACGAGGAAGCGACTCGACGGCAGTGACTCCCGCTCCCCCCGACGAGGGCGCGTGGCAGCGGCATCCACCGACGTGGAAGCGACCTGGTGGCGACGGCTCCATCCCCGGCGAGGGCGCGCACGACGACCGACCTCGGCGAAGGGCCCGCGGTAGTGGTGTCCCCTAGAAGCAACCTGACTGCGGCGGTCACCCCGGCCCACAGTCACTGCACCAGCAAGGTGAGGCGGCCTCCGCTCCCCTACCCCTGCTTGTCCTTTTTCCTGATCTCCTCTTCTTCCTTCCGGTTCCAGGGGCGTGGATTTGCAGTATAGATAAGCAAATGTGCTACATTGTGGGATTTCATTATGTTGTGCCTTTCCAGTGAAGACACTACATTTTTGGTTCACTCCTACGTTCATTGCCATAGCATATTAGCAATGCAATTTGGGATCTGAAATTTGATTACTGCCATAGTAATTCAATTCATGTGCTTTGCCTCACTGCTCCTACTTGTTACAGAATTACTGTAATTTATCCCAATTTATCCATTGCCTATCACATATTTCTAGTTTTTTGAAATGATCTCTAATGCTCTAAATGATGTATCTATGGTCTGTGCTAGTGTGATTGCTCTGCACCTTTCCATTATCTATTGTTTGAGTTGTGGTCTGCATCTTGTTCCTAACATTAAAAAACATGCAAACGCTTAATCGTCTTTAATCAACGTTTACTCAGACTAAGCACTACACAGTGTTCTAGCGCACGCCTAGCGCCTAACATTTTCTTAAACCTTGCTAATTATTATTAATTTTCCCTAGATAGTCTGTAAGAAATTGATAGATCTAGTTATATGTTGCAAGATTTGGTAAATTAAATCTGATTGGCAAATTGTCATCCAGAAAATCATCATAAGCATTGATGAATATACCTTTACCACCAACAGAGTTAAGCATATTTTTATTCTTAGTTAGGCAAACTACTATTCCCTATCAGGCAAAGTACTGTACTTTAGATAGGCAAAAAGTAGATTTATGAGTTAGGCTAAGTATTCTTGGTTAAGCATTTTTGTTTGCATACTACCGTCTTAATATGAGTACGAATTAGTAAAATATATGGTTCCTAAATCTGAAGTAATTTGGCCATAAACTAAGAAATATTATGGTCATGGATTATCAAAACAAAAAAGGTACAAATATGATTCTATTTAAGTAATAGTATATTTATGTGTAGAGAACACTGTGTACTCCATCAGGCAATCATCAGTGGACATCGCTCTTTCTTAATATGGTTCATCATATGATCATAAGTATACTTAATATGGTTCTACATACTTAAGATGTTCAGTTACCCGTCAGTTTATTATCACTGAGTCAATTTGTTTTGCAACTTTGAATTTTCATCCAATACTAGAGTTCAAAGGGCTTATCGGAATCTGGATGCCTAGGTGGGGCATAGTAAAATTGGCTTTTGCTTATGCAGTATAAGCCGGTCAACATTTTAGAACCAAGTTGTGCCTTTATACTATTTCTAGGTTGCACGGACTGGTAGTTAACAAGATGGGAATTTAAACTACATTACTTAAACTGACTGTTCAGTTCTTATTAGGCATTAATCTGTTTATGTGCATGTAAAATAGTGCACTTTATTAGGCAATGCTTAGTTGGGAATTATTCGATTACTCATTTTTTGGCTCTTCATTATACATTACTGCAAGTTGGCTACCAGATAACTGTCACAATGCCTAGAGCTCAGAAGCAGCAAGCGGGATGCCCACGAGCGACAAATGTGGTATGTCTTTTTTCCATACAACTAAATATCCATCATGTGGTATGAGAATACTATTAAGTTTGTTTACAACACAACTTCTTCTTACTATAAAACATACAAGTATTTTCAGCATGTACAATTTTATAGTAAAACACACGTATATATAAGCAATTATAGAATGTTCATCCAACACTTAAGTATACCAGAATGAAGCATTTTATTTAGTACAGTCAAGCAATTTTATGGGGATTCTGCTTGGGTGGGGTGGAATGGTCAGCCATGGGGACCCTTTTGTTGTGCTGATCTTTTTGTGGATTTAATTTCCAGGACTTAAGTTCCACTAGTCTCTTTATACCATTTGTTTCTCAACACAGCTACAACTACGGGCTCCATATATGCTGATGTATTCTCAAAATTGGGATGCCTGTACAATCTATAATTTCCAGGAGCAAGATATGCCCAATATTCACAAGTTATTGACTAACAAATGGTTCACACACACAGAAAACGACACAAATTGGGAGCATAAGTCAGGTTTGGCATGCGATATGCCTAGCATCTTTCAATACTAGCAAGGGATGCCTGAGGGAGGAGGTGAAGCTGGAGGTGGAGGGTTGTCGAAGAACAGCTCCACCCAAAACAGTGGAGAGCTCTTATATTTCTTCGATGATCCTGATACAAACTATCGGGGTTGTCCTTTATAGATCAAGAGCCCTTATTACTTAGGAGTATTAGTTTTCCGATATAGTGGACTTGGACCGTATGAAGAACTTAAATTGGTGAAGATTTGTTGTAAACCAGCTTAAGGATGCCGGTTCCAACAAGTAGATTATGCATTTTTATTTATCATCTTTTGTGTAAGAAACTCGTTACTAAACATTTACCAACCCAATTTTCCAAAACAGCATAGTTTGGTAGGCAATAATATGATCCCAAACATTCAATTTTGTAGTTATGGATAAGCAAAACAATGTACTGTGTTGGGCAAACTTTACGATTCCTACAATTGTGTATAGGAGTTTTATGGTTGGTTTTTTTACCTTCTAGCCTTGACACTTTAGGCAAATTACTGTACATACATAGGAAAAGTATTGTTACTAGTTGGGCAAAGTACTGACATGCTATTCTTCAACGTCTTGCAGGTCAGGAAGTGGCCGGGAAGGGAAGCAAATACGGTTGCAGTCATCGTTTGCAAACATCTTTTTTTGCTAAAGATATAATGCGAACACACAATATCATATTTGTTGATTATAGTGCTAGAAGTGGCCGGGAAGAGTGTATTGTTTTTGGTGCTAGAAGTGCTGCGCAGCGTGCTGTGTGGGTGGCCGCATGTGTTGAGGGGAAAAAAGGGCTAATATACCGGAAAAGTAAGTCCCTAATTAATTAAGGCCGCCTGTCGGACGAGTTCCCTTCCTAATTAAGGCCGGCTGTCGGACAGGTTTATTTCTTACGGCCGTAAATTAGCCACGTCCAAAGAGTTCAAAGATAGCCAACCGTTCGGTTGCCTTTTATATTTTTTGAAGCTATTATATTCCCCTACTGGGTTAGGCAATGTATGAAGTAGCATACGAGCTTTAATGTTTTAGGGTTAGTATTTCCGTCTCGACAAGGCACTGGTAAGGTAGATGTCACCGATCGCTCATCGAGCATTCTCGCATGTATGAGACTTGTGAAACAAGAGTTTTATTTCGACATCATCGGTTTGTTGTCTCTTCCCCGGAAATCATATACAAATATATAGTGGCTCTCACTCTCGTTTATTGTGTTCATTGGGAAAGCGTACGTAATCGCTTTCTCCCCGGCACTTCTCTTCCAAAAATGGGGCATTTTGACAAGAAAAGTGTTCAAGATATGCTTCTTTCGATTCCACCTTTTTTACGTTGTACAACACTGCAAATCAATACCTGAGTTACAAAATTGGTTTTTATTGTACAGTTCTCTAAGCATGCACTATCGTCAATCAAGTTATATCATGGTGGCAATGTCAGGCTACAGCAAGGATGGTGACGATTTCAGGCTACAGCTGCGCAGACTCAAATCAGCCAACACCAGGAAAGTGCTACTTGAATCCTAAGTATTCCTCATTGCTTTAATCGTGTCAAAGTCATCTAGGGTTCTCATGATATCTGGCATAGAATTATTAGTTCTATTATTCAACATCACACTGTGGTTCTATGGGTTGAACACAAGAGAAAATTTATGTTTAGTATATTTATTTAGTTGTTCAAACACTCCACAGTTTAACTATTGCTCGTATAAGATCTTTCCATCTAGCATTTACCTGTGTGATTTCTTAAGGCTGATCATGGTGTGACTTCCCTGAACCTGATATGGTGGTGTGACTTCCCTGAACCTGATATGGTGGTGTGACCTCCTTGAACCTGAACATAATATGGTGGTTGTCTCTTGCGGCTTGTGAGGGAACCTTTGCAACGATTCCTAAAATATTAATATATCTGAGAATTGTTGCCTTGTTGGACAAACTTGTTGTATTTTATAACAATTGGATTTTCTAAGCCTATTTTACGTTGAATTTTTTGGACTCGAGTAGCTAGGTATTTGAAGGATGCAAAGTTTAATTCAGAGAAATTGACATTGGACCCATGCGTCAGCCTCTTTGAACTTCTAAAACCTTTCAAAAAAAAATCAAAACTGCTGATGGATGATCAAGGCACACGGCTGGTGGACCTTCGGATGAGCAATTGCATGAAAAGTAGTATCAGCTGCAGCCTCTAACAAGCAGTTAAAATTAAAAGAGACCCCATATGCTATGCCGCACCGCTAGTGATGATAGATTAGCAAAATGTGTGTGATCAGTTTGATGTGAATGTGATTCCGAATTAAATTATATATGTGATGCTACCATTTGTGAGCCGGAAAAGAGCATCCAAAAAGAATGCACAGGTACTATGTCAAACCTTTTATCTCTCTTTGCATTGACAAGGAACATGTACTCCTTTTCGACAAGGTTCATACTTGCCTTTTGAATGTCAATGAATTTTATTTCTACAACTTTTGTTTAACTAATGCATGTCAATGATTTTTTCAGGAGGAATCTTGAGCTTCAGAAGGAGCATGCGAATGTTGGGAAGATGGCCATCGATGGAACCTTCGCTGCTACAACATTAGTCTTTTCAGTACAATAAGTTCAAACACTTGTGTGTGGTGGCCGCATTATTATGTGTTAAGCTACGTACTTGTGTTCTCAATGATCTTGACACTCAGTGTCTTTGGTTTCATTCTGTATGAACAAATTTTATTTGGGTTTAATTGATGTTGATGCCTCATTCATTACATATTTCTCGATTTGTGATTCTATTCAATAATTAAAAAATGCAATTAATTATTCATATATATGAATCTGGTGTCGCAATATACGTTTGAAATCAACCAAAATTCCGTTCCAATAGACTCACATATAACAACTACATTTAAATGTGGCAATAGGTACAACTATCGTGGCAAAACATATACATTCTCTTGCAACTACAAAAAGGCGACGGTGGCAATAAAGAACCTATCTATAGCAACCATTCAGTATCATGGCAATAGATGACCTAACTGTAGCAACCAACCTAAGTACTGTGGCAATAGCATATGTCTCCTATAGCAACCATTCGGAAATGTGGCAATAGAGGACCTATCTGTAGCAACGAACCTCCCAAAACGTTGCAATATCCTAAGCCAACTATAGCAACCATTTAGTTGATGTGGTAATAGAGACACTTTATTTCAATGATTTCTACGCGTAGCAAAAAAGTCTATTGCAACACCTATGTTCTGTTGCCACTGCATTGTGTTGCTACACAACTAACGTGGCGCAATACGTGTCACTAGCAACGTCTCGTTCGTTGCGATTGGTACCATTGCAACACCCTAGTGGTTGCAATGGCCTATGTTACAACGCTCACCAAGTGTTGCAAAAGAGTCAAAATTGTTGCAATAGATGGGTACTGTATCGCTACTAAAACGTAAACTGTTGCATTAAGCTATTGCTACGGTTACAAGTGCAACGACTTTTAACCAAAATAATATGGTAGCGAAAGTACTATTACTACCATTTTTCGGCCTATTGCAACACTTTTTCGGCGTTGATTTTGATACAAAACCTTGTAGTGCAAGAATCAGTCCACACAACGTTGTCAATCACTCATCACACAAGGAAGCGACCATCCACCGGTCCTCGAACCACACATGGTCTTCAATCTCCACAAAGAGCTCCCCATGCACACATGCAAGCTCCCCCTGAACCAATGCAACTCCCCCTGGACGAATGCATGTAAACCACTTGAAAACAGGGAAGCTGTAACAACTTCAGCTCACACCGGTCAGACCGGTCACCACCACCGGTCAGACCGGTGCCCAACATGTGCACAGGACCAGCACTCTGACCGGTCAGACCGGTGACCTCGACCGGTCAGACCGGTGCACAACAGAGCCCAGAAATGGCTTGAAACCACCTGAAAACCTTCTAAATGCATCCAAAGAAGCCATTTCAAGCTCAAACTTCTCCCCCTTGTTGGCAATGCATGAATCAAGCCAAAAATGCAAAACTTTCAACCTAGAGCTTCTCAAATAGACAAAATTCAACAAAGGATGCTACACATGTCCAAATAAGCAAGTCAGATACTCTATAGCTTCGTATCGACATCAACTACAAGATCACCAAGTTTCACAACCATTGGATGAAGCTAAGATGGATTTGGGCAATTTTGCGAAAAACTTGCCTCTCATGAGCAAAGTCCTAAACATGATCAAAACATATCAAAATGGCAAAGCCACACAAACTTCATGCTAGGACAGCCATTCTAATCATAAGACCATCACAAACACCCACAAGCACCACATGTCATGTCAAAGCCACCGAGCCATGTGCCTACTTCTATGTATGAGACTTCTCATTGGTAGGCATCATGCAACGGTTTAGCACCCAAAGCAAATTAAATTCAACACATATGACATGAGAGCACATTTTCCAAGCATTCATTTTCAGATTCATAATTGGTACATGAAATGTCTTTGCGACAAAAAGGAACTTATGCCCCTCCACAAGATAAAGCAAGAGGGCTAAACATTCATGATGGCCAATGAGCCTTTGGCCCCATATGATCAATAAACTAGCTATCCAACCACAAATTAAGCATAGCAAAGCCACTAAAACATGTCAAGATCATATAGAAGCATTTACACATGAGAGAGCATACATGTGACAATTTTCAAAAACATAGCCATCAACCATGGATTATTCATCAAGATCATCAAGAGCTAAGCCAAACTAACCATAGCATACCAAACAAGCTCACAAAGACATAAATAGCATTCCATGGTGAACAATGTATATAGGAGAAGCTTTTCCTATCCAATGCATATGATACAAAATGCATGCAATCTAAGATACAAGGATGCCTATACATCATGTTACATATGCCATGCCAAATGCAAGCAATGCACAAAGGAAAGCTATACATATGCTACAAAGGAGCTCCCACACACCCAACTCAAGAAATCAAACACACACCAAGTTCCCCCCGCAAACGAGTGAAAGTTGCTTGATCTAGGGGTTTGGTGAAAATATCGGCCAGTTGGTCATGTGTGGGTACATGGATCAAAGCTATTTTTCCTTTCTCTACGTTGTCCCTCAGAAAGTGGTACCTCACTTCTTTGTGCTTGGTTTTGGAATGGATCACTGGGTTCTTAGCAATGCTTATGGCACTGGTGCTATCACATTGAAGTGGGACATGGGTATGCTCCTCACCAAAGTCACTCATGGTGTAAGAAATCCAAAGGAGCTAAGAGCAACAACTAGCAGCGGCAACGTAGTCGGCCTCGGTAGTGGATTGAGCAACACTCGACTGTTTGCGGGAAGACCAAGACACCAAAAAAATCCAAAAACTGGCAAGTCCCAGAAGTGACACCCGGCAAAATCCACGTCTGAAAAGCCATGAAGCGCCAAAGAAGAGGACGCGGAGTACCAAAGGCCGAAGTCGGGAGTGTGACGCAAGTACCTAAAAATTCGCTTCACCGCTTGCCGATGCGAAGTCCTCGAAGACGCTTGAAAACGAGCGCACAGACATACCGAGAACTGGATGTCCGACCTCGTCGCCGTCAAGTAGAGGAGTGATCTGATCATGCTTCGGTACTCCGTCTGGTCAACGTGTTCACCTTCCTCGTCCGCATCAAGAGCCGTAGTCGTACTCATCGGCGTCGTCATAGCCTTGGAATCCTCCATCTTGAACATCCGCACAATGTCCTTGGTGTACTTATCTTGGTGCACAAATGTTCCTTCCTTTGATTGCTTGATTTGTAGTCCGAGGAAGAACTGCAACTCGCCCATCATGCTCATCTCAAATTCCCTGCTCATATCCTCTGCAAACCTTGCAACAAGAGAGTTAGACGAGCCACCAAAGACAATATCATCCACGTACACCTGCACAATTAGGATATCTCTACCCCCGCCTCGCAAAAACAAGGTCTGATCGACCTTCCCCATCTCAAAACCTCTCTCAAACAAGAACCCCCTCAACCTGCCATACCAAGCTCTAGGCGCCTGCTTCAACCCATACAACGCCTTCCTCAACTTGTACACCCGGTGGGGGTACTTCTCACTCTCAAACCCCGGTGGTTGCCTCACATACACTTCTTCCTCCAACACACCATTTAGGAAAGCACTCTTCACATCCATTTGGTGCAACTTGAACCCTTTGGCCACGGAAAAGGCTAGAAGAATCCTTATTGCCTCCAAACGGGCTACCGGAGCAAAGGTCTCCTCGTAGTCGATCCCCTCCTTCTGACTGAACCCCTGAGCAACAAGCCTCGACTTGTTTCTCACAACCTCACCTTTCTCTCCCTCTTTGTTCTTCCACACCCACTTTGTACCAATCGGCTTACACCCTGGGGGAGGGTCAACCAACTCCCAAACCTGATTCCTCTCATAGTTCTCCAAATCCTCGTGCATCGAATTAACCCAATTGTGATCAGATAGCGTGTGTCCAATGTCTTTGGGCTCAAAAGTAGCAACAAATGCAGCATGAGCGAAATGAGAGTTGTTCCGAACCCTCGACCGTGTAGTACGTTCATTCATGTCGCCGATGATCCTCAAAGCTGGGTGATCCACTTGTACTTGCCGGGGAGGTTCTCGCCTTGATGCTACCTCTCCCTCAACAACAGCTTCTCCTCGTTCTTGATTTGTCGTCATAGGTGTAGGAGAGGGTTCGTCCACCACCGTAGTCGAAGTAGTGGGTACATGTTCAGCCGGGGGCACCACACCGCCATCTTCATCGTCTCCATGTTCATGCTCCTCCTCCTGAAAGATCTCCTCGCCAAGCTCATCATCACCTGCACACTCAAAAACAAGTTGACTACGTGGCTGTGTCTCGTCGAAGGTTACCTCGAAAGTCTCCACGATTTGGTTAGTTTCAAGATTGAGCACACGATATGCTCTAGAATGAGATGCATAACCAAAGAAAATACCATCGACAGACCTAGCCTCAAACTTATCCAACTTCCTGCCTTTCTTCAGAATGAAACACTTGCAACCAAAGACATGAAAGTGACTCACCTTGGGTGTGCGACCATGCATCAACTCATAGCATGTTTTCTTCTTGTGCACTCTGAGGTAGATCCTGTTCGACACATAGCATGCGGTATTCACCGCCTCAGCCCAATACCTCCTCGGAGTCCTATGCTCATCAAGCATCGTCCGAGCCATCTCGCACAAGGTCCTGTTCTTCCTTTCCACAACACCATTCTGGGGAGGCGTATACGGACTCGAAAACTTGTGCTCAAGACCCAAGTCATGGCAAAAGGTTTAAAAACGAGAGTTTCTGAATTCCGAGCCATTATCACTGCGGATAGCTCGTATGGCATCTCCGTGCCTCTCGTTCCTCAACCTCAAGACTAGATCTTGAACAAAACCAAACGTTTCCCCCTTATCCTCGAGAAAGAACACCCACGCATACCGACAGTAGTCGTCCACCACAACAAGGACATACCACTTCCCACCCGCAGATCGCACACGAGCTGGGCCAACAAGGTCCATATGGAGCAGCTCGCATGGACGCTCAGTCATCACATCGGTGAGAGGCAGGTGAGAAGAGGCTACCATCTTGGCATGCCTACACGGCGCACAAACCAACTCTTTCTCAAGCCTCAACCGTGGCAATCCTTGGACCAAATTGAGTTTACTCAAGCGAGACAAAAGGTAAAAGCTCAAGTGACCCATCTTCCTATGCCACTTCCACAACTCACTCGAAGAACCAGCCAAGAAACAATGCTCCACACCCGAAGACTGAGAAAATCAGCATGAAACACCTGACCCTCGGGAACGACCATACAGACAAGGTCCCCTCGAGAGTCCAAATCCGAGAACCACCAGGCCGAAACAACACCTCAAAACCCTCATCCAACAGTTGGGACACAGAAAGCAAATTGTACCCCAACGATTGAACAAGAGCAACACGCCTGAGAGTGATCTTGTCACTCACCTTAATCTCACTTTCTAAAAGCACACGCCCACGCCCATTGTCCCCAAAAGTGATGTACCTCCTTGTCACCACTGGGACGAGACTTGAGAACCACCCCCTGTCTCCGGTCATATGCCTCGAGCAACTGGAGTCAATCAACCAAATGTTCTTCAAGTCTCCCACCTGAAATTCAAAAACGAGCGAACAAACGACTCAACACTGGGGTTAGTACCAAAAGAGCAAAACCAGTGCCGAGCCATTTGCTCGAAAGTGGGGTTAGCACAAACCAAGCCATCTCTCCTACCAAAGACCTCCACGAACACCACCACGGTAACCACCCTGAGGGAACCACCCTTCTCTGCCTGGAGGAGGACCAAAAGCACGAAAGAAAGCCCGTGGACCTTCCCTCCTCTCCTTCTCAAAGCTACGACTCCTCCCATCCCCGTAGTGAACTCGAGGGGGAGAATGCCTAGCAACCTGACCACCTGCAAGCTCTCCAGCCCAACCACCAGAACCACGACCTCCAGAAACAACCCTCGCTCCTGCACGAGCACAAAACCCAAACTGCTTCCTGTCCAGGCCTGCACCGGTCTGACCGGTGCCCCACACCGGTCTGACCGGTGTAGCCTGGGTAGCGGCACCTCCAACAGCCTTCCGCTCTCCCCAAGCCCGAACTATCCTCACACTCGCCTTGGCCTTGGGCATCTGCACACGAGGCTCAAGCCCACTCCTTTGCCATTCTCTCCTCTAGCTTCCTCTTGAAGCAAAACTCATCCTTATGGCCATCTCTCCCACGATAGCCACAATGGAACCTCACAAGCTTAGGCTTAGGCTTGGGCTGTGGCTGCTCACTTGGTTTCTCTCCACTCAACTCCTCCACTGGTTTCCCTTCACTAGCCTTCTCACTTTCCTTCCCAAAGAACACTTTCCCTGAAGTGCTCACAAACTTGATAGGCTTTTGGAGATCATTTGTGGGTGTAGGAAACACGGGTGGAGTTGGGGTTGTGTCTAGTCGGTTCCTAAGATAGTTAGGTTTTGGGGGCAAATCATTTTTGTGGTGAGTTTTTGGTGGCTCTGGGATATTCTCTCCACTTCCCTCACCAACCTTGTTTGCCCCAAGTCCCTCACCATCCTGCCTCTTAAATGCCTCGATCATCATCCTCAACGGAGGTTCATGACCAGACAACCAACCCATCAACTTTCTCAACTCATCATTCTCATCCTGCAAACGATCAACATAATGTGCAAGTTCCAAATTTTTCAAAGCATGCATTTCACAGGTAGAGCATGATGTAGGAATGAGTTCTTTTAGCTTGGCCTCAAGAGAACTAGTGTAAGCATGCATCTCATCAATTTTAGCATGTAAAATAGGGCAAGAAGTGCAAGCACCTAGCAAAGCAGATCTAGATTTAAGCTCAGCCACTTCAACCCTAAGCACATCTAGTTCCTCACACTTGGAGGCATGCTTTTCCTTGAACAAAGCAAGATCAGCAAGGAAAATGGAGCAATCAGCACAATCAACCTCATCCGAAACAACAGGGCTAGCCTTAAGGGAATCAATCTCAAGCTTGCTATCAAGCACCTGTGTTTCTAGCTCAGCCACTCTAGTCCTAGCATCCTCGAGTGAAGCCCTATGCTCTTTTCTCATTTTCTTGGCCTCTCTAAGCATGTCATCACGGTTATCAAGCAAAGAGCCAAGCCTCTCATTCTCCTGGCGCAAGAAGGGAATTTCATCACGCACCTCGTCGTCGAAATCAGAGTCCGAGTCGCTATGTGTGCTCTTCTTGCTGTCGAAGCTCAGCGCTATGGTGCAGAAGCCGTCTCTCGCGAAGCAGCTCAGCCTGCTCAGGTTCTTGGATGACTTCCTGCTCTTGCGACGATCGCCTTCATCTTCACTGCTGCTCAAGCTCGAGGTGGAGTACGCGGAACTGGAGTCGACGTCGCTCGCTCCAACCATCGCTCGGGCCTTCTCTCGGCTCTCCTTCTTCCTCGATTGTCACTCGTCCTTGTACTTGTTCTTGTGCTTGCTCTTGTGGTCGCGCCTCGACTGGTACTTGACATCCATCCTCGACTTGTGCTTGTAGCCATCCTTGTTCTCGACCTTCTCCGGCCAGTCGGCGATGAAGTGTCCCGGCTTGCCACATTGGAAGCATGTCCTCATGTTCCTCCTCATGTTCACCCGGTTCTCGTGCAGCCTCTCGAACCGCCTCATTAGGAGTGCCAGCTCGTCCTCTCCAAGCACGTCGAACTCCTCATCTGGCATAGACATCAAGGAGGACAAAGAGAACATCTGGTGGATGGGTTAGTGTTAGCCTTTCCTTTTGAACCACCAACGAGGGCAAGACTATGGGAATTAGTCGGACCCTCGAGCTTGGCAGTCATGCCCCTATCCACCTCAGCCGACTTGAGCTTCGAGAACAGCTCGTTCACCGTCAGAGTGTCATACTTCTCTGACTCCACAATGGCCTCGAACTTTCCGCCCCATATTGTACGATCCAAAGAATGTAAGAGCTTGACGGCTCTATCATGATCATCGTACGGGAGCACGTCCACATTGGCCCTCATGTTGTTCACAACCACCGTGAACCTCTAAAACAAGGCATCAATGGACTCACCGGGGAGATGAGTGAAGTTCTCGTACTCTCTCCGGTAGGTCGCATACATCCGTGCTTGAACCTGGGCATTCCCAACATGAGCCTCCTTCAGCACCGTCCAAATTCTACAAGCCAAGTGCTCGGTGTGCACCCGATCGAACTCAGGCTGACACAAAGCACGAAACAAGTAGTCGACCGCCTTATTGTTGGCGTCGAACATGTCCCTCGATCCTGGAGCGAGAAAGTTCATCGGCTGGACATAGCCTGTGTCCACCGTGACATCCCAAAGGATCTGACCCTTTCCTCTGAGAAACGCAGCCATCCGCTTACTCCACATCTGGTACTTCTTGCCATCGAAGTGTGGAGGACCCGAACCCTATTCTTGGTACGCCATCCTTGGATCTTAGACTGGTTAGAGTCAATAAAGACCCGAACCGGCTCTGATACCACTTGAAGGACCGATACGGCGAACCAGAGAGGGGGGGGGGAGTGAATGGGAGCCGATAAAAAACTCTTCTCGAAGGAGATGGAAACTCCAACAAGATGAACACGGCTTCCAACACACGTCTCCGACTCACTACCCAAATTGGCCAAGCCCACGTAGCCACTGGAGTGCCACTGGACCTAGGGACCAACAAACAACCTTCCAACCTGAGAACGCAGCGGAACACCAAACCTCGAATCCACTGACCAACACCGGTCAGACCGGTGAGCACCACCGGTCAGACCGGTCCCTACTGGTGAAACTTGGCGACTTCCACTAAGTGGCTCCACACCGGTCAGGCCGGTGCGACACACCGGTCAGACCGGTCTAAGCCTGAAAGCCCCCAAATCGCCAAACAGGCCAACCGACCTCCAAACTGACCCAAACTCGAAACAGCCCCAATACTTGACAACAACAAACACACCCAGACGTTCACCCGAGCAAAAACCCACCAAGGGTTGCACCTGTCAGACCGGTCAAGAGCACCGGTCAGACCGGTGTAACCTGGGCAGCTCGGGATGAACAGCACCCGCGGGTCAACTCCCCCAAATCCAAACTTCGATCTCCCGAATCTCTCCACAGACTTGAACAAGACTTTGGGGATAATAGGAACACCTCATGAGGGGTCCATAGCCAAGTTTAATCCCACCAAAACTTGTCCAAAAAGGAGGAATCGAAGAAATCCCGCCAAGAACACCTCTAACCCTAGAACTCGGAAAGCCCCAAAATCAAGCCCCTTTACTCACGGATTTGGGAGGGGAATCACAGCCCAAAGAACCACGAAGGGTTCCCACAAATTTCCCCCATCAAATCCCCAAGAGAAAGGTCCCAAAAACAACCCAAAGAAATCACCAAGAGAGGGCTCCGAAAATCACCACCAAGAACAACCGGGAACAACACATCCAAACCTTGAAGAACCACGCCGAATCATCTATACATGCCACAAAGGTTCATACAAGGTCTAGCTTGCCACCCGATCATCCAACCCTCTCAACAAGATCTCACCATGAATCTCTCAAGCTAGTCCTATGGAAATCCTAAGAAAATAGGAAGGGAAAATATGAAAGCAAATGAACTAGGGTTTCAAGAGGTTGGCTGCCATCCTCTCACCTCATGGGTTATATGGAGGCAACCGAAAGTCAAAAATACCCTTTCCTAATAAATAGGGATACAAGCCCCTCAAGGGTGGTTTTGGACGTCTTCAAGCTTTCTCCATCGGACGGATGCCCGTCGACCGCAACCTGCTTAGCCTTGACACAAGCCTTGCGATCCCGACGCGTGTCCTCCGCTTCGAAGATTCTGGACTGCGACGTCGCACACCGGTCAGACCGGTGCTCCTCACCGGTCAGACCGGTCTGGCACTGCTGCAGCACTGTTTTCGATTCTTCGGTCTTGGCTTTGTGGATCAACCAAGGAACCCAGTGGTTTTCTGGTGAACCACTGAAAACCCCACAAACTCAGTGTAGCGTCCGCCAATCACCACTCATGACTCGGCTCCCACGTAGTCCCGGCTCGACCTTGGTTTTGAGGCTCAACCAAGAAACCGTCCACGACTTCATCTTGCTGTTCATGCCACCATGCGGCCTGCACTTGACCCCGCTGGCCACCGGGTCCCTCGAACAAAGCCTACTTGTCTTCTCCACACCTGGAGGCCTCACCGGCGATGACCTTTCGCTCTTGTTCTTCACCTGCACCAACACCAGTCAAGCCGCAACCTGCACCTGCAATACTTAGCCAAGAATCAGTCCACACAACGTTGTCAATCACTCATCACACAAGGAAGCGACCATCTACCGGTCTTCGAACCACACATGGTCCTCAATTTTGTTCCGATAGGTTTCCAGTTTGGTGGTGGCTACACTAAGTCCCACACCTAGTTTCTCTCAAAGTTCTGTAACTCCTCATACATGGCATTCACCTAATTAGGATCATAGAGTGTCTGTCCAATGTCTTTCGGCTCAAAGGTAGCAACAAAAGCCGAATGAGCAAAATGAGAAGCATTCCTGGACCTTGACCTTCTCGTACGCTCATTGATGTTGCCAATGATTCTTGAGGGCGGATGATCAACTTGAACGTGCCTCGGTGCCTCTTGCTTGGAGACTACCTCCCCCTCAGCAGCTGCTTCCACTTGATCTTGCTGGATCATAGTCGGTGTTGGCGATGGACCATCCTGCACTGTAGTCATCGTAGTCGAAGTAGAGGGTACATGTGTGGTTGGAGCTTCACCATCATCACCATCATCCTCTCCTGCATCATCCTCCTCGTCCTCAGAGATCTTCTTGCCAACTTCATCGTCACCTGCACATTCAAAGATAGACGAACTGCATGGCTGGGTCTCGTCGAACGTAACCTCGCAAGTTTCCATGACTAGGTTAGTATCAAGGTTGAGCACACGATATGCTCGAGAATGATTAGCATAACCCAAAAATATTCCATTGGAGGAACTCGACTCAAACTTATCAAGCCTACCCTTCTTGAGAATAAAGCACCGACAACCAAAAGCCCTGAAATGGCTCACTCTAGGTGCTCGCCCGTGCATGAGCTCATAGCATGTCTTGTTCAAGAAGGCCTGAAGAAATATCTGGTTCCCAACATGGCACACATTATTCACCGCCTCGACCCAATATCTCCTCGGAGTCCTATGCTTGTCGAGCATCGTCCGAGCCATCTTAGAAAGGGAACGATTTTGCCTCTCAACCACACCATTATGACAAACCACATAGGGAGAAGAGAATTGATGTTCAAGACCCAAATCATGACAAAATGTTTTCAATCGAGTTTTTAAATTTAGTGCCATTGTCTCTACGAATAGCTCGAACAACATCTCCATTTCTCTCATTCTTCAAGATTAGATCCTGGACAAAACCAAATATCTCCCCCTTGTCAGCCAAAAACAAGACCCAAGCATAGCGAGAATAGTCGTCTACTACCACAAGGGCATACCATTTCCCACCCGTCGAGCACACACGAGCTGGACCAACAAAGTCCATATGGAACAACTCGCATGACCTCTCTGTCATAACGAATGTCAGAGGTGGGTGAGAGGCAACGACCATTTTGCCATGCCTACACGGAGTACATACCAAATCCTTTTGGTATTTCAACTTAGGCAATCCTCAGACCAAACCTAGCCCACTCAAGCATGACAACAAGTCAAACTCAAGTGTCCTAGTCTCCTATGCCATTTCCAAAGCTTCGCCGAAACACCAGCAACCAAACAACGAGAAGAGTCGACACATTGAGCAAAATCGGCTCCAAAAATTTGACCCTCGGGGATGATTGTGCACACAAGATCACCTCGAAAATCCAAAACCCTCATCAAGAAGCGGGGAAACCGAAAGAAGATTGAACCCCAAAGACTTGACAACAGCAACATGCCTAAGAGTTACAGACTCGCTCACCTTCATCGTGCCCCACTGAAAGCACTCTACCTTTCCCATTATCACCAAAAGTGATGTACTCTTTGGTCATCACCGGGATGAGGCTGGATAACCACCTTCGATCTCCGGTCATGTGTCGAGAGCAACAGGAGTCAATTAACCAAAAACCCTCCATGCCTCTCACCTGCAAAATAAGAATTAAGAGCGAGGGTGAGAAAACGAGTCAGCACTGGGGTTAGTACAAAATGAATCAAACTAGTGCCATGCCATTTGCTCAAAAGTGGGGTTAGCGAAATCATCCTATCTTGCCACACGTCCCCTTGGAGGACTACGCGTAGCAAGAGGTAGAGGCCGTGGCTTATAGCTCCTTTGGGACCTAAAACTATGATCGTTCCCCCATACTCGTATTGGCCAAGAGTGAAGGAACGTCCAGCAAACTCACCACGCCCGAACCCAGCACGCCTACCACCATCTCTCTGTGGTGGTACACCTCGAGGCACAAACTCACACCTCCCCTGACGCGGAATGGTGTACAAACCATACGAGGCTCAGGCACACCACGAGAAGCGCGGTAACTGTCCTTGTTTGCCATATCTCTAGAAAACCTTTCCTCACGCTTCCTCCTGAAGCAAAACTCAGTAAGATGCCCATCCCTCCCACAATGCTCACAATGGAAGGGGATCAGTTTGGGTTGTGGCTTCTCCTCACTCGGTTTCTCTCCATTCTTTCCAAAGAACTCATTCCCCAAGTCACACTTGAACTTGATGGGTTTTTGGAAGTTGTCGGTATGTGGTCGAAACACAGGTGGAGCTGGGATTGTGTCTAGTTGGTTCCTAAGTGGGTTTGGCTTAGGAGCATAGGCATTCTTGTGGTGGGTTTTTGGTGGCTCTGTGATGTCACCGATCTTCCCCTCATTCTCACCACTTCCATCATCAACCTTATCCGACCCAAGCACTTGCCCATCATAGCGCTTATATGCCTCAATCATCATCTTGAACTGAGGCTCGTGACCACACAACCAATCCATCATCTTTCTCAACTCATTATTCTCATCTTGCAAACGATCCACATAGTGTGCAAGCTCCAAATTCTTCACATCATCTAATTCACAAGTAGAGCATGATGTAGGAATAGGAGCTTTCAAAGTAGCTTCTAGAGATCTAGCATAAGCAATAGACACATCTAGTTTCTCGTGCAAAACAGGACAAGAAGTGCAAGCACCAACCCTAAGAACATCTATTTCCTCAAACTTTGAGGCATACTTCTCCTTAAGCATAGTCAAATCCCCAAGGAAAGTAGAACAATTAGTGCATTCAGGTTCGGTCACAATAAGAGTATACTTCAGAGAATCTATTTGAGCCCTAGCATCAACAAGCAAAGACTCTAGCTCAACCACCTTCTCCTTAGCCTCTCCAAGCAAAAACCTATAATCCCTCTTCTCCTTGTTGGTATTTCTAAGCACATCATCACCGTTAGCAAGCAAATCATCAACCTAGCATTCTCCGCTACCAAGAAGGAAGGATCATTATTTACCTCATCATCGGAGTCGGAGTCCGATTCATCCTTGTTACTCTTCTTGCTTGCGGAGCTATGTGCCATGCCGCAAAATCCTTGGGCAGCGAAGCACAAGCCGTTGATGTTCATGCTTGACCGCTTGCCGTTGTGCCGATTCTCTTCTTCATAACTTGAGCTCGATGAAGAGTAGCAGGAGCTTGAGTCAATGTCGCTCGCTCCGGAAACCATCACGCGTCCTTCTACTTGTGACTGCCAGTCTTCCTTGGCATCCGCTCGGACTTTGTTCTTGCCCTTGTGGTCATCCCTCGTGCGGTGCTTGTGGTCGGTCCTCGGACGGTGCTTGTGCTCGGGCTTGACAACCATGGCTTTCGGGCACTCAGCGATAAGTGCCCATGCTCCCCGCACCGGTAGCACATGCCCAAGCTCCTTCGAGCGTTCTTCAGATTCATGTACATGCACTTGAACTGCCTGCTTAGCAACACGAGATCTTCCTCGCCCAGCACATTGAACTCCTCATTTGGCATGGACACAAGACAAGACAAAGAAAACTATCTCAGAGACAGGTTAGTGTTAGTCCTTGGTCCAGAAACAAGAGCCATACTATGAGGATGAGTCGGGTTCTCGATCCTTTCTCGCACCCAACGGTCCACCTCGGACGACTTGAGCTTGGAAAATAGCTCGTCCACCGTGAGGGTCTCATACTTCTACGACTCCAGAATGGACTCGACCTTGTCACTCCATGTGGTACAATCCAGAGAGTGCAAGAGCTTCACAACCTTGTCATGATCATCATACGGGAGTTCACCAACATTAGCTCTCACGTTGTTCACAATCACAGTGAACCGCTGGAACATGGTGTCTATGGAATCACCGGGGAGATGAGTGAAGTTTTCGTACTCTCTCTGGTAGGTCGCGAACAACCGAGCCTGAACCTGAGCATTCCCAGTGTGAGCATTCTTCAGCTGCTCCCAAATCCTACAAGCCAAGTCTTCTGCCTGAACCCGACCGAATTCGGATTGACACAGAGCACGAAACAATTAGTTGACTGCCTTGTTGTTGGCATCGTGAATATCCCTCTATCTTGGAGCAAGGAAGTTAACCGGATGAACATAAGTTGTGTTCACCGTAACATCCCAAAGGATCTGACCCTTGCCGCAGAGGATGGGAGCCATGTGTGGATCGAGGACCAGTGGATGGTTGCTTCCTGGTGTGATGAGTAATTGACAACATGATGTAGATTGATTCTTAGCTAAGTATTGCAGGTGTAGGTTGTGTCTTGACTGGTGTTGGTGTAGGTGAAGAACAAGCGCAAAATGTTGTTGCCGGTGAGGCCTCCAGGTGGGGAGAAGATAAGTAGGCTTGGTTCGAGGAACCCAGGGGCTAGCGGGGTCAAGTGTGGGCCGCATGGTGGCAAGAATGGCAAGATGAAGTCATGGACGGTTTCTTGGTTGAGCCTCAAAACCAAGGTCGACCCGGGACTACGTGGGAGTCGAGTCATGAGTGGTGATTGGCGAAGGCTACACCGAGTTCATGGGGTTTCCTGTGGTTTGTTGATAAGTAAAACTCGTATGAAGTTTCGATCCGCAAGCGTACAGATCTCCTATGCCCTTCTTCACCTATGGGAGATCCCAAGGTTCTTGGCAACCCAAGAAGCAAGGGGATTACTAGGATTTAACCTAACACTAATCGAATTGATTGAAGACTTATGATA
This sequence comes from Cenchrus americanus, assembly GCA_947561735.1. Lineage (NCBI taxonomy): Eukaryota > Viridiplantae > Streptophyta > Magnoliopsida > Poales > Poaceae > Cenchrus > Cenchrus americanus. Next base: position 145,335,818 of record OX387239.1, on the reverse strand, counting down.
GAAAGATTAATCTATAAAGTAAAGACAAACTAACCATAAATTATGTTAAAGAGAGATTGAAGGTGAACAAGTATGAAGAACATATGACCATGGAGTCTAGGCACTTGAAGATGCAATACCCAAAACATTATAGATCCCCGATGATCAAGGATTAGACTTTTCCCTTCCCTCGTACTTGTCACTAAGTGAAGGTAATTGGTCCTAACCCTAATGAACATGGTATGTTGATGCGATCTACGGGAGCAACCTCGAAAGCACGATAGCTAGCCTTAAACATTAAGAATCATCAACAAGAGGTATGATAGGCATATGATCCAAACAAGATGTATAGGTGACTACACTTCAAGTTCCGTTCCAACTCCATGGACAAACGAAAGACTTTACCCCATCATGGTACCATTGAGATGGTGGATGCCTCCGATGAAGATGGATCTTCATTGTCCTTCAACTCCGGCCACGCCGTGGCAAGCTCTCGGCGTCCTCCTTCCTTGTGGCGACCTCCCTTCGGCTTGGCAATGATATCTCTGGAGTGTCCTCCCCCAAGGGTCTCTCTCGTAGTCAATCTTCTCCTCCTTGGCGGCTCTGAGGAACTAGATGGTGTGTCTGGCGAATGGTAGCTTCCCCACACGATTAGGGTTCCACGTACTTAATGAGGACCATGTGTGGTTCGAGGACCGGTGGATGGTCGCTTCCTTGTGTGATGAGTGATTGACAACGTTGTGTTGGAATGATTCTTGGCTAAGTATTGCAGGTGCAGGTTGCGGCTTGACTGGTGTTGGTGCAGGTGAAGAACAAGCGCGAAAGGTCGTCGCCGGTGAGGCCTCCAGGTGTGGAGAAGACAAGTAGGCTTCGTTCGAGGGACCCGGTGGCCAGCGGGGACAAGTGCGGGCCGCATGGTGGCATGAACAGCAAGATGAAGTCATGGACGGTTTCTTGGTTGAGCCACAAAACCAAGGTCGAGCCGGGACTACGTGGGAGCCAAGTCATGAGTGGAGATTGGCGGAGGCTACACCGAGTTCGCGGGGTTTCCGGTGGTTCACCAGAAAATCACTGGGTTCCTTGGTTGATCCACAAAGCCAAGACCGGAGAACTAAAGACGGAGTTGCAGCAGCACTAGACCGGTCTGACTGGTGGGTCTGACCGGTCTGACCGGTGGGGAACGGTCTGATCGGTGAGGAGCACCGGTCTGACCGGTGTGCGACGACGCAGTCCGGAATCTTCGAAGCGGAGGACACGCGTCGGGATCGCATGGCTTGCGTCGAGGCTACACAGGGTGCGGTCGTCGGGCATCCGTCCGATGGTGAGGACATCAAGAATTCCAAATCCTCCCTTGAGGGGCTTGTATCCCTAATTAGTAGAGAAGGGCATTTTAGACATTCGGTTGCCTCCATATAACCCAGGAGGTGAGAGGATGGCAGCCAACTCTTGGAACCCTAGCTCATTAGTTTTCCTATTTTCCACCTATTTTCCTTAGGTTTTCTTTAGGACTAGCAAGAGAGCTTCATGGAGAGATCTTGTTGAGAGGGATGGATGATCGGGCGGCTTGCTAGACCTTGTACGAACCTTTGTTTCATGTATAGATGATTCGGCGTGGTTCCTCAAGGTTTGGATGTGTTTTCCCCGGTTGTTTTTGGTGGTGATTTTCGGAGCCCTCTCTCGGTGATTTCTTTGGGTTGTTTTCGGGACTTTTCTCTTGGGGATTTGATGGGGGAAATTTGTGGGAACCCTTCGTGGTTCTTTGGGCTGTGATTCCCCTCCCAAATCCGTGAGTAAAGGTGCTCGATTTTGGGGTTTCTTGAGTTCTTGGGTTGGAAGTGCTTTTGGCGGGATTTCCTTGATTCCTCCTTTTTGGACGAGTTTTGGTGGGATTAAACTTGGCTATGGACTTCTCATGAGGTGTTCCTAATATCCCCAAAGTCTTGTTCAAGTCCTTGGAGCGATTTGGGAGATCAAGATTTGGATTTGGGGGAGTTGACCCGCGGGTGCTGTTCATCCCGAGCTGCCCAGGCTACACCGGTCTGACCGGTGTTCTTGACCGGTCTGACCGGTGCGAGCCCTGGTGGGTTTTTGCTCGGGTGAGCGTCTTGGTGTGTTCGTTGTTGTCCCGTGTTGCTGCTGTTTCGAGTTTGGGTCAGTTTGGTGGTCGGTTGGCCTGTTTGGTGCCTTGGGGGCTTTCGTGCCGCGATCGGTCTGACCGGTGTGTCTCACCGGTCTGACCGGTGTAGAGCCACTTAGTGAAAGTTGCTCGGTTTCACCGGCGAGGGGACCGGTCGGCCGGTGGTGCTCACCGATCTGACCGGTGTGGGTCTGAAGACTCGAGGTTTGGTGTTCCGCTGCGTTCTCGGGTCGGAAGGGTGTGTGTGTTGGTTCCTAGGTCCAGTGGCACTCCAGTGGCTACGTGGGCTTGGCCAACATGGGTAGTGAGTCGGAGACGTGTGTTGGAAGTCGTGTTCATCTTGTAGGAGTTTCCATCTCCTTCGAGAAGAATTTTTATCGGCTCCCATTCACTCCCCCCCCCCCCCCTCTCTGATTCGCCGTATCGGTCCTTCAAGTGGTATCAGAACCGGTTCAGGTCTTTATTGACTCTAACTAGTCTAAGATCCAAGGATGGCGTACCAGGAATGGGTTCGGGTCCTCCACACTTCGATGGCAAGAACTACCAGATGTGGAGCAAGCGGATGGGTGCTGTTCTCCGCGGAAAGGGTCAGATCCTTTGGGATGTCACGGTGGACACAGGCTATGTCCAGCCAATGGACTTCCTCGCTCCAGGATCGAGGGACAGATTCGACGCCAACAATAAGGTGGTCGACTACTTGTTTCGTGCTTTGTGTCAACCGAGTTCGATCGGGTGCACACCGAGCACTTGGCTTGTAGGATTTGGGCGGTGTTGAAGGAGGCTCATGTTGGGAACGCCCTGGTTCAGGCACGGATGTATGCGACCTACCGGAGAGAGTACGAGAACTTCACTCATCTCCCCAGTGAGTCCATCGATGCCTTGTTTCAGAGGTTCACAGTGGTTGTGAACAACATAAGGGCCAATGTGGACGTGCTCCCGTACGATGATCATGATAGAGCGGTCAAGCTCTTACACTCTTTGGATCGTACGATTTGGGGCGGAAAGTTCAAGGCCATTGTGGAGTCGGAGAAGTATGACACTCTGATGGTGAACGAGCTGTTCTCGAAGCTCAAGTCGGCTGAGGTGGATAGGGGCATGACTGCCAAGCTCGAGGGACCAACTGATTCCCATAGTCTAGCCCTCGTTGGTGGTTCCAAAGGAAAGGCTAACTCTAACCCATCCACCAAGATGTTCTCTGTCTCCTCCTTGATGTCTATGGCAGATGAAGAGTTCGATGAGTTTGGAGAGGACGAGCTGGCGCTCCTGACGAGGCGGTTCGAGAGGCTGCACGAGAACCGCGTGAACATGAGGAGGAACACGAGGACTTGCTTTCAGTGCGGCAAGCCGGGACACTTCGTCGCCGACTGCCCGGAGAAGGCCGAGAACAAGGACAGCTACAAGCACAAGTCGAGGACGGATGGCAAGTATCGGTCGAGGCGCGACCATAAGAGCAAGCACAAGAACAAGTACAAGGACGAGCGACGATCGAGGAAGAAGGAGAGCCGAGGCAAGGCCCGAGCGATGGTTGGAGCGAGCGACGTCGACTCCAGTTCCGCTTACTCCACCTCGAGCTCGAGCAGCAGTGAAGATGAGGGTGATCATCGCAAGAATAAGAAGTCATCCAAGAACCTGAGCGGGCTGAGCTGCTTCGCGAGAGACGGCTTCTGCACCATGGCGCTGAGCTCCGGCAGCAAGAAGAGCACACAGAGCGACTCGAACTCTGAGTCCGACGACGAGGTGCATGATGAACTTCCCTTCTTGCGTCAGGAGAATGAGAGACTTGGCACTTTGCTTGATAACCGTGATGACATGCTTAGAGAGGCCAAGAAAATGAGGAAAGAGCTTAGGGCTTCACTCGAGGATGTTAGGACTAGAGTGGCTGAGCTAGAGACATAGGTGCTTGATAGCAAGCTTGAGATTGATTCCCTTAAGGCTAGCCCTATTGTTTCGGATGAGAATGATTGTGCTGATTGCTCCATATTCATTGCTGATCTTGCTTTGTTTAAGGAGAAGCATGCCTCCAAGTGTGAGGAACTAGGTGTGCTTAGGGTTGAAGTGGCTGAGCTTAAGTCTAGACCTGCTTTGCTAGGTGCTTGCAATTCTTGCCCTGTTTTGCATGCTAAGATTGATGAGATGCATGCATACACTAGTTCTCTTGAGGTCAAATTGAAGGAACCCATGCCTACATCATGCTCTACATGTGAAATGCATGCTTTGAAAAATTTGGAACGTGCACATCATGTTGATCGTTTGCAGGATGAGAATGATGATTTGAGGAAGTTGATGGGTTGGTTGTCTGGCCATGAGCCTCAGTTGAGGATGATGATCGAGGCCTTTAAGAGGCAAGATGGTGAGGGACTTGGGGCAAACAAGATTGGTGAGGGAAGTGGAGAGAATATCCCAGAGCCACCAAAAACCCACCACAAGAATGATTTTCCTCCAAAACCCAACCATCTTAGGAACCGTCTAGACACAACCCCAGCTCCACCCGTGTTTACTAAACCCACAAATGATCTCCGAAAGCCTATCAAGTTTGTGAGCACTTCGGGGAAAGTGTTCTTTGGGAAGGAGAGTGAGAAGGCTAGCGGTGAGAAACCGGTGGAGGAGTTGAGTGGAGAAAAACCAAGTGAGCAGCCACATCCCAAGCCAAATCCTAAGCTTGTGAGGTTCCATTGTGGCTATTGTGGGAGAGATGGCCATAAGGAGGAGCTTTTCTTCAAGAGGAAGCGTGAGGAGAGAATGGCAAAGGAGTGGGCTAACAAGGACAAGTACTACCCTTCAGATGGTGTACTTGAGCCTCATATGCAGATGCCCGGGCCAAGGCGAGTGTGAGGACAGTTCGGGCTTGGCGAGAGCGGAAGGCTGCTGGTGGTGCTGCTGCCCAGGTCACACCGGTCAGACCGGTGTGGAGCACCGCCGAGCCGGTGCGAGCCGGACGGACGGAGCGCCGTTTGGGTTTCGAGCTCGTACAGGTGCGAGGGTTGTTTCTGGTGGTCGTGGTTCTGGTGGCTGGGCTGGAAAGGGTGCAGGTGGTCAGTTTGCTAGGCGTTCACCTCCTCGTGCTCAATACGGGGATCGGAGGAGTCGTAGTTTTGAGTTGGAGAGGAAGGACGTTCCATGGGCTTTCTTGCGTGGATTTGGTCCTCCTCCAGGCAGAGAGGGATGGTTCCCTCAGGGTGGTTACCGTGGTGTTGTTCGTGGAGGTAGCTTTGGTAGGAGAGATGCTTTGGTTGGTGCTAACCCCACTTTCGAGCAAATGGCTCGGCACTGGTTTTACTCTTTTGGTACTAACCCCAGTGCTGAGTCATTTGTTCGCTCACGTGCTCGTTTTTGAGTTTCAGGTGGGAGACTTGAAGAACGTTTGGTTGATTGACTCCGGTTGTTCGAGGCATATGACCGGAGACAGGGGGTGGTTCTCAAGTCTCGTCCCGGTGGTGACGAAGAGGTACATCACCTTTGGGGACAATGGGCGTAGGCGTGTGCTTTCAGAAGGTGAGATCAAAGTGAGTGACAAGATCACTCTGAGGCGTGTTGCTCTTGTTCAATCGCTGGGATACAATTTGCTTTCTTTGTCCCAGTTGTTGGATGAGGGCTTTGAGGTGTTGTTTCGGCCAGGTGGTTCTCGAATTTTGGACTCTCGAGGGGATCTTGTCCGTATGGTCGTTCCCGAGGGTCAGGTGTTTCGTGCTGATTTTTCTCAGTCTTCGGGTGTGGAGTGTTGTTTCTTGGCTGGTTCTTCGAGTGAGTTGTGGAAGTGGCATAGGAAGTTGGGTCACTTGAGCTTTGACCTTTTGTCTCGCTTGTGTAAACTCAATTTGGTCTGAGGATTGCCACGGTTGAGGCTTGAGAAAGAGTTGGTTTGTGCGCCGTGTAGGCATGCCAAGATGGTAGCTTCTTCTCACCCGCCTCTCACCGATGTGATGACTGAGCGTCCATGCGAGCTGCTTCATATGGACCTTGTTGGCCCAGCTCGTGTGCCATCTGCGGGTGGGAAGTGGTATGTCCTTGTTGTGGTGGACGACTATTCTCGGTATGCGTGGGTGTTCTTTCTTGAGGATATGGGGGAGACGTTTGGTTTTGTTCGAGATCTAGTCTTGAGGTTGAGGAACGAGAGGCACGGAGATGCCATACGAGCTATCCGCAGTGATAATGGCTCGGAATTCAGGAACTCTCGTTTTGAAACCTTTTGCCATGACTTGGGTCTTGAGCACCTGTTTTCGAGTCCGTATACGCCTCCCCATAATGGAGTTGTGGAAAGGAAGAACAGGACCTTGTGCGAGATGGCTCGGACGATGCTTGATGAGCATAGGACTCTGAGCAGGTATTGGGCTGAGGCGGTGAATACCGCGTGCTATGTGTCGAACAGGATATACCTCAGAGTGCACAAGAAGAGGACATGCTATGAGTTGATGCATGGTCGCACACCCAAGGTGAGTCACTTCCATGTCTTTGGTTGCAAGTGTTTCATTCTGAAGAAAGGCAGGAAGTTGGATAAGTTTGAGGCTAGGTCTGTAGATGGCATTTTCTTTGGTTATGCATCTCACTCTAGAGCATATCGTGTGCTCAATCTTGAAACTAACCAAATCGTGGAGACTTGCGAGGTAACCTTCGACGAGACAGAGCCACGTAGTCAGCTTGTCTTTGAGTGTGCAAGTGACGATGAGCTTGGTGAGGAGATCTTTCTGGAGGAGGAGCATGAACATGGAGAGGATGAAGATGGCGGTGTGGTGCCCCCGGCTGAACATGTACCCACTACTTCGACTACGGTGATGGATGGACCCTCTACTACACCTACGACGACAAATCAAGAACGAGGAGAAGCTGATGTTGAGGGGGAGGTAGCATCGAGGCGAGAACCTCCCCGACGAGTACAGATGGATCACCCAGCTTCGAGGATCATCGGCGACATGGATGAATGCACTACACGGTCAAGGGTTCGGAACAACTCTCATTTCACTCATGCTGCTTTTGTTGCTTCTTTCGAGCCCAAGGACATTGGACACGCACTATCTGATCACAATTGGGTTAATTCGATGCATGAGGAGTTGGAGAACTTTGAGAGGAATCAGGTGTGGGAGTTGGTTGACCCTCCCCCAGGGTGTAAGCCGATTGGTACAAAGTGGGTGTGGAAGAACAAAGAGGGAGAGAAGGGTGAAGTTGTGAGGAACAAGTCGAGGCTTGTTGCTCAAGGGTTCAGTCAGAAGGAGGGGATCGACTATGAGGAGACCTTTGCTCCCGTAGCCCGTTTGGAGGTGATTAGGATCCTTCTAGCCTTTTCCGTGGCTAAAGGGTTCAAGTTGCACCAAATGGATGTGAAGAGTGCTTTTCTGAATGGTTAAAAATTTCAAAAACAATACTCAAACTTGACATGACTTTAAGACCCAACCTTCCACCACTTGAGCAAAAATTTTAAAAGAGCTAGCCCCCCCATGCTTAGATCTTACGACGTCCTCATCATAATTTTTCAATAAGTACAAGAGGAAGAAAAGCTAGCTACTACACCTAATGGAACATTGTTGGCATTTCTTACATCATTACTAAATTCGCAACGGTGCCAAAAAACCTATTCGTATAATATGCTATCACAGATAAATCCGCAAGCGCACGGATACCGTTGTAGCTTTCACCTAGGAGTATTCCAAGGTATCGATTTCCTCGGGGAAGGAGAAGTGTAGAGAACCTGTAACTCCTACTAACCAGAACTAACATGGTGTATTACAGAGCCCATCCGGAGCGGTCACCTCCCCAGGGTACCACAATTATTCTGTTGAACCGGGAAGCATTCCAAGGTACCGGAAAGTCTAGACACCACGTCTACACTAACCAAGCACTACTTTACTCGAGCTCAAAGCAAAGCAATCACGATAAGTAGAAACTACTTAAACCATAATCGAGGAACCTAAGAGCGAATAATGAAATGACTTGAGACTTGGTTACTCACGAATCCGAACTTACAAGTATCCGGGGTCTGGACGACTGAAGGTGTACCGCACCCGCCGAGGTACAAGAAGAAGACCGACTCTGGCTTCTACTCCAACACTCAACTCTCTCTCCCTACTCTCTGGATACTGACTTTTGGAGGGCTCCGCCACTTGCTTTTGATCACTTGTGTCCTTCTACGAGGTGCCCGACTAAATTTATAGCTCCAGTAGGTTGGTGGCTGCAGGAGGGGGTACTTGTAGGCGAGAGGGAGCTACAGTGCCGAGTAAGGAGGTGCGGCCGTATCTCCAGGTGCGGGCGACCTTATGATCCACTGCCTATGGACTTGAACGACCCTGATCATTGCTCCTGAGGTGGTTGTAGGTCGGCTCCTTGGGTCAGTTTCGCCTGACACACAAGTTGATATGTGCGGTCGACCATATAGGTGCGGGAGCACCTCCCAAATCACCATGTGATGCACCGACGGTGTGGAGTGATGTCTAGGATGACTCCTTGATGGCGGTTGTGGTAGTGAAGTGTGGGTCTATCGATCCATGTGCTTCCAACCTTAGACTTTTGATCCAACCGACATAGAATCGACGTTTCTCATCCATCCAAGACTTGTTCCTGGGATTGTTTGTGTCGTGGACCCAAGACGTTGCATAAAATAGGTGCGGGCACACCTAGAGGTGCGGTCGGGCCTAGCCATGGCCAGGTGTGGCCGGCTTTGGCCAGCCACGGCCGGCTCTGCCCATATGCGGCCGGCTCTGGCCTGGCTGCAGCCGGATCTGGCCAGCTGCGGCCGGATGTGGTGTGGCCGAGCCTGGCTATGTTGCGGCCAGACCTGGCTATGGTGCGGCCAGACTTGGCCAGGTGCAGCCGGCCCAGCACCATTACTTTGGTGCAGCCCTCTAAGGTTCATTTGCTCGTTGTTATTCCCATACTTGTGTACCTACAAGTAAAAATACCAACAAAGCTCATGGAACCTCATTAGTACTTAAAATGTTCATGAAGTTTGTTATATCCTCCTCTCATTCTTGAGATAATGATGGTCAAAAATTTGTTGTAAGGACCATCAATGAACTCCCCCACGCTTGGTCCCTTGCTCGTCCTCGAGCAAAGTCTAAACTCGGCCTCGGCGGATCACGAGTTGCATGACGTTATCACTCGGCAAGTACCTGTGCACAAACTCCATGCTCTTCTTGCTATTTTGAAAAGGTTGGTATGGGAGAAGCTTAGCCTTACTTTACCCGTGGGGCTTGTAGCTTTCCACCTTGCCTTCGGAGGTTGAAAAATAGAATGAGTTTTTGCTTAGCCTGACTCACTCTTCTTCCTTTCTGGATCCTATCTCGGAGTTTTTTTTGAAAATTTCGCAAAGAAAGACAAGGTTCCTCGGATGGTTCCCTCGATCGCTCAAGTGGTATTTACCTCACCAAAGGCTTTAAGCGAGCCTCAACTTCCTACTTCTATGGCTTGTATGTGGAGCTTTGGGTAGGATAAGAGAGACTCATTTGTGCCACATGATGTTGTTGAGCCAAAGACTGGATCCAAGAAGAATTTAGTCGTGCAACTTGATCGAGATGTGCAAGTGTGTGGAACATTTTTGTGTTTTTCTAAATACTCCTTGCTTTGAGATTCTCCTCTTGCCTTTATTTTGGAGGCGGGGGGTCATGCTTTACTCTTTTTTTCTATGCTCTTTAATCAGAGCACATTTTTTCCTATGCTTCTTGAGCATGCACTTTTTTGCAATGACCCCTCTCTCCTTTTGCAAGAATACAAGAAGAGAAATCTCTTTGGACTTTGGAGTATTTATTTTTGGTGGATGGATGGCATGTTTTGCGTAACTCCCGGTGTAGGAGTTAGCATGTATATGTGGGTGTATGTGATCTCGATCATGGAAGCATGAAAAGATTCTACCAAGGGTCACAACAATTTAGCAAAACTCAATGGGTCACAAGCAAGCATATATAGAAGGTTTATGCATTGATATCGACATATGGCTTTGGTAAGTAATATGACCATCCGAGATTTCACCATACTTTGAGATAGAGTAGATAAACATTGTTGCACCATATCATACTAGTCAGCAACCTAGATTTGGTCATAAGCATTTGCTTCCCACAAAGTTTTATTTCAGGCTCTTGTCTCAAAATATACCAACAAATCCAAAAAGGCATAGAGCACAAAGATATGCACCAGGTTCTAGCAAAGTTTTAACATAGCAACCATTCATCATTTCCAAAGGTAGAGAGGTAGGGGTGCACATACCATCACTCTAGGAGAAAGTGCCGAATGAGGTAGACAAATGTTGATTCGGCCAAACCACAGGGGCGACCGACTTGTTCTAGTGCACTTCGCTCATCCCTCGTCGATTAGTGTAGACAGTGTTGTGTGGCACCATGGCGGGAGATCTCAATTGTGTGTTTCGATGAGCTTGGAAGATGTCCCCCACACTTATTCTTGTACCTGGTGTTATTATTCAAAGAAAAGGATGGAAAAAAAGGGAGGCTCTACTAGCTGAAGAGCTAGGAAGCCTTTATTCAAAATCAAATATTTTTGGGTTTTTAAGAGAAAGATGCAAGAACCAACACCATCATCAAACAAAAATAAGATTTAGTATGAGAGAAACTTACTCTAGGATACTCACATATCTCCCCCACAATTGGAGTTTACATTGCTAGGCAACACAACTCAAGTGTGCGGAGTTCAAGCTTTCTTCATGATGTTCCCACGCCAAAAATTACCTAGGCATTGCAGTCGGTGTAGCTCTCTTATTTTTAGGCATTGCCTATCCATCGGTCATTTCAATCTCCACATGGGACATTTAGTGACCAAAAGTACCCGAAGGACGACTAATCCTAAACAGATGCTCTTGCTTTTATTTGAAAGGGAAATCTAAATGATTATTCGGGCTATCTCCCGATAGTGCTTTGTTTTGGGTCATAAGCTCGACCATTGGATATCTTCATCTTGCAGCCAATCGAGATGATGAAACCATCATAGCTCTAGCTACAAGGTTAGTACCAAAAATGACCACGAAATTTGCAATATTTACGGTAAACAAAAGCATCTACAACCTTCCTTTCAAAGTTAGCATGCACAAGGAAAATGAGGAGGTTGTAGGTTTCGTAAAGGTCATTAGTAAAGGGGCTTGATAACTCTGGAAACTTTTGATGTGAGCATGGGATTTGTGATCCCTCTAGTGTAAAACATTCATGCTCGAGTCTGTTTTGAGAATCTAGTGTCGATGCCTCAAGAATGTCCATAGACCACACATGTTCTTTCTTAACCTCAGGTCTATGACATTGGAGATGTGTATCTCGAACCTCGAGATGATATGGCTGCATTTCAGGGTCGAGCACACTACTCAGTACCCCTTGAATGGGTCTTCCGATGAGAATGAAGGGTAGATCTCCTTTTGGGATGTCAAAGATATGATAATCTAGGAAGATCCCATACTCTCCGATCTTTGTTTGGATGACTCTAAGGATTCCCTCTGTCTCTATGGTTTGACCCGAAATCCATTGGAGACACTTCTAAGAGAAAGAGAGGGGTTCGTCGGGAAAGGCCTCTAATACTAAGGATTTAGGAATGATATTGATACCGACCCTAGGATCGTAGAACACATCCTGGTAAGAGAGGTTTCCTACTTGGCATGAGAGTAACTTTAGCTCGGGATACAGCTGGATTACTTGATCCATGCTTTCTGCCTCTCTCAACCATTCCCGGCTACTGATTGCAGAGACATATTCCAACCTTTCTCTCCATCTTTTTACCTCTTCTGGGTTGGGTATGAGTACTTCTTCTCCCACATGTGTTGAGTCTCTTTCCCTTCTCGGGAAGGATTTCTCCGTCCAATGTTTATAAAACAACTCATCATAATATTCATAGACGAAGTCACACGAGGGGTGATCGAACACTCGATAAGAATGGGATGGTTCATTGGTGAACCATGTTTTTGTTAGAGGAGTGCAATCCTCTACGGATTGGATGGTTGGGAAATTAGTTCCTCCTCTGTGGGTTTTGGTTTCAGGAGAGTGTTTGGCATGGGTTCTTCTTCTTCGTCTGGGAATTCGTCAAAAACCCCCGTGTAGGGGGTGTTTTCTAGGATTTTTCCTAGAGTGTCCTTACACCCAGACAAGGTGAGATGAGCGAAAGAGTGTCCTTACACCCAGACAGAGTGTCCTCCTCTGTGGATTTTGGTTTCAGAAGAGTCTAAGAAAACTACTTACTTTGGTCCAAGACCATCGTGAAAATGTTGCAAAAGAGCGGGCTTTGCGATACCAAGATATGGACCAGAATATATGGTTTTCATAAATCTTACCCATGCAGCTCCTAGAGATTCGGTCTTCTGTTGCTCAAAACAGATGACTTCTCGTCGGAGTTTGACTACTTGGGGAGTCAGGAAGAATGTTTGGCAAAAAAGCCTTTCATAAACTTTCCCACTCCCCTCCATACTTCTCACATTGAGCGAATACCATTTTTAGCTCTCCCCGTTAATGAAAACGGAAAGAGTTTCCATTTCAAGGTATCTTGGCTCATTCCTGCGATCACAAAAGACGAACAAAGTTTTTCGAACTCGCGCAGGTCGGAATAAGGACTTTCATCCTTATCTCCGGAGAAGCTTTGCTCTCGGACCATAGCTATGAAGTCGGGACGTAGCTCATAGCTAGATGTTGTAATGGAATGTGATGAAGGTAGAGGCTCCAAATGATCGCCCTTTGGAGCGGAAATCTCAAAAAGGGTTGGATCGAAATCCATGAGATAAATGGGGTGATACACGGATGAACTGGGTTCGAGATCAAAACAGCTACCATCCCCGGTAACAGTGCTAGAATGCTTGTTGGTGTTTCTTACGTCGTTACTAAATTCGCAACGGTGCCAGAAAGCCTGTTGGTATACTATATGATCACAAATAAATCCGCAAGCGCACGGATACCGTTGTAGCTTTCACCAAGAGTATTCCAAGGTATCGATTTCCTCGGGGAACGAAAAGTGTAGACAACCTGAACTAATTCGTCCGGGGGGATGGTGACGAAGGATAGAAAGGCAAGGGTAGATTTCGTGTAGAGAGGGGATAACTAAAGAAGTTTGGGACTCGTGAGGATCACAGATATAATCAAGGCAAAACTGTCGCTCATCGGGGCCAGAGGGAAAAGGGCCACAAAAAGGGATGAGAAGGGGGCTCTGATGTCGTAACTCCTACTAACCGGAACTAACGTGGTGGACTAAAGAGCCCGTACAGAGTTGTCACCTCCGTAGGGTACCACAACTATTTTGTTGAACTGGGAAGCATTCCAAGGTACCGGAAAGTCGAGACACAACGTCAAGATTAACCAAGCACTACTTTACTCGAGCTCAAAGCAAAGCAATCACGATAAGTAGAAACTACTTAAACCATAATCGAGGAACCTAAGAGCGAATAATGAAATGACTTGAGACTTAGTTACTCATGAATCTGAACTTACAAAGTATCCTGGGTGTGGACGACCGAAGGTGTACCGCACCCGCTGAGGTACAAGAAGACCGACTCCGGCTTTTACTCCAACACTCAACTCTGTCTCCCTACTCTCTAGATACTAACTTCTGGAGGGCTCCGTCACTTGCTTCTAATCACTTGTGTCCTTGTACGAGGTGCCTGGCTCAATTTATAGCTCCATTAGGTCGGTGGCTGCAAGAGGGGGTACTTGTAGGTGAGAGGGAGCTGCAGTGTCGAGCAAGGAGGTGCGGTCGTATTTTTAGGTGCGTCTGGCCCTATGATCCAATGCCTATGGACTTGAACTACCCTGATTATTGCTCCTAAGGCGGTTGTAGGTCGCCTCCTTGGGTCGGTTTCGCCCGACACGCAAGTTGATAGGTGCGGCCGACCCTATAGGCGCGAACGCACCTCCCAAATCACTGTGTGATGCACCGACGGTGTCGAGTGACGTCTAGGATGACTCCTTGATGGCGGTTGCGGCGGTTAAGTGTGGGTCCATCGATCCAAGTGCTTCCAACCTTAGACTTTTGATTCAACCGACATTGAATCAATGTTTCTCATCCATCCAAGACTTGTTTGTGGGATTGTTGGTGCCATGGACCCAAGACGTGGCATATGATAGGTGCGTGCGCACCTAAAGGTGCGGCCGGGCCTAGCCCTGGCCAGGTGTGGCCGGCTCTGTCCAGCCACCGCCGGCTGTGGCCAGATGCGGCCGGCTCTGGCCTAGCTGTGGCCGGCTGTGGTGCGGCCGAACCTAGCTAGGTGCGGCCGGACCTGGCCAGATGCGGCCGGATCTGCACCATTTCTTTGGTGCAGCACTCTAAGGTTCATTTTCTCATTGTTATTCCCATATTTGTGTAACTACAAGTAAAAATACGAACAAAACTCGTGGAACCTCATTAGTACTTAAAATGTACATGAAGTTTCTTATATCCTTCTCTCATTCTTAAGATAATGACGATCAAAAATTTGTTGTAAGGAACGTTAACAAACATCCAACAAGAAGAGCACCACTCCTTCTGGAAAAACTCGGCCTAAGACATACCCTTCCTAAGTTTGTAGTTGCTAAAAGGGTTGACAAAGATAGGAAATAAACTGAGTCATGTCCAAAAGAAAACGAGCATGAACCGATGCATGGGGGTCCTACCCTCTGGTTTTGGGCCCCCATGGCCCATCTTCTGCAGGCCTCTGTGTTTCGTGCATACTAGCTTATGTGATGAAAAGGTCCAGCTAAAAATCGCGAAAAGCACTCAATAAAAATAAGAAAAGAAAATAAAAATTTATTTATAGAAAAGTTACCTTGTTTATGTCTTAGGCTTGACGCTCAGGCTTGTCCTCCATGGTGCATATGTCAATGTAGTCGATGGGCACGACATCGGGCTCAAGAAAAGCCTTCAATCGCTAACCATATATTGATCTCCCTTTATATCCATAATCGTTACTGCTCCACTTGGCGAGACCGAGTGGACGACATACGGTCCATCCCTTTTGCTTTTCAATTTGCCTTTCCCGAATATCTTGAACTTTGAGTTAAAGAGGAGAACCTTGTCACCTTCTTTGAATCCCTTTGCTTGAAGTCTTTTATCATTGTCAGTGTTTTAGACCGGCAACCTACTAAGGGGAGTACCCGAAGTAGATGAATGTGGCCTCGCCGAGATCGGTAACTCGAAGGAAGAGACAGGTGGCACACAATTTAGACAGGTTCGGGCCGCGAGGTGCGTAATACCCTATGTCCTGTATGCTGCGTAGCTCTGGATTGATTGGGTACGATTACAAGATGGAGCAATTGTACGCCGTGAGATGAGATGATGAGAGAGGGGTCCCTGCCTCGCCTTATATAGTCCGGGAGGCAGGGTTACAAGTCAGAGTAGGGAGAGAGTACTAGTCGAGTACGTCTAGGAGCCTTCCATACAGTGCGGGACATGTACAGCTTCCTAACCGAGTACTTCTCCTCTGTAGTCCTTGTGCTTCACGCCGTCAGGTGCTGTGCAGCGCAAGTCGGGTAGTCCCAGGGGCCCACCGAGTAGTCGGTCCTGGTACCCACCGAGGTAGTGGGCCCAGGGAGGTCTATACGACAAGCCCCCGAGTACTTTGTAGTCGAGAAGGATAGCTTCAAGTAGTCTTGACGGCCTTAACGAGTAGTTCTCAAGCGTCCCCGAGTACTACAAGTCAAAAGTCCTCAAGAGTAGTGGAAGCATCCCGAGGCTGGAATGTACTCCAGCTGATGTTTGAGCAATCTTGAAGTCTTCTCGAGTAGTCCCAAGCGTCCTCGAGTGCTGCCCTCGAAGGTCTTCAAAAATTCCCACGTTGTCTTGAAGCCGAAGCTGATATGGAAGTGCGATTGCAAAATCGCACTCCATATGGAGTAGCCCTGAGCCTTAGGTTGAGTCATAGGCTCTGGCTGAGGGTCCATCTGAAGTTTTGGCAAGAATATCCCGAAAAATCCGGAGAAAAAACCGAAGGACACGTGGCACGGAACCCCCGAGCCTTGAGTCGAGTACTTCCTCTCGAATTGAAGGGTCATCTTGTAGAATGTGTCCTGAGATGCTCCTGAGTCTTGTCGCTTCCCAGGTAGTCGAGTAGAGGTAGCCGAGCCCCCGAGGTGAGGCGCGTCGACTAGTTGAAGTTGAAGAGTCACGCGCGGCCGCTGAGTCTGCCGAGCGCAAACTTATCCATCCGGCCGTTGGAGGGCCGCGTTTTCTTATAAATAGAAGCCAAATCCTTTAGGGTTTTTCACCCCATGCAGCTGTAGCCATTTCAAATAGATCTTGGCCAGAATCGCCGCCAGCGCACGCCGCCGCCACTGTAGATCTGAGTGCGCCGCCGTCTAGAGCCACCGGAGTAGCCCCTGAGCGAATGCGCGTGAAGACGCCGTTCACTTGGAGGATGAAGCCGTCGCCGTCCAAGACCACGAAGACCACCGGCGGGAAGAAGAGGGGCCGTGACGAGGCCGCCGGATCTGCCGCAGGGGCAGCACCGCCGATGTCTCCACCGCGAGTGGAAGAAGTCGAAGGCGAAGACCGAAGACTTGCTGGCCCTCCTCAACAGCGGATTCATCCGGGAGAAGGAGGTGGACATGTGGAGAGCCGCCGCCGGGGATCCGTACCCGATGGAGAAGAGCGAAGACGAGATCCCGATGTTCGTGCGCTTCGCGGAGCGCGGGCTCGCGCTCCCGGCGAGCAACTTCTTCAAGGGGCTCATGGGGTACTACAGTGTCGAGTACCTCAACCTCAACCCCAATGGTATTTTCCACACCGCCGTCTTCGTCCACTTCTGTGAAGCGTTTCTGGGGATCAAGCCCCATTGGATCCTGTTCCGGAAGTTATTCCGGGTGAAGACGCAACCGAGCGGCAGCAACCGACGGGTAGTCGGAGGAGCGGGAATCCAGATGCGGGAGGACGCCGCCGAGCAGTACCTCTCGTACAAGCTCATCGACTCCAACCAAGATTGGAAGGCGAAGTGGTTCTACATCACGAACCACCACCCAGGGTTGCCGAAGCCGAACGGGATGCAGCCCAAGCACCGCCCATGGTGGAACACGGAGCCGACGATGCAGGAGGGGATCCAGCTCCCCGAGTTGTTGGCGCGGATCAAGGCGCTAAGGGAAGCCGGGCTGAGGGCCGAGCACGTGGCCTTCAGCTTCATGAAGCGCAGGGTGCAGCCACTGATGGCTCGCGACACCCTAGGATTCGAGTACACCGGCGATGACGACATGTCACGGATGCATGGAGACGAAGTCGACGACGACGACATTGTTGACAGGCTGGCGCGGATCTTCAAGGACATGCCACCGTACACGGCGTGCCCCGTCCCGGAGTACTCCGCCGCGGGCCCGCCGAAGGAGGTAAGTAGCCGTACCCCGCATCGAGTACCCATTTCGCGTGAGTAGTCGCGCTGATGAGTTGTGCCTTGCAGGACGACTTGAAGAAGTTCGTCTTCGAGCCACCAGCGCCCCCTTAGGAAGTTGAGATCCCGGAGGAGGGGAAGACCAAGGCCAAGGAGCGGCGGGAGGTCGGCGAAGGAGACGACACCGTTGTCGTGGAGGACACGTCCGACGAGGACTATGACGAGGAGACGCTGCAGGACCGCTTCCAGCTGCGGTCGAGGTTTAGCCGTCCTGGCCTACCTCACGTCCCCCTCGTGCAAGATCCACCGGCTAGCCTGGAGGCTAGTCTGGCCGCGCCGCCGCGGAAACCACGCAATGCGTCCCGCAAGCGTGTGTCGAAGAAGTTGAAGGTCACCGAGACCACGTCCCCAGATGTGAGCCGTCTTAAGTAGTGTACTCAAGTACTCGTGGATCGAGTTTACTTGTTGACGATGAACTTTCCTTGCTTGTAGGAGATGCCGCCTACAGAGCCCGTTGATCAGGGCGACGAAGGTGAGCGGGATACGGTGGGGGAACGCGCTGGGAGTCGTAGCCCAGCCCCCACTGTTGAAGAACTACTGGCGTAGATGGAGCGCCAGCCCTCTGCTCCTCAGAGGAGCACGGAGCCCGCAGCTGCTGCTGCGGAAGGAGTAGTGGCCGCAGAAGCGCAGGAGAGCGCTGCACCGGCTGCTAGTACTGCAGAAGGGGCAGCGGCCGTAGAGGCGCAAGAGGAGGCGCCCGCCGAGGCTGGACTGGTGGACACCGCTAGCATCCTCAGCGCTCCGACCGTGAATGTGGTCCGTTCGAGCTTGTATGTGTTGGATCTTCCCGAGTAGTAGTTGATCTAGTAGTCGAACTTGATTGACAACCGACTTGTGTAATCTGCAGGAAATCAACGGATCTGTCCTGGGAGGGGGATGAACCCTCTACAGCAGTGGCAGAAGAAGAATCCGCGCCGCCCGCCGAGGAGTCCGCTCCCGCCCCACAGGCGGAGCCCGAAGCGCCGGCTGCTGAGGCTACGTTGCCCGAAGCCAGTGTGGTCGAAGGTGAGTATTCTGCTGAGGTTGTAGTACCCCCAAAGAGTAGTCGTAGTCGTCAGATGACGCTGATGCACTTGTCTTCTCGTTGACAGACGCTGAGGCCGAAGGGAGCAAGATCCCCGCGGCGGTGCCCATGGAGAGGTTGACACCAGGAACTCAGGAGGCTACTGGTGGAGCCCCCAAGCTAATGGAGGAGGTCGCCGCATAGCCAGAACCCGCTCTGGAGGTGGTCGTCAACTCCTCGGAGATCCAAGACGCGGAGCCCATCAGCTCTACGCCGATGACCGAAGCCGCCACAAGTAGTCGCGGCGGGGTCGAGTTGCTGGCGGATGACTTGGTTGACCCGGCAACGGTGGCTTGGCATCTGGAGGCGGTCCGCCAAGCCGAGCAATGGATGAAGGTGAGTAGTCGTAACTCCTGGGGAGTCAATCCGTAAGCGTTGAGTACCCATTTGATGTATGTTGTTTGTGCAGGACGTCGTGGAGAGGTCCCGCGAGAAGTCGAACATGCTTCAAGGCTTCGGCGACGCGGTGCTTCGGGCGGAGGAGCTGGAGGATCAACTCGTGAAGTTCCGGAAGCACGCGGCTGCCATGCAGTCCAAGCTTGACACCGCCTTCGCCAAGTATCACAACGACATCCAGGAGATGCAGGCGAAGAGCAACGACTTGGTGCGGAAGAACAAGTTGCTCCGCAACAAGAACAAAGGTACACCACTTGTCTTGTTGAGTACTTGTTGGAGGTCGAGAGGTAGTCTAACCCGCTGTGCCTTGTCGTTTGCAGAGCTTGAGACCCGGGTTGAGCAGTTGAAGACTTCAGAGACGGATCTGAAGAACCTCTTCTACCGGGAGCAGGAGGCCCGCCAGGTACTCGAGCTACATTATAAGAAGCTTGCCTTCGAGTGCGAGAAGCACATGGAGCTCCGTATTGCCTCAATCATGACCTCGTCAACTGCTACAAATCGTTGCAGAAGCTGAACGAGGACTGCGAGGGGCTGCGGGCCCAGCTGAAGGAGCTCGAAGAAGTCGCGCTTCCCATCGCAAGACTCTTGGTGCCTCATCCTAGAGGCCCCAAGATAGCGCCGCTCGTGGATCAACTGAAAGAAGCCCCCAGCCGGCTGGTGGCCTACGTGAAGCATCTGGCGAAGTCGATCCCGAACCAGGTGCTGGCCTTCATGAAGTCCTACTTCCCGAAGGCGCCCGTGGATGTAGTCGCTGGCGGGCTAGCCGCCAACCGTGCGTACGAGCAAGATGCGGAGCCGGCCGGAGCGGGATGGCGCCCATTGCGGAGCAAGTAGCCGATAAGCTTAATCTCCAGTAGTCCTGTAATAGTTAGCTCGTAGCAATAGATATACAAAAACAATTGTAATGAAATTGTTTAAGTATTAATGAAGAGCAGTTCCATCAATGAGTACTCGTAGGCGCGATCTCAGAGTGCGGAGTCCCATCGTGGAGTTGTCGTGAGTAGTGGTACTCGACAGTAGTCCCGTTGAGGGAAGTAGAAGTAAAGAAGTTGATGAACGATCAAACTTTATTACTGAAGAAGTACACCTGGATGGCTAGGGCCATAGTTACAGAGTAGTCGCCAGGACCCGGAGGCCGCCTACGGCTAAGTGATGCTAGGGCGAGTAGCCGCTTACAGCAGTAGATCCGTAAGTAGCCGTGTAGGCTGGATCGAGGAGTACATGGTCTCTCAGTAGACCGCTGCTAGAGTCCTTGTCGCTCGTCACAGCCCAGGATCTGTAGGTAGCCGCATGGGCTGGATTCTGGAGAGAGTAGTCCGGAGACTAGTGCCTGGACCCGGAGGCCGCTTACAGCGGAGGAGTAGTCCGGGAGACCGGAGCCGGGACCCGAGGCCGCTTACAGCGGAGGGGTCTTGATGTAGTCGTGTAGACTTGAGCCCCGGAGTAGTCGTGTAGACTTAGGCGTAGAACCGACGGTAGCCGGTCGACGTTCCACGAGTTGTTGACATCTTCGCCTTCAAGTGTCTGGAGGCGGTAGGAGCCCGGCCCGGTCACCTTTGCAACTGTGAAGGGACCTTCCCAGGGGGAGCTGAGCTTGTGTAGTCCTTCCGTGTTCTGGATACGACGGAGGACGAGATCGCCAACGTTGAAGGAGCGTTCCTTGACGTTGCGGTCGTGGTAGCGTCGGATACCCTCCAGGTACCTTGCTGATTGGACGAGGGCAGCGCAGCGAGCTTCTTCGAGTCCATCGATGTCGACTCGTCTGCTGTCTTCAGGGACGCCTTCGTCGTAGTGCTCCACTGCTGGTGAGTTCCATATGACATTAGCAGGGAGGATTGCTTCGGAGCCGTAGACCAGGAAGTAAGGGGATTGCCCCGTTGGCTTGGAAGGCTGAGTATGTAGCCCCCAGAGTGCATTGCGTAGTTCCTTGATCCACTTGCCTCCTTTGGAGTTAGCAGCGTCGTGTAGCCGCTTCTTGAGACCGTCGAGCACCATCCCATTGGCGCGCTCGACTTGTCCGTTGGCCCGGGGATGGGCAACTGAGACATATCAGACGTCGATCCCGCTGTTCTCGCAGTACTCCCAGAACTGGTGGTTGTTGAAGTTGAAGCCCAGGTGTGTGATGATGCGGTGGGGTAGTCCGTAGCGATGCACGAGTTCATCCAGGATGTAGAGTACTCTGTCAGCCTTGGGGCATGTGACCGGCTTGACCTCGATCCACTTGGTGAACTTGTCGATGGCCACCAATACTCTATTGAAACCACCTGGCGCAGTGGGTAATGGCCCAATCATGTCGAGCCCCTAGCAAGCGAAAGGCCAGGTTGGCGGTATGGTGACTAGCTTGTAGGCTGGGACGTGTTGCTGCTTGGCGAAGTATTGACATCCTTGGCACCTCTCGACGAGTTCTTCGGCCGTCTCCCGCAGCCGTGGGCCGCAGAAAACTCGCCGGAAGGCCTTGTTGACCAGCGTGCGAGAAGACGCGTGGTTGCCGCAGACGCCCTTGTGGATCTCCTCCAAGATGTCCTTGCCTTCTTTCCTGGGGATGCACTTCATGAGTACTCCAGAAGATGCACCCCGCTTGTAGAGCTTGTCTCCGACGAGGACGTAGGACTTGGCGTGGCGGATGAGATGCTCAGCCAAGTTCTTGTCCGAGGGAACCTTCTGCTCGCTGAGGTAGTCGATAAAGGGTTGCCTCCAGTCCACGTCGATCGTCATGACCTCCTGGCCAACTGGCGGATGCGCTGGGACAGTGGTCGGTGGCGCCGGCTCCGGGATGGATGGCACGTGAAGCTCGTGAATGAAGACACCCGCTGGTACTTGCGCGCGAGTAGAACTGAGCTTCGACAGGATGTCCGCTGCAACGTTGTTGTCGCGGACGATGTGGTGGAACTCGAGACCATAGAACTTGTTCTCGAGCTTGCGGACTTCTAGGCAGTAGGCGTCCATGTTCTCCTTGTTTCTGTCCCAGGACTTGTTGACTTGGTTGATGACCACTGTGAAGTCGCCGTAGACTAGTAGTCGCTTGATGCCCAGTGAAGCCACGAGGCGGAGCCCGTGTAGGAGAGCTTCGTACTCGGCTTCGTTGTTTGAGACCTTCCAGAAGATCTACAGGACGTACTTGAGTTGTTCGCCCGTTGGAGAGATTAGGAGTACCCCTGCACCTGAACCCTCGAGGTTGAGTGAGCCATCGAAGTACATCACCCAATGCTCTGGTCGCACGGTTGGAGTAGGTAGCTGATTCTCCCGCCACTCCGCCATGAAGTCGACTAGCGCCTGCGACTTGATGGCTGTACGTGGCTTGAAGTCGATGGTGAGGGCGCCGAGCTCGACTGCCCATTTGGAGATTCTTCCAGTAGCATCTTGGTTCCGCAGGATCTCGCCGAGCGGGTAGTCGGTGACGACGGAGATCGAGTATTCCTGGAAGTAGTGTCATAGCTTCCGCGAGGTGACGAGTACCACGTACAGGAGCTTCTGCACAGGCTGATAGCGTGCCTTGGACTCTGACAGGACCTCGCTGACGAAGTAGACTGGGCGCTGGACTGGATAGGCGTGACCGTCTTCCTGCCGCTTGACAATGATGGCAGTACTGACCACGTGGGTAGTCGCAGTGAGGTAGAGCAGTAGCTGCTTGCCTTTGCGAAGAGCCGTGAGGACTGGTGGCTTCGATAGGAAGTCCTTGAGCTGAGCAAGGGCTTGGTCCGTCTCTGGAGTCCACACGAACTTTTCTTGGTTCTTGAGTAGTTTGAAGAAGGGGAGCCCCCATTCTCCAAGCTTCGAGATGAATCTGTTCAAGGCCGCCATGCACCCGGTCAGCTTCTGGACGTCCTTGATGCACGTGGGAGCTTTCATGCTGGTGATGGAGGAGATCTTCTCGGGGTTGGCTTCGATGCCGCGCTGGCTGATGATGAAGCCGAGTAGTTTTCCCGAAGGTATGCCGAAGATGCACTTGTTCGGTTTGAGCTTCCAGCGGTACTCGCGTAGGGATGCAAAAGTCTCTTCAAGGTCGTCGATGAGGGTACTGGAGTTCTTGGTCTTGACGACCACGTCATCCACGTAGGCTTCGACATTCTTGTTGAGCTGCTTCTTGAAGCAGGCCTGGATAGCTCGTTGGTAGGTAGCGCCAGCGTTCTTCAACCCGAAAGACATGGTCGTGTAGCAGTACGCGCCAAACGGGGTGATGAACGCGGTCTTCTCCTGGTCTTCTTCCTTGATCGCGATCTGGTGGTACCCGGAGTAGCAGTCGAGGAAGCAGAGCAAGTCGCAGCCCGCCGTGGAGTCGATGACTTGATCAATCCATGGCAACCCGAAGCGGTCCTTGGGGCAGTGCTTGTTGAGGTCGGTGTAGTCGACGCACATCCTCCACTCGTTCGAGTTCTTCTTGCGGACGAGGACGGGGTTGGCGAGCCACTCAGGATGGAAGACTTCTCTGATGAAGCCAGCCGCGAGTAGTTTGGCGAGTTCCTTCTTGATGGCATCCCGTCTGTCGTCGGCGAAGCATCGGAGGTGTTGTCGCTTGGGGTGGCCTTAGGATCGACGTTGAGGCAGTGCTCAATCAACTCCCTGGGCACTCCTGGCATGTCCGCTGGCTTCCACGCGAAGATGTCGCGGTTAGCCCGGAGGAAGTTGATGAGCGCATCTTCCTATTTGGGGTCGAGGCCGGCCCCGATGGTGGTGGTCTTGCTGGCGTCGCCTGTCCCGAGGTCGATCGTCTTGACTAGAACCTCCTCAGCTGGTTGAGGCTTGTTGCCTTTGTCAGACTTCTCAGGGATGTCGAGTTCACTTGTAGCAAGCTTCTTCGACGCGGCGTAGACCTCCATCATCATGTTGGGTACTTGATTTGTAGAGGCGATCTCCACGGCTTCGGTGTCGCAGTCGTGCGAGATCTTCAAGTCCCCTTGGAGAGAGAGTACACCTGCTGGGCTTGGCATCTTGAGCACCAAGTAGGTGTAGTGAGGCACCGCCATGAACTTGGCGATGGCCGGTCTGCCGAGGATGGCATGGTAGGATGTTTCGAAGTCCACGACCTCGAACTTGATGTACTCGGTACGGTAGTTGTCCCGAGATTCCCCGAAGGTAACTGGCAGTACCACTGAGTCCAGTGGGATAGCCGCGTTGCCGGGGACGATGCCGTAGAAAGGTGTGTTGCTCTTGGTGAGCATGTGGGTGATGTCGAGCTTCATCTTCTTCAAGGTCTTGGTGAAAAGGACGTTGAGCCCGCTTCCACCGTTGATGAGGACCTTGTTGAGCTTGGAGCCCGCGACCACTGGCTTCAGGACGAGAGGAAACCGCCCTGGTTCGGAGAAGCTGGTCCATTGATCCACGCGGGAGAAAGTAATGGGTACCTCTGACCACCTGAGAGGGGTCGGGACCGCTGGTTCAATGCTCATGACTTCTCGACGGGTAGCCTTTTGCTCCCGCCTGCTGGGTGGTCCGCCGAAGAGGACGTTGACAGTCTTGTCGGGTTCCTGGAAGTCGTTGTTGTCTCGGTCGTTCTTCTTCTTGCCTTTCTTGTCGTGAGGGTGTGGTGGCTCTGGAGTACTCTTGAGTGCTCGCCTGAGTTGGTAGCACTGCTCGGTAGTGTGGTTGCCGTCCAGATGCCACGGGCACTTCTCCTTCAGCAAGTCTTTGAATCCGCCGGAGTTCTTCTTCGAGTTCTCCTTCGCAGGACGCTAGATAGCCGCGACAGTGTTGTCTGGCTTGCGCTTGCGGTTGGGACCCGAGTAGTTGTTGTTGTTGCGACCGCCTTGGTTCCTGTTGTTGCCGCTGCCGCCGCCCGTGCTCTGCTTGTTCTTGCCACGGATGGCGTCATACTTGGCATTGGCCTTGTCTTCTTCATCCACCCAGGACGTAATCATGTCCTTGAGGTGGGGGATGGACTTGGGGCGGCGACGACCGAAGTCTTCAAAGGTGCGGTGATGGTAGAGGCCGTCTTGGAAGAGGTTGATGACCTCTTTGTCAGTGACGTCGACTACGGGAGCACGCTTGTCGAAGAAGCGGCGCATGTACTTGCGAGGGTCTCGCCTTGTTCCTGCTTGACCATGGACAGGTCCATGCGAGTACCCGATCTGCCCATGGCGCCCGCGAAGTTGCTGGTGAACTGCTCCTTCAGCTGGTCCCACTTGTCGATCGTGTGCTTGTCCAGCGACTCGAGCCATGTGAGTGGAGCTTGGTCCAGGCAGAAGGGGAAGTAGAGGCACTTGGTGTCGTTGTTGCCACCAGCGTTCTCGATGGAGAGGGCGTAGCACCTGAGCCACTGGCGTCGTACTTGGTGATCCCCAAAGGCTTGAACTTTTTGGGGAGGAGCAAGTTGCGAAGTCGAGGTGAGAAGGCAGTGAAGCCGTCGTTGTCGCTTGCAGTGGCTGACTTCTTCCGCCGCTGCTCCTCAATCTTCTGGCGGGCGTCGTAGCCGCCCTGTGAAGCGCCAGAGGCGTGGCTGTTCGCGTGGTCTCGACCGCCGCGGTTGCCGCCGCCGCCGGCCCTCCTGTTGGCTCCGTGGTTGGAGCTTCCGTCGTCGCTGCCGCCGCCGTCAGGGTCACGGCCGCCGCTGCCGGCAGGAGCACGGTAAGGGACAACCTCGCGATTGCTGTTGCCACCCTGTGAGGGTCCGCCGCCATTCGCGTGAGTACGGTTGGGCTGAGCCGGGAGCTCAGCTCGAGTACGGTTGTGACCGAGGTCAGCAGTACGACTTGTAGCTTTGTTGTCGCGGTTCCTGGCGGGAGGAGGCTGGTTGACCCTGTTGTCGACCCGCATGAAGTAGGCGTCTTCAGCGAGCTTGGCGATGACTTATCCAGCACGTATACCCTGAGCCTGGCGTGCGATCGCTATGATCGACATAAGGCATTGCTCAGGGGTAGTGCGTACTCTGCTCTCGACTGCTTCGAGAGCTTCCGCAAGGTTGTGGATGGGGAGGTTGTCTCTGAGCCGCCGGCGCCGTTCGTTGCGCTTCCTGTTACGCTCACGTCGAGCGTCCCTGTTGGCGGCGGTCTCGTCTGCAGGTGCGTCGGCAGACAGCTCGTCTGCGGAGATGTCTTCAAGGTACTTGTCTGTAGCCGTCCCAGATGGTCCGGGGGTGTCGCCGGCAAGCATGAAGACTTGGCGATCAGGGGTACCAAGACTGGACTCGGAGCTCGCCACCTCAATTGGGGTGTTCGAGTCAGCCCGGACAAGTGGTGTTCCCTCCTGGAACAGGAGCGAGTCGATGTAGGCGACGTAACGTGAGTCTCCACTTATCAGGTCTGCGGGCTTGCGGTCTGGCCAGTAGAAGAATCTTCCGGCAGGCGTGGAGGTTATAACCAGCCCAGAGGCTGGCCCTAATAAGGGATGCTCAATAGAGTTGTCCTCGGACTTGGGATCCTCTGGGTCCGACCCGAAGTCGAACTCGTATGCGGAGTCCGAGTAGAACCCGGAGATGGGGTTGGAGTCCGAAGCGTGGCCGGGGGCGGTGTCGGAGTCCGAGTTGTACTTAGGTACGGGCTCCTTGCCGGCCCGGCGCGAAGAGGGAGCCCCAATGCGGGCCCTGCAGGGGTTGCGGGAGCCACGCGTGGAGAGCTCGCGGGATGGGGGGACCACATGCGATGGCTGAGCAGCCAGCTCGCATGAGTTCGAGTTGGAAGCGGACTCGAGCTCGAAGTCAGCGTCATGGTTGAAGAGCGAAATTTTGTCGAACTTGCCGGCGAGTTCGCCCGTGACAGCTTCAGGAAGCGTCACGAAGCCGGTCTCCGGGTTGGGCGGCATGGTGAGGCGGCGCTGAAAGGATCCAGCGCCGTCAGCAGTGCAGACCCAAGCGCCAAAAATGAAGGTGTCGCTGCGATTGAAGGCGACGGTTGGCTTGAAGTAGACAGGAGCCGTCGAGTTCGCCATGTGATCTCGGGCGAGAGCCCCTACCTGGCGCGCCAGCTGTCAGTGTTTTAGACCGGCAACCTACTAAGGGGAGTACCCGAAGTAGATGATTGTGGCCTCGCCGAGATCGGTAACTCGAAGGAAGAGACACGTGGCACACAATTTAGACAGGTTCGGGCCGCGAGGTGCATAATACCCTACGTCCTGTATGCTGCGTAGCTCTGGATTGATTGGGTACGATTACAAGATGGAGCAATTGTACGCCGTGAGATGAGATGATGAGAGAGGGGTCCCTGCCTCGCCTTATATAGTCCGAGAGCTAGGGTTACAAGTCGGAGTAGGGAGAGAGTACTAGTCGAGTACGTCTAGGAGCCTTCCATACAATGCAGGACATGTACAACATCCTAACCGAGTACTTCTCCTCTGTAGTCCTTGTGCTTCACGCCGTCAGGTGCCGTGCAGCGCAAGCCGGGTAGTCCCAGGGGCCCACCGAGTAGTCGGTCCTGGTACCCACCGAGGTTGATGAGGACATCACCGTCTCGGATATGACCACAATAGCATGCTTTTATTATAAGGTGAACCGATTCCTTATCATCATTGTATCCAATACATTTGATGAATTATTGCTGCACTATGATGTTTGTTGGTTGTCATTTTCAGAAATACTTATGTGGATCAAAAAGGGTGCTCAACACATATGGAAGGCATGGAGGACCAAAGAAGTTGATTGGGGACCAAGTCCAAGTGTTCCACACGTCCTCCACCAGGCCACCACGTCACTTTTGGCCCAAAGATGGAAAGAGATCAAGGCCAACACGTTTTGGACGCTGGATTCGGACTGCACGACTAGGCAAAGTTGCAACGGATGCCACGACCTCATACGAAGTCCGTTTGAGACGTTCTTTATATGGTTAGAAAGATAATTTGATAGAGCTTCCAATGGCACTGGTCTCATGCCAAAATAATATCTGAGTCGACGGGAATCGTCGAAAGAAGTGGACGTCCAGAATCAGTCAAGGTGTTGCGTCGCCCGGTTTTGGCTCGTTGACCCATGTATCATGTTGGAGCCCATAGGGGCGCGTCCTAGGGTTGGAGCACGACCCCCCACCAGGTCTTGGTCGTGCCCCTACCCTCTCATATACCCCCATAGCCGTCACAAACAGATTGGGTTTTGTTTAGATCAAGTTTAGCCATTGCTACTTACTTGAAGCGCGCGCCGGTCCGCCGCCCGTCTTCCCGTCTTCGTAACCCCGCCATTATTGTGATTGAGTTGGAGTTTGCAATCTTTCATTCCCATCTAGTAAATTCAGCACTTGTTCAATACTTGTTCTTCCTAGTTCTTCGATTGCTTGTAGGACGGAGTGCCCTAGTGGCCGGGTGACGCGCTCCACAAGATCGCGGCAGCCATAGGAAGTGGTGTATCGGTTGCTAAGGCGCAACCTTGAAGGGTTGTAGTCGGGCCGAGAACGTCATCTCCTCTTCAATCAAGTTATCCACACCTCTCATCGAAAGATCGGGAACAAACCCTAGCGGGTTCATATCGTTGGTATCGAGCGACGTTCTTCGGTGAGAGTTTCCAATCCTTTGCTCGTTTTTAATTTCCTCTAGTCCGGAAAAGCCCCGAAAAAATAGTAGATTAGATTACCCGCCTGTCCCATAAACCCTTTGAGCCTTTACTAGCATTGCATGGTTAGGGCTTGTTGAGTTTTTGGTTGCATCGGTCGTGTCAAGTTGCTGGTCTTAGTGTCTATTCCTTTAGAGTTTTGAGTTCTATCACATTTTAGTCACGAAATTCGCGTCACCATATACACCTCTGTTTCACTTTTTCCACCACGGTTTCATATGATCTCCGATTGAGGTGTTTAAATACAATTTGGAAAGCTTACATTGTCTTCTTTCCAACGGATCCAACCTTGCCTCGAAATTCCGTTTGAGCAATCTGCAATTGTCCACGATATCTGCTATCTGCAATCTGTGTACTTTTCCTTTTGTGCTGATTTGGCATGATATTGAGCAATAGAGTTTAGTTGTGTGAAAAAAAGTTTAAAGAAAAAGAGAGAAAAAAACAGAGAAGAAAAAAAAGAGAGTAGAAAGAGAAGAACGAAAAAAAGAAGAGAAAGAGAAGTAAGTTGAAACGGTTGTTTTACTTGTGCTGTGCTAGTTGTTCTTTTGAGTGACTACCTTTGTGCCTAGGCTCACGTCTCTAGCATGGTTTAGCCTAGGACCAGCACAATACCGCCGTTGAACGATTATTCAGCTTGCTTTTATAACTAACGTGGTGCTAGTCCATTCCTTGTTTCAGCCCACCTATAGCTCCACATATTCGACTACAAACCTTGACAAGTCTTGTTGTTGCGGCACCGATACACTATCTTCGAGGTTGCTGTCTCGTTGGTTGCCGTCCCATCCTGTTTTGCATGGTAAGAACTTGTAAGAGCTTGTTTTGAACAAGTTGAGTTTGAGAGAATTACACTGACACATCCTAGTAGTTAATAGGAGATGCATATTATTTTTGTGTTTCTTGTTTTCTACTAATAATGGCAGGTGATATAAAAATTTTTGAGCAGCTTGAAGCTAGACTCTCATCTTCAAGATATCATTCAACAATTACCATTATATGCTGGTATGTTTGATCCTCATGCTTACATTGAATGGGAGCTTAAGGTAGACGCAGAATTTGATAAGTATGACTTGTCTGAACATCAAATGATTTTTGTTGCTTCTAGTGCTTTAACAAATTATGCTTTGACTACATGGAAACATATTTGTAGGCACAACAAAGTTCCACAAACTTGGAAAGATTTTAAAATACGTTTTCGTAATGAATATGTTCCTGAATATTATGCTGATTGGTTGCTTGCAAAATTAGACAACTTGAAGCAAGGTAGTAGGACTGTCAAGGAATACTATCATACCTTTAAGATTTGTGTCATGTTTGGTGGATTAGATGAATGCATGGAGAAAGTTATGAGTAGGTTTAAGAACGGGCTCAATTCTGAAATTCAAACCATGTTAGTTGGCAAATCATACAATAATATTGTTTCATTATTTTGGCTTCTTTGTGAGTGCTGAAAAAGAAATTTTATTGTCTGTGAATACTTGCAAGAATGATGAGGCCCATAATGTTGAAAATTTGACTGCTATAAATGTTATACAAGAGCATGAAACTGTTGAACCTATTGCTGATTTTAGTTTGTCAGAAGATGAATTGCATGTTGTTCCTTGTGATAAAGAGAAGTTGTATGTTGATGCTTCGTTTATTCCTATGCCATAAGTTGTGAATAAGAGTGATACTTCTTCTCAGATTGCAACACCTTTACTAGAGTTAGAGCACTCTCTTTTTCCCCTTGTTGTTCATAACATTTTGCAGGAGGAAAAGAAGAATATATTTGAGTGCATTCAGCAATGTGAGCAACAACATGCGCCGCAAAAGTGTGAAAAGAATGATTGTGCAGCACCTGCAATGTCAAAGGTGAGTCAGCAAAGCAACAAACTCAATGCTGAAATCAGTCCATGTGAGTATGATCACGCTTCACTCGTATCTACAACACACCTAGTACATGGAGATGATGATTCTATTCTTGATTATACACATGCTGACACAAGGCGTGTTCATTGCATTACTAGTGAGAAAGAGGAGTTTGAAATTGTATCTTCTTCAAATTGTTTAGGTTATATAGAATTTGATTTTCTTTGTGACCTGAAAAGTTTGGTGAATAAATTATATGACAAATCTGATTTGCCAAGTTTTAATCATTGTTTACTTCATGCAATTGGTAAATATGATAGCGAAATACAATATTTGGTGCATAGAATTTATATTTGCTCAGATTTGAAATCTCCATTTGGGTTACATGACCATGATAAAATAGGGGGCTGAACTAATGCTAACAATGTCTCGCAAAGTCCTTCTAGATTTTCTCTTAAGCAACAAAGTCACCCCAAAGAAGGGGAGCATTGCTGGTTCTCGCTTTGCAGCATACAAGTCGCTTTGTGTCCCAACATCGAGGCAAGCACTTTTAGATGCCACAGGAACAAGTCGAGGACGACTTGCAGCCAAGAAGGGGAGAATGATGAGGACATCACCGTCTCGGATATGACCACAATAGCATGCTTTTATTATAAGGTGAACCGATTCCTTATCATCATTGTATCCAATACATTTGATGAATTATTGCTGCACTATGATGTTTGTTGGTTGTCATTTTCGGAAATACTTACGTGGATCAAAAAGGGTGCTCAACACATATGGAAGGCATGGAGGACCAAAGAAGTTGATTGGGGACCAAGTCCAAGTGTTCCACACGTCCTCCACCAGGCCACCACGTCACTTTTGGCCCAAAGATGGAAAGAGATCAAGGCCAACACGTTTTGGACGCTGGATTCGGACTGCACGACTAGGCAAAGTTGCAACGGATGCCACGACCTCATACGAAGTCCGTTTGAGACGTTCTTTATATGGTTAGAAAGATAATTTGATAGAGCTTCCAATGGCACTGGTCTCATGCCAAAATAATATCTGAGTCGACGGGAATCGTCGAAAGAAGTGGACGTCCAGAATCAGTCAAGGTGTTGCGTCGCCCGGTTTTGGCCTGTTGACCCATGTATCATGTTGGAGCCCATAGGGGCGCGTCCTAGGGTTGGAGCACGACCCCCACCAGGTCTTGGTCGTGCCCCTACCCTCTCATATACCCCCATAGCCGTCACAAACAGATTGGGTTTTGTTTAGATCAAGTTTAGCCATTGCTACTTACTTGAAGCGCGCGCTGGTCCAGTCGCCCGTCTTCCTGTCTTCAGAACCCCGCCATTATTGTGATTGAGTTGGAGTTTGCAATCTTTCATTCCCATCTAGTAAATTCAGCACTTGTTCAATACTTGTTCTTCCTAGTTCTTCGATTGCTTGTAGGACAGGTGCCCTAGTGGCCGGGTGACGCGCTCCACAAGATCGCGGCAGCCATAGGAAGTGGTGTATCGGTTGCTAAGGCGCAACCTTGAAGGGTTGTAGTCGGGCCGAGAACGTCATCTCCTCTTCAATCAAGTTATCCACACCTCTCATCGAAAGATCGGGAACAAACCCTAGCGGGTTCATATCAGTTGGTATCAGAGCGACGTTCTTCGGTGAGAGTTTCCAATCCTTTGCTGTTTTTAATTTCCTCTAGTCCAGAAAAGCCCTGAAAAAATAGTAGATTAGATTACCCGCTGTCCCATAAACCCTTTGAGCCTTTACTAGCATTGCATGGTTAGGGCTTGTTGAGTTTTTGGTTGCATCGGTCGTGTCAAGTTGCTGGTCTTAGTGTCTATTCCTTTAGAGTTTTGAGTTCTATCACATTTTAGTCACGAAATTCGCGTCACCATATACACCTCTGTTTCACTTTTTCCACCACGGTTTCATATGATCTCCGATTGAGGTGTTTAAATACAATTTGGAAAGCTTACATTGTCTTCTTTCCAACGGATCCAACCTTGCCTCGAAATTCCGTTTGAGCAATCTGCAATTGTCCACGATATCTGCTATCTGCAATCTGTGTACTTTTCCTTTTGTGCTGATTTGGCATGATATTGAGCAATAGAGTTTAGTTGTGTGAAAAAAAGTTTAAAGAAAAAGAGAGAAAAAAACAGAGAAGAAAAAAAAGAGAGTAGAAAGAGAAGAACGAAAAAAAGAAGAGAAAGAGAAGTAAGTTGAAACGGTTGTTTTACTTGTGCTGTGCTAGTTGTTCTTTTGAGTGACTACCTTTGTGCCTAGGCTCACGTCTCTAGCATGGTTTAGCCTAGGACCAGCACAATACCGCCGTTGAACGATTATTCAGCTTGCTTTTATAACTAACGTGGTGCTAGTCCATTCCTTGTTTCAGCCCACCTATAGCTCCACATATTCGACTACAGCTTGACAGGTCTTGTTGTTGCGGCACCGATACACTATCTTCGAGGTTGCTGTCTCGTTGGTTGCCGTCCCATCCTGTTTTGCATGGTAAGAACTTGTAAGAGCTTGTTTTGAACAAGTTGAGTTTGAGAGAATTACACCGACACATCCTAGTAGTTAATAGGAGATGCATATTATTTTTGTGTTTCTTGTTTTCTACTAATAATGGCAGGTGATATAAAAATTTTTGAGCAGTTGAAGCTAGACTCTCATCTTCAAGATATCATTCAACAATTACCATTATATGCTGGTATGTTTGATCCTCATGCTTACATTGAATGGGAGCTTAAGGTAGACGCAGAATTTGATAAGTATGACTTGTCTGAACATCAAATGATTTTTGTTGCTTCTAGTGCTTTAACAAATTATGCTTTGACTACATGGAAACATATTTGTAGGCACAACAAAGTTCCACAAACTTGGAAAGATTTTAAAATACGTTTTCGTAATGAATATGTTCCCGAATATTATGCTGATTGGTTGCTTGCAAAATTAGACAACTTGAAGCAAGGTAGTAGGACTGTCAAGGAATACTATCATACCTTTAAGATTTGTGTCATGTTTGGTGGATTAGATGAATGCATGGAGAAAGTTATGAGTAGGTTTAAGAACGGGCTCAATTCTGAAATTCAAACCATGTTAGTTGGCAAATCATACAATAATATTGTTTCATTATTTTGGCTTGCTGTGAGTGCTGAAAAAGAAATTTTATTGTCTGTGAATACTTGCAAGAATGATGAGGCCCATAATGTTGAAAATTTGACTGCTATAAATGTTATACAAGAGCATGAAACTGTTGAACCTATTGCTGATTTTAGTTTGTCAGAAGATGAATTGCATGTTGTTCCTTGTGATAAAGAGAAGTTGTATGTTGATGCTTCGTTTATTCCTATGCCATAAGTTGTGAATAAGAGTGATACTTCTTCTCGATTGCAACACCTTTACTAGAGTTAGAGCACTCTCTTTTTCCCCTTGTTGTTCATAACATTTTGCGGGGAGGAAAAGAAGAATATATTTGAGTGCATTCAGCAATGTGAGCAACAACATGCGCCGCAAAAGTGTGAAAAGAATGATTGTGCAAGACCTCGCAATGTCAAAGGTGAGTCGGCAAAGCAACAAACTCAATGCTGAAATCAGTCCATGTGAGTATGATCACGCTTCACTCGTATCTACAACACACCTAGTACATGGAGATGATGATTCTATTCTTGATTATACACATGCTGACACAAGGCGTGTTCATTGCATTACTAGTGAGAAAGAGGAGTTTGAAATTGTATCTTCTTCAAATTGTTTAGGTTATATAGAATTTGATTTTCTTTGTGACCTGAAAAGTTTGGTGAATAAATTATATGACAAATCTGATTTGCCAAGTTTTAATCATTGTTTACTTCATGCAATTGGTAAATATGATAGCGAAATACAATATTTGGTGCATAGAATTTATATTTGCTCAGATTTGTAATCTCCATTTGGGTTACATGACCATGATAAAATAGGGGGCTGCACTAATACTAACAATGTCTCGCAAAGTCCTTCTAGATTTTCTCTTAAGCAACAAGGTCACCCCAAAGAAGGGGAGCATTGCTGGTTCTCGCTTTGCAGCATACAAGTCGCTTTGTGTCCCAACATCGAGGCAAGCACTTTTAGATGCCACAGGAACAAGTCGAGGATGACTTGCAGCCAAGAAGGGGAGAATGATGAGGACATCACCGTCTCGGATATGACCACAATAGCATGCTTTTATTATAAGGTGAACCGATTCCTTATCATCATTGTATCCAATACATTTGATGAATTATTGCTGCACTATGATGTTTGTTGGTTGTCATTTTCAGAAATACTTATGTGGATCAAAAAGGGTGCTCAACACACATGGAAGGCATGGAGGACCAAAGAAGTTGATTGGGGACCAAGTCCAAGTGTTCCACACATCCTCCACCAGGCCACCACGTCACTTTTGGCCCAAAGATGGAAAGAAATCAAGGCCAACACGTTTTGGACGCTGGATTCGGACTGCACGACTAGGCAAAGTTGCAACGGATGCCACGACCTCATACGGAGTCCGTTTGAGACGTTCTTTATATGGTTGGAAAGATAATTTGATAGAGCTTCCAATGGCACCGGTCTCATGCCAAAATAATATTTGAGTTGATGGGAATCGTCGAAAGAAGTGGACGTCCAGAATCAGTTAAGGTGTTGCGTCGCCCGGTTTTGGCCTGTTGGCCCATGTATCATGTTGGAGCCCATAGGGGCGCGTCCTAGGGTTGGAGCACGACCCCCACCAGGTCTTGGTCGTGCCCCTACCCTCTCATATACCCCCATAGCCGTCACAAACAGATTGGGTTTTGCTTAGATCAAGTTTAGCCATTGCTACTTGCTTGAAGTGCGTGCTGGTCCAGTCGCCCATCTTCCTGTCTTCAGAACCCCGCCATTATTGTGATTGAGTTGGAGTTTGCAATCTTTCATTCCCATCTAGTAAATTCAGTACTTGTTCAATACTTGTTCTTGCTAGTTCTTCGATTGCTTGCAGGACAGGTGCCCTAGTGGCTGGGTGACGCGCTCCACAAGATCGTGGCAGCCATAGGAAGTGGTGTATCGGTTGCTAAGGCGCAGCCTTGAAGGGTTGTAGTCGGGCCGAGAACGTCATCTCCTCTTCAATCGAGTTATCCACTCCTCTCATCGAAAGATCGGGAACAAACCCTAGCGGGTTCATATCAGAGGTAGTGGGCCCAGGGAGGTCCATACGACAATCATACCATCACTTCATTCTTTCCTTGTAGATGGTTGCACTCTCACAGGCTTTAAGCCTCATCTCTTTTAATTCACTTATTTGAATTCTCCGTTTGATTCTCACAGCATCCACATCAAGATTCATTTCCTTAATCACCAAATATGCTTTGTGCCTAGTTCCAAAGGGAAATGACAAAATTTACCATTAACGAATTGATATGGTGTCATACCTATTGGTGTCTTGTGTGCCATCCGATATGCCCATAATGCTCCGTCCAACTTTTTCAACCAATCTTTACCTCCCTTCTCAACGGTCTTGTTAAGAATACTCTTGAGTTGCATATTTGAAGTTTCCGCTTGACCATTGGTTTGTTGGTGGCAAGTTGTGTCCACTCTATGCTCGATCCCCAACTTGGAAAAGCACTTTCTAAAACTATTCCCCTGTGAAAGGTGTTCCTCCATCACTTATCAAAACTCGCAGGACTCCATAACGTGGGAATATAACATTCTTGATCGTTGATATAGATTCCTCCGTTGAAGCTCTTCGATAAGGGATGGTCTCTACCCACTTGGATACAAAATCAACCATTACTAATATATGCTCATATACATTTGAACTAGTGAAAGGCCCCATGAAGTCAATTCCCCATACGTCGAATAGATCAATTTGCAAGTTATAATGTAAAGGCATACATTCCTTTGAGATATATTTCCCATTCTTTGACATTCCGAATAAGAAGCAATGTACCTTTTCAAATCTTGATGCATCTCGGGCCAATAGAACCCTCTAGCCCATACCTTTGCTTGAGTCCTAAAATGCCCATAGTGTCCTCCATACTCGCCCGAGTGACACTTACATAATATTTTGACTCTTTCTTCCCTTGGTGCGCACTTTCACAAGACTCCATCTGCTCCAAGCCTAAAGAGGTAAGGTGCATCCCAATAATATTTTTGACTCTCAGCCATCACCCTTCTTTGAGCATTCTTATCTAAGTGATCAAGTGGCATCTTTCGTATGGATCGAATAATGTTCATCATCCAAGTGTCTTTGTCAAGGATGTGATATAAATTATCGTCTCTCATCTTGTCTTCGATGGGCTCTTTATCATCTTCACGGTTCATTCTTGATAGATGGTCGGCCACAACATTTTCCAACCCCTTTTATCCCGAATCTCCACATCGTACTCTTGCAAGAGAAGGATCCACCTAATCAACCTTGGCTTGGCATCCTTTTTACAAGAGATACTTGATTGCCGCAAGATCGGTGTAGACGATTACTTTAGAATTCACGATATATGGTCTGAATTTTTCAAAGGCAAATACTACTGCAAGCAATTCCTTCTCCGTTGTTGCATAATTCAGTTGAGCTCCATTAAGGGTTTTCCTAGCATAATATATAGAATGTACCTTGCCTTCTTTTCATTGTCCCAACACGACTCCAATGGCATAGTCGCTAGCGTCGCACATAATCTCAAATGGTTGACTCCAATCGGGCGGTTGAATGATAGGTGCGGTTATGAGAGCTCTCTTTAGTGTCCGGAACGTTGCCAAGCACTTCTCATTAAAATCGAATGGCACATATTTTTGAAGAAGATTAGTTAACGGCTTTGTAATCTTTAAGAAATCCTTGATGAATCTCCTATAGAATCTCGCATGGCCTAAGAAACTCCTCAAAGATTTGATATCCGTCGGTGGTGGAAGCTTCTCAACCGCTTCAACCTTGGCCTTGTCCACCTCAATCCCTCTTTGGGATATCACGTGTCCCAACACTATTCCTTATTTCACCATGAAGTGACATTTCTCCCGATTTAGCACCAAGTCAGCCTCCCCACACCCTGTAAGAACTTTGTCCAAATTGGATAAACAATCTGCAAAAGTTTTACCATAAATGGAAAAGTCATCCATAAATACTTCGACGATTTCCTCGATGAACTCTGAAAATACCACCATCATGCATCATTGCAAAGAGGTTGGAGCATTACATAAACCGAAGGGCATCCTTCTATATGCAAATGTTCCATAAGGGTGAAGGACCGATTAGGAGACAAGAGAAGGGGGAGTGAATGGGAGCCGATAAAAATTCTCCTCAAATAACTCGGCCTATGTCCCAAATTCAGATCCCGGTCACACACGAACGATGAGATGTACCAACAACCAATCGCCAAGACAACGTAATTATGAATCAATACAAGTCCTAGGAACGATTCCTTAAAACATAGGTAGAAGCACTAGAGAAGAAGCAAATGAACCGATCAAACTTGGCAAGTTTCTGCGTACAGATCGGACTGTCCGCCTAGCTGCCACGGACTGTCTGCCAAGGAGGGGCGGACTGTCCGAAAGGCAGGCGCGGACGGTCCGCAGTACAACAGACCTCTCCAACAAGAAAACCACGCTTATGTCTAAACGGTCCGCCAAACATTTCGTGAGTCCCTTGCGTACTCTCCGCCAGCCGTAGATTGTCCGGGAAAGGCGCGCAGACAGTCCGTGGATGAACAATGCAGAAAACCACGAACTCGCAAGAACGCCTTCCCAAAGTCATCACCGGATCTCCCAAACGACTGAAGCTCTTGAGGCAAGATTTGGGGGAGATGATATGCGTCACTAGGTGATGCTATGCCCCGAAACTCTTGGCCTTTCACTCCCTAGAACGACGACAATTGCGGATCACACGAACTCAACCAAGGATAAAGAACTCCAGCCAAAAACCTTCGAATCGAAGAGGTTTCCCAGCGTTCGAAAGGTCAAGATAATCCACAAAGAGGAACAAGGAACTCACCCATGATCCCCTCAAAGAAATCTGGAGGAAAACCCCCTCAAATCCACGAAATCAACCGAAGAACGAAAACACCAAAGAGGCACCAAAAAGACCCATGGAAATCACAACGCGGAATCTTCTATACAACCAAGAAAGATTCGTACAAGGTCTAGCTTACCTCCTCAACATCCATCCCTTTCTCAAGATCTCACCATGAAGCTCTCAAGCTAGTCCTATGGAAAACCTAGGGAAAATATAAAGGGAAAATAGCAAAGGGAAATGAGCTAGGGTTTCGATAGATGGCTGCCATCCTCTCTCCTCTAAGTATATATGGAGGCAACCGAAAGACGAAACTACACCTATTACATAATACTAGGATACATGCCCCCGAGGGGAACTTTGGGAATTCTCGTCGTAACACCATCGGACGGATGCCCGGCGACCGCACCTCTCTTAACATCGACGCAAGCCTTGCGATCCCGACGTGTGTCCTCCGCTTCAAAGCTTGTCGGTGCGCCCGAATCCTGTCTCTCCCCGCCGAGCCTCCGGTCTTGGTTTTGTGGCTCAACCAAGTAACCTGACGGTTTTGTGGTGAACCACCACAAACCTCGCGTGCAGACTCCGGTTGTGAGCCGCTACCCTGCACCGGCTCCCGTCCACGACTTCGTCTTGCTTTTCTTGCCACCATGCGGCCCGCACTCGACCCCGCTGGACACCGGGTCCCTCAAGCCGAGCCTACTTGTTTCTCCACTCCTCAGACGCCCCGCAAGGCATAGACCTTTCATGCTCGCTCTTCACCTGCACCAACGCAAATCAGGCCACAACCTGCACCTGAAATACTCGGCCAAGAGTCAGTCCACACCACGTTGTCAATCACTCATCACAGCCAGGAGCGGCCATCCATCGGTCCTCGGACGCTTCGGTCCTCAATCTCCCCCTTGATGAGTGCATTGACAACACACACAAGTAACCAATTCAGAGAAAAAAAGTAACCGAGACGAAACGAACGAAAAACTCAAACAAGTGATCAAAAGCCAAACAAAAGCCAAGAAAAGATCACTTGAGAGAGAAAGATGTCGGTCCCCTAAGGCAAGGGCAACGGCTCGACACAACCAAGATAAAATGCTCCAAAATTGCCGACTCCTCAAGGTGAGGCAAAAGGGCTTGACACCATCAGCAAAAGAGCACAACTAAAATTCTGGCGAAAAAGAGCTCCCAAATGCATGAATGCAAGCTCCCCCTGAACAAATGCATTTCTCCCAATTTTTTCTTCCCTTGATGCAAAGCTCCCCCTAGGAACATGAATTGGGTACTTTCCTCCCCCTTGTTGGTAATGCATGAACCAAGTCTAAAATGCAAGCATGTGCTTCTCAAATATACAAAGAGCACTACAACATGCTAAAATTGAGACATAGACAAGCAAGATAGCAACAATTTGGGCACAAGCATCGTCAACAAGATAGAAAGGGACATACAAGCAAGTGACATAGCCATGATCAAAATGAAGCATTTTTCACGAAATTTCCCTCTTATGAGCATAGGACCTAAACATGGTCAAAATGACCACAAACAACATATAATCTAAACTTCATGCAAGGTCACACATTCTCATCACAAGGTCATCACAAACACCTACAAACTATCTCATGTTATGTCAAAGCTACCGAGCCATGTGTCCACTTCTAGATATGAGACTTCTCACTAGTGAACATCATGCAACGGTTTAGCACCCAAGATAAGAAATTTAAAGCATTTAAGACATGGAAGCACATTTTTCAAGCATAGGCATCTCACATACCATTTTCATGATTTACAAATTAAGAATGGTACATGAAGTGCCTTTGCGGCAAAAAGAAGCTTAGGCTTCTCCACAAGGTAGCATGTAGGCTAAACATTCATGATGAAAAATGGATCTTTGATCCCAAATGAAAAGAACATGGTTCCAACCACAAATTAAGCAAGATATAGCCATAGGCACTCAATTTGAACATGAGAGGCATTCTACTCACAAGAGAGGATCATATAACATTTTTACAAAAAGACGCCATCCACAAGCATATATATCCCAAAGGTACGAAGAGCGGAGCTATACATCTCATGAGCATCACAAGCAAAGTCATAACCTCATCTCTAGCATATCATGGTGATCAGAGCATATGAGAAAAGCACATCTCTATAGCATATGATACAAATGCAGTCTATGATACAAAGATGCAAACATGATATGATACATAAATGAAAATGCAACATGCATATGTACATCAACCCTCCCAACCAAAGCTCAAAAAGGAAAAATGACTCCAAGCTCTCCTCGCAAACGAGCAAATGTAGCTTGGTCCAAGGGCTTGGTTAGGATATCGGTAAGCTGCTTTTTTGTTGGCACATGGATGAGGTCTATGTTTCCCTTCTCAGCATTGTCTCTCAAAAAGTGGTATCTCACTTCTATATGTTTGGTTCTGGAGTGAAGCATAGGGTTTTTGGCAACACTAATGGAACTTGTGGTATCACAGATGAGAGATACATGGGAACACTCCTCACCAAAGTCACTCAGCGTGTATGTGATCCAAAGCAGCTTTGAGCAACAACTAGCGGCAGCAACAAACTCAGCTTCTGAGGTAGACTGGGCTACACTAGATTGTTTGTGAGAACACCAAGAAACAAGTGAAGATCCCAGAAACTGGCAAGTACCTGAAGTCGATTTTTGATCGACTTGACACCCCACAAAGTCGGCATCCAAAAAACCAAGAAGCGAAAGGGAAGAGGACGCCGAGTACCAAAGACCGAGCTCAGGAGTGTATCAAAGATACCAGAAGATCCGCTTGACGGCCTGCCTGTGAAGTCCTCGGCAATGCCTGAAAATGAGTGCACAGACACACAGAAAACTGGATCTCCAGCCTCGTCGCCGTCAAGTACAAGAGGGAGCCGATCATGCTCTGGTACTCCTTCTGGTCCATGGACTCTCCGTCCTCGTCTGCGTCAAGCGTTGTAGTCGTACTCATCGGTGTCGACAGGGGCTTTGAGTCATCCATCTTGAACTTCTTGAGGATGTCCTTCGTGTACTTGGATTGATGCACAAAGGTTCCCTCCTTTGCCTACTTGATCTAAAGTCTGAGAAAGAACTGCAACTCTCCCATCATGGACATTTCGAATTCTTTGCTTATATCCTCTGCAAAACTCGCAACCAAAGAGTGAGACGAGCCGCCAAAGCCAATAGCCACTGGTAGGGAGAGGGGCTTTAGTCCTGGTTGGAGAGGGGTATAGGTCTCTCAAGTCCAACCGGAACTAAAGTTCAGAGACAAAAGGCCCCCCCTTTAGTCCTGGGTGGTATTACGAACCGAGACTATGGGGGGGGGGGCACGCCAGCACCTACGCCCACCCCCTTTAGTCTCGGTTGCTAATACCAACCGAGACTAAAGGGTCTCGGTTCTCTTTTTTTTGGTTTTCGATTTGAGCGTATATTCTAATTGTTGTCTAACCCATATATGCACGTATACGTTTTTGAACTTGTATATAGGTATATACCTGTATATATATACCATATACGCAGTTAGATTAGACTTATATATAAATTAAACCCTATATATCTACATATATAAACTTATAAATGAATATACACAATATTTTATACACATGAAAATAAATAGTATTTTCTTAAACTAGTATATATACATCAAAACCCCATATAGTATATATACATCAAAATATCATTCAGTTCAAATTTCTATTCTCATTTAGCATTCCTCGGAGGTGAGTCGGTCAATTGGATGGTTGTCATAATGATGTTTTCCTTGTGGATTAACCACCTCGTCCATGAAGAATCCCACGAGAGCTTCTTGAATTGCCAAGAGACTATCCTTCTCAATGAGTGTGTCCATTTTTATAATCCTCTGTAATTTGCAAATAGGTTGATATAATACAACAAGCGATTAAATATACAAAAAGAATAAAAATGATGTATTATTAATAGGTTTATTTTACTTATGCTATCATCATCCGTGTTGCCACTGTGACGGTGTATGAACTCACAAACGTAGTACCCGCATAAATTATTTCCTTGCTCTTGCCTCAAACACTAAATTGGAGAGGATAACAAAATATGAAATTCTAATGTTATACATTTTAAATATTCCCAATCTGAAGTTGTTATTTGTATATGTACCAGAAAATCATACACCCATCTAATTTTGGGTTGCAATGCTCCTTGGTGCTTTCCAATGAACATGGTCTAAGCTCTGAGGCAAAATAATAGAAGATAAAATATTTTAGTACAAAAGTTAAATATATATATTGCATTAAAGAAATGTCATAGATAGAATTATTACTCGTGGAATACATCTTCAAGGTCTTGGTATTCTGAGCGATCTTTTCTCAATGAACCATACACATTGATGTTGCTATTTTCGATACTGATTATGAGTATAACCTAGTGGAATTTGTATGTGTCCTCATGGAGATTAGAATTGACTAAATAGGATTACCAATGATAATTAGATGACAATCGTACTTACTTGAAGTTGTAAGGCAGTAGTATAAGGTTCTTGTAATGAAACTCATTTAAGTGCCTAAAATGGTCTCGATTGTTGTTTTTTGTTGGTTTTTAATCTCATCCGCGTTAACTTTTGATGGGTCCATGAAAGAAATTCTTCAATAACCCTTCGTTCCCATCTCAGTAAGTTGCAGGCTACACAAGAAGAAAGTCAAATGTTAACTAGTAGATCGACAAATGTAATAAAGTTATTTATAAACATATGAAAAATATGTCACTTACAGACACCAGGCCATCATAAGATCTGTATTCAGGGCATCTAGATGGTAAATTTCATAGATATCAATGAATTGGAGCCAGGCCACCTTCTCGTTTTGAAGAGCAAAATCTCCAGGTCTCACGAGCATACCAAACATCTCCAGGCCCTCAGCTGACTTCTTCAAGTACCAGCCATGAAATTTGCGCATCTTAGTTGGGAGCTTGTTGACCAATTCTGGCTTCAGTAGAGGTTTTCCTAGCTCAAAGCGCCATCTAAATTCTTGATTTTTATCCGCTGGTTGGTCTTCATAGCCGATAAGACCACCAACAGGCAGCTTTGTTTGTTCATAAAAGGTAATGAGCTCAGCCAGTTCCTCATCAGACATGATGTCAATAGCTTTTTGCACTTGTGAACTGATGCCCTCAAACAAGTTAGTTTGATGGATCGTGGATGCAGGTATTTGCTCGATATTTCTGGCGGTCCCCGACGTCGATGCAGGAATCTCCTTGTTCTTGTCTGGGCAGCGGTCCCCGACGTCGACGCAGGAATCTCCATGTTCTTGTCTGGGGCGGCGGTCCTCGACGTCGACGCAGGAATCTCCATGTTCTTTTCTGTGGTGGCGGTCCCCAACGTCAACGCAGGTATTTGCTCGATGTAACTATTCAGCGACCCTTGTTGTCTCTTCTTAGCATAAGACTTGTCCACAGAACGCTCATAGTCCGTTTTCAACAACGGTTTCCTTCTCCTTTTTGGTTCCTTCTCGTCTATGAAAGCCTTGAGTCTCTCCTTACTACCTTCATTTTTTGGCCTCCAACTCTTCCTGTTTTCTTCTTTCTTCTGCTTTTCCAAAGAAGTCCTTGACTTCTTTCCGTACAGTCCCTTCTGTTTCTTCATCTGTCTTTGCCTCGAGCTTTTTCTTTGCTGGTCGTTTTCGTTTTTCTTTGGTAGTTGCACCGACCTGAAAGATTGCGCTCTAGAGCTTGTGGCGAATGATTGTTGAGGTGAATTGGGAGGGATGTCATCATCGTGATCGCTAGAGCTCCGTTCACCCGAATTGTCGTATGGTTGTTGCGGAGAAGGTGAGTGAGCAAGTAGTGACGATGCCGGCCCCGGAGACGATTGTAGAGGCTCGCGAGCAGGTGCTGATGATGGCTGCCCCGGCTCCAGGTGGTCTCTCGAAGATCCATCATTCTCGGGGATTATGACGATGTAACGTTTTGGCCATAATATGATACAGTGTAGAAGTCCTTAAGTGTCTTTTCGTTGTCACCTCCTGGGATATCTAGCTCTAGCTCCTCAGAATCAGGTTGATATATCTTCTCTATGCTAACTGAGGCGTAGCCAGGTGGAATCGGCATGCCGTGGCTCTTCTGTCTAGAAAACTGTGCAAAAGCACTTCTGTCTGCCATGTGAGAAAAAATAATTAATTAATTATTATTACCATTGTTAATGTCTGTCCACAAAGTAATATATATGATCAATTATTAAGGTAATAAAAGCATGAATTAGACATACCTTAATTTCGATGTTGTCGAATGGCTTGTGAAGCTCAAATC
The DNA here is from genome assembly GCA_947561735.1 of Cenchrus americanus. Lineage (NCBI taxonomy): Eukaryota > Viridiplantae > Streptophyta > Magnoliopsida > Poales > Poaceae > Cenchrus > Cenchrus americanus. Next base: position 145,291,391 of record OX387239.1, on the reverse strand, counting down.
TGGTGCGCCGACAGATGTCATCCACAGGGTACCGTTGGCTATCCATTTGAACTGTTTCTATTGCCCTTTGCTCTTCGGGAACCGCCGCGGAAGCACAACTGCTTTTGTGAGCAGAAGGAACTTGTACTAGAGGCAGTCCTTGTGCTGGGGCCATCTCATTTACAACGGTGATCACTCGCCGTTCAATATATGCCCTCATCTTTTCTTTGTGTTCTTTAAGTCCTTTTTCTAACTCTTGCCGCTGTTCCTGCCCTTTGCGCTATCTTCTTCTTCTGCGGCTTCGATAGGTGGCAATGTCTCCTCTGAAGGCAAATTTCCATGGTACCACCTCGAAGCCCTTGCAACGTCCTGGGTGTTCAGGATTCTTGAGCGCCATAGTGAGCTCGTCGATCTCTCTGTCAACCTTCACTCTGCCTGCTCTGACATCTTCAATTAGTTTCAATATTTGAAGTGCAGCCTCTCGTAACGAGGGTGGGTAATCAAGGGTACCATCTTTGGAGTTAATTGTGCCTCCATGAGCATAATACCAATTCTTCACTCACTCGGGCCAATCAACGACCGCTGGTATGGTACCTTGTGCGAGAAGGTCTTTTTCCATCTTCCGCCACTTGGGAATTGCAAATGCATAACCACCTTGACAAAGATGATGGTTGTGCTCCTTCTTACCACGACTTTGCTTCCCTCGTGCACTCGCCTTGGCGAAGTCTTCACTTTTCTTTTATTCCACAAAGGACATCCAGTGTTCTTTTAACTTGTGATATTCAATCCAATTTGGAGTTTGATTCTTCTTGATATAATCTTTATTGAGTTGTTGTTTGAACTTCTGAAATTGTGTTTCCATCCTCATGAGAGTCCAACGCTTCACATTGGCTGTGTTAACACCAAAATTTGGTAAGGAGTTTGACTTGTGGGTCCAGCTCGATGAGGAGTTCGTCTGGTGGAAGGAAGGTTTCCTCAGATGTATTCGGCAGAAAAATCCGCGGTCGGCTACTTGCTTCCGTTCGGCAAGGGAACAGTTGAGCTGATTTTGCGGGATTGGACGGTGACGTGGCTCAAGAAGGAAGGACGAATGGATGGATAAGCGATCAAGCTTATAGATAAATTAGGCAGCAAATCCATTCGAGGTTGTACTTGGCAGGGTATAAATATGAGCCCTGAATGTATGTAACAGATATACAATCATTCTCAATACAAACCGGCCTTACGCCAAACCCTAGAGTCCATTTGTCGTGTCGTCGAGTTCTTCGAGAGGGTTCATCGATCCGTCGACCTCCGTGAGTACCGGCAACCTTGTATCATATCAAGTATCATGCGGTGGATTTAGATCTGATGCAAGTAGTCTTGTTACCATGCTTCGTGTCATGCGGTAGATTCAAGCTTGGTTCAAGAAGGTTTCTTGTTAGGTCATGAGCCATGCGGTAGGCTAAGATCTAGCTTGAGGCTAGTTATCGACTCTATTGGATTTTGGCAAGATCCAATAGATTCATTAAGTTACCCCGTGTTGCTTCGAGTTTTTACTTTATGTTTAAATTCATGTAACACCTTTTGCCCAATCTAGATGGGTTTGGATCGGCTTTACCCCTTTTGTGATCCTTATGCGAGTCGAGTTCGTGCCTTGGGTTAATTTAACACATGGATCACGTGCTTTTCGATAGCCGAAACCGAATCTATGTAGGTTGTTACGTGTTGCGGGTTCAAGCTTGCCAACGTTGATATAAATCTTGAAAGAACTGAGTATCACGCGTTAGATGCAGGTTTTTGGGTTGCTTTGGAGCTAGTCATCCGGTGGATTAGATTTCAAACTAATCCAATAGATTTGTTTCGCTTGGTAATGTTCGTTCCTTCTTCATGGATCCCGAATCGGCTGTTCAGCCGTATTCGGTTATATTTCTCACGAGTAGAACACGTGCGTAATTCATGCTTTAAATGATGTATGCTTTTAGCTTTCCATATTTCAATTGTATCATGCGGTGGATAGATCTATTTGTGGAAAGTGGTACGATTTTCATGCAAGTTGTATCATGCGGTGGATAGATTTGTTTGGTGTCGTACCCGACGGGTTTTAAAGTACCTAGACATGCGGTAGACTAGTGCTTTGGATCTATGCATGCTTGTTTATTACATGTTTATGCTCGCGCTTTACTTTATTTATTTATTTAATGTTAATCACCATGGGGATCGGTCGTGGTCCTGCGCACGTACATCTTTGTTCAAACAAAGACCGATCGCCGTCATGCTTACGTCATCCATTCGGCTATGTTACTTTTCCTTTTACAAGCTCCCGAATGGTTTCAGTTTATTGGCAGATAGCTTTCTATAGCTATGTGTCATCCCATCTGGCTTTGTAGCCGTAAATATGGAACTGTCTGGTACCACCCGGCAAGTTCCAAGCTTTGGTGTTTAACTACATTGTCTTTTGTTAATTTCTTCAGGAAAATTGACTGGCACGTCTTGTGATTCTTTGCACGCGTGAAGACAGCTTGTTCGGCTTGCTGTGTGTTTGGCGCTAGGTGCACATTTTGCGTCAACACACTTTTTGGCACGCCTAGTGGGACGACAGCCGAAAAATCAAGATGCCTGACATCGCGGATATTATGGATGTCAACATTGAGGACCTCTCTCCTGAACAACGGCAGCAGCTCCAGGATGCCGTGGACCAATTCCAGCAGAAGTGTCTGATGTCCTTCAAGAAGAATAGAAGTGGCGTCCCGTACTTGAAAAATGAGATGCCCAGGGTGTTGTTGCCAGGGGAGAGCAATGCCACCACCCAGCAGGAAAAAGAGGAATGCCTGCAAGCATTTCGGGATTCTGCGGACCACGTCTTGAGCAGGCACCACAGGGCTTTCCTTGGTGCGTTCAAACAAATGATGGTGGCTGTCTTCGGTCCAGGTATGGAGCAGGCATTCAGCAAGACACCCATCCAAGCGGGCACCGTGGAGTTGGGCGAGTCAAGCTCTCAACCGCCATTGCAGAGCCAGCCAGTCCAGCCCCCTCCTCAGAGCGCTGGGAGTCAAGCTTTCCAGCCTCCTCCGCAAGGTGCCGGGGGTCAGCCAGTCCAGTCTCCACTGCAGGTCGCAGGAGGGCGACCGGTTCAACCACCACCGCAGGGCAGCACGAGTCAGCCCGTGCAACAGCCGAATCCGTACCAGCCCACGTACGGGGAGTTGGCATTCGGCTCGCCTGGGGCCCCGCTTGCTCCCGGCCACAGGATCGCTCCAGCGAGCAATTGGCTACAGAGGAATCTATACGGCGGAGGCTACCACGAGGTGGGAAACTACGGTGCCATCGACGCTTTCCCGCATCCGGGTTACGCACCAGCTGCAGGCGCGTAGGAGGACGACGCCCTGGCGTAGAAGATGGCCGAGTTGATGCAGAATCAATTCGGCCTCAAACCGAAAATGCAGGGACCAGCCTACACGCCGCCGTTCCCGGAATGGTACTTCAACGTGCTCCTTCCGCCAAGGGTAAAACCTCCGACGGAGTTCACAAAATTTTCCGGGCAGGACGACACGAGCACGGTGGAGCACATTGCTCTCTACCTGATGCAGCTCGGAGAATGCTCAGCTGAAGAAGCTTTCAAAGTCAGATACTTCCCCGCGTCACTGACGGGCCCAGCGTTCCAGTGGTTTTCATCTTTGCCCCCTAAGTCAGTTAGCACATGAAAGGAGCTGGAATGGAAATTCCACGCCCACTATTTCAGCGGTAGCTCAGAAAAGAAGCTGATTGACCTTGCTACCCTGAAGCAGAGGCACAGTGAAACGCCTTTGGAATTTCTCAGGAGGTTCAGGGAAGTTAAGGGCATGTGCTTTTCGCTCAACCTGCCAGATGATCAGTTGGCCGACATGGCCGTTGCCGGGATGCTGCCGGCCGTGCGTGAGAAGCTGTTTGGCATGGAGTTCGAAAACCTGGGTCAGCTGTCCCAAAAGCTGTCGTTAATGAGCAACCAAGCATATGGTTTCAAGAAGGACGCCAGGTTCGGGAAGCAGCATGACGTCGCGGATATCTACAACCAGTTCCTGGACAAGGCCGACCTGTTGGAAGATTCTGATGATGAGCAGGACGTGGCTGCGGCCGAAATCATGTGGGGAAAGGAGCCATTGACGATGAATCAGCGCTGGGTCAAACAGACCAAAGGCACTTACGATTTCGACATCACGAAAGCTGATAAGCTGTTTGAGCTCCTAGTGAAGGAAGGCCGAATCGGATTGCACCGAAGGGCATTCCATGCTTCGGCCCGATGGAGTAAAAGAGAAACGTTCTCGCGGCTTCCACGACGAGGAACTCGCACTCCATCAACGGCTGTCGGGTCTTCGGGATGAGGATCCAGAAAGCCATCCAGGAAGGGCACCTCAAATTTGATAACAAGATGAAGCTGGATGGCCACCCCTTCCCTCAGAGCATGGTGGGCTTTTCCGTCAACATGGTGACGGCTGAGGAGAAGGGCAAGGTCAAAGTCTTGACCTCATCCAGGGCTAGGCAGGACAGAACCATGGACCCGGAGCGTCAAGTAACTTTGGAGCAGGTGCATGGTGAAGCCCCCCGCATTCTCAAGAGCCACATCGAAATCGGGGAGTCATCCAAGGCCAAGCCCAGGGTGACCACGCGTATCCTCCTCAACAAGTGGCAGCGCCAGTTCGAAAAAGAGCGTTACCAGAAGCGAAGATACGAGGAGGAGAAGCGCAGAGCCGAAGAGGAGGCACGCAGAAGAGACCTGGAGCAACACACGCGCGAGCAGGAGCGTGCGCACTGGGATGTGCGTTCTTCAGGCACTGTTGGAACGAAGGTTTGAAGCTGCCCACGCTGAGGAACTGCCCTGAGTGCAGTGACAGGTATTTTGAGTACAGGCAGGAGACTGCCAATCGCCGATCCGTCCATGAGAGAATTGGAAGGATCCATCCTAACGAGGATCGGCGCCAAAAAATTGAAATCATTGATCATCCCAAGAAAAGGCAAGCTGATTTAAGGTGGGCTGATCAAGAGGAGGACGAGGACGAGGACGAGTACATCTGGCAAAAGGGGCAATGGTGCCCGCCTGGCCTAAGGAAAAGTCAGAAGATACGGGTTCAACGCTTGAGGAACCGTGAACTAAGGCAGGTTGGGATCCAGACGAAGCAGATGTGGCGTCCAAAGGATCAACCTGAAGGGTCAAAGCGTTCGGCTCCAACATGCATGGTATATTTTCTGCCGAACGGATTCATGGCTCCTGCTAACCAGGTTGTGCAGGAAGAGGCGTCCCTAGATGATGAGCAAGTTGAGGGGCTGATGGCGCAGCTGGTGTTAGCCAAGCAAGCCATTTTCGACAAACCGGCCAGAAATCGACACATGAGGCCGCTATACTTGAAGGGATATGTCAATGGCAAGCCATTGACCAAGATGTTTGTCGACAGTGGGGCGGAGGTCAATGTAATGCCGTACACCACCTTCAGGAAACTTGGCATGGGCCCTGGCGATCTGACGCCTACAAGCATAATACTGAACGATTTCGCCGGAAATCCTTCAGACACCAAGGGATGCGCTCACGTGGATCTGATGATCGGGTCCAAGACACTGCTCACAACCTTCTTTGTTATCGAAGGCAAAGGGGCCTACAGCCTACTGCTTGGAAGGGACTGGATTCATGCCAATTGCTGCGTCCCATCCACCATGCATCAGCAGCTCATCCAATGGGTGGATGATGATATTGAGGTGGTCCAAGCAGATGACTCCGTGAGCGTTGCAAACATGGAACCAGCTTTCTGGGAGTATCAAGGCATTGACTGTTTCTCAGGGAAAGACTGGGGAGAAGGTCCTGTTGAACCTGTCAGCAGTGATCAACAGCCGATTCAAGCAGTCGGCTCTTATAGTAATTTTTAATGGAGAACCCCGTCGATGGCACTGATGGCAAGTTGGGGCGAGGATTTATGTCGGCTGATAAATTAGAATAAGTTGACATTGGAAGCGGTGATAAGCCAAGGCCGACGTTCATCAGCGCAAACTTGCAACCAAACTTCAGGGAGGAATTAATCAAGCTACTCAAGGAATATAAGGATTGCTTCGCCTGGGATTATTCGGAGATGCCTGGTCTGGATCGTTCCATCGTTGAGCATCGGTTGCCAATCAAATCTGGTTTCAAACCATACAAGCAACCACCCCGGAAAATCTACAAGGATGAAGTATTGGCCGATGTGAAGAAAGAAGTTGAAAGGTTACTTGATGCAAACTTCGTTCGGCCATGCAGATATGCGGAGTGGATTTCTAACATTGTCCCTGTTTACAAGAAGAATGGAAAGATGAGGGTCTGCATAGATTTCAGGGATCTGAACAGAGCTACTCCGATGGATGGTTACCCCATGCCTATTGCCGATTTGTTGATTGACGCCGCAGCTGGACACAAAGTGATCAGTTTCATGGATGGTAATGCGGGATACAACCAGATCTTCATGGCAATAGAGGACATATCAAAGACGGCCTTCAGATGTCCCGGTCATATAGGCCCGTTTGAATGGATAGTCATGACATTTGGGTTAAAAAATGCCGGTGCAACCTATCAGCGAGCCATGAATTACATTTTTCACGAGTTGATCGGCAAAATTGTGGAAAATTACATTGATGATGTCGTGATCAAGTCCCTAAGTCATGACACACATTTGGAAGATGTGAAAAGGACCTTGGAGTGCACCCGAAAGCATGGTTTGAAGATGAATCCAAACAAGTGCGCTTTTGGGGTATCAGCTGGAGAGTTCTTGGGATTTTTGGTCCACGAAGGGGGGATTGAAGTTGGCAAGAAGAGCATGAAGGCCATTGATGAAGTTGTCCCTCCAACTAATCTCAAGGAGTTACAATCACTGCTCGGCAAAATTAATTTCGTAAGGAGATTCATTTCAAATTTGTCACAGAAAGTTTTGCCATTCTCTCCACTGTTGAAGCTAAAGAAAGATCAGAAGTTCACATGGGGCGACGAACAACAAAAGGCTTTCAATGAGATCAAGCAATACATGAAGGAGCCACCAGTGCTGGTCCCTCCTCAGCTGGATAAGCCTTTCAAGTTGTACGTGGCGGCCGATACCCAAACCATTGGATCGGCCCTTATTCAAGAATTCGAAGGAAAGGAGCGGGTGGTAGCATATCTTAGCCGAAAACTACTCGATCCCGAGACCGAGTATTCTCGCCGAGAGAAGCCGTGCTCGTGCGTGTACTACTCGTGTACAAAGTTTCGGCACTACTTGTTGAATGCCGAATGCACTGTGTATTCCAAGTTTGATGTAATAAAACATATGTTATCTATGCCAATTTTGAATGGCAGGATTGGCAAATGGATCTTGGCTCTATCAGAGTTTGAGTTAAAGTTCGAATCAGCAAAGGCTATCAAGGGACAGATCATTGCCGATTTTATAACAGAACATCGCGAGCCGTCAATTGATTTGCTTGAAATACTCCTTGGGCTTTATTTTTTGATGGATCATCATGTGGTAAAGGTGGGGGAGTAGGGATTCTACAAATTTCGCCTAGAGGTGAGATGTTTGAATTTGCCATCCCTATACAGCCCACTGTTACAAACAATCAGGCCGAGTACGAGGCACTGCTTCGAGGGCTTCAATATTTGAGAGAAGTTGGGGCCGTTTTAGTTGAAGTTTATGGAGACTCAGAGTTGGTAATCAAGCAATTGAATGGCCAATACGAATGCAAAAGCAAAGCGCTAAGAAGTTACTACGAGGAATGCAGAGAGATCTTGAAGAGCTTCCCGTTGGTAACTTTACAGCATATTCCTAGGGAGCACAATGAAGAAGCAAACAGGCTGGCTCAAAGCGCCTCTGGTTACAAAGAGAGTCAAGAAGCGTTTGCTATAGATACATGTGCGCTGGGGACGGATCTTACGGAAGATGATTGGAGAAAAGAGATCGTTGACTATTTGAAGGATCCATCCCGAAAGGTCTCTAGGAAGCTCAGGTACAAGGCCATAAATTCATTCTTCTGGATGGCAATTTGTTCTATAAATCATTAGATGGGGTATTGTTACGATGCCTGGGTCCAGAAGAAGCCAAGAACATGATGAGCGAAGTGCACGATGGGATATGTGGAGCACACCAATCGGCCTACCGCATGAAATGGGTTATCAGACAAGCTGGGTGCTTTTGGCCGACGATATTAGAGGATTGCTTTGAGTATTACAAAGGATGTCAAGATTGTCAGAGGTTTGGGAATATTCAAAGGGTCCCCGCGTCAGCATTAAATCCCATTATCAAGCCATGGCCATTCAGGGGCTGGGGTATAGACTTGATTGGCCAGATTAATCCACCGTCTAGCAAGGGGCATAAGTTTGTGCTTTTGGCTACGGACTATTTTACTAAATGGGTTGAGGCGATCCCACTGAAGAAGGTGACGTCAGAAAACATGGTTGAATTTGTCAAGGAGCACATCATCTACCGGTTTGGGATCCCTCAGACAATCACAAGCGATCAAGGGGCCCAATTCGTGTCCCCGGAGTTCGTAGAGTTTGCCGAAAGCATGGGGATCAGATTGTTTAACTCTTCTCCTTATTATGCCCAAGCTAATGGTCAGGCGGAGGCTTCTAATAAGATCATGATCAAGCTGATACAAAAGAAGATCGACCAGAAGCCAAGAAGGTGGCATTCCGTACTCAGTGAGGCACTGTGGTCTTACCGAATGGCCCCCCATGGAGCTACAAAGACCTCTCCTTATGAATTGGTTTATGGACACCATGCGGTTCTACCTTGGGAGATGCAATCAGATTCAAGGAGAGTTGTGTTACAGAAAGATTTACGCTCCAAGGATTACGGTGGCCTAATGATGGATGAGCTAGAGGATTTACACATGATCCGTCTTAGGGCCCTGGAAAACATCGAGAAGAACAAACTGCGGGTTGCCAAGTACTATAACAAGAAAGTAAAAGTCAGGCAATTTGCAGAAGGGGATTTGGTTTGGAAAGCGTTATTGCCGATTGGAACTAAATATAGCGAATTCGGCAAATGGTCCCCTAACTGGGAAGGGCCTTTTCGTGTGGTCAGATGCGTCCCTGGTAACGCATACATATTGAAAACTTTACTAGGAGAGGAATTTTCCGCCGCAATAAATGGAAGATATCTGAAGAAATATTATCCTAGTATTGAAATCGATCGATGATCACCAGCAGTGGGATTACACGCATCGACACGAAACGGCGCCGGCGCTCAAGAACGAGGCCGCCTTTAGAACAAAAAATTCACAAACAGAAGAAATGGCCAGTGCCTAGATGCATTGCCCTTAGCACAAAACTACATTACAACTGCTTCTTGCAGGTTACGTCCAACAACCCTGGTGATCAGGGCCTCAAGGAGGTGGGAAGCAGAAGGCATGGAGAAAGAAGCGAAAGCATGATTCAATCTTTTCTTTGCTTCTTCGGCTGCTCCCTCTTCAGTTGCTCCACGACCACCGTGACGGCAACTTGGAATGCACAGGGGTGACCATGGTTTGCGGCCTCCACCAAGCTGTCCCAAGCCGCTTTTAGGTTCTTGTACCTGTCAGAGACATCTGAAACAGAGGAATGGGTGTTAGGGGCAAGAAATCCAGATGTGGGCACGAAATCAAGAAGAAGTCAGAAACATTTACCCCCACTAGTGCCTCCAGAACCATGCGATGCTCGCGTTCGGCCTGGCAACGGGCGGTGATGTCCCTGAGGCCGTGCTCCAGGTGCCGAACGCGGCGGTGCAGTTGATGGCTGGCCCTCTGTTCAGGTGTAGCGTCCTCTGCTTCGAGGGAGGAATCGGAGGAGATGTACTCAGGCGCGTCTTCGGTCCCGATGATTTCTTCAGGAAGCAAATCAAGGCTGAAAGAGGAAAAGAAGAGGAGGTAAAGCGTAAGATCATATGGGAAACAAGGAGCAAATCAAGGGGAAACACACCCTCGAATCGTGTGTTTCTTCGGAGTAATGCTCCCCTGGGGTTGCTTGCCTTTGTCCATGGCCTTGGGGTTTTTCTCCTTTGAAGACGGAGGAGGAAATGAGAAGTGATGGATGAGTGTGCGAGTGGATTTGCAGGGCATCTCAGCAGGCTATTTTATTGACCGAAGGGGTGCATTGGAAGTGATGACTGGCCAGCGTACACTGTTGGAATACCAAGCGGCAGGGTTTTTTGCCCGGATGCGAAGGGTTTTCGCTTGAATAGTGCTTACGGATTGCCGATTCAGGGATCTTCTGTGAATTCTGCGCCAAGGGGCATCTGTTCTCGCGTATTCGGCTCAAGACAGTTCCCGGGTACGTTTAAGGAGGAATAAGATTCACGGATGCAAACATGAAGAAAACTCATCGCAGTGCAAACACAGAATTCAAAAGTTCTTTATTTATTGCAGATATTCAAACATCCCTAATACAATCTAGTCAAAAAGCCTGTTCAGCACAGATTGGGGATGAGTGATTTCGGCAATAGCGTCGCCGTGGCCATCGAGGCGCTCCAAGATGAGCTCAATCTCCTCGATGTCTTCTGGCGCGCCGCCCCGGAAGCCGCGCGGCCTGGTGGAGTAGTCGACATCCATGTGTGTCGCCATGGCAACCAGGCCCAGGGTGGTGCCCAAGCGGACGCCATGGGTGGCCACCTCATCAACGCGGTGCTCCACCGTAGCAAGGCGCTCCGCCGGCGTGTCCCCGCGGGCGTTCACCTTATCGGCCAGCTGCTCCACTAGCGTCTTTAGCTGGTTGAGCTTGGCATCGCGGGCTGCAAGGTGCAAGAAAAAGGGAGAATCAGCATCAAAAGCCGGATTGTATCAAGAGTGGTTTCAGAGCCGTACCGTCGATGGTCTCCAGCAGCTGCTTGCGCTGGTCCTCCCACTCCAACTCGGCTATGCTAGCCTTTTTGGAGACCTCCTCCAGCTCGCGCTGGGCCGTCTCCAGTTCTGCCTTGAAGTGGAGAGCGTCGAGTTCCCCGTAAGGCACGGGGGAGTGGCCGTCAGACTCCTAGGAGTCGTCAGGAAGGGGCTGACCGGTCGGCGCAGGAGATGGATTCCACTGAATCAACCTGAAAAAGGGATGATCGTCAAAACAAAAGAGGATCAAAGTGAATCAAGGAAGGAGAATTGACGATCATTGCCTCCAGCGCGCATTGGCGCTACTCCCCTCCGCCTCATCAGAGGCGCGGCGTCGGTTGAGGCGGCACACCATGCTGCTCTGGGATGTGCACTGTTTGGACAGGAGAAGAAGAGTTGAGATTGGCAAAGATTCGAGAGCTTAAGGCTTGGTGGAGAGCTAAGGGCACCTACGGTTCCATTTATAGGCCTGGCAAGACAGATCGTGGCCTCGAGTCGTGGCTCTGGATCTTGGCGCATATCCCAAGAAAATCGGAAGGTGGAAAGGTTTCCTTTACCAGTCCGCCAATGGGTCGTTTGGAGTTCTAGGCTGAGTCATGTTGACTGGCTCGGCTGAGAGGAGTCAAAGTGCCATTCGGGTGTTGGCATTTCTTTGCCGAATGGGTCGTTCAGCATTACATTTAAGGTTGCGCAGAAGGAAAAGGAAATAAAATTGCAAGAACAAATATTACAAAGAGCGACCAATTCGGTTACACGTCAATTGAAGCGTCTAAATGTTCAAGTATTTCGCAATTACACTACGGACATTTGATGTTGCTTGGCGAAAATTGTCCAACCATTCCTGATAGTCTTTCTGGGCACTAGACAAGGTGGTAAGTTCTGCATCACATTGTTTCACCTTGGCTATAGCCGATATTGCTTCCTCTTGGGTCTTCTCTATCAATCCAGGGAGCTCGACTATTTTCTTGTCATCGGCCTCTATCTCAGCTGACAGGCTTCTCAGTTCTGCCTCCAGAGCAGCTTTTCTGGCAATTTTCAATTCACGAGAAGCTTGCAGATTGGCCAATGCGTCTTTATGGCTCTCGGTCTGAGATTGTGCCCCTTTCATGGCTTGTTCAGTGCTGGCCCTCTTCTTTTCAACGGCTGGGCGGGAGGACACCTTCCTCAAAGTTTGTCTTATGGGCACGTAGTGGATTTCCAGGCCAGAGATGGATGCAAGAGAGGCACTGATGTCCTCAGGGAGTTCTTGGCTAATAGGTTCGAGCATTTCTTCAAAGTGATCGAGATCCTTGAACTGATCTCGTGCATCTCTTTCCAGCCAGGCAAAGATCTCCTTGAGTTTTTCTAGCACTTCCTCTGACAGAGTTTGATGCACTCCTTCCCTTGCCTCGGCAACTGGATTGTCCCCCATTGGCAGACTTGATGATGATGGGGCCTGATCCTAAGAAAGCAATATTGCCGAGTCAGGAGTGCTGAAAGTAAAAAGTAATAGAGTTAAGTGCAAGTGAGTACCTCATGTCTGATCTCTTGAGCTGGGGCAGGACTTTGTTCAGGGGCAACCACTGGTGAAGGAGGTGTTCCAGGCAGAGCTGAAGCTTCTATGTGCAATTCAGGAGCTTCTGGCTGAAGAGGAGATGGGTTCACCTCTGCTGGGGTTGTTGTCTCTGCATGACTAGTAGGTGATTGGGCCCTTGGAGAATTTGATGGTTCTGGTTGGATTGGGAAATTCATCTCTGGAGAGTTCGTTGCTTCTGTTTGAACAGAGGGTGATTGAGTCCCTGATGAAGATGAGATTTCCACTTGGACAGGTAGCTCGACCCTGGGTGGACTTGTTTGTTGAGACACTGGGACGTCCACAAGTTGTTCTTCCATTGTTTCTTCTGCAAGTGCCAAATAAAAAATAAATGCTAGTGTTCATCCTCAAGAAAGAGGACAGTGAAGATCATACCATTGGATGGGGCATTGGCAGGTCCTGAAACTGAAGATTGCTGATTTCTAGTCTGAAAATGCACAAGATATGATTTATCAGAAACAGAGTAATCTTGTGATCAAGAAAGGGAAAGATTTTTACCTCAACAAGGACTTTCTTGACATTTCTTCTCCTCTTGGCATTTGGAGGAGCTATCAGAGACAAACCTTGCCTCCTATCAGCAGCAAGGCTGGAAAGACTTAGGTCTGTTGTGGCAAACCTGGCCATCAGCTGAGCCAGGGTTGGGGACCTGAATCCCAGTGCTGAGATCGGGCCTACGGCATTGTAGGCAATATTCCTGGCTCGAGGGGCAGGCACTGTGTTCTGTGGGTAAAAAGAAATAAGATCAGAATCATGATTGGAAGAGGAAATGTCTGATTCAAGGTTTAATCATATTACCTCTGAGGTTGGTTGGAAATCAGGCATCAATTCTGTACAGAACAAGTGTACAGGCTCGTTGAAGATATGATCATGGAATTCTTGCTACCAGGAGTTGAAGGTGGAGTGAGCTATTGTTGTGGGTACAAAAAGCCAGGTGTAGACAGTGGGACTGCACACATAATGAAAGACTCTGCTACTGTGCATGAGTTCTTTGATTTCCTCTCTGGGCTTGAGGAATTCATGCAGAAATAGTCTTGGGGGCACCTGGCCACAACCAAGTTGCCGAGCCATTATGTTGGGCTGATAATATTCATAAGTGCTATAGGTCAGCCTTCCTCCACTGAATTCAGCCGGCAGAATGCATGGGCGGATTATGATATTGAGGATCTCCAGGAATCTCCCATCTTGGCGTCCAGTTTCAAAGGAGAATTCACAAGGGAAAATCAAATTGTCATTGTCCAGATAAGGGAGCCAGAGAGGATTTTGGAAACCTTTGAAGAATAGCTCGAAAAGCTGGCTGATATCTTGCTGGATAAGAACAGTTGAAGCAGCTTCTCCATAAGTCTGGCATCCTCTGGTGGCATGGGGTTCCCCTTCAGGATGATTGGATGAAGGGAAGAGCCGGGTGTTCAAATCAACACCAACAATTTGATGCATGTGCAGCTGCAGCCACATTTGAACAAACCACCAGGGACCATTGACACATGCTATCCTCTGGCTGGTGTACATTTGAGTGACAGTTTGATGAAGCATATGGTATACGCTGCCTAGGAGGAATTTCCCAAGAGGGAAACGGTTGCCACTGACCAGTTGAGAAGCCATTGCAATGTGATTCAGGGTAGGCTCATTGGCTTTACCGCAGAAGATGAACCTGCATAGCCACATGTTCAGAAACGCCCTGTATTCAATTTCACCAAGGGGGGCGTCCTTCATGTGGTTCATGATTTAGTTCTTGTATCCACTCCCTGGTTTCACCCCTGTTTGTCGTGAGGAACCTTTGAAATCCCAGGGTTGAACGGATCCTCTAATGTCAAGGCCGGTGATCATATACACATCGGCCAAAGTTGGAGACATCGGGCCGTGGCCAAAGAGGAAGGCGTTGACGCCATTTGACCAAAAATGGCAAGCTGCTATCAAAAGGTCTTCATTCTTGGGGGTCTCGGCCAAAGATAACTCCAGGCACTGAGCAATGTGAAGGGTATCCCAGTTCTGGGTCCTGGCACTCTTGTCTACAAGAATCCTCCGGTACCAATTTTTCCAGCCTGCGATTGGGGGCAAGGGCCAGTTCTTGAAAGCATCCTGCCACTGAGGAGGTGCGGACAGAGCCCCTTTAAAGGTGATCCTTTGAGATTCAGCTGCGATGAAATCTCGAGGATCAGAGTTTCCCACGAGACCAAGGTAGTAGGATCTCGAATTGGCCTCGGTGCGAATCAAAAGCTCGGTGGAAGGTTCCTGAAGGAAAGCGGAAAAGAAATCTCAGGTAAAAATTGGAAACCTAAATGCCGAATGAAGTTTACGGGAGGAGAATTTACCTGAGCAGCTTGGTTTTGAGCCGCCATTGAGGATCTGAGCTCAGAACAAGGGGATCTAGGGTTTGGATCTAGACGAGGATTCCGGTGGATTGCGAAGAAGAGAGAACAGGTGTTGACAGATTCGATTGGAAAATGTTTGTGGCTGGAGTCAATTCCGGAATAAAATCACTTTTATCCCGCAATTGAAGGGGCATGTGTTAACACCAAAATTTGGTAAGGAGTCTGACTTGTGGGTCCAGCTCGATGAGGAGTCCGTCTGGTGGAAGGAAGGTTTCCTCAGATGTATTCGGCAGAAAAATCCGCGGTCGGCTACCTGCTTCCGTTCGGCAAGGGAACAGTTGAGCTGATTTTGCGGGATTGGACGGTGACGTGGCTCAAGCAGGAAGGACGAATGGATGGATAAGCGATCAAGCTTAGAGATAAAATAGGCAGCAAATCCATTCGAGGTTGTACTTGGCAGGGTATAAATATGAGCCCTGAATGTATGTAACAGATATACAATCATTCTCAATACAAACCGGCCTTACGCCAAACCCTAGAGTCTATTTGTCGTGTCGTCGAGTTCTTCGAGAGGGTTCATCGATCCGTCGACCTCCGTGAGTACCGGCAACCTTGTATCATATCTACTATCATGCGGTGGATTTAGATCTGATGCAAGTAGTCTTGTTACCATGCTTCGTGTCATGCGGTAGATTCAAGCTTGGTTCAAGAAGGTTTCTTGTTAGGTCATGAGCCATGCGGTAGACTAAGATCTAGCTTGAGGCTAGTTATCGACTCTATTGGATTTTGGCAAGATCCAATAGATTCATTAAGTTACCCCGTGTTGCTTCGAGTTTTTACTTTATGTTTAAATTCATGTAACACCTTTTGCCCAATCTAGATGGGTTTGGATCAGCTTTACCCCTTTTGTGATCCTTATGCGAGTCGAGTTCGTGCCTTGGGTTAATTTAACACGTGGATCACGTGCTTTTCGATAGCCGAAATCGAATCTATCTAGGTTGTTACGTGTTGCGGGTTCAAGCTTGCCAACGTTGATATAAATCTTGAAAGAACTGAGTATCACGCGGTAGATGCAGGTTTTTGGGTTGCTTTGGAGCTAGTCATCTGGTGGATTAGATTTCAAACTAATCTCATAGATTTGTTTCGCTTGGTAATGTTCGTTCCTTCTTCATGGATCCCGAATCGGCTGTTCAGCCGTATTCGGTTATATTTCTCACGAGTAGAACACGTGCGTAATTCATGCTTTAAATGATGTATGCTTTTAGCTTTCCATATTTAGATTGTATCATGCGGTGGATAGATCTATTTGTGGAAAGTGGTACGATTTTCATGCAAGTTGTATCATGCGGTGGATAGATTTGTTTGGTGTCGTACCCGACGGGTTTTAAAGTACCTAGACATGCGGTAGACTAGTGCTTTGGATCTATGCATGCTTGTTTATTACATGTTTATGCTCGCGCTTTACTTTATTTATTTATTTAATGTTAATCACCATGGGGATCGGTCGTGGTCCTGCGCACGTACATCTTCGTTCAAACAAAGACCGATCGCCGTCATGCTTACGTCATCCATTCGGCTATGTTACTTTTCCTGTTGCAAGCTCCTGAATGGTTTCAGTTTATTGGCAGATAGCTTTCTATAGCCATGTGTCATCCCATCTGGCTTTGTAGCCGTAAATATGGAACTGTCTGGTACCACCCGGCAAGTTCCAAGCTTTGGTATTTAACTACATTGTCTTTTGTTAATTTTTTCAGGAAAATTGACCGGCACGTCTTGTGATTTTTTGCACGCGTGAAGCCAGCTTGTTCGGCTTGCTGTGTGTTTGGCGCTAGGTGCACATTTTGCGTCAACAGGCTGGTTCAATACCTTTAGGAAGTGTGAAGTGTTTTAGGATTTCATCCCACAACAAATTTTTCACTGTCTGGAACCACGTGTGGATTATCTTCTTTTCCTTTCCATTCTCTGTAGCTAATGGGCACATTGTCCCTTACAATGGCCCCATACTTCTCCTTGATTTTTTGGAGCACATGGTTGGCCATCATCTGATACTTCTGTGATCTGATACATGACATGGCCGGTGAGTACTTGTGTACGCCCTCTCTTTGTCTTTTTGATGTGGAGGTTGAAGCCTACATGTTGCAAATTCGTTATTTAAATAATTAGTACCTAAGGATTGAGGTTAGAAAAATAAGAACTATGAAGTTAATGCATGATATATATACCTCGTGGGAACATTCAATACTTTCATTCACAAGACTTTCCTCATTGTTTCTAGAATTGTCCTCAATATTAGCTGTTGTGTCCATGACGGGGGCAACAATGTCCTCATTCAGAGGTATGTTCAAGTACATGTCCGCCTGACTACACTCCTCGTCGGTGAAGGTTGCAATTGTATTTGTACCACTAGCTATAATGTCGGCCATAAAGTTTTTCTATGAACTTCTAGAATAAGCAACAAATTTTTATATGATTTTCTAGAATAAACAAGAATCTTCTATGAATTTCTATAATAAACAAGAATATTCTATGAATTTATGAATTTTTAACAATTTCTAAAACTTTCTAGAATAAACAATTATTTACTAAGAATTTCTTTATTAAACAAGAATTTTCTTTGAATTTGTAGAATAAGCAACAAGTTTTTTTATGAATTTCTAGAATAAATAAGAATTTTCTATGAATTTCTATAATAAACAAGAATATTATGAATTTGTGTCATTTTCAACAATTTCTAAAACTTTCTATAGTAGACAAGTATTTACTAAGAATTTCTTTATTAAACAAGAATTTTCTTTGAATTTGTAGAATAAGCAACAAGTTTTTCTATGAATTTCTAGAATAAACAAGATTTTTTTATGAATTTCTATAATAAACAAGAATATTCTATGAATTTATGTAATTTTCAACAATTTCTAAAAATTTCTAAAATAAACAAGGATTTACTAAGAATTTTATTTCAATTTCTAAAATAAGCAACAAGTTTTTCTATGAATTTCTATAATGAACAAGTATTTACTATGAATTTTCTTGAATAAACAACGTCAAAATATTTCTACTAACTTGTGGAGGGACGATGCTTGTTGATGGCGGTGCCGTGTGGGAGAATGACAGAGGTGACGGGAAGTCCCTTGTTTGAGACGACGCGCAGCCGTCGACTTCAGAAGTATCAAACTAATGAAACTGTGTATTAGAAAATAATTAAGAACTCAATATTACATATATATTAGAAAACAATTAAGAACTCAAATATATAATTAAGAAATCAAAATTACATATATATTAGAAAACTATTAAGTACTCAAATACACAATTAAGAACTCAAAATTAAATATATATTAGAAAACAATTAAGAACTCATATACTCAATTAATAACTCAAAATTACATATATATTAGAAAACAATTAAGAACTCAAATACTCAAAACTATGAAATTGTATATTACAAAACAATTAGATTTTGGTACACAAAAATATAAAAGTTTCTAATTAAATTTTCTTTCTATTCCTATAATAAAATTTCATATTAAAAATTTTCACACAATTATAATTTCTAATTAATATCAAAATATAAACTAAATCAAATAAATTAACTAAAAAAGCTTGCTGGCGCCAGCATTTCACGGGCTGACATCAGTAAGGCAAAACCCCTCGCGGCCCGGCCGGCCATCAGGCACACGCATGCCGGCCGGCGCGCGCGAGAGGGGGGCCGGCAAGCGGAGACGGCGGCGGCGCGGCATATCGGCTGCGGGAGGCCGCCGCCGAGGAGGATGGCCGGCGGTCGTCGCCGAGGAGGGATCGGGGCGCGGGGGGGCGGCGGGGCGGCGAGTCGGGGAGGGCCGTCGCGTTGGGGTGGGCCGCCGCGTCGGGGATAGAGATGTGCGTCGAGGACGGGGAGGACGGACGTCGGGGAGGAGCGGTACGGCACGTCGGAGAGGATCGGCGTGGCGCGTCGGAGAAGAGGGGCGCATCGGGGACGGGCGCGACAAGGAGAGGCGGCGGCGACAATGACGGAGAAGAGAGGCGATTTGGGGGAAAACGACTAAGTGCCGATCTGGAAGGCGATAGGGCTTATATAGAACCCCCAACCTTTTGTCATGGGTCGTATTACCAACCGTGACAAAAGGCCATTTAGTCTCGGGTCGTAATACGAACTGAGACTAAAGGCCCTCCTTTTGTCACATGTTGCCTCACGACCCGTGACAAAAGGGGCATTTCGTGCGGGATGCCCTGAAGGTGAATTTTCGCCCTTTAGTCTCGGGTGGTGTTAGCACCCGTGACAAAAGAGGGGCCTTTAGTCTCGCGTGGTAACACCACCTGGGACTAAAGGGCAAATTTTGCGCGTGAAATTAATATTTCTCTTTTCCTTGCTCATTTATCTCATTTCCTTTTGCGTTCAACATTAAAAAAAATCATTAGTTAAAATATTTGTGCCCTGCAAAATTATATTATGTTAACAGAAAAAATACCTACTTTTCTATGCACATATTATTTCAAGAGTTGAAACAATTATTACTATTTTTTATAATTTGAAGGGGAAAATAAATTAAATTGAACATATTAGTAAACCTACTAAGAAAAATATTTGGTTTAAACAAATTTATTAATTCGCGTATTGTCTTCGAATGATCAACATGCTCATTTCCTTGCTCATTTGTCTCATTCATCTCATTCGCGGGCTTTTTCTGTTTTCCTTGCTCATTTATCTCATTCCTTTTTGCTTTCAACATTTAAAATAAATCTTTAGTTAAAATATTTGTGCCATGCAAAATTATATTATGTTAACACAAAAAAATACCTACTTTTCTATGCACATATTATTTCAAGTGTTGAAACAATTATTACTATTTTTTATTTACAATTTGAATGGGAAAATAAATTAAATTGAAAATATTAGTAAACCTACTCAGAAAAATATCTGTTTCAAACAAGTTTATGAATTCGAGTATTGTCTTCGAATGATCAACATGCTCATTTCCTTGCTCATTTATCTCATTCATCTCATTCACGGGTTTTTTCTCTTTTCCTTACTCATTTATCTCATTCCTTTTTGCTTTCAACATTTAAAATACATCATTAGTTAAAATATTTGTGCCACACAAAATTATTGAAGCATAGGTAGAACCAGAGTGATCCTGCACACAATCAGATGATGATGAGATATATGTACCAAAAACAAATTAATTAATAATGAATAGAAATTCTTTTATATATAAATGTATATTGCCACATCTTGATGAGCCCTGCAAAGCCTCTCCGTAGTCTCAATCACAGTTCCTTCACCCGTCTCGAGTTGCCTTAATTTAAAATAGGAAAGGTCCAGCACGAAGCACCCAACATTATTTTGGAGCTGTTGTAGACAATTCTCCACGGCAGTCCTCTCTCAGGTTAACCGAATAGGTGATGTTTTGCCAACTGTTGCAATGGCAACCATCGGGTGTGGTGCACCTGCTGGCAACAGGCCATAGTCTACATATCGAGCAGGTACAATGAAAGAGATATACACTCTTGCCATGTGCTCATCAACATGCTCAGTTTGCAATATAGTAGGAGTACCATTCATATCCCCGATAATGTCTCTGAGCCATCTGATATTGTTGAGAACCTACAATAATTATATATGTAACTAAAATTACTGATTTTCCATGTGAAATGAAAAAAAGTTCTATGTAAAGCAAATTAATTTCAATTCCTATATTTATATTACCATGTTAGCTACACGTCCTGGATCACCCATTGGCAAGGCAATCTCGCGGTGAAAGTGCAATCCTGGACGTAGAGGCAACGGGGCCTCCAAACCACCTCCACGGCCACCAAGACCTGCACGGCCAATGCCACGGCCACCACGCCCACCACGGCGACGGAGTATGCCACGGCCACGGACGACATTTCCAACACCACTTGATGATGACATTGTTATCTCAAACTATATCCAAATCAAAATAACACACATTATTCACAATAAATAGGATTAGTTTGCATATATGCATTGGATTCAATATATGCATAAATAGGAAAACAAAAGGGAACTATTACTGTACATAACCTTTATGAACCAGCGACTCAGAAGACCTAGATGCTCCGGGAACTACAACAGTCTCACCTCACCGTCATATATGTAACACCCCATGTTTTTGCTCAGTGGTGAATAGTGCCAATGACCCTCTTAACTACTTCTCTAACCACCCTTGGGTACCCTAGGTCAACCCATGGTCAAAACCCTAGCTTAAACCCTAGTTCCCCCTTTGACCCCTTGTGCCATTCTAGAACTTTGGCACGTTCTCCAAAATCTCACTAAACACTTTGTTGACGGTTAATAGTTGTATCAAAGTTCGTTTATGACTTGCAAGCGAACAAGTCTCCCGTCCTTGTCAAGGGACCCTTCTTCCCTCGAGTGGTGAACCCAAGGTATCGAATCCGTGGAACAAATGTGTGACGCAAAAGTTGATCTAGTAAAGCCAAGTAACTCCAATCTTCGGTAAAAGAAACCCTAAAGCTTCTAGATGAAAGACACGAAACTAATCTAATCTACTAAAGACCGGAGATAACAAAGTAAGATTGGGTAGATAAACCGATCTAGAGAGATCGGGTTAAGCCTTTTGTTGAAGTTCCAAGCAAGAGAAGAAGTAGAAAATCGAATCTTATAAGAAGCCTCTTTAAACCGTGGTTTCCCGTCCAAATCCGAAAACATCCGCCTTTCGGAACCCCCGTTCTGTCACAACGTATCCCTACTCATGCGGGGAGTCTAGGGCGAGTCAAAAGACAAGTCGAGATTCTTTCGGAAGATCCGGTGTGTACCTCTAGCCACCGCGGCTACAAGAACACCCTATGTAATCTATCTCGAGAATAGAATTGGAATAAGCACAGCCGATCGAAAAACGAAATCTTCGAGGAAACACTTGATCGCTAGGAAAAGATTCAACTTGATAATTCAACTATAACAATGATACATACACAAGATCACCACCGGGATCCTTCCTTGATCTTGCTTCTAGCTCCGGGAACTCCGACGTGGTCTTTCGTGCAAGGTTCACACGTCGGCTAGGGAAACCCTAGTCAACTAGCTCGACCCTCTCCTCTCCGAGTTGGTGTCCCTCTCTTCTCTGCTCCTCGGCGGCCGCTGACGAATTGTATCCTCCGTGGCTCTCGGTCAGGGGGCTATAAATAGCCCGAATGGCGGCTACGGCACAGGAGGGGGCAAACGAGCCCTGGACAGGGCTGGGCCGACCGGCCTGGGTCGGCCGGCCCGGGCCCATCCAGGCCCAGCCCGAGGCCTCCTTTGCTCTACGTCGGATCCCTTGCTTATTGGATGTTTCCCCCTTCTACATGTAGGTCCATGTCGTCAGTTTCTCTCCGAATTGGGCATAACTCCTTGTCTTGCAAGATTCAGCACTTTTCAGGTTAGGTCCTCGGAGTTTGTCGTCTTCTCGGATCAAGTCCCTGACTTCTTGGAGTTAAGTTTGCTTCAATACACGACTTGTACAGTGCTTCAAGGTCTTGTCATGAGGTGCTTGATGAACTTATCCCGAAAGTCTTGCTTTCAACGCTAAAACCCTGCATAAACACTAAACTCCAAAACTGACATGCACACGTGAACTTGTTATACACGGGGGTTAGTACCAATGGATAAGGTATAAAACTTATGCCAACACCGAAGGTAAACTCATGGCTAGGTTGACGGATTTTCACCATCAACATCTCCCCCATGCTTAAACCTTGCTCGTCCTCGAGTAAGCCTTTGATGGATATCATCGTTGCCAAACAATGTTCAAACCTTGCACTTGATCATACATGAGAAAACATAATGCTCTCAAAATTTTAATTCGTTAAAGTTTCATAATGTACTAGCCTTCAACTCTACAGAGGGCAGATTCTTAATTAAGCTTATCCCACAAGTATTAACATGCTCACAAAGTTTAAATAGATCTCAGAATTTTTGAAATAAAGAACGAGATGAAGAAAAGCTAAACCAAGTTCACAAATTTGAATCATCTTGCATATTGCTCATGAACTCTCAACTCGCTTGTCTCTCAAGCCTATAATTCTACTCCTTTCCCTCTCACATAACATATATGTGTGGTAGGCTTTATATGGAGCTTTGGGAAGATTTAGTCCTACCAAGATTTTAAAAATGAGATATCGTCAAACAAGACAAGCTTCTCATGGTCTTACCGAGACTCGTCAAAAAGGTCATTGGAAAATGATGTTATATCAAGGAGGGGAAAGAGAAAAATACACCCACTTGAGATAGGTGGACATGTGCAAATGGCAAAGAATGATCCCGAGGCACAAAGGAAGTCCTCGTTATCGGATTGCACATGGTTGGAAAAATGAGAATGGATCTTTTAATCTTGAAGCCTTGAATTTCCTAATGCACTTTAGAGAACCGGGGAGTTCACTTTACGCATACTCATATTTTTTCTTTCTTCTTCTCATATATCTCTTTCTTCTTTTCTTTCTTTCTTTCTTTTTTTTCTCATTCATTTTTTTCTTTCTCTTACTTTTTGTCATACATTCGGTCACGAGACTTTCACATCGGAGTTTTGATTTTTTTAATTTACACCCCTTTAAAAAAATTTAATTGCTCCCCTTTGAACTCTAAAATTGCACCGTACCTACCTCCTCCCCCATGCTTAGACATTGCTCATCCTCGAGCAAAGAGGCGATAAATAAGGTAGGTACCGGAAATATTTTTCCTTGGAGAGATACTTGAATTCTTCAATGTTGGCACCATCTTGCGATCTTCCTTGAATTGATGATCCATTCTCAACAATAGGTTGTGGTCAAGGAGGTAATCACAAAAGATGATATTTATAACTTGAGAGCACATAAAACACTATGGGTCTTTATTTTAATCATAACCTCCGCTAAAGATTAAGCTAGCATTTAAATAAATTCAGATTCGTATTTTAAGAGAGCACTAGCTTAAACATGCGTAAATCAATTACAAAGGTAAACAAAGCGGCAATTATAATCATATAACATTATGGCACAAATTTTTGTAACTTTTCCAATGATGTAATCAAGGTGGTGTCTTTATTAATGATGAAATCAAGCTGAAATACAAACTGAAAATATACAAACACACTTGCTGAAATTTAAATAAAAACAGAAAATATTACGCAAACACACACAAACAAAAGCTGAAAATTACAGAGAAAGGGAAAAGAAAAGAAAACTAAAGTTCCTTAATCTTCCTAGTCCTCCGCCGGTGGTTGGTGTTGATGATCTTGATAGTAGTACCCTTGCTCGTAGTAGGGTTGGACATTCCCTCCAACGAATTGATTCGGCTCCACTAGGTGAAGGCGTCCAAGCTCATAGGCAATATTTGCATTGCCCTCACCAAGTTGAGTCGCGTTGGCTTGGATGGCTGCGACGTTTTGGGCGTTTCTCGCAACATACCCTCCAATTATGGCCACACTTTGTTGTGGTTGGGGATATTGTGCGTAGGGCTTCGCGAAGTTTACGTTGGACACCACATAATTTGGTGGGGGACCGGTGCACCACCCCCATGCTTGCTCTTGTGGCCCTCCATAATAACTTGGCGTAGGAGGAATCCCACCGAAAGGTGGCGCAACATTGGGTTGCGCACTACCCGCTTGTGCGGAGGAGGATCCCTCCTCTACGATTCTTCCTCTTTTATTTTTCCTTGCCGGGACAAGGAGTCCCTCTTCCAACCAATCCTCCCTCCCTTGGATGAAAAGCCTAAGCCTTGCATCCGGAAGGGGTAAATTCACCGTGGCCAAACGAAAACCTCCTCTCTCGTCTCCACTAATATATTTGCCTTGTCGCAAATACTCAATGCCGAGAGAGGTACCACGCAGAAGATGTTCGGGGTTTCTTGTGATCCCCGGTCATTGGGAGAAGGCCAACATAGATATGTAGCACCCCGAACCAATATGTCCCACTCCCGATGTTGCCTCGCAACACCAACGGTTGATCATAAGGTAAGAGGGGTCTATTGGCTGCTTGGCAATTAAGGCCGAGTAGAGCCAATTCAACTCCGTATCGGTCACCTTTGTCTCCCTCATCCTCCCCAATACCCTCTTGCACATCCAAGAGTGAAATATCCGGATAATGGGGTTGCGGATGCAATTGCGTTGTTGGTGGGCTTCTCCGGAGATCAAATTCCAAAATCCATCTAACATGCCGGGTGGCACGTCAACTTTCTCCGGATCTCCCTTATGGAATCCAAGTAGCTCCCTAACATGCTGGTAGGGAACCACTTGTTGGACTCCCTCCAAATGGAATGATAAGCTTTGCACCCCATCATCAAGGATAGGTGTAATGGTCATCAAGATTTCCAAGGCGAACTCCTTGTGGGTGTCCGCCGATACTCCATTGGAGATTTGCACCCATCCAAGGTGCCCCAACATGTAGTATATGTTGGTGCCGAAACCCAAGTTGTAGAGTGCTTGGTCGTTGAACTCGACGTTGGGCACAAGCCTCTTCTCAAGACGAGAGAGCCTCTCCTCCTCCTCCTCCGACAAAATGATGAAGCCGTACGAGGAATATATCGGAGTGTATGGAGGTGGAGCGGTCGAACGGGTCGATTGTCGTGGTGGCACGGGCGGCTCCTTCGTGTGCCCTTGAGGTTCGGTAAACCTCATGGACGTGCTCCTTGCAGCCCTCATACCACCAAGGAGGAGAGCATCGTTCCTCCTTGGTGGTGCCGTATCTGTCTCCATGCTCCGGGGGGACTCGGAAACCGAGTGCCTCCTCGAAGACATCGTCGACGACGGCTTGGATGACGATGAACTCTTCTTCTTGGAGAAGAGACTTGTGGTTTTCTTCCACATGGTTGCTGCACTTTTCTCTCCACTAAAACTCCGGGTTGCAACCGGTAACTAGGCACTTAAAATCTTACTTCGGGATGTGGACTTTGAGTGGATTAAGGATGTGGATTTTTTTGAGCTATCAAGCTTGGGCAGGTTGGCTATGTCTACGGAGGTTCTGGGCACACAAACTTGAACACACAAACTAAGGAAGGAGAGGGAAGCTTGCCTGCAGAAAACGGGAGCCGGGGGGCTCCTTAAGTAGGGGAGGCCGGCCGGCCTGGGCCGACCGGCCTAGGTGGCCTGGTGCTCCTCCCCGCCTCGGCTTTCTTCCAGCACGATCATTTCTCCTCTCCAACTTTCCTGCCCGTGTGCTCCACGAGTTGCACCACCCAAACGCTCTCGTCCACTCCTTTTCTTGCATTATTGGTCCTTACACTTGATGCTTCATGCTTTTGAGTCATGTCCATGCTCCACTTGCTTCACATGCCACCATGAAATTCCTGCAAAGTTGATGCTTGCGGCCGACCATGCTTGTCCTTTGCATGTGGTCTTGATGAAAGTTGATGAAAGGGTATCCAATGGTGCATGCATGATCAATTCAAACTAGATTGCCTCCCTTTAGGTGTGTTTAAGGTTAAGCACTCCTCTAATTTGAAATTTAAAAATATTTTTCAGAGCCATGCAAGAGCTCAAGCATAAATTTAGAGAAGTTTTTAAACCATTAAAAACAAATGTAAGTCGAAAATATTTTCCGACTACGTTGATATCGGTCTCACCGGTATAGTTTGCCTTCATTGGTTGAGAGCAAACTTTTCCCAGCTTGATCATGGGGGCATAGGTTTAGGTTCTAATTTTGGCTAAATGAGAAAGATTTTGAATAAAACAAAATGAAATGAGGCTTAGAAAAATTCTAATCTTAGAGAAACCAAGGATATAGATTTTTAAAACCAACCAAAAGTTTAGTTTCTAGGTTCACGCGAGTCCTACCACGTGCTGAATTTTAATTAATCACCTAGGTATAAGTCGTGGCTCTACTCATGTGTTTTTAGCATGAAAAATAAGTCAACCTCAGCACCATAATGAGGGTGAAAGGTTGATTTAGGTTCTGAAATTATTTGGTTGAGGTTTCTCGAAAAGAATCAAACAAACACATAGGAGGGTTCATGCAAAGGGTTTATGATAAAGCAAAATATTCAATCAAGAATTATGTCTCTAATATTGTTCAACCACTTCTAAGTCTAATGTCTTTGCGTAATAAAACTCAAAACTAAATTATTAAAAAGACTCGAAAAACCTGGAATCGGGTTGTCCTCCCGGTAGCTTATTCTTGACTCGATGAAACGGGTTGTCTCCCGCCTAGCGCTTCGTTTATAGTCTATAGCTAGACTTCTTCACTTGATTACTTCAGATCAACGCTCTTTGTGGGCGTTGCAATCTTGGGTACCCACTTCCACACCATCTTGGGCGCGGGCTTGTCTTCCGACTTAGTCATTTTTTTGGTCTTCACAGGCGGCTTCTCTTCCTTTGTCTTAACGGATGCAACACCTTCTTTGATTTTCTTTACGTTCATTTTTTCTGGCTCCTTCTTTTTCAGCCCCTCTTTTCCTTTGGTTCTCCCTTCACTCCAATCATGTTGCATGCCTCGATTCTTGGATGGAACTTGAAGGAACTCCTTTCTCCGTTGATATCGAACATGATCTCCCCCTTGCCAACATCGATAGTAGCTCCTACGGTCTTGAGGAAAGGCCTCCCAAGGATGAGCGGTGGCTTCTCCCTCTCTCCCATCTCGAGCACAATGAAGTCGACGGGGATGAAGTGGTGTCCGACCTTCACGGGTACATCTTCGGCAATGCCCAAGGGATAGCGAATGGAGTTATCTCCCAACTCCAAACATATACCCGTAGGCTCCATTGGTAGGCGTAGCTTCATGAACACATCCCTTGGCATGACGCTCACACTTGCTCCAAGGTCGCATAACGCCTTTTCGAAGTTGAAAGAACCAACCGAACATGGAATTGTAGGGCATCCGGGGTCCTTTTGCTTCTCTAGCCCATTAGCAATAGCGGCACTACACTCCTCGGACATCTTGACATGATCTACCCCGAGTGTTGCTATCTCATATTTATTTGCAAGTATGTCTTTAAAGTAACGAGAATATGTAGGTACTTGTAGGGCATCTAGTAATGGCATGTTGATGCTAAGTCTACGCACAACTTCCACAAACTTCTCAAAGTGGTTGTCAAGTTTACCTCGGAAGTAGCGTGGCTTGAGTTGCGGTATCCTCGTGTCTTCCTCCGGCATCTCAAATTCGGGCTCTTCGGTGACGATCCCCGTAACCTTCTTTTTAGCAGCTCCTTCCACCTCGGTGAATGGTTTAAGCTTCCTTGCTCCCGCGGAACGTTCCGGGTCTCCGGTCTCCTTCCCCGAACGTGTTTGAATGGCCTTCGCCGATTCGGGACTTTTGGGTTGTCCCGGAAGCTTCCCTTCATCATTAGTGAGGCGCCCCACAAGTTGTCCAACTTGCGTCTCGAGCATCTTCATCATGTTGAGCACTTGATGATTGGAACTTCCGACCTCCGTCACTTTTCTATCGATGTTCTCCAACACCATGTCTATGGTCTTGAACTTGGTGACGGTGTCCTTGTTGATCTTAGCTTGCTCGTCCATGAACTCCTTCAATTGTATACGAAGCGGAACCACATTAGGAAAGATGAGCTTGCATTAAATTGAGGTTTACCTTGCCTGTAGCGGAAGTTCGGCAATTCTCCCTTCCTCATGTAGTCGAGTGTTTTGGCTTCCTCTGGACAATCTTTGAGGACATGGCTATACTCTCCACATTCTTCACATGTGGATCTTGCTTCGGCGGCCTTCAAGTCTTGAGCATCTTTCTTTTCTATCTCCATCTTCTCCAACCTCCTCATGAGCGAGTCGATCTTGCCTTCAAGTATGTCCTCCTCCACTTGCAAGACTCCTTTGATGTTCCCCGTGGGTTGAACCGGATGTAGACACCCAGATGACGCCCATGTGTCGTTATCCGCGACCTTCTTGAATAGAGTGAAAGCTTCCATCGGTGTAAGTTCGATGGTGGATCCTCCCGCCGATGCATCGATGATCGTCCTTGACGCCATGGTGAGTCCTTGATAGAACTTTTGCACGAGGTCTTCCTTCGGGAACTTGTGATGTGGAACCGCCCAAGTGTACTCGTTGAAGCACTCGAATGCCTCCAAGATAGTTTCCGTAGAATATTGAACAAAGGTGGCAATCTCATTACGCAAGCTTTGAGTTTTACCCGGCGAGTAGTATTCCTTCATGAAAGCCTTCATCAACGTGTTCCAATTTTGCACCGTCTCCGCCGGTTGAGAGTGGAACCATTGCAAAGCCTTCCCGAGTACTGAGAACGGAAAAAGCCTTGCCCTCATTTGATCTTGAGTCACCCCATCCATGTTGAAAGTCTGACATAGTTGAATGAATGCTTGGAGGTGAAGGTTCGGATCCTCTTTGCCGGTGAAGGGTGAATGTTGCACCATGCGGATTGTTGAGGTCTTGATCTCGAACGGTCTTCCGATCTCCTCAAGGTTCAAGATTGGTAGGTCGATGATGTCTGGGGTGCATAGCTCCCCAATCTTGCGTTCTTGCGGTGGTTGGTCACCCATTGGTGGAAGTCGATTCTCCCGAGGACTTTGAGGTGGTGAATTCTTCGGAGATTCCTTCGATCCTTTGTCTTCCGACTTCAAATCTACAAAATCCAGCTTTTTAGCTTGATGTGCTTCGCGTCTCCTTAGCCAGCAGGTGTCGTGTAGCACAAGTCGTGTAGTCCCAGGGGTCCACTGGGTAGTCGGTCCTGCTACCCACCTGAGTAGTGGGCCCAGGGATGTCCATACGACAATGACATAACAAGTGTCCTTGGTTGACGGAAATCGACCGCCAACATGGTTCACCAGAAAACCACTGGATTCCTTGTTTGATCCACAAAGCTAAGACCGAAGAAACGAAGATGGAGATGCAGCAGAATCGAACCGGTCTGGCCGGTGGATCTGACCGGTCTGACCGGTGAGGAGTACCGGTCTGACGGTGTGCGATGACGCAGTTTGGAATCTTCGAAGTGGATGACGTGCGTTGGGATCGCAAGGCTTGCATCGAGGCTAAGCAAGTTTGCAGTCGTTGGGCATCCGTCCGATGGTGCGAAGACAAAGACTTCCAAATTCGCCCTTGTGGTGCATGTATGTCTAGTAAGCTAGTAAGAGTATTTTAGTCTTTCGGTTGCCTCCTTATAACCCAAGTGGTGAGAGGATGGCATCCACCTCTTGGAACCCCAACTCATTTGTTTTCTTATTTTCCTTAGGATTTCCATAGGACTAGCTTCAGAGCTTCATGGTGAGATCTTGTGAGAGGGAAGGATGATCGGGCGCCAAGCTAGACCTTGTAAGAACCTCTTTGGTATGTATAGATGATTCGGCATGGTTCCTCAAGGCTTGGATGTGTCTTTTCCGTTTCTCCTTTCTGGTGATTTTCGGAGCCCTTTCTTAGCGATTTTCTTGGAGCGATTTTGAGGCCTTTCTCTTTGGATTTGCTGGGGGTGTATGCTTCAACCCTTCGGGTTTTTTACCCTTTGATTCCTTTCCCAAATCCGTGAGCAAAGGGGCTCGATTTTGGGGTTTTCTTGGCTCTAGGGTTAGAAGCGTTCTTGGTGAGATTTCTTCGATTCCTCTCGATTTAGCAAGTTTTGGTGGACCAAATCTTTGCTATGGAGTGCCCATGAGGTGTTCCTACTATCCCCAAAGTCTTGCACAAATCTGTGGAGCAATTTGGGAGATCGGGAGTTGGATTTTGGGGTGTTGACTCGCGGGCACTATTCATCCTGAGAGCTCAGGTCACACCGGCCTGACCGGTGCCTCACACCAGTCTGACCGGTGTAGACTCCTTGTTGAGTTTTGCTCGGGTGAACGTCTTGGTGAGTTCCCTATTGTACCTTGTTGCTGCTATTTCAAGTTTGGTTAGTTTTGGGGCTTGGTAGGTCTGTTTGGTGGATTTGGGATTTCCTGGCTTGGACCGGTCTTACCGGAGAGCTACACTGGCTTAACCGGTGTTGGGGCCTTATGTGGAAGTTGTCAGATTTCGCCAGTAGGGACCGGTCTGACCGGTGCTGCTCACCGGCCTGACCGGTGTAGTCTAGTGGTGCTTGAGTTGCTTGTTCCGCTGCATTCTCGAGTAGGTGTAGGTGGTTGTTGGTTCCTAGGACCATTAGCACTCCAGTGGCTGCGTGGTCTTGGCCAACTTGGGTAGTTTAGTTAGAGACGTGATTTGGAAGCCTTGTTCGTCTTGTTGGAATTCTCATCTCCTTCAAGAAGAACTTTTATCGGCTCCCATTCACTCCTAGCCCCCCTATTTAGTTTGCCTAATCGGTCCTTCAGAGGAAAGCAGCCATCCGCCTCTGCCACATCTGGTAGTTACTACCATCAAAGTGTGGAGGACCCGAACCTCGTTCCTGGTATGCCATCTTGGGATCTTAGACTGGTTAGAATAACGAAGATCCGAAATCGGCTCTAATACCAATTGAAAGACCGATTAGGTGACCAGAAAGGGAGGGAGAGTGAATGGGAGCCGATAAAAATTCTTACCGAATGATGAACTTGGCCTATGCCCCCAAATTCACAACCAAGAATTCCCACACGAGCTTGCCAAGGTTGTGTAGTCACAACAGACCTACCAACCCTAGGAACAAGTCTCAAACAAACCCCAAACAAAAGCGCAACTCAAGAAGTAAGAGACTTAGCCTAGCTGCATGGCTCAGGGCGGACTGTCTGCATGGAACGGGCAGACCGTCCGCGAGTCTGTGGTGGACCATCCAAAAATAGCCTCTGAACCACCAGTAGCACACCCAAAAAATGGACCATTCGTGCCCTACTCGTGGACCGTCCGTGACGAAGGGACTATACATGCTCTCCTCACGGACCGTCCACCAAACTCCTTGCAACCGAGACAACCAACTCAACGGATCGAACGAAAGACACGCAAGAACTTGCGATGAACACGAAGAACAGCTAGCTGTCAGACTCCTCGCGGATCATCCACTAGGCACGTGCAGACCGTCCACAAGGAGGATTTTCTACAGCCCGAGCTCGAGTTCCCCAAAGTCAACACCTCCTTCCCTTTGCCTAACCTCCGAAATCAACCATGAGATTGCTACCAAATTATAGGCAAAGAGGAAGCATCTGTAGGAGATGCTATACCCACAAATTTTGTTGCCTCAAACCCACTGAATCGAGAGGAATCGAGATTCTACCAAGCGCACACAAAGAGCTAGGGTTCCAACCAAAATCCTTCGATCAGAGGCCAAATCCAAAGTTTGAGGGGTCAAGATCAAACACAAAGATGCATAAGACATCTATCCATTATCCCCACAAAGAAATCCGAATTCAAACACCTCGTGAGGACATGTATGGTTCGAGGACCAATAGATGGTCGCTTCCTGGTGCAGGTTGTGGCTTAACTGATGTTGATGCAGGTGAAGAACAAGCACGAAAGGTCATTGTCGATTATGCCTCCAGGTGTGGAGAAGACAAGTAGGCTTGGTTCGAGGGACCCGGTGGCCAGCGGGGTCAAGTGCAGGCCACATGGTGGCAAGAACAGCAAGACGAAGTCGTGGACGGTTTCTTGGTTGAGCCTCAAAATCAAGGTTGAGCCAAGACTTTGTGGGAGCTGAGTCATGAGTGGTGATTGGCGGAGGCTACATCAAGTTTGCGAGGTTTGCAGTGGTTCACCAGAAAACCACTGGGTTACTCGGCTGAGCCACAAAGCTGAGGTCGAAGACAAAGCGTGGTTGTCAGGCTAAAACCAGCCTGACCGGTTTGCAAAACCGGTCTCACTGGTTTAGGGTTGCAAGGAGCTGGGAAGCTTCGAAGCAGAGGACACGCGTCCGGATCGCAAGGCTTGCGTCGAGGCTAAGCGAAGTGCGGTCGCCGGCATCCGTTCGATGTTGCTACGAAAAGAATTTCCCAAAGTGGCCTTGGTAGGTGTGTATCCTAGTTTATGTAATAGTGGTAGTTTAGTCTTTCGGCTAGCGTCCATATATCCCAAGTGGTGAGAGGATGGCAGCCATCTGTTGGAACCCTAGCTCCTTTTTCCCTTTGCTATTTTTCTTTCTTATTTTCCTTAGGATTTCTATGACTAGCTTGAGAGCTTCATGGTGAGATCTTGTGAGAGGGAAGGACGATCGGGCGGAAGCTAGACCTTGTATGAACCTTCTTGGTATGTATAGATGGTTCGTCATGGTTCCTCAAGGCTTGATTATGTTCTTCATGTTTTTCCTTTTTGGTGATTTTCGGAGCCTTTTCTTGGATTTTCTAAGGAGAAGTTTTGGGAGCGTCTGTTTGAGGGATTCTAGATGGATGTCACATATGAGGACCTTGTGCCTCTTTGCTTGGTGATCTTGCTCCAACAAATCCCTCGAAACGGCTTTGATTTAGTGGTTTTCGATGGAGTTCATGGGAAGGTGTTCTTGAGGGTTGACTTCCGAATCCTCTTGATTGAGTATGTTTTGGGGACCGAGCTTCTAGCCAAAGATAGCCCACAAGGTACCCTAGCTATCCCCAAGGTCTCACTTGAATCCGTGGAATGAATCGAGAGATCGATCAAGGTGAAGGTTGAGTTTTTACCCCGAGTTGTGTTCTTCCCGACTACCCAGGCAAAAGCAGCCTAATCGGTTTCCCAAACTGGTCTGACCGGTTTAGCCTCAGCAAGCTGTCATGAGGGTTTTTCGATAGGAGGGCTTCTTTAATGTTATGGCTTTTCTTGTTCAAAGGTTGAAGGGTTCTTGAGGCAGTTCTGGGTAAGTTTGGTCTCGAAGATCTTTTGGGGATTTCTTGGACAAAACCGACCTGACCGGTTCCCCCTGCATGTGAGAGGCTATGTCCCAAAGGATCGGTCTGACCAGTTTCAGAAACTGGCCTGACCAGTTTTAGCTTCCAGCAGCTATTTCGAGTTGTTTTCCGCTGCGTGTTTTTGAGTGGCTATTGGTTGGATCTTGCTCCTAGGTCCAGTAGCACTCTAGTGGCTACGTGGATTTGGCAAGAGGAGTTTGCAAAGGTACCCGAGTGATATTGGGTTCATAGGTTGGATTCTAGAGTAGAATTTTTATCGGCTCCCATTCACTCCCCCTCTCTGGTTTGTCGTTCCAGTCCTTCAAGTGGTATCAGAGCCGGTTACAGGTCTTTATTGACACTAACTAGCCTAAGATCCAAAGATGGCATACCAAGAACGGGGATTGGGTCCTCCGCACTTCGACGGAAAGAACTACCAGATGTGGTAGAAACAGATGGCTGTGTTCCTCCATGGCAAGGGATAGATCCTTTGGGATGTTACGGTGAACACAGCTTATGTTCATCTGATTAACTTCCTTGCTCCAAGATCAAGGGACGTGTTCGAAACCAACAACAAGGCGGTCGACTACTTGTTTTGTGCTCTATGTCAGTCTGAATTCGATCGGGTTCAGAAAAATGACTTAGCTTGTAGGATTTGGGAGCAGTTGAAGGATGCTCATGTTGGGAATGCTCAGGTTTAGGCTCGGATGTACGCGCCTTACCAGAGAGAGTACGAGAACTTCACTCATCTCCTCGGCGAGTCCGTCGATGCCCTTTTCTAGTGGTTTACAGTTGTGGTGAACAACATGAGAGCCAATGTCGTCATGCTCCCATACGACGATCATGATAGAGCCGTGAAGCTCTTGCACTTGTTGGATTATACCGTATGGGAAGAAAGGTTGAGGCTATTCTTGAGTCTGAGAGTATGACACCCTGACCATGAACGAGTTGTTCTCGAAGCTCAAGTAAGCTGAGTTGGACCGTGGTGTGACTGCCCGTGTTGAGAGCCTGACTGATTCTCATAGTCTTGCTCTTGTCGGTGGCAAAGGTGCTAAGTCTAATGCTAACGCATCCTCCAGGATGTACTCTCTGTCTTGTTTGATGACTTTGCTAAACGAGGAGTTCGACATGCTTGGAGAGGACGAGATGGCGCTACTGACTAGGCGTTTCGAGAGGATGCACGAGAAACAGGTGAACACAAGGAGGAACACGAGGACATGCTTTCAGTGCGACAAGCCAGGACACCTCGTCATCGACTGTTCGTAGAAGATGGAGAGCAAGGGCGGCTACAAGGATGGCTACAAGAACTAGTCGAGCAAAGATGGCAAGTACCGATCAACGCGCGATCACAAGCACAAGGACAAGCACAAGGACGAGCGACGGTCGAGGAAGAAGGATGGCCGCGGCAAGAAGGCTCGAGCGATGGTCAGAACTAGCGACATCAACTCCAGCTCTGCCTAATCTTCCTCGATCTCAAGTAGCAGCGAAGATGAAGGTGATCGGCGCAAGAGCAAGAAGTCATCCAAGAACTTGAGCGGGCTGAGCTGCTTCGTGAGAGATGACTTATGTGGCATGGCTCGTAGCTCCGGCAGCAAGAAGAGTCACCAGAGAGACTCAGACTTCGACTCCGAGGATGAGGTATGTGACAAGCTTTCCTTCTAGTGTGAGAAGAACGAGCGTCTTGGCAACTTGCTTGATAATCATGATGACATGCTAGAGAGGAAAAGAAGATGAGGAAAGACCTTAGGGCCTCACTAGAAGATGCTAGGAACCGAGTAGTTGAGCTAGAAACCCAGAACCTTATTGCTAAGCTTGAGATTGATTCGCTTAAGGCTTCACCTAAGGTTTCTGATGAGATTGATTGTTGTGATTGCTCTGTGTACCTAGCTGATCTTACTACCCTTAAAGATAAGCATACCTCTACATGTGATGAACTTGATGTGCTTAGGGTTGAAGTAGCTGAGCTTAAGTCTTGACCCGCTTTGCTAAGTGCTTGCACTTCTTTCCCTGTTTTTCATGGAAACATTGATGAGATGCATGCTTACACTGTTTTGCTTGAGCCTAAGTTGAAAGAGCCTATTCCCACTTCTTTCTCTACTTATGAACTGCATGCTTTGAAGAATCTGGAACTTGCACATTATGTTGATCACTTGCAGGATGAGAATAATGAGTTGAGGAAAATGATGAGTTGGTTGTCGAGTCATGAATCACATCTTAGGATGACGATAGAGGAATACAAGCGCTATGACGGGCAAGCGCTTGGGTCGGATAAGATTGGAGAGTGTAGTGGTGAGGGAGGAGAGGAGATTGGTGATATCCTAGCCATATTTCCTCGCCCAACAAATGACTTCCAAAAACCGGTGAAGTTTGTGAGTCCTAAGGAGAGTGTGGTTGGAGAGAAGAAGGGTGAGAAGTCAAGTGAGGAGAAACCGAGTGAGCAACCCCAACCAAAACCAAAGCCAAAACCAATTCGGTTTCATTGTGACTATTGTGGGAGAGATGATCACAAAGGGGAGTTTTTCTTCAAGAGGAAGAGAGAGGAGAGAATGGCTAAGGAGTGGGCAAGCAAGGACAGGTACAACCCATCTCATGGTGTGTCTAAGTCTCATATGCCACTGCCTAGGCATAAAGCCATTGTTCGCACAGTTCTGGCTTGGGGAGAAAAGAGTGCTTTGGGTGGAAGGGACCCTGCTGGATGAATTAAATCGGTCAGCCGGGTTTGGAAACCGGCCAAACTGGTTTGGGCCGTTCGTACAGAGAAACCTGTCAGACTGGTTCCAGAACTGGTTAGAGTAGTTTGGAGGCAGCAGGGTGACCAGTTTGGTTTTCGTGCTCGTGATGAGGCTAGGTTCATGTCCTTTGGTCATGGTCCAGAGTTTGGCATGGTGAGTCTGGTGGTGGTCAGTTTGCTAGACATTCTCCACCTCGTGCTCAATACGATGGTGGGAGGAGTCGTAGCATTGAGATGGAGAGGAGGAACGGTCCATGGTTTTCCTTTCGTGGTTTTCGTTCTCCTCCAGTGAGACAAGGGTGGTTCTCTAGTGGTAGTTCTCATGGTGGCTTTTGTGGTGGTAGCTTTAATAGTCATGACGATATGGTTTGTGTTAACCTCACTTTGGAGAAAATGGCTTGCCACTGGTTTTACTCTTTTCATACTAACCCTAGTGTTGAGTCGCTTGTTCACTCATGTGCTCGCTTTTGAATTTCAGGTGGGAGACTTGAGGAACGTTTGGTTGATTGACTCCGGTTGCTCGAGGCATATGACCGGAGACAAAGGGTGGTTCTCAAGTCTCGTCCCGGTGGCGTCCATGACATACATCACCTTTGGGGACAATGAGGACCACGTGTGGTTCGAGGACCGGTGGATGGTCGCTTCCTTGTGTGATGAGTGATTGACAACGTTGTGTGGACTGATTCTTGGCTAAGTATTGCAGGTGCAGGTTGCGGCTTGACTCGTGTTGGTGCAGGTGAAGAACAAGCGTGAAAGGTCGTTGCCGGTGAGGCCTCCAGGTGTGGAGAAGACAAGTAGGCTTCGTTCGAGGGACCCGGTGGCCAGTGGGGTCAAGTGCGGGCCGCATGGTGGCATGAACAGCAAGATGAAGTCTTGGACGGTTTCTTGGTAGAGCCTCAAAACCAAGGGCGAGCCGGAACTACGTGGGAGCCGAGTCATGAGTGGAGATTGGCAGAGGCTACACCGAGTTCGCGGGGTTTGCAGTGGTTCACCAGAAAACCACTGGGTTACTCAGTTGAGCCACAAAACCGAGGCCGAAGACTCGACGAGGGGGTGCGGCCACCCGGGCCGGTTCAACCGCCCCGGGAGGGCGGTCGGACCGCTTGGGGCCGGTCGGATCTCCGGGCCGGTCCTAACCGCCCAAGGGGGCGGTCTGACCGCCCTGGCCGCCGGCGCCGAGATGCTTCGAAGCGGAGGACACGCGTCGGGATCGCAAGGCTTGCGTCGAGGCTAAGCAGGGTGCGGTCGCCGGGCATCCGTCCGATGAAGAAATTCCGAAGACTTCCAAATCCGCCCCAGAGGGGCATGTATCCCTAGTTATTAGTGAAGGGTAGTTTAGTCTTTTGGGTGCCTCCATATATACTCATTGAGTGGGTGGATGGCAGCTAACTCTTGGAACTCTAGCTCATTTGTTTTTCCATTTTCGTTCTCCATTTTCCCTAGTTTTTCCTAGGACTAGCTTGAGAGCTTCATGTGAGATCTAGAGAGAGGGATAGATGTTTGGGTGGCAAGCTAGACCTTGTACGAACCTTTCATGGTATGTATAGATGGTTGGGCGTTGTTCCTCAAGGTGGTTTTCCCATCTCTTTTGTGGTGAATTTCGGAGCTCTTTGTTGGTGGTGTTTTGAGAACGATTTCTTGGGGTTTTTGGTGGTTGTCACATATGAGGTTCTTGTGCCTCTTTGGCTGGCGACTTTGCCCCCAAATCTCTCTTGAATCGGACTCGATTTGGTGGTTTTTTGCGTTGGGCGAGTTCTTGACCTAGAGAAACGATTTCGTCGATTCCTCTTGATTGTGAGTGTTTCGGGTCGATTCCTTTGAGGTAGAGGTTGCCCAGGAGGTAACCCAGCTAATCCCGAAGTTTCGCTGCAATCCGTGGAGTGATTCGGGAGATCGGGCGCGAGGAAGTTAGGGTTTGACCCGCGGGCTGTTTTCTGGAAGAGGCGGTCTAACCGCCAGGGGGGCGGTCTAATCGCCCTGGGTGTTTCCAGGTCGAAGTTTCGTTTCGCCGGATTTTCCTCTGTGAGTTTGTTCGCCTTGATCAGAGGAGCGTTTGGGTGAAATTTCGGGTCGTTCTCGTGCTGTTTACTAGGTGTTCTTGGTTGGAGTTCGTTGCTGGGTACAGGAGGTTAGACCGTCCCTGGTAGCCGGTCTAACCACCCCTAGGCCCCTGGGTGGAGTTTTGGTTTTCACAAAGATTTTCTGGTAGCTAGCATGGCCTTGACCAGAGATCTTTGTTGGTGAAACCGTGGTGCGTTTTGGTGCTCGGAAGAGGTGTTTCGGAGGATTTCTTGGTTACCAGGAGGAGGCGGTCTAACCGCCCCCTATACCCGGTCTAACCGCCCCCCTCTGGTTAGCCGGCTTTCGAGTTGTTTCCACTGTCGTTGGTGCGTGTGTGTTGTGGTTGCTGGTAGAGTTTGTTCCTAGGACCAGTAGCACTCCAGTGGCTACGTGGTTTTGGCAAACAGAAAGTAGAAGTGCGGAGCGTGTGATTTTGGGGGTCCGATCGAGCTAGTTCGTCTTGTCGAAGTTTCAATCTCCCTCGAGAAGAATTTTTATCAGCTCTCATTCACTCCCCCCTCTGGTCGCCTAATCGGTCCTTCAAGTGGTATCAGAGCCAGTTCGGGTCTTTGTTGACTCTAACCAGTCTAAGATCCAAGGATGGCGTACCAGGAACGGGGTTCGGGTCCTCCACACTTCGATGGCAAGAACTACCAGATGTGGAGTAAGCGGATGGGTGTGTTTCTCCGCGGAAAGGGTCAGATCCTTTGGGATGTCACGGTGGACACAGGCTATGTCCAGCCGATGGATTTCCTTGCTCCAGGATCGAGGGACAGATTCGACGCCAACAATAAGGCGGTCGACTACTTGTTTCGTGCTTTGTGTCAGCCTGAGTTCGATCGGGTGCACACCGAGCACTTGGCTTTTAGGATTTGGACGGTGTTGAAGGAGGCTCATGTTGGGAATGCCCAGGTTCAGGCACAGATGTATGCGACCTACCGAAGAGAGTACGAGAACTTCACTCATCTCCCCGGTGAGTCCATCGATGCCTTGTTTCAGAGGTTCACGGTGGTTGTGAACAACATGAGGGCCAATGTGGACGTGCTCCCGTACGATGATCATGATAGAGCGGTCAAGCTCTTACACTCTTTGGATCGTACGATTTGGGGCGGAAAGTTCGAGGCCATTGTGGAGTCGGAGAAGTATGACACTCTGACGGTGAACGAGCTGTTCTCGAAGCTCAAGTCGGCTGAGGTGGATAGGGGCATGACTGCCAAGCTCGAGGGTCCGACTGATTCCCATAGTCTTGCCCTCGTTGGTGGTTCAAAAGGAAAGGCTAACACTAACCCATCCACCAGGATGTTCTCTTTTTCCTCTTTGATGTCTATGCCAGATGAGGAGTTCGATGTCCTTGGAGAGGACGAGCTGGCGCTGTTGATGAGGCGGTTCGAGAGGCTGCACGAGAACCGGGTGAACATGAGGAGGAACACGAGAACATGCTTTCAGTGCGGCAAGCCGCGACACTTCATCGCCGACTGCCCGGAGAAGGTCAAGAACAAGGACGGCTACAAGCACAAGCCGAGGAACGATGGCAAGTACCGATCGAGGCGCGATCACAAGAGCAAGCACAAGAACAAGTACAAGGACGAGCGACGATCGAGGAAGAAGGAGAGCCGAGGCAAGGCCCGAGCGATGGTTGGAGCGAGCGACGTCGACTCTAGTTCCACGTACTCCACCTCGAGCTCGAGCAGCAGTGAGGATGAAGGTGATCTTCACAAGAACAAGAAGTCGTCCAAGAACCTGAGCGGGCTGAGCTGCTTCGCGAGAGACGGCTTCTGCACCATGGCGTTGAGCTCCGGCAGGAAGAAGAGCACACAGAGCGACTCAGACTCTGAGTCCGACGACGAGGTGCGTGAGGACCATGTGTGGTTCGAGGACCGGTGGATGGTCGCTTCCTTGTGTGATGAGTGATTGACAACGTTGTGTGGACTGATTCTTGGCTAAGTATTGCAGGTGCAGGTTGCGGCTTGACTCGTGTTGGTGCAGGTGAAGAACAAGCGCGAAAGGTCGTTGCCGGTGAGGCCTCCAGGTGTGGAGAAGACAAGTAGGCTTCGTTCGAGGGACCCGGTAGCCAGTGGGGTCAAGTGCGGGCCGCATGGTGGCATGAACAGCAAGATGAAGTCGTGGATGGTTTCTTGGTAGAGCCTCAGAACCAAGGTCGAGCCGGGACTACGTGGGAGCCGAGTCATGAGTGGAGATTGGCGGAGGCTACACCGAGTTCGCGGGGTTTGCAGTGGTTCACCAGAAAACCACTGGGTTACTCGGTTGAGCCACAAAACCGAGGCCGAAGACTCGGCGAGGGGGTGCGGCCACCCAGGCCGGTTCAACCGCCCAGGAGGGGCGGTCAAACCGCCTGGGGCGAGTCAGATCTCCCGGGCCGGTCTAACCACCCTGGGGGGCGGTCTGACCACCCTGGCCGCCGGCGCCGAGAAGCTTCGAAGCGGAGGACACGCGTCGGGATCGCAAGTCTTGCGTCGAGGCTAAGCAGGTTGCGGTCGCCGGGCATCCGTCCGATGGTGAAGACATGAAGACTTCCAAATCTGCCCTCGAGGGGCATGTATCCCTAGTTATTAGTGAAGGGTAGTTTAGTCTTTTTGGTGCCTCCATATATACTCATTGGATGGGTGGATGGCAGCCAACCCTTGGAACCCTAGCTCATTTGTTTTTCCATTTTCGTTCTCCATTTTCCTTAGGATTTTAGAGGACTAGCTTGAGAGCTTCATGTGAGATCTAGAGAGAGGGATGGATGTTTGGGTGGCAAGCTAGACCATGTACGAACCTTTCATGGCATGTATAGATGGTTCGGCGTTGTTCATCATGGTGGTTTTCTCCTCTCTTTTGTGTTGATTTTCGGAGCTCTTTGTTGGCGGTGTTTTGAGGACGATTTCTTGGGGTTTTTGGTGGGTGTCACGTATGAGGTTCTTGTGCCTCTTTGGCTGGTGACTTTGCCCCCAAATCTCCTTTGAATCGGACTCGATTTGGTGGTTTCTCGAGTTGGGCGAGTTCTTGAACTAGAGAGGCGATTTCTTCGATTCCTCTTGATTTTGAGCGTTTCGGGTCGATTCCTTCGAGGTAGAGGTTGCCCAGGAGGTAACCCAGCTATTCCCGAAGTTTTGCTGCAATCCGTGGAGTGATTCGGGAGATCGGGCGCGAGGAAGTTTAGGTTTGACCCGCGGGTTCGTTCTCTGGAAGGGGCGGTCTAACCGCCTACAGGGGGCGGTCTAACTGCCCTGGGTGTTTCCAGGTCGAAGTTTTGTTTCGCCGGATTTTCCTCTGTGAGTTCGTTCGCCTTGATCAGAGGAGCGTCTGGGTGAAATTTGGGGTTGTTCTCGTGCGGTTGCTAGGTGTTCTTGGTTGGAGTTTGTTCTTTGGGTACGGGAGGTTAGACCGCCCCCGGTAGCCGGTCTAACCGCCCCTAGGCCCTCGCGTGGAGTTTTGGTTTTCGCCAAGATTTTCCGGTAGCTAGCATGGCCTTGACCAGAGATCTTTGTTGGTGAAACCGGGGTGAGTTTTGGTGCTCGGAAGAGGCGTTTCGGAGGATTTCTTGGTTACCAGGTGGAGGCGGTCTAACCGCCCCCTATGCCCGGTCTAATCGCCCCCCTCTGGTTAGCCGGCTTTCGAGTTGTTTCCGCTATCGTTGCTGCGTGTGTGTTGTGGTTGCTTGTAGAGTTTGTTCCTAGGACCAGTAGCACTCCAGTGGCTACGTGGTTTTGGCAAACGGAAGGTAGAAGTGCGGAGCGTGTGATTTTGGGGGTTCGACCGAGCTAGTTTGTCTTGTCGGAGTTTCAATCTCCCTCGAGAAGAATTTTTATCGGCTCCCATTCACTCCCCCCTCTCTGGTCGCCTAATCGGTCCTTCAGTGCGTGATGAGCTTCCCTTCTTGCGCCAGGAGAACGAACGGCTCGGTACTTTGCTTGATAATCATGATGACATGCTTAGAGAGGCAAAGAAAATGAGAAAAGAGCTTAGGGCTTCACTCGAGGATGCTAGGACTAGAGTGGCTGAGCTAGAAACACAGGTGCTTGATAGCAAGCTTGAGATTCATTCCCTTAAGGCTACCCCTGTTGTTTCGGATGAGGTTGATTGTGCTGATTGCTCCATATTTCTTGCTGATCTTGCTTTGTTTAAGGAGAAGCATGCCTCCAAGTGTGAGGAACTAGATGTGCTTAGGGTTGAAGTGGCTGAGCTTAAGTCTAGATTTGCTTTGCTAGGTGCCTGCACTTCTTTCCCTGTTTTGCATGCTATGATCGATGAGATGCATGCCTACACTAGTTCTCTTGAGGCTAAATTGAAGGAACCCATGCCTACATCATGCTCTACCTGTGAAATGCATCCTTTGAAAAATTTGGAACTTGCACATTATGTTGATCGTTTGTAGGATGAGAATGATGACTTGAAAAAGTTGATGGGTTGGTTGTCTGGTCATGAGCCTCAGTTGAGGATGATGATCGAGGCATTTAAGAGGCAGGATGGTGAGGGACTTGGGGCAAACAAGGTTGGTGAGGGAAGTGGAGAGAATAACCCAGAGCCACCAAAAACCCACCACAAGAATGATTTTCCCCCAAAACCTAACCATCTTAGGAACCGACTAAACACAACCCCAGCTCCACCCATATTTCCTACACCCACAAACGATCTCCAAAAGCCTATCAAGTTTGTGAGCACTTCCGGGAAAGTGTTCTTTGGGAAAGAGAGAGAAAGCTAGTGAGGAGAAATCGGTGGAGGAGTTGAGTGGCGAGAAACCAAGCGAGCAGCCCCAATCCAAGCCTAAACATAAGCTTGTGAGGTTTCGTTGTGGATATTGTTGTTGACGCAAAACGTGCACCTAGCGCCAAACACACAGCAAGCCGAACAAGCTGGCTTCACACGCGCAAAAAGTCACGAGACGTGCCAGTCAATTTTTCCTGAAAATTAACAAAAGATAAAATAGTTAGATACCAAAACTTGGAACTTGCCGGGTGGTACCAGACAGTTCCATATTTACAGCTAAGAAGCCAGATGGGATGACACATAGCTATAAAGAGCTATCTGCCAATAGATTGAAACCAATCGGGAACTTATAAAAGGAAAAGTAACATTGCCGAATGGATGACGTAAGCATGACAGCGATCGGTCTTTGTTTGAACAAAGATGCACATGCACGAGGCCATGACCGATCCCCACGACAATTAACATTAAATAAATGAATAAAGTAAAGCACGAACATAAACATGTAATAAACAAGTATGCATAGATCCAAAGCACTAGTCTACCGCATGTCTAGGCACTTTAAAACCCGTCGGGTACGATGTCACGCAAATCTATCCACCGCATGATACAACTTGCATGAAAAACCGTACCACTTTCCACAAATAGATCTATCCACCGCATGATACAATCTAAATATGGAAAGCTAAAAGCATACGTTATTTAAAGCGTGAATAACGCACGTGTTCTACTCGTGAAGAAACATAACCGAATACGGCTGAACAGCCGATTCGGGGTCCATGAAGAAGGAACGAACATTACCAAGTGAATAAATCTATCAGATTGATTTGAAATCTAATCCACCGGATGACTAGCTCCAAAGCAACCCAAAAACCTGCATCTACCGCATGATACCCAGCTCTTTCAAGATTTATACCAACATTGGCAAGCTTGAACCCGCAACACGTAACAACCTAGATCGATCCGGTTTCGGCTATCGGAAAGCACAAGATCCACGTGCTAAAACACGAACTCGACTCGTACAAGGATCACAAAAGGGTAAAGCCAATCCAAATCTATCTAGATTGGGCAAAAGTGTGTTACATGAATCTAAACATAAAGTAAAAACTCATAGCAACACGGGGTAACTTAATGAATCTATTGAATCTTGCCAAAATCCAATAGAGCCGATAACTAGCTTCAAGCTAGATCTTAGCCTACCGCATGGCTCATGACCTAACAAGAAACCCTCTTGAACCAAGCTTGAATCTACCGCATGACACGAAGCATGGTAACAAGACTACTTGCATCAGATCTAAATCCACCGCATGATACTAGACATGATACAAGGTTGCCGGTACTCACGGAGATCGACGGATCGATGAACCCTCTCGAAGAACTCGACGACACGACAAAAGGACTCTAGGGTTTGGCGTAAGGCCGGTGTGTATTGAAGAATGATTGTGTGTTACATACATTCAGGGCTCATATTTATACCCTGTCAAGTACAACTTCGAATGGATTCGTTGCCTAACTTATCTCTAAGCTTGATCACCTATCCATCCATTCGTTCTTCCTGATTGAGCCACGTCACCGTCCAATCCCGCAAAATCAGCTATACTGTTCCTTTGCCGACCTGGAGCAGATAGCCGACCGCAGATCTCTTTGCCGAATATCTCTGAAAAGATCCTTCCTTCCAACAGACGGACTCCTCATCGAGCCGGACCCACAAGCCAGACTCCTTACCAAATTTTGGTGTTAACACATGCCCCTTCAATTGCGGGATAAAAGTAATTTTGTTCCGCAATTGACTCCAGCCACGAATACTTTCAAATCAAATCTGTCAACA
Organism: Cenchrus americanus; assembly: GCA_947561735.1. Classification (NCBI taxonomy): domain Eukaryota; kingdom Viridiplantae; phylum Streptophyta; class Magnoliopsida; order Poales; family Poaceae; genus Cenchrus; species Cenchrus americanus. The sequence goes on along the minus strand of OX387239.1, from coordinate 145,246,775 downwards.
CCTGTTCTTCTTTCTTCGCAATCCGCCGGAATCTCCGTCTAGATCCAAACCCTAGATCTCTTAGTTCCAAGCTCAAATCCCCAATGGCGGCTCAAAACCAAGATGTTCAGGTAAATTCTTCTCTCGTAAGCTTCGTTCGGCATTTAGGTTTTCAATTTTTCCTAAGATTTCTTCTCCGCTTTTTCTTCAGGAGCCTTCCACTGAGCTTCTGATTCGCACCGGGGCCAATTCAAGATCCTATTATCTTGGTCCCGTAGGGAACTCTGATCCTCGAGATTTCATCGCGGCTGAATCTCAGAGGATCCCCTTCAAAGCAGCTCTGTCCCCACCTCCTCGGTGGCAAGACGCTTTCAAGAACTGGTCCTTGCCTCCAATCGCAGGCTGGAAAACTTGGTACCGGAGAATTCTCGCAGATAAGAGTGTATTGACTAAAAACTAGGATACCCTCCGCATTGCTCAGTGTTTGGAGTTATCTTTGGCCGAAACCCCCAAGAACGAAGACCTTCTAATAGCAGCTTGCCACTTTTGGTCTAACGGCGGCAACGCCTTCCTGTTTGGCCACGGCCCAATGTCTCCAACCTTGGCCGATGTGTATATGATTACCGGCCTTGACATCACAGGATCCGTTCAGCCTTGGGAATTCAAAAACTCTTCTCGGCAAACAGGGGTGAAGCTAGGGAACGGATACAAGCATTACATCTTGAAGCACATGAAGGACAATCCCCTTGGTGATGTCGAATACAGAGCATTTCCGAATATGTGGCTGTGCAGATTTGTCTTCTGTGGCAAAGCCAATGAGCCTACCCTGAATCACATCACAATGGCGTCTCATTTGGTCAGTGGCAACCGCCTCCCCCTTGGGAAATTCCTCCTAGCCAGTGTGTACCATATGCTTCACCAAACTGTCACCCAAATGTATACTAGCCAGAGGATAACATGTGTCAATGGTCCTTGGTGGTTTGTTCAAATGTGGCTGCAGCTCCACATGCATCAGATCGTTGGTGTTGATTTGAACACCAGGCTCTTCCCCTTATCCAATCACCCTGAAGGGGAGCCCCAAGCCACCAGAGGATGCTAGAATTATCGAGAAGCGGCTTCAACTGTTCTTGTTCAGCAGGACATCTGCCAGCTTTTCGAGCTATTCTTCAAAGGTTTCCAGAATCCTCTCTGGCTTCCTTATCTGGACAATGACACTTTGATTTTCCCTTGTGACTTCTCTTTCTAATCCGAACACCAAGATGGGAGATTCTTAGAGATCCTCAACGTCATAATCCGCCCATGTATGCTGCCAGCTGAATTCAATGGAGGAAGGCTGAACTCTAGCACTTATGAATATTATCAGCCCAATGTAATGGCTAGGCAACTTGGGTGTGGCCAGAGGCCCCCTAGACTGTTCCTGCACGAATTCCTCAAGCCCAGAGAGGAAATTAAAGAACTTATGCATAGTAGCAGGGTTTTCCATTATGTGTGTAGTCCCACTATCTACACCTGGCCTTTTGTGCCCACAACCATAGCTCACTCCACCTTCAATTCCTGGTGGCAAGAATTCCATGATCATATCTTCAGTGAGACTGTGCACTCGTTCTGTGCAGAGTGGATGCCTGACTTTCAGCCAACTTCAGAGGTAATATGATGAACTATTGACCCAGACATATCCTCTTTCAATCATGGTTCTGACCTTTACCTTTCTTACTCACAGAACACAGTGCCTGCCCCTCGAGCCAGGAGTATCTCCTACAATGCTGTAGGCCCAATCTCAGCACTGGGATTCAAGTCCACGACTCTGGCTCAGTTAATGGCCAGGTTTGCCACAACAGACCCAAGCCTTTTCAGCCTTGCTGCTGATAGAAGGCAAGGTTTGTCTCTGATTGCTCCTCCAAATGCCAAGAGGAGGAGAACTGTCAAGAAAATTCTTGTTGAGGTAAACCCTTTTAGTCTTTTGATCACAAGATCACTCTGGTTCTGATAAATCATATCTTGTGCATTTTCAGACCAGAGCCCAGCAGCGTTCAGTGCCAGAACCTGCCAATGCCCCATCCACTGGTATGACCCCTACTGTCCTCTTTTAAGGATGAACACTGGCACTTACCCTTTTAAGTTTGACACTTGCAGAAGAAACAATGGAAGAACAACTTGTGGACATCCCAGTGTCTCAGCAAGCAAGTTCACCCAGGGCTGAATTACCTATCCCAGTGGAGATCTCGTCTTCATCACCCTCTGCAGAAGTAATGAATTCTCCAGAGATGAGTCTCCCAATCCAGCCAGAGCCGTCAAGTCCTCCAAGGGCAAAATCACCTGTTGGTCATGCAGAGACACCAATCCCAACAGAGGTGGATCCAACTCCTCTTCAGCCAGAAGCCCATGAATTACCAGCGACTGCATCAACATCTTCCAACTCAGAAGCTTCAGCTCTACCTGGAGCACCTTCTTCACCTATGATTGCCCCTGCTCAAAATCTTGCCCCAGCTCAAGAAATCAGCCATGAGGTACTCATTTGCACTTAACTCTGCTACCTTTGCATTTAGCACTCCTAACTCGGCAATAGTGCTTCTCAGGATCAGGCCCCATTATCATCAAATCTGTCAACGGAGAACAATCCAGTTGCCGAGGCGACGGAAGGAATGCACCAAACTCTGCCAGATGCGGTGCTAGCAAAGCTCAGAGAACTTGTTGCCTGGCTAGAAAGAGATGCGCAAGATCAGTTCAAGGATCTCGATCACTTTGAAGAGATGCTTGAATCTATTAGCCACGAACTCCCTGAGGATGTCAGCGCTTCTCTGGTATCCATCTGTGGCTTGGAAATTTTTTATGCGCCCATAAGGCAAGCTCTGAGGAAATTGCGCTCCCGCCCGGCTATTGAAAAGAAGAGAGCCAATGCTGAACAAGCCATGAACGGGGCACAATCCCAAACAGAGAGCCACAAAGATACATTGGCCAGTCTGCAAGCTTCTTGTGATCTGAAAATTGCCAAGAAAGCTGCTCTAGAGGCGGAACTGAGAAGCCTGTCAGCTGAGATAGAGGCTGATAAAAAGAAAATAGCCGAGCTTCCTGTATTGATAGAAAAGACCCAAGAGGAAGCAAAATCGGCTATAGCCAAGATGGAACAATGCGATGCAGAACTCACCACCTTGTCTAGCGCCCAAAAAGATTGCCAAGAACTGTTGGACAATTTCCGCCAAGCAACATCCAATGCTCGTGGTGTGATTGCGAAACACTTGAACATTTGAATGCTTTCATTGATGTATAACTGAATTGGTCGCTCTTGTAATATTTGTCCTCGCATTTTATTTCTTTTTCTCCTGCGCACCTTCGAATATAATGCTGAACGACCCATTCGGCAAAGAAACGCCAACTCCCGAACGGCACTTTGACTCTCCTTAGCCGAGCCAGTCAACTGAATGTGACTCAGCTTAGAACCCCAAGCGACCCGCCGGCGGGCTGGCCAACGAAACCTTTCCACCTTCCGATTTTCTTGGGATATGCGCCACGATCCAAAGCCACGACTCGAGGCCACGATTCACCTTGCCAGGCCTATAAATGCAACCGTAGGTGCCCCTAGCTCTCCACCAAGCCTTTTAGCTCTCGAATCTTTGCCAATCTCAGTTCTTCCTCTTTCCAAACAGTGCACATCCCAAACCAACATGGTGCGCCGCCTCAACCGCCGCCGTGCCTCCGACGAGGCAGAGGGGAGCAGCGCCAATGCGCGTCGGAGGCAATGATCGTCGATTCCTCTTCTCTGCTTTCAATTTTAATTCGCTCCTTGTTTTGACGATCATCTCCCTTTCAGGTTGATTCAGTGGAATCCGTCTCCTGTGCCGGCCAATCAACCCCTTCCGGACGACTCCTCGGAGTCCGACGGCCACTCCCCCGTGCCTTACGGGGAGCTCGACGCCCTCCGCTTCAAGGAGGAGCTGAAGACGGCCCGGCGCGAGCTGGAGGACGTCTCCAAGAAGGCGGGCATAGCCGAGCTGGAGTGGGAGGACCAGCGCAAACAGCTGCTGGACACCATCGACGGTACAGCTCTTGAAACCAAATCTTTGATCCAGCCCGGCTTTCGATGCTAATCTCCTTTCTTTTTGCTCCTTGCAGCCCGCGATGCCGAGCTCAACCAGCTGAAGGCACTGGTGGAGCAGCTGGCTGATAAGGTGAACGCCCGCGGCGACACGCCGGCGGAGCGCCTTGCCGCGGTGGAGCACCGCGTTGATGAGGTGGCCACCCATGGCGTTCGCTTGGGCACTACCTTGGGCCTGGCTGCCATGGCGACGCACACGGACGTCGATTACTCCACCAGGCCGCGCGGCTTCCGGGGCGGCGCGCCAGAGGACATTGAGGAGATCGAGCTCATCCTGGAGCGCCTCGATGGCCACGGCAACGCCATTGCCGAAATCACTCATCCCCAATCTGTGTTGAACAGGCTTTTCGACTAGATTGTATTAGGGATGTTTGAACATCGGCAATAAATAAAGAGCTTTTGCATTTTGCACTTGCACTGCGATGATTCCTTTACATTTGCATCCGTGAATGTTGTTCTTTCCTTGAACGCATCCGGGAACTGTCTTGAGCCGAATACGCGCGAACAGATGCCCCTTGGCGCAAAATCCGCAGAAGATCCCTGAATCGGCAGTCCGTAAGCACTGTTCAAGCAAAACCCTTCGCATCCGGGAGAAAACCCTGCCGTTTGGTATTCCAACAGGTGTGTGCGGCCGGTCATCACTCCCAATGCGTCCCTTCGGTCAATAAAATAGCCTGCTGAGATGCCCTGCAAATCCACTCGCACACTCATCCATCACTTCTCATCTCCTCCCCCGTCTCCAGAGGAAAAAACCCCAAGGCCATGGACAAGGGCAAGCAGCCCCAGGAAAGCAGCCCTCCAAAGAAACGCACGATTCGAAGGCGAGTTTTCCCTTGATTTACTTCTCGTTTCCTTGTGATCTTGCGCTTTACCTCCTCCTCTTTTCCTCTTTCAGCCTTGATTTGCTCCCTGAAGAAGTCATCGGGACCGAAGATGTGCCTGAGTACATCTCCTCTGATTCCTCCCTCGAAGCAGAGGACGCCACGCCTGGACAGAGGGCCAGCCATCAACTGCGCCGCGGCGTTCGGCACTTGGAGCACAGCCTCAGGGACATCACCGCCCGTTGCCAAGCCGAACGCGAGCGCCGCATGGCTCTGGAGGCACTAGTAGGGGGTAAATGCTTCTGACTTTTCCTTGACTTTGTGCCCGCATCTGGATTTCTTGCCCCTAACATCCACTCCTGCGCGGATGTCTCTGACAGGTACAACAACCTGAAGGCGGCCTGGGACAGCTTGGTGGAAGCCGCGAACCATGGTCACCCTCGTGCCTTCCAAGTTGCCGTCACGGTGGTCCTGGAACAGCTGAAGAGGGAGCAACCGGAGAAGAAGCAAAGAAAAGATTGAATCATACTTTCGCTTCTTCCTACACGCCTTCTGCTTCCCACCTTGAGGTCATGATCATCAGGGTTGTTGGATGTAAACCTGCAAGAAGCAGTTGTAATGTAGTTTTTGTGCTAAGGGCAATGCATCTAGGCACTGGCCATTTCTTCTGTTTATGGATTTTTTGTTCTGAAGGCGGCCTCGTTCTTGAGCGCCGGCTGTCTCTGTGTCAGATGTGGGTGATCATCGATCGATCTCAATGTTAGGATAATATTTCTTCAGATATCTTCCATTTATTGCAGCGGAAAATTCTTCCCCTAGCAAAGTTTTCAATATATATGCATTACCAGGGACGCATCTGACCACGCGGAAAGGTCCTTCCTAGTTAGGGGACCATTTGCCGAAATCGCTATATTTAGTCCCGATCGGCAATAGCGCTTTCCAAACCAAATCGCCTTCTGCAAATTGCCTTACTTTTACTTTCTTGTTGTAGTACTTGGCAACCCGCAGTTTGTTCTTCTCAATGTTTTCCAGGGCCCTAAGACGGATCATGTGTAAATCCTCTAGCTCATACATCATTAGACCACTGTAATCCTTGGAGCTCAAATCTTTCTGCAACACAACCCTCCTTGAATCTGATTGCACCTCCCAAGGTAGAACCGCGTGGTGTCCATAAACCAATTCATAAGGAGAGGTCTTTGTAGCTCCATGGGGGGCCATTCGGTAAGCCCACAGTGCCTCACTGAGTACCGAATGCCACCTTTTTGGCTTCTGGTCGATCTTCTTTTGTATCAGCTTGATCATGATCTTATTAGAAGCCTTTGCTTGACCATTAGCATGGGCATAATAGGGAGAAGAGTTGAACAATTTGATTCCCATGCTTTCGGCAAACTCTCTGAACTCCAGTGACACGAATTGTGCCCCTTGATCCGTAGTGATTGTTTGAGGGATTCCAAACCGATAGATGATGTGCTCCTTGACAAATTCAACCATGTTTTCTGATGTCACCTTCTTCAGTGGGATCACCTCAACCCATTTAGTAAAATAATCTGTAGCCAAAAGCACAAACTTATGCCCCTTACTAGATGGTGGATTAATTTGGCCAATCAAGTCGATACCCCAGCCCCTGAATGGCCATGGCTTGATGATGGGATTCAATGCTGATGCGGGGACCCTTTGAATATTTCCAAACCTCTGGCAATCCTGACATCCCTTGTAATACTCAAAGCAATCCTCTAATATCGTCGGCCAAAAGCACCCGACTTGTCTAATAACCCATTTCATACGGTAGGCCGATTGGTGTGCTCCACATATCCCATCGTGCACTTCGCTCATCATGTTCTTGGCTTCTTCTGGACCCAGGCATCGTAATAATACCCCATCTAATGATTTATAGAACAAATTATCATCCAGAAGAACGAATTTTATGGCCTTGTACCTGAGCTTCCTAGAGACCTTTCGGGATGGATCCCTCAAGTAATCAACGATCTCTTTTCTCCAATCATTTTCTGCAAGATCCGTCCCCAGTGCACACACCTCTGCAGCAAACGCTTCTTAACTCTCTTTGTAACCAGAGGCACTTTGAGCCAGCCTGTTTGCTTCTTCGTTATGCTCCCTAGGAATATCCTGTAGAGTTACCAACGGGAAGCTCTTCAAGATTTCCCTGCATTCTTCGTAGTAACTCCTCAGCGCTTCACTTTTGCACTCGTATTGGCCGTTCAATTGCTTGATCACCAGCTCTGAATCTCCATAAACTTCAACTGAAACGGCCCCAGCTTCTCTCAAATATTGAAGCCCTCGAAGTAATGCTTCGTATTCAGCCTGGTTATTTGTGACAGTGGGCTGTATAGGGATGGCATATTCAAACATCTCACCTCTAGGCGAAATCAGTAGGATCCCTACTCCCCCACCTTTACCACATGATGATCCATCAAAAAATAAAGCCCAAGGGGTAATTTCAAGCAAATCAATTGACGGATCGCGATGTTCAGTTATAAAATCGGCAATGATCTGTCCCTTGATAGCTTTTGCCGATTCGAACTTTAACTCGAACTCTGATAAGGCCAAGATCCATTTGCCAATCCTGCCGTTCAAAATTGGCATAGATAACATATGTTTTATTACATCGAACTTGGAATACACAGTGCATTCGGCATTTAACAAGTAGTGCCGAAACTTTGTACACGAGTAGTACACGCACAAGCACAGCTTTTCCGTAGCCGAATACCTGGTCTCGGGATCAAGTAGTTTTCGGCTAAGATATGCTACTACCCGCTCCTTCCCTTCGAATTCTTGCATAAGGGCCGATCCAATGGTTTGGGTATCGGCCGCCACGTACAACTTGAAAGGCTTATCCAGTTGAGGAGGAACCAACACCGGTGGCTCCTTCATGTACTGCTTGATCTCATCGAAAGCCTTTTGTTGTTCGTCGCCCCATGTGAACTTCTGATCTTTCTTTAGCTTCAACAATGGAGAGAATGCCAAAACCTTCTGTGACAAATTTGAAATGAATCTTCTCACGAAATTAATTTTGCCGAGCAGTGATTGCAACTCCTTGAGATTGGTTGGAGGAACAACTTCATCAATGGCCTTCATGCTCTTCTTGCCAACTTCAATTCCCCCCTCGTGGACTAGAAACCCCAAGAATTCTCCAGCTGATACCCCAAAAGCGCACTTGTTTGGGTTCATCTTCAGGCCATGCTTCCGGGTGCACTCTAAGGTCCTCTTTACATCTTCCAAATGCGTGTCATGACTTAGGGACTTGATTACCACATCATCAATGTAGATTTCCACAATTTTGCCGATCAACTCGTAAAAAATGTAATTCATGGCCCGCTGATAAGTTGCACCGGCATTCTTCAACCCAAATGGCATGACTATCCATTCAAATAGGCCTATATGACCAGGGCATCTAAAGGTCGTCTTTGATATGTCCTCTATTGCCATGAAGATTTGGTTGTAACCCACGTTGCCGTCCATGAAACTGATGACTTTGTGTCCAGTTGCGGCGTCAATCCACAAATCGGCAATAGGCATTGGGTAACCATCCATCAGAGTAGCTCTATTCAGGTCCCTGAAATCTATGCAGACCCTCATCTTTCCATTCTTCTTGTACACAGGGACAATGCTAGAAATCCACTCCGCATATCTGCATGGCCGAACGAAGTTTGCATCAAGTAATCTTTCAACCTCCTTCTTCACATCGGCCAATACCTCATCCTTGTAGATTTTCCGGGGTGGTTGCTTGTATGGTTTGAAACCAGATTTGATTGGCAACCGATGCTCGACGATAGAACGATCCAATCCAGGCATCTCCGAATAATCCCAGGCGAAGCAATCCTTGTATTCCTTGAGAAGCTTAATTAACTCTCCCCTGAAGTCTGGCTGCAAGTTTGCGCTGATGAATGTCGGCCTTGGCTTATCACCGCTTCCAATGTCAGCCTCTTCTAATTTATCAGCCGGCATGAATCCTCGCCCCAACTTGCCATCAGTGCCATCTACGGGGTTCTCCATTAAAAGTTACTATAAGAGCCGACTGCTTGAATCGGCTGTTGATCACTGCAGACAGGCTCAACAGGACCTTCTCCCCAGTCTTTCCCTGAGAAACAATCAATGCCTTGGTATTCCCAGAAGGCTGGTTCCATGTTCGCCACGCTCACGGAGTCGTCTGCTTGAACGACCTCAATCTCATCGTCCACCCACTGGATAAGCTGCTGATGCATGGTGGATGGGACACAACAGTTGGCATGAATCCGGCCCCGCCCAAAGCGAGGCTGTAGGCTCCTTTACCTTCGATGACAAAGAAGGTAGTGAGCAGCGTCTTGGACCCGATCATCAAATCTACGTGAGCACATCCCTTGGTATCTGAAGGATTCCCAGCGAAATCATTCAGTATTATGCTGGTAGGCGTCAGATCGCTCGGGCCCATGCCAAGTTTACTGAAGGTGGTGTACGGCATTACGTTGACTGCCGCCCCACCGTCGACAAACATCTTGGTCAATGGCTTGCCATTGACGTATCCTCTTAAGTACAGTGGCCTCATATGTCGATTCTTGGCCGGTTTGTCGAAAATTGCCTGCTTGGCCAGCACAAGTTGTGCCATCATCCCCTCGACCTGCTCGTCATCTAGGGACGCCTCGTCCTGCACAACCTGGTTAGCAGGAGCCATGAATTCGTTCGGCAAAAAGTATACCATGCAAGTTGGAGCCGAACGCTTTGATCCTTAGGTTGGTCCATGGGGCGCCACACCTGCTTTGTTTGGATCCCGGCCTGCCTCAGTTCACGGTTCCTCAAGCGTTGAACCCGTCTCTTCTGACTTTTGCGTAGGCCAGGCGGGCACCATTGCCCCTTCTGCCAGATGTAGTCGTCCTCATCCTCCTCTTGATCAGCCCACCTTAGATCAGCTTGTCGCTTCCTGGGGTGATCAATGACTTCAATTTTTTGGCGCCGATCCCCGTTAGGGTGGATCCTTCCAATTCTCTCATGGACGGATCGGCGATTGGCAGTCTCCTGCCTGTGCTCAAAATATCTGTCACTGCATTCAGGACAGTTCCTCAGCGTGGGCAGCTTCAAACCCTCATTCCAACAATGCCTGAAGAATGCACATCCCCAGTGCGCGCGCTCCTGCTCGCGCGTGTATTGCTCCTGGTCCCTTCTGTGTGCTTCTTCTTCGGCTCTACGCTTCTCCTCCTCGTACCGTCACTTCTGGTAGCGCTCTTTCTCCATCTAGCGCTGCCACTTGTTGAGGAGGATGCGCGTGGTCACCCTGGGCTTGGCTCTGGATGACTCCCCGATTTCGATGTGACTCTTGAGAATGCGGGGGGCTTCACCATGCACCTGTTCCAGAGTTACTTGGCGCTGCGGGTCCCTTTGCTCCATCTGTCTAGCCCCGGGCCGAGGTCAAGACTTTGACCTTTCCCTTCTCCTCGGCCGTCACCATGTTGACAGAGAAGCCCACCATGTTCTGAGGGAAGGGGTGGCCATCCAGCTTCATCTTGTTGTCGAACTTAAGGTGCCCCTCCTGGATGGCTTTTTGGATCCTCATTCTGAAGACCCTGCAATCGTTGATGGAGTGCGAATCCCTGTCATGGAAGCCACATTAACGTTTCCCCTTGACTCCATCGGGCCGACGCATGGAATGCCCTTCAGGCAGCTTGATTCGGCCTTCCTTTACTAGGAGCTCAAACAGTTTGTCAGCTTTCGTGATATCGAAATCGTAGGTGCCCTTGGTCTGCTTGACCCAGCGCTGATTCATCGTTAAAGGCTCCTTCCCCCACATAATCTCGGCTGCGGCCACATCCAGTTCATCATCAGAATCCTCGATCAGATCAGCCTTGTCTAAGAATTGGTTGTAGATATCCGCAACATCATGCTGCTTGCCAAACCTGGCATCCTTCTTGAAGCCATACGCCTAGTTGCTCATCAATGATAGCTTCTGTGACAGCTGGCCCAGGTTTTCGAACTCCATCCCGAACAGTTTCTCACGTACGGCCGGCAGCATCCCGGCGACGGCCATATCAGCCAGCTGGTCGTCTGGCAAGTTGAGCGAGAAGCACATGCCTTTAACCTCCCTGAATCTCCTGAGAAATTCTAGCGCCGTCTCGCTGTGCCTCTGCTTCAAGGTGGCAAGGTCAATCAGCTTCTTCTCCGAGCTGCCACTGAAATAGTGGGTGTGGAATTTCCGCTCCAAGTCTTTCCATCTGCAAACTGATTTAGGGGGTAGGGACGAAAACCACTGGAATGCTGGACCTGTCAGCGACGCGGGGAAGTAGCGGACCCTGAATGTTTCCTCAGCTGAGCATTCCCCGAGCTGCATGAGGTATCGAGCGATGTGCTCCACTGTGCTCGTGTCGTCCTGCCCTGAAAACTTCGTGAACTCCGTCGGAGGTTTCACCCTTGGCGGAAGGAGCACGTTGTAGTACCATTCTGGGAACGGGGGCTTGTAGGCAGGTCCCTGCGTTTTTGGCTTGAGGCCGAACTGATTTTGCATCAACTCGGCCATCTTCCGTGCCAGGGCGTCGTCCTCTTGCGCGCCTGCAGCTGGCGCGTATCCTGGATGCGGGAAGGCGTCAAATGCCCCGTAGTTTCCCACCTCATGGTAGCCTCCGCCGTATAAGTTCCTCTGCAGCCAGTTGTTTGCCGGAGCAATCCTGTGGCCGGAGGCAAGTGGGGCTCCAGGCGAGCCGAACGCTAGTTCTCCGTACGTAGGCTGGTACGGATTCGGCTGTTGCACGGGTTGACCTGTGCTGCCCTACGGTGGTGGCTGGATTGGCTGCCCTCCTGAGGCCTGTAGTGGGGGCTGAACTGGCTGACCCCCGGCACCCTGCGGAGGAGGCTGGAATGCTTGACTTCCAGAGCTCTGAGGAGGAGGTTGAAGTGGCTGGCTCCGTAATGGTGGTTGAGAGCTTGACTCACCCAGCTCCACAGTGCCCCCTTGGACGGGTGCCTTGCTGAACGCTTGTTCCATGCCTGGGCCAAAGACGGCCACCATCATTTGCTGGAGCGCACCGAGGAAAGCTTTGTGGTGCTTGCTCAACATGTAGTCTGCAGATTCCCGGAATACTCGCATGCACTCCTCTTTCTCCTGCTGAGTTGTGGCATCACTCTCCCCTGGTAGCAACACCCTGGGCATCTCGTTCTTCAAGTACGGGACGCCACTCCTATTTTTCTTGAAGGATAGCAGACATTTTTGCTGGAACTGGTCCATGGCGTCCTGGAGTTGCTGCCGCTGTTCGAGAGAGAGGTCCTCAATGTTGACGTCCATGATATCCATGATGTCAGGCATCCTGATCTATTCGGCTGTGGTCCCACTGGGCATGCCAAAAAGTGTGTTGACGCAAAACGTGCACCTAGCGCCAAACACACAGCAAGCCGAACAAGCTGGCTTCACACGCGCAAAGAGTCACGAGACGTGCCAGTCAATTTTTCCTGAAAATTAACAAAAGATAAAATAGTTAGATACCAAAACTTGGAACTTGCCGGGTGGTACCGCACGGTTCCATATTTACGGCTAAGAAGCCAGATGGGATGACACATAGCTATAAAGAGCTATCTGCCAATAGATTGAAACCAATCGGGAACTTATAAAAGGAAAAGTAACATTGCCGAATGGATGACGTAAGCATGACAGCGATCGGTCTTTGTTTGAACAAAGATGCACATGCACGAGGCCATGACCGATCCCCACGACAATTAACATTAAATAAATGAATAAAGTAAAGCACGAACATAAACATGTAATAAACAAGTATGCATAGATCCAAAGCACTAGTCTACCGCATGTCTAGGCACTTTAAAACCCGTCGGGTACGATGTCACGCAAATCTATCCACCGCATGATACAACTTGCATGAAAAACCGTACCACTTTCCACAAATAGATCTATCCACCGCATGATACAATCTAAATATGGAAAGCTAAAAGCATACGTTATTTAAAGCGTGAATAACGCACGTGTTCTACTCGTGAAGAAACATAACCGAATACGGCTGAACAGCCGATTCGGGGTCCATGAAGAAGGAACGAACATTACCAAGTGAATAAATCTATCAGATTGATTTGAAATCTAATCCACCGGATGACTAGCTCCAAAGCAACCCAAAAACCTGCATCTACCGCATGATACCCAGCTCTTTCAAGATTTATACCAACATTGGCAAGCTTGAACCCGCAACACGTAACAACCTAGATCGATCCGGTTTCGGCTATCGGAAAGCACAAGATCCACGTGCTAAAACACGAACTCGACTCGTACAAGGATCACAAAAGGGTAAAGCCGATCCAAATCTATCTAGATTGGGCAAAAGTGTGTTACATGAATCTAAACATAAAGTAAAAACTCATAGCAACACGGGGTAACTTAATGAATCTATTGAATCTTGCCAAAGTCCAATAGAGCCGATAACTAGCTTCAAGCTAGATCTTAGCCTACCGCATGGCTCATGACCTAACAAGAAACCCTCTTGAACCAAGCTTGAATCTACCGCATGACACGAAGCATGGTAACAAGACTACTTGCATCAGATCTAAATCCACCGCATGATACTAGACATGATACAAGGTTGCCGGTACTCACGGAGGTCGACGGATCGATGAACCCTCTCGAAGAACTCGACGACACGACAAAAGGACTCTAGGGTTTGGCGTAAGGCTGGTGTGTATTGAAGAATGATTGTGTGTTACATACATTCAGGGCTCATATTTATACCCTGTCAAGTACAACTTCGAATGGATTCGTTGCCTAACTTATATCTAAGCTTGATCGCCTATCCATCCATTTGTTCTTCCTGATTGAGCCACGTCACCGTCCAATCCCGCAAAATCAGCTCTACTGTTCCTTTGCCGACCTGGAGCAGATAGCCGACCGCAGATCTCTTTGCCGAATATCTCTGAAAAGATCCTTCCTTCCAACAGACGGACTCCTCATCGAGCCGGACCCACAAGCCAGACTCCTTACCAAATTTTGGTTTTAACAATTGTGGGAAAGAGGGTCACAAGGATGAGTTTTGCTTCAAGAGGAAGCGGGAAGAGAGGATGGCAAAGGAGTGGGCGAACAAGGATAGGTACAATCCTTCGCATGGTGTACCTAAGCCTCGTATGCCACTGCCCAGGGGTAAAGCTGTGGTGAGAAGTGTTCCGGCATGGGAAGATGCGAGTTCCCGCAGCTCGAGGAGCGATCTGGACGGGGCGGTCGAGCCGGCCCGGCTAGGCGGTTTAACCGCCCCCCCCCCCGAGTGCGGGGCGGAGTGGTTTTCGAGGTAGTGAGTCGAGAGGTTTCGGGTCCGGAGGTGGTGTTCTTGGTGGTTGGTCCGGACGGACGGCGGTGGTCAGGTTGCTAGGCATTCTCCCCCTCGAGTTCACTATGGGGATGGGAGGAGTCGTAGCTTTGAGAAGGAGAGGAGGGACGGTCCACGGGTTGTCTTCCGTGGCTTTGGTCCTCCTCCAGGCAGTGAGGGGTGGTTTCCTCAGAGTGGTTACCGAGGTGTTGTTCGTGGTGGTAGTTATGGTAGGAAAGATGGCTTGATGTGTGCTAACCCCACTTTCGAGCAAATGGCTCGGCACTGGTTTTACTCTTTTGGTACTAACCCCAGTGTTGAGTCGTTTGTTCGCTCACGTGCTCATTTTTGAATTTCAAGTGGGAGACTTGAAGAACATTTGGTTGATTGACTCCAGTTGCTCAAGGCATATGACCGGAGACAGGGGGTGGTTCTCAAGTCTCGTCCCGATGGTGACGAAGAGGTACATCACTTTTGGGGACAATGGGCGTGGGCGTGTGCTTTCAGAAGGTGAGATAAAAGTGAGTGACAAGATCATTCTGAGGCATGTTGCTCTTGTTCAGTCGCTGGGGTACAATTTGCTTTCTGTGTCCCAGTTGTTGGATGAGGGTTTTGAGGTGTTGTTTCGGCCAGGTGGTTCTCGGATTTTGGACTCTCGAGGGGACCTTGTTTGTATGGTCGTTCCCGAGGGTCAGGTGTTTCGTGCTGATTTTTCTCAGTCTTCGAGTGTGGAGCGTTGTTTCTTGGCTAGTTCTTCGAGTGAGTTGTGGAAGTGGCATAGGAAGTTGGGTCACTTGAGCTTTGACCTTTTGTCTCGCTTGAGTAAACTCAATTTGGTCCGAGGATTGCCACGATTGAGGCTTGAGAAAGAGTTGGTTTGTGCTCCGTGTAGGCATGCCAAGATGGTGGCCTCTTCTCACCCGCCTCTCACCGATGTGATGACTGAGCGTCCATGCGAGCTGCTCCATATGGACCTTGTTGGCCCAGCTCGTGTGCGATCTGCGGGTGGGAAATGGTATGTCCTTGTTGTGGTGGACGACTATTCTCGGTATGCGTGGGTGTTCTTTCTCGAGGATAAGGGGGAGACATTTGGTTTTGTTCGAGATCTAGTCTTGAGGTTGAGGAACGAGAGGCACGGAGATGCCATACGAGCTATCCGTAGTGATAATGGCTCGGAATTCAGGAACTCTCGTTTTGAAACTTTTTGTCATGACTTGGGTCTTAAGCACCAGTTTTCGAGTCCGTATACGCCTCCCCAGAATGGTGTTGTGGAAAGGAAGAAAAGGACCTTGTGCGAGATGGCTCGGACGATGCTTGATGAGCATAGGACTCCGAGGAGGTATTGGGCTGAGGCGGTGAATACCGCGTGCTATGTGTCGAACAGGATATACCTTAGAGTGCACAAGAAGAAGACATGCTATGAGTTGATACATGGTCGCACACCCAAGGTGAGTCACTTCCATGTCTTTGGTTGCAAGTGTTTCATTCTGAAGAAAGGCAGGAAGTTGGATAAGTTTGAGGCTAGGTTTGTTGATGGCATACTCTTTGGTTATGCATCTCATTCTAGAGCATATTGTGTGCTCAATCTTGAAACTAACCAAATCGTGGAGACTTGCGAGGTAACCTTCGACGAGACAGAGCCACGTAGTCAGCTTGTCTTTGAGTGTGCAGGTGATGATGAGCTTGGCGAGGAGATCTTTCAGGAGGAGGAGCATGAACATGGAGACGATGAGGATGGCGGTGCGGTGCCCCCGCTGAACATGTACCCACTACTTCGACTACGGTGATGAACGGACCCTCTACTACACCTACGACGACAAATCAAGAACGAGGAGAAGCTGATGTTGAGGGGGAGGTAGCATCGAGGCGAGAACCTCCCCGGCGAGTACAAGTGGATCACCCAGCTTCGAGGATCATCGGCGACATGAATGAACGCACTACACGGTCGAGGGTTCGAAACAATTCCCATTTCTCTCATGCTACGTTTGTTGCTACTTTTGAGCCAAAAGACATTGGACACGCACTATCTGATCACAATTGGGTTAATTCAATGCATGAGGAGTTGGAGAACTTTGAGAGGAATCAGTTGTGGGAGTTGGTTGACCCTCCCCCAGGGTGTAAGCCTATTGGTACAAAGTGGGTGTGGAAAAACAAAGAGGGAGAGAAAGGTGAGGTTGTGAGGAACAAGTCGAGGCTTGTTGCTCAAGCGTTCAATCAGAAGGAGGGGATCGACTACGAGGAGACTTTTGCTCCCGTAGCCCGTTTGGAGGCAATAAGGATCCTTCTAGCCTTTTCCGTGGCTAAAGGGTTCAAGTTGCACCAAATGGATGTGAAGAGTGCTTTTTCTGAATGGTGTGTTGGAAGAAGAAGTGTATGTGAGGCAGCCTCCGGGGTTTGAGAATGAGAAGTACCCCCACCGGGTGTACAAGTTGAGGAAGGCGCTGTATGGGTTGAAGCAGACGCCTAGAGCTTGGTATGGCAGGTTGAGGGGGTTCCTGTTTGAGAGAGGCTTTGAGATGGGGAAGGTCGATCAGACCTTGTTTTTTCTGTTGCAGGGCAGAGATATCCTGATTGTGCAGGTGTACGTGGATGATATTGTCTTTGGTGGTTCGTCTAACTCTCTTGTTGCAAGGTTTGTAGATGATATGAGCACGGAATTTGAGATGAGCATGATGGGCAAGTTGCAGTTCTTCCTCGGGCTACAAATCAAACAATCAAAGGAAGGAGCATTTGTGCACCAGGCTAAGTACACCAAGGACATTGTGCGGAAGTTCAAGATGGAGGACTCCAAGGCTATGACGACGCCGATGCGTATGACTACAGCTCTTGATGCGGACAAGGAAGGTGAACACGTGGACCAGAAGGAGTACCGGAGCATGATCGGGTCACTCCTCTAGTTGACGGCGACAAGGCCGGACATACAGTTCTCGGTGTGTCTGTGCGCTCGTTTTCAAGCGTCTCCGAGGACTTCGCATCGGTAAGAGGTGAAGCGAATTTTCAGGTACTTGCGCCACACTCCCGACTTCAGCCTTTGGTACTCCGCGTCCTCTTCTTTGGCGCTTCATGTTTTTTCAGACGCGGATTTTGCCGGGTGTCGGTTGGATAGGAAGTCCACTTCTGGGACTTGCCAGTTTTTAGGTTCTTCTTTGGTGTCTTGGTCTTCCCGCAAACAGTCGAGTGTTGCTCAATCCACTACCGAGGCCGAGTACGTTGCCGCTGCTAGTTGTTGCTCTCAGCTCCTTTGGATTTCATACACCATGAGTGACTTTGGTGAGGAATATACCCATGTCCCACTTCAATGTGATAGCACTAGTGCCATTAGCGTTGCAAAGAACCCAGTGCTCCACTCTAAAACCAAGCACATAGAAGTGAGGTACCATTTTCTGAGAGACAACGTAGAGAAAGGGAAGATAGCTTTAATCCATGTACCCACACATGACCAACTAGCCGATATTTTCACCAAACCCCTAGATCAAGCAACTTTCACTCGTTTGCGGGGAGAATTTGGTGTGTGTTTGATTTCTTGAGTTGGGTGTGTGGGAGCTCCTTTGTAGCATGTGTATAGTTTCCTTTGTGCATTTCTTGCATTTGGCATGGCATATGTAACATGATGTATAGGCATCCTTGTATCTTAGATTGCATGCATTGTGTATCATATGCATTGGAAAAGCTTCTCCTATATACATTGTTCACCATGGGATGCTATATATGTTTTTGTGAGCTTGTTTGGTATGCTATGGTTAGTTTGGCTTAGCTCTTGATGATCTTGTTGAATGATCCATGGTTGATGGCTATATTTTTAAAAAATGTCACATATATGCTCTCTCATGTGTAAACGCCTTTATATGATCTTGACATGTTTTAGTGGCTTTGCTATGCTTAATTTGTGGTTGGATAGCTAGTTTATTGATCATATGGGGCCAAAGGCTCATTTGCCATCATGAATTTTTAGCCCTCTTGCTTTATCTTATGGAGGGGCATAAGTTCCTTTTTGTCGCAAAGACATTTCATGTACCATTTATAAATCTGAAAATGAAATGAAAAATGCTTGGAAAATATGTTCCAATGTCATATGTGCTGAAATTAATTTGCTTTGGGTGCTAAACCGTTGCATGATGCCTACCAATGAGAAGTCTCACACATAGAAGTAGGCACATGGCTCGGTGGCTATGACATGACATGAGGTGCTTGTGGGTGTTTGTGATGGTCTTATGATTAGAATGGTTGTCCTAGCATGAAGTTTGTGTGGCTTTGCCATTTTGACATGTTTTGCTCATGTTTAGGTTTTTGCTTGTGAGAGAGTAACTTTTCGCAAAATTACTCAAATCCTTTTTAGCCTTGTCCAATGGTTGTGAAACTTGGTGATCACGTAGTTAAGGTCATTACGAACCTGTAGAGTATCTAACTTGCTCATTTGGACTTGTGTAGCTCCTTGTGATGAATTTTGTATATTTGAGAAGCTATATGTTGAAAGTTTTCGCATTTTGCCTTGATTCATGCATTGTCAACAAGGGGGAGAAGTTTGTGCATGCTTTGGGCACCTGGGAGTGTTTGGAAGGTGTTCCAATTGGTTCGGGCAAATTTTGAGCAGTTTGGTGCAGGGCCGGTCACATGGGGCGGTCTAACCGCCCCCAGGCGGTCAGATGAGTGGTAGGCGGTCTAACCGCCTGTGGTAGGCGGTCTAACCGCCCTGGGCAGAGTGAGCAGGTTTTTGCTCTTTGTTGCATTCTCATGTTGCATTGCTGCATTTGTTCAGGGGGAGTGTGCTTTGGCTCAGGGGGAGCTTGCATATGTGCAGGGGGAGCTCTTTGTGGTGTTCGAGCTTTGCTTTGGTGGTTTGCGCTCTTTGCTTGAGCTTTGCTTTGTCTCAGATGTGTCGAGTCGTTGCCCTTGCCTAAGGGGTCCGAGACTTGTCTTCTTCAAGTGATCTTGCTCTTTGCCTTTCTTTGGCTTTCGATCGCTTGTTGAGGTTTCTTTTTATTTTGTTTCTTTTCTTTTTCCTTTTCTCTTGTGTTACTTCATGTGGGTGTTGTCAATTCACTCATCAAGGGGGAGATTGAGGACCATGTGTGGTTCGAGGACCGGTGGATGGTCGCCTCCTTGTGTGATGAGTGATTGACAACGTTGTCTGGACTGATTCTTGGCTAAGTATTGCAGGTGCAGGTTGCGGCTTGACTCGTGTTGGTGCAGGTGAAGAACAAGCGCGAAAGGTCGTTGCCGGTGAGGCCTCCAGGTGTGGAGAAGACAAGTAGGCTTCGTTCGAGGGACCCGGTGGCTAGTGGGGTCAAGTGCGGGCCGCATGGTGGCATGAACAGCAAGATGAAGTCGAGGATGGTTTCTTGGTAGAGCCTCAAAACCAAGGTCGAGCCGGGACTACGTGGGAGCCGAGTCATGAGTGGAGATTGGCCGAGGCTACACCGAGTTCGCGGGGTTTGCAGTGGTTCACCAGAAAACCACTGGGTTACTCGGTTGAGCCACAAAACCGAGGCCGAAGACTCGACGAGGGGGTGCGACCACCCAGGCCGGTTCAACCGCCCAGGAGGGGCGGTCAGACCGCTTGGGGCCGGTCAGATCTCCCGGGCCGGTCTAACCGCCCAAGGGGGCGGTCTGACCGCCCTGGCCGCCGGCGCCGAGATGCTTCGAAGCGGAGGACACACGTCGGGATCGCAAGGCTTGCGTCGAGGCTAAGCAGGGTGCGATCGCGCGGGCATCCGTCCGATGAAGAAATTTCGAAGACTTCCAAATCCGCCCCCGAGGGGCATGTATCCCTAGTTATAAGTGAGGGTAGTTTAGTCTTTTGGGTGCCTCCATATATACTCATTGAGTGGGTGGACGGCAGCTAACTCTTGGAACTCTAGCTCATTTGTTTTTCCATTTTCTTTCTCCATTTTCCCTAGTTTTTCCTAGGACTAGCTTGAGAGCTTCATGTGAGATCTAGAGAGAGGGGTGGATGTTTGGGTGGCAAGCTAGACCTTGTACGAACCTTTCATGGTATGTATAGATGGTTCGGCGTTGTTCCTCAAGGTGGTTTTCCCGTCTCTTTTGTGGTGATTTTTGGAGCTCTTTGTTGGCGGTGTTTTGAGAACGATTTCTTGGGGTGGGTGTCACGTATGAGGTTCTTCTGCCTCTTTGGCTGGTGACTTTGCCCCCAAATCTCTCTTGAATCGGACTCGATTTGGTGGTTTTTTGAGTTGGGCAAGTTCTTCTCCTAGAGAAGCGATTTCGTCGATTCCTCTTGAGTGTGAGCGTTTCGGGTCGATTCCGTTGTGGTAGAGGTTGCCCAGGAGGTAACCCAGCTAATCCCGAAGTTTCGCTGCAATCCGTGGAGTGATTCGGGAGATTGGGCGCGAGGAAGTTAGGGTTTTACCCGCGGGCTGTTTTTCTGGAAGAGGCGGTCTAACCGCCAAGGGGGGCAGTCTAATCGCCCTGGGTGTTTCCAGGTCGAAGTTTTGTTTCGCCGAATTTTCCTCTGTGAGTTTGTTCGCCTTGATCAGAGGAGCGTTTGGGTGAAATTTCGGGTCGTTCTCGTGTTGTTTGCTAGGTGTTCTTGGTTGGAGTTCGTTGCTGGGTACAGGAGGTTAGACCGCCCCTGGTAGCCGGTCTAACCGCCCCTAGGCCCCTGGGTGGAGTTTTGGTTTTCACCAAGATTTTCTGGTAGCTAGCATGGCCTTGACCAGAGATCTTTGTTGGTGAAACCGTGGTGCGTTTTGGTGCTCGGAAGAGGTGTTTCGGAGGATTTCTTGGTTACCAGGTGGAGGCGATCTAACCGCCCCCCTCTGGTTAGCTGGCTTTCGAGTTGTTTCCGCTGTCGTTGGTGCGTGTGTGTTGTGGTTGCTGGTAGAGTTTGTTCCTAGGACCAGTAGCACTCCAGTGGCTACGTGGTTTTGGCAAACGGAAGGTAGAAGTGCGGAGCGTGTGATTTTGGGGTCCGACTGAGCTAGTTCATCTTGTCGGAGTTTCAATCTCCCTCGAGAAGAATTTTTATCGGCTCCCATTCACTCCCCTCCCCCCCCTCTCTGGTCGCCTAATCGGTCCTTCAGACAATGGGAGAGAGCATGTTGCTTTCAGAAGGTGAGATCAAGGTAAGTGACAAGCTCACTCTCAGGCGTGCTGCTCTTGTTCAATCGCTGGGTTCAATTTTCTTTCTGTGTCTGAGTTGTTGGATGAGGGCTTTGAGGTGTTATTTCGAACTGGTGGTTCTCGGATTTCGAATTCTCGAGGGGAACTAGTTTGCATGGTCGTTCTCAAGGGTCAACTGTTCTGTGTAGATTTCTCTCAGTCTTCTGGTGTGGGTCGTTGCTTTTTGGATGGTTCTTCGAGTGAGTTGTGGAAGTGGAATAGGAAGTTGGGTCACTTGATCTTTGACCTTTTGTCCCTCTTGAGTAAACTCAATTTGGTCCTAGGATTGCCACGGTTGAGGTTTGAGAAAGAGTTGGTTTGTGCGTCGTGTAGGCATGCCAAGATGGTAGCCTCTTCTCACCCGCTCCTCACCGATGTGATGACGGAGCATCCATGCGAACTGCTCCATATGGACCTTGTTGGCCCAGCTCGTGTGTGATCTGCAGGTGGGGAGTAGTACGTCCTTGTTGTGGTGGATGACTACTCTCGGTATGTGTGGGTTTTCTTTCTTAAAGAGAAAGGGGAGTCATTTGGTTTTGTTCGAGATCTTGTCTTGAGGTTGAAGAACGTGAGGCACGGAGATGCCATACGAGCGATCCACAGTTACAATGGCTCGGAATTCAAAAACTCTCACTTTGAAACCTTTTGCCATGACTTGGGTCTTGAACACCAGTTTCCGAGTCTGTATACGCCTCCCCAGAATGGCGTAGTGGAAAGAAAAAATAGAACCTTGTGTGAGATGGCTCGGACGATGCTCGACGAGCATAGGACTCCGAGAAGGTTTTGGGTTGAGGCGGTCAATACCACGTGCTATGTGTCGAACAAGATTTACCTCAGGGTTCAGAAGAAGAAAACATGTTACGAGTAGATGCACGGGCGCAACAAGGTGAGTCATTTCCATGTCTTTTGTTGTAAATGCTTCATTCTTAAGAAAGGGAAGAAGTTGAACAAGTTCGAGGCTAAGTCTGTCAACAACATTTTCTTTGGTTACGCATCTCATTCTAGAGCATTTCTTGTGCTCAATCTTGAAACTAACCAAATCATGGAGACTTGCGAGGTAACTTTCGACGAGACAACTACGTAGTCAGCTTGTTTTTGAGTGTGCAGGTGACGACGAACTTGGCGAGGAGATTTTCCAGGAGGAGGAGCATGAACATGGAGATGATGAAGATGGCGGTGTGGTGCCCGCGACTAAGCATGTACCTAATACTTTGACTACGATCGAGAATGGGCCCTCTCGCACACCTACAACGACAAACCTAGATCAAGGTGAAGTTGCTGTTGAGGGGGAGGTAGCATCCAAGTGAGAACCTCCCCAGCGAGTTCAAGTGGATCACCCAGCTTTGAGGATCACCGACGACATCAATGAATGTACTACACTGTCGAGGGTTCGAAACAACTCTCACTTTGCTCAAGCTACTTTTGTTGCTACCTTTGAGCCCTAAGACATTACACACGTGCTATCTAATCATAATTGGGTTAATTCGATGCATGAGGAGTTGGAGAATTTCGAGAGGAACCAAGTTTGGGAGTTGATTGACCCTCCCCTAGGGTGTAAACCGATTGGAACAAAATGGGTGTGGAAGAACAAAGAGGGAGAAAAAGAAGAGGTGGTGAGAAACTAGTTGAGGTTGGTGGCATAAGGGTACAGTTAGAAAAAGGGAATCAACTACGAGGAGACCTTTTCTCCCGTAGCTCATTTGGAGGCGATTAGGATCCTTCTAGCCTTTTCTGTGGCTAAAGGGTTCAAATTACGCCAAATGGATGTGAAGAGTGCTTTCCTGAACGGTGTTTCGAAGGAAGAAGTGTACGTGAGGCAGCCTCCGGGGTTTGAGAGCGAGAAGTACCCTCACCGGGTGTACAAGTTGAGGAAGGGGTTGTATGGGTTGAAGCAGGTGCCTAGAGCTTGGTACGGTAGTTTGAGGGGGTTCCTGTCGGTGTTTTAGACTGGCAACCTACTAAGGGGAGTACCCGAAGTAGATGAATGTGGCCTCGCCGAGATCGGTAGCTCGAAGGAAGAGACACGTGACACACAATTTAGACAGGTTCGGGCCGCGAGGTGCGTAATACCCTACGTCCTGTATGCTGCATAGCTCTGGATTGATTGGGCTCGATTACAAGATGGTGCAATAGAGCGCTGTGAGTTGTATGAGATGTGTTGTGTTGAGGTGATCCTAGAGATCGGTCCCTGCCTCGTCTTATATAGTCCGGGAGGCAGGGTTACAAGTCGGAGTAGGGAGAAAGTACTAGTCGAGTACGTCTAGGAGTCTTCCATACAGTGCAGGACATGTACAGCTTCCTAACCGAGTACTCCTCCTCTGCAATCCTTGTGCTCCACGCCTTCAGGTGCCGTGTAGCGCAAGCCGGGTAGTCCCAGGGGCCCACCGAGTAGTCGGTCCTGGTACCCACCGAGGTAGTGGGCCCAGGGAGGTCCATACGACAAGCCCCCGAGTACTTTGTAGTCGAGAAGGATAGCTTCAAGTAGTCTTGACGGCCTCAACGAGTAGTCCTCAAGCGTCCCCGAGTACTACAAGTCGAAAGTCCTCAAGAGTAGTCGAAGCATCCCGAGGTGGAATGTACTCCAGCTGATGTTTGAGCAATCTTGAAGTCTTCTCGAGTAGTCCCAAGCGTCCTCGAATACTGCCTTCGAAGGTCTTCAAAAAATGCTCGTCTTGTCTTGAAGCCGGAGCTGATATGGAGGTGCGATTGCAAAATCGCACTCCATATGGAGTAGCCCCCGAGCCTTAGGTTGAGCCGCAGGCTCTGGCTGAGGGTCCATCTGAAGTCTTGGCAAGAAAATCCCGAAAAATCCGGAGAGAAAAAACCGAAGGACACGTGGCACGTAGCCCCCGAGCCTTGAGTCGAGAACTTCCTCTCGAATTGAAGGGTCATCTTGAAGAATGTGTCCTGAGACGCTCCTGAGACGCTCCTGAGCCTTGCCACTGCCCAGGTAGTCGAGTAGAAGTAGCCGAGCCCCCAAGGTGAGGCGCGTCGACTAGTAGAATACGAAGGGTCACGCGCAGCCGCTGAGTCAGCCGCGCGCGGACTTATCATTCTGGCCGTTGGAGGACCGGTTTGACTTATAAATAGAAGCCAAAACCCTTAGGGTTTTCCACCCATCTGTGTTGTAGTCATTTCGATTCCATCTGTGATAGATCCACTCCCAGCGCACGCTGCCGCCGTAGTAGATCCAAGTGCGCCGCCACCAAGAGCTTTTAGGGTAGCCTCAGAGCGGATGCGCGTGAAGACGCCCTGCACTTGGAAAATGAAGCCTTCACCGTCCAAGTCCGCGAAGGCCGCTGGGAAGAAGAGGGGCCGCGAAGAGGCCGCCGCGGCTGCCACTGAAGCAGCACCGCCAATGTCTCCACCACGGGCCGGTCCGAGCCGTGAGTGGAAGAAATCAAAAGTGAAGACTGAAGATCTGTTGGCCCTCCTGAACAGCGGATTCATCCGGGAAAAAGAAGTTGATATGTGGAGAGCCGCCGCCGGAGATCCATATCCGATGGAGAAGGCCAAAGACGAGATTCCAATGTTTGCGCGGTTCGTGGAGCGCGGACTCGCGCTCCCGGCTAGTGATTTCTTCAAGGGCCTCCTCGGGTACTATGGAGTCGAGTACCTGAATTTGAACCCAAACGGTATTTTCCATACCGCGGTCTTCGTGCATTTTTGTGAGGCTTTCCTTGGAATCAAGCCGCACTGGATCCTCTTCCGGAAGTTTTTCCGGGTCAAGCCGCAACCAAGCGCCACCAATCCAAGAGTAGTCGGAGGAGCCCGCATTCAGTTGAGAGAAGACGCCGCGGAGCAGTATCTGGCGTACAAGCTCGTTGACTCCAACACCGATTGGAAGACGAGGTGGTTCTACATCACAAACCACCACCCCGGCCTACCAAAGCTGAGCGGAAGGCAGCCCAGGCACCGCGAGTGGTGGAACACGGAGCCCACCATGCAGGAAGGTATCCAGCTCCCCGAGCTGCTGGCACGCATCAAGATGCTCAGAGAAGCTGGACTGAGGGCCGAGCACGTGGCCTTCAGTTTCATGAAGCGGAGGGTGCAGCCGCTGATGGCCCGCGACACCTTGGGCTTCAAGTACACTGGTGATGACGACACGTCGCGGATGCCCGGAGGCAAGATGGACGACGACGACATCATCGAGAGGCTGACGCGGATCTTCAAGGATATGCCGCCGTACACGGCGTGCCCTGTCCAGGAGTACTCCGCCGCGCGCCCGCCAAAGGAGGTGAGTAGTCGTACTCTCCTGGTCGAGTAGTCCTTGTTTGGAGTAGGCGTGCTGATGTCTTGTGTCTTGCAGGATGACTTGAAAAAGTTCGTCTCCGAGCCGCAGCCGCCCCCTCATGGGATCGAGATCCCGAAGGAAGGGAAGGCCAAAGCCAAAGAGCAGCGAGAGGTCGGCGAAGGCGTTGACACCGTCATCGTGGAGGACACCACCGACGACGACGACGACGACACGTTGCAGGACCGCTTTTAGTTGCGGTCGAGGTTTAGCCGTCCAGGCTTACCTCTTGTGCCTCTTGTGCAAGACCCCCCGACTAGCCTGGAGACTAACCTGGCTGCGCCGCCACGGAAGCCGCGCAACCCCGCTTGCAAGCGGGTGACAAAGAAGCTAAAGGTCTCAGAGACCACACCTCGGGAGGTAAGATGTCTTGAATAGAGTAGTCGAGTACCCGTCATACGAGTACGCTTGCTGATGAGTAGCCTTCCTTGTATGCAGGAGGTCCCGCCAGCGGAGCCCGTCGAGGAGGGCGACGAAGGCGTATGGGACACAGTGGGGGAGCCGGCCGGAAGTCGTAGTCCAGCCCCCACTGTCGAGGAGCTCTTGGCGCAGTTGGAGCGCCAGCCCCCTGCTCCACAGGGGAGCATGGAGCCCGTAGCCGCCACCGTTGAAGAGGTGGTGACTACAGGAGCGCAGGAGGGCACTGTGCTGGCCGCCGTTGCTGCAGAGGAGGCGGTAGCCGCAGGGGCGCAGGAGGAGGCGCCCACCGAGGGTGGACTGGTAGACATTGCCAGCATCCTCGGTGCCCCGGCCGTGACAATAGTCCGGTCAAACTTGTAAGTACTGCATCTTCCCGAGTAGTACTTGTTGTAGTGGTCGAGGTTGACTGACGACCAATTGTGTGTGCTTCTGCAGGAAATCGACAGATCTGTCATGGGAGGGGGATGAACCCTCTTCGGCGGTGGCGGTAGAAGTCGCTCCGCCCGCCGAGGAGTCCGCTTCTGCTTCCCAGGCGGTGCCCAAGCCGCCGGCTACCGAAGCGCCGTTGCCGAAGGCCAGCGTAGTCGAAGGTGAATACTCTTCTGAAGCTGTAGAGCTCCTCGAGGAGTAGTCATGGTCACTAATACGCTTGTCTTCTCTTTGGCATGTGCCGAGGCCGAAAGGGGTGACATCCCTGTGGGGGTGCCAATGCAGAAGTCGACACCAGACGTGCCGGAGGCTGCCGGAGGAGCCCCCGAGCCCATGGAAGAAGTCGTCGAGAAAGCCGTCGTGGCGGCCGGAGGAGAGGGAGTCATCACGTCGCCAGAGATCGCTATGGAGGTGGCCATCCGCTCCCCGGAGATCCAGGACGCAGAGCCCATCCGCTCTGCGCCGATGACGGAGGCCGCCGCGAGTAGTCGTGGCAGGATAGAGCTGCTCGCGGACGATCTTGTCGACCCGGCAACGGTGGCCAAGCACCTAGAGGCGATCCGCCAGGCCGAGCAGTGGATGAAGGTAAGTAGCCGTAGCTTCTGAGTAGTCAATCCTCTGTCGTTGAGTACTTGTTGACGTGTGTTGTCTGTGCAGGACGTCGCGGAGCGGTCCCGCGAGAAGTCCAACATGCTCCAAGGCTTTGGTGACACGGTGCTCCGGGCTGAGGCGCTGGAAGAGCAGCTTTTGAAGTCGCGGAAGCACGCGGCCGCCATGCTGTCTAAGCTTGACGCCGCCTTCGCCAAATATCACAATGATGTCCAAGAGTTGCAGGCGAAGGGCAATGACTTGGTGCGGAAGAATAAGAGCCTCCGCAACAAGAACAAAGGTACGCCGCTGGACTTGTCGGGTAGTTGTTGGAGGTCGAGAGGTAGTCTAACCCGCTGTACTGTTGTTGTGCTGTAGAGCTTGAGGGCCAGGTGGAGCAGCTGAAGTCCTCGGAGACGAGCATGAAGAATCTCTTCTACCGGGAGCAAGAAGCCCGCCAGGTACTCGAGCTCGACTACAAAGAACTTGCCTTCGAGTGCGAGAAGAACATGGAGCTCCGGATTGCATCTGACCGCGATCTCGTCAACTGCTACAAATCATTGCAGAAGTTGAATGAAGACTGTGAGGCGCTGCAGGCCCAACTGAAGGAGCTTGAGGAAGCCGCACTGCCGATCGCAAGGCTGTTGGTGCCGCACCCGGGCGGCCCCAAGATTGCTCCGCTGGTGGATCGCCTCAAGGAAGCCCCAAGCCGGCTGGCGGCTTATGTGAAGCACATGGCGAGGTCGATCCCAAAGCAGGTCTTGGCCTTCATGAAGTCCTACTTCCCGAAGGCCCCAGTGGAAGTAGTCGCTGGCGGGGTAGCCGCCAACTGCACCGATGAGCAGTACTCGGAGCTGCTGGAGCAGATGGCTCCCATCGCGGAGCAAGTAGCTGACAAGCTTAATTTCCAGTAGCCCTGTAATAGATAGCTAGTAGCCAAAGTTGTACAAAAACAATTGTAATGAATTGCTTAAGTATTAATGAAAGAGAATTTCCAGCAATGAGTACTCGTAGTCGCGATCTCAGAGTGCGGAGCCCCCATCGCGGAGTGAATGCGAGTAGTCGTACTCGGCAGTAGTGGTTCCGTTGAAGGGAGTAGACAGTAAAGAAGTTGATGAACGATCAAACTTTATTACTGAAGAAGGACACCTGGGTGGCCAGGGCCGTACTTACAGAGTAGTCTCCTGGACCCGGAGGCCGCTTACAGCTGAGTAGTGCTAGAGCGGGTAGCCGCTTACAGCAGTAGATCCGTAAGCAGCCGTGTAGGCTGGATCTTGGAGTACATGGTCTCTTAGTAGACCGCTGCTAGAGTCCTTGACGCTCATTGCAGCCTAGGATCCGTAGGTAGCCGCGCGGGCTGGATCTTGGAGAGGAGTAGTCCGGAGACTGGAGCCAGGACCCGGAGGCCGCTTACGGCAGGGGGGTGTTGATGTAGTCGTGCAGACTTGAACCCCGGAGTAGTCGTGTAGACTAAGCATAGAATCGACAGAGCTGGTCGACGTTCCACGAGTTGTTGATGTCTTCGCCTTCAAGTGTCTGAAGGCGGTAGGAGCCCGGCCCAGTCACCTTTGCTACGGTGAAGGGACCTTCCCAGGGGGAGCTGAGCTTGTGTAGTCCTTCCGTGTTCTGAATGCGACGGAGGACGAGATCACCAACGTTGAAGGAGCGTTCCTTGACGTTGCGATCGTGATAGCGTCAGATACCCTCTAGGTACCTTGCTGATTGGACGAGGGCAGCGCAGCGAGCTTCTTCGAGGTTGTCGATGTCAACTCGTCTGCTATCTTCTGAGACGCCTTCGTCGTAGTGCTCCACTGCTGGCGAGTTCCATATAACGTCGGCAGGGAGGATTGCTTCGGAGCCGTAGACCAGGAAGTAAGGGGATTGCCCCGTTGGCTTGGATGGCTGAGTCCGAAGCCCCCAGAGTGCGTTGGGTAGTTCCTTGATCCACTTGCCCCCTTTGGAGTTAGCAGCGTCGTGTAGCCGCTTCTTGAGAGCGTCGAGCACCATCCCGTTGGCACGCTCGACTTGTCCGTTGGCCCGAGGATGGGTAACTGAGACGTATCGTACGTCGATCCCACTGTTCTCGCAGTACTCCCAGAACTGGTGGTTGTTGAAGTTGGAGCCCAGATCTGTGATGATGTGGTGGGGTAGTCCGTAGCGATGTATGAGTTCATCCAGGAAGTCGAGTACTCTGTCAGCCTTGGGGCATGTGACCGGCTTGACCTCGATCCACTTGGTGAACTTGTCGATGGCCACCAATACCCTGTTGAAACCGCCTGGCGCCGTTGGCAGTGGCCCAATCATGTCGAGCCCCCAGCAGGCAAAGGGCCAGGTTGGCGGTATGGTGACTAGCTTGTAGGCTGGGACGTGTTCTGCCTTGGCGAAATGCGGCATCCTTGGCACCTTCTAACGAGTTCTTCGGCATCGCCCAGAGCTGTGGGCCAGTAGAAAGCTCGCCCGAAAGCCTTGCTGACCAGCATGCGTGAGGACGCGTAGTTGCCGCAGACGCCCTTGTGGATCTCCTCCAAGATGTCCTTGCCTTCTTCACGAGGGACGCACTTCATGAGTACTCCAGAAGATGCGCCCCGCTTGTAAAGCTTGTCTCCGACGAGGACGTAGGACTTGGCGCGGCAGACGAGCTGCTCAGCCGAGTTCTTGTCGGAGGGGACCTTCTGCTCGCTGAGGTAGTCGATGAAGGGTTGCCTCCAGTCCACGTCGATCATCATGACCTCCTGCCCAGCTGGTGGATGGGCTGGGACAGTGGTCGGTGGCGCCGGCTCCAAGATGGATGGCGCGTGAAGCTCGTGAACAAAGACACCCGCTGGTACTTGAGCGCGGGTGGATCCAAGCTTCGAGAGAACGTCCGCTGCAACGTTGTTGTCACGGACGATGTGGTGGAACTCGAGATCGTAGAACTTGTTCTCGAGCTTGCGGACTTCTTGGCAGTAGGTGTCCATGTTCTCCTTGTTGCGGTCCCAGGACTTGTTGACTTGGTTAATGACCACTGCGGAGTCGCCGTAGACTAGTAGCCGCTTGATGCCCAATGAAGCCGCGAGGCGGAGCCCGTGTAGGAGAGCTTCGTACTCGGCTTTGTTGTTTGAGACCTTCCAGAAGATCTGCAGGACGTACTTGAGTTGTTCGCCCATTGAAGAGATCAGGAGTACCCCTGCACCTGCGCCCTCGAGGTTGAGTGAGCCATCGAAGTACATCACCCAATGCTCTGGTCGCACGGTGGGAGTAGGCAGCTGATTCTCCCGCCATTCTGCCATGAAGTCGACTAGTGCCTGCGACTTGATGGCTGTGCGTGGCTTGAAGTCGATGGTGAGGGCGCCGAGCTCGACTGCCCACTTGGAGATTCTTCCAGTAGCATCTTGGTTCCGCAGGATGTCGCCGAGCGGGTAGTCGGTGACGACGGAGATTGAGTACTCCTGGAAGTAGTGTCGTAGCTTCCGCGAGGTGATGAGTACTGCGTACAGGAGCTTCTGCACAGGCTGATAGCGTGCCTTGGACTCTGATAGGACCTCGCTGACGAAGTAGGACGGGGCGGCCCCGGACCGGATAGGCGTGGCCGTCTTCTTGCCGCTCGACGACGATGGCGATGCGACCACGTGGGTAGTCGCAGCGAGGTAGAGCGATGGCTGCTCGCCCTTGTGAGGAGCCGTGAGGATCGGCGGCTTCGATAGGAAGTCCTTGAGCTGGGCAAGGGCTTGATCCGCCTCTGGAGTCCACACGAACTTCTCTTGATGTTTGAGGAGTTTGAAGAAGGGGAGCCCCCGTTCTCCTAGCCTCGAGAGAAATCTGTTCAGTGCCGCCATGCACCCGGTCAGCTTCTGGACATCTTTGATGCTCGTGGGAGCTTTCATGCTGGTGATGGCGGAGATCTTCTCGGGGTTGGCTTCGATGCCGCGCTGGGCCGATGATGAAGCCGAGTAGTTTGCCCGAAGGTACGCCGAAGACGCACTTGTTCGGGTTGAGCTTCCAGCGGTACTCGCGCAGTGATGCGAAAGTCTCTTCAAGGTCGTCGATGAGGGTACTGGAGTTTCTGGTCTTGACGACCACGTCATCCACATTGGCTTCGACGTTCTTGTTGAGTTTCCTTTTGAAGCAGGCCTGGATAGCTCGTTGGTAGGTGGCGCCGGCGTTCTTCAACCCGAAGGACATGGTCGTGTAGCAGTACGCGCCAAACGGGGTGATGAACGCGGTCTTTTCCTGGTCTTCTTCCTTGATCGCGATCTGGTGGTACCCGGAGTAGTAGTCGAGGAAGCAGAGCAGGTCGGGCGGCCGCCGTGGAGTCGATGACTTGATCAATCCGCGGCAACCCGAAGGGGTCCTTGGGGGCGAGTGCTTGTTGAGGTCGGTGTAGTCGACGCACATCCTCCACTCGTTCGAGTTCTTCTTGCGGACGAGGACGGGGTTGGCGAGCCACTCGGGTTGGAAGACTTCTCCGATGAAGCCGGCCCGCGAGTAGTTTGGCGAGTTCCTTCTTGATGGCGTCCCGTCTGTCGTCGGCAAAGCGTCGGAGGTGTTGTCGCTTGGGGGTGGCCTTAGGATCGACGTTGAGGCAGTGCTCAATCAGCTCCCTGGGCACTCCTGGCATGTCCGCTGGCTTCCACGCGAAGATGTCGCGGTTAGCCCGAAGGAAGCTGATGAGCGCGTCTTCCTATTTGGGGTCGAGGCCAGCTCCAATGGTAGTGTCTTGCTGGGGTCACCTGTTCCGAGGTCGATCGTCTTGACGAGTACCTCCTCAGGTGGCTGAGGCTTGTTGGCACTGTCAGACTTCTCTGGGATGTCGAGTTCACTTGTAGCAAGCTTCTTCGACGCGGCGTAGACCTCCATCATCGCGTTGGGTACTTGGTTTGTAGAGGCGATCTCCACGGCTTCTGTGTCGCAGTCGTGAGAGATCTTCAAGTCCCCTTGAAGGGAGAGTACACCAGCTGGGCTTGGCATTTTGAGTACCAAGTAGGTGTAGTGGGGCACCGCCATGAACTTGGCGATGGCCGGTCTGCCGAGGATGGCGTGGTAGGAAGTCTCGAAGTCCGCGACCTTGAACTTGATGTACTCGGTACGGTAGTTGTCCGAGATGCCCCGAAGGTAACTGGCAGGACCACTGAGCCCAGTGGAATAGCCGCGTTGCCGGGGACGATGCCGTAGAAGGGCGTGTTGCTCTTGGTGAGCATGTGGGTGATGTCGAGCTTCATTTTCTTCAAGGTCTTGGTGAAAAGGACGTTGAGCCCTCTTCCGCCGTCGATAAGGACCTTGTTGAGTTTGGAGCCCGCGACCACCGGCTTCAGGACGAGGGGGAACCGTCCTGGTTCGGAGAAGCTAGTCCATTGATCCGCGCGGGAGAAGGTGATGGGTACCTCCGACCACCTGAGAGGGGTCGGGACCGCTGGCTCAATGGACATGACTTCGCGGCGGGTAGCCTTCTGCTCCCGCCTGCTGGGCAGTCCGCCGAAGAGGACGTTGACGGTCTTGTCAGGCTCCTGGAAGTCGTTGTTGTCGCCGTCCTTCTTCTTGCCCTTTTTGTCGTGAGGGTGCGGTGGCTCCGGCGTATTCTTGAGTGCGTGCCTGAGTTGGTAGCACTGCTCGGTGGTGTGGTTGCCGTTTGGATGCCACGAGCACCTCTCTTTCAGCAGGTCCTTGAAGCCGCCGGAGTTCTTCTTCGAGTTCTCCTTCGCGGGGTGCTGGATAGCCGCGACAGTGTTGTCTGGCTTGCGCTTGCGGTTGGGACCCGAGTAGTAGTAGTTGTTGTTGTTGTTGCGACCGCCTTGGTTCGCGTTGTTGCCGCTGCCGCCGCCCTGGTTCTGCTTGCTCTTGCCACGGATGGCGTCGTACTTAGCGTTGGCCTTGTCTTCTTCATCCGCCCAGGACATGATCATGTCCTTGAGGTGGGGGATGGACCTTGGGCGGCGGCGACCGAAGTCTTCGAAGGTGCGGCGGTGGTAGAGACCGTCTTGGAAAAGGTCGATGACCTCCTTGTCGGTGACGTCGACGATGGTAGTGCGCTTGTCGAAAAAACGGCGCATGTACTTGCGGAGGGTCTCGCCTTGTTCCTGCTTGATCATGGCCAGGTCCATGCGAGTACCCGATCGGCGCATGGCGCCCGCGAAGTTGCTGGTGAACTGCTCCTTCAGCTGGTCCCACTTGTCGATCGAGTGCTTGTCCAGCGACTCGAGCCATGTGAGTGGTGCTTGGTCCAGGAAGAAGGGGAAGTAGAGGCACTTGGTGTCGCTGTTGCCGCCAGTGTTCTCGATGGAGAGGGCGTAGCACCTGAGCCACTGGATGGGATCCTGCTTTGCATCGTACTTGGTGATCCCCAAGGATTTGAACTTGTCGGGGAGGAGCAAGTTGCGAAGTCGAGGTGAGAAGGCGCGGAAGCCGTCGCCCTCTGCTGCGGTGGTCGACTTCTTCCGCCGCAGCTCCTCAATCTTCTGGCGAGCGTCGTAGCCGCCCTGTGAGGTGCCGGAGGCGTGGCTGTTCGCGTGGCCTCGGCCGCCGCGACCGCCGCCGCCACCGGCCCGCCATCGGGGTCATTGCCGCCGCCGCCGGCCGGAGCACGGTGGGGGACGGCGTCGCGGTTGCTTGTTGTCGCGCTGTGAGGGTCCGCCGACGTTGGAGCGACGACGGTTTGGCTCGGCTGGGAGGTCAGCTCGAGTACGGTTAGGGCTGTTGTTAGCGCTGCGACTTGTGGCTTCGTTGTCGCGGTGCCTAGCTGGAGGGGGTTGGTTGACTCTGTTGTCGACCCTCATGAAGTAGGCGTCTTCAGCGAGCTTGGCGATGACCTCCCCAGCGCGTATGCCCTGGGCCTGGCGTGCGATCGCTGTGATCGACATGAGGCCTTGCTCAAGGGTAGTGTGTACTCTGCTCTCGACCGCCTTGAGAGCTTCCGCAAGGTTGCGGACGGGGAAGTTGTTGCGGAGGCGTCGGCGACGTTCGCTGCGCTTCCGGTTACGCTCACGTCGAGCGTCTCTGTCTGCAGGGTTCTCGTTTTGTGGAGCATCAGCAGAGAGCTCGTCGGAGGAGATGTCTTCCAGATGTCTATCTTGGGCCGTCCCTGAAGGCCCTGGGGCGTTGCCAGCAGCCATGAAAACTTGGCGATCAGGGGTGCCAAGGCTGGACTCAGAAGGCGCCACCTCAGTTGGTGTGTTCGAGTCAGCTCGGGCTAGGGGTGTTCCCTCCTGGAATGGTAGCGAGCCGATGTAGGCGATGTAGCGTGAGTCTCCGCTTATCAGGTCAGCAGGCTTGCGGTCTGGCCAGTAGACGAATCTCCCGGTCGGTGTGGATGTTATAACCAGCCCAGAGGCCGGCCCTGACAAGGGGAGCTCAGTGGAGTTGTCCTCAGACTCAGGCTCCTCAGGGTCCGACCCGAAGTCGAACTCGTAATCGGGGTTCGAGTAGAACTCGGAGAGAGGGTTGGAGTCCGAAGCGTGGCCGGGGGCGGTGTCGGAGTCCGAGTTGTACTCGGGTACGGGCTCCTTGCCGGCCCTACGCGAAGAGGGAGCCCCCGTGCGGGCCCGGCTGAGGATGCGGGGGCCACGCGCGGAGCGCTCACGAGGTGAGGGGACCGCCTGCGATGGCTGAGCAGCCGGCTGGCATGCGATGGCCCATGGAGACGTCGAGTCCGAGTTGGGAACGGACTCGAGCTCGAAGTCAGCATGGTGGTTGAAGAGCGAAATTTCGCCGAACTTGCCGGCGAGTTCGCCTGTGACAACTTCAGGAAGCGTCACGAAGCCGGTCTTCGGGTTGGGCGGCATGGTTAGGCGGCGCTGGAAGGAGCCCACGCCGTGAGCAGTACAGACCCAGGCGCCGAACACGAAGGTGTCGTCGCGGTTGAAAGCGACGGTTGGCTTGAAGTAGACGGGAGCCGTCGAGTTCGCCACGTGATCTCGGGCGAGATCCCCTGCCTGGCGCGCCAGCTATCGGTGTTTTAGACCAGCAACCTACTAAGGGGAGTCCCCGAAGTATATGAATGTGGCCTCGCCGAGATCGGTAACTCGAAGGAAGAGACACATGGCACACAATTTAGACAGGTTCGGGCCGCGAGGTGCGTAATACCCTACGTCCTGTATGCTGCGTAGCTCTGGATTGATTGGGCTCGATTACAAGATGGTGCAATAGAGCGCCGTGAGTTGTATGAGATGTGTTGTGTTGAGGTGATCCTAGAGATCGGTCCCTGCCTCGCCTTATATAGTCCGGGAGGCAGGGTTACAAGTCGGAGTAGGGAGAGAGTACTAGTCGAGTACGTCTAGGAGTCTTCCATACAGTGCAGGACATGTACAGCTTCCTAACCGAGTACTCCTCCTCTGCAATCCTTGTGCTCCACGCCTTCAGGTGCCGTGTAGCGCAAGCCGGGTAGTCCCAGGGGCCCACCAAGTAGTCGGTCCTGGTACCCACCGAGGTAGTGGGCCCAGGGAGGTCAATACGACAGTTCCTGTTTGAGATAGGGTTTGAGATGGGGAAGGTCGATCAGACCTTGTTTCTCCTCAGGCAGAGCAAAGAGATCCTGATTGTGCAGGTATACGTGGATGATATTGTCTTTGGTGGCTCGTCTAACTCGTGCACCAAGCTAAGTACACCAAGGACATTGTGTGGAAATTCAAGATGGAGGACTCCAAGGCCGTGGCGACACCTATAAGTACGACTACAGTTCTTAATTCGGACAAGGAAAGTGAGCACGTAGACCAGAAGGAGTACCGAAGCATGATCAGGTCACTCCTCTACTTGACGGCGACGAGGCCAGACATCCAATTCATAGTATGTTTGTGCACTCGTTTTCAAGTGTCTCCAAGGACTTCACATTAGCAAGCAGTTAAGGGCATATTCAGGTATTTGCGACATACTCCCAAATTCGGCCTTTGGTACTCCATGTCTTCTTATTTGGCTCTTCATGGATTTTCACTCGTGGATTTTGCCGGGTGTCGGTTGGATAGGAAGTCCACTTCTGGGACTTGACAGTTTTTGGGTTCCTCTTTGGTGTCTCGGTCTTCCCGCAAACAATCAAGTGTTGCTCAATCCAATACTGAGGCAGAGTATGTGGTCGCAGCTAGTTGTTGCTCTCGGCTCCTTTGGATCACATACACCATGAGTGACTTTGGTGAGGAATATACCCACGTCCCACTTCAGTGTGACAGCACCAGTGCCATAAGTGTTGCAAAGAACCCAGTGCTTCACTCCAGAACCAAGCACATAGAAGTGAGGTATCATTTCTTGAGAGACAATGTTGAGAAAGGGAAATCTCTTTGATCTATGTACTCACACATGACCAGCTAGTCGACATCTTCACCAAACCGCTAGATCAAGCAACTTTCACTTGTTTGCGGGGGGAGCATGGTGTTTGCTTGATTTCTTGAGTTGGTGTGTGGGAGCTCCCTTGTAGCATATGTATAGCTTTCCTTTGTGCATTTCTTTCATTTGACATGGCATGTGTAACATGATGTATAGGCATCTTTGTATCTTAGGTTGCATGCATTTTGTATCATATAGGAAAAGCTTCTCCCTATATACATTGTTCACCATGATGTGCTATATACGATCTAGTGAACTAATTTGGTATGCTATGGTTTGGCTTAGCTATTGATGATCTTGATTTATATCCATGGTTGATCGCTATGTTTTTCAAAAAATGCCACATGTATGCTCTCTTGTGACAAAATGCCTTTATATGATCTTGACATGTTTTAGTAGCTTGGCTATGCTTAATTTGTGGTTGGATAGCTTATTTTGATCATATGGGGCCAAAGGCTCATTTGCCATCATGAATGTTTAGCCCCCATGCTTCATCTTGTGGAGGGGCGTAAGTTCCTTTTTGTCGCAAAGACATTTCATGTAACAATTTCAAATCTGAAAATGAAATGTAAATTGCTTGGAAAATGTGCTGCCATGTCATATGTGCTTAATTTATTTTCTTTGGGTGCTAAACTGTTGCATGATGCCTACCAATGAGAAGTCTCATATATAGAAGTAGACACATGGCTCGGTGGCTTTGACATGACATGAGGTGCTTGTGGGTGTTTATGATGGTCTTATGGTTAGAATTATTGTCCTAGCATGAAGTTTGTGTGGCTTTGTCATTTTGATATGTTGTGCTCATGTTTAGGACTTTGCTCACGAGAGGGTCATTTTTCGCAAAATTGCTCAATTCTATCTTAGCTTCGCCCAAGGGTTGTGAAACCTGGTGATCATGTAGTTGATGTCATTATGAAGCTATAGAGTATCTAACTTGCTCATTTGGACATGTATAGCATCCTACATTGAATTTTGTCTATTTGAGAAGCTCTAGTTGCATCTTTTACAAATTTGAGCCTTGATTCATGCATTGGCAACAAGGCGGGGAAATGTTGGTGGAGAAAAGTTGCATTGCATCTCTAGAACCTATCCCAACAGTCAAGGGGGGGCTTGTGCATTTCTTTTGCATTTTTGGCTTTTGGGGGAGAGCTTCTGCCGAGTTTAATCAGTCTGACCGATTTTTGAAACCAACCTAACCGGCTTGGTGGAATCAGCCTGACCGGTTGGTGGCCAGTGCTGGCACATGTTCAGGGGAAGTATGCATATGTGCAGGGGGAGCTCTTATATACTTTGGTGGTTTGTGCTCTTTTCTTGAGGCTGTTTTTGACTCGGTTGTGTCGAGCCGTTGCCCTTGCCTAAGGGGACCGAGTCTTTCCTCTTTCAAGTGATCTTGCTCTTTGCCTATGTTTGGCTTTCGATAACTTGTTTCAGTTTCTTTTAGTTGTTTCTTTTTTTTCCTTTTCTCTCTAGTTACCAAATGTGTGTGTTGTCAATGCACTCATCAAGGGAGAGATTGAGGACCATGTGTGGTTTGAGGGTCGATGGATGGTCGCTTCCTGGTGTGATGAGTGACTGACAACGTTGTGTGGACTGATTCTTGGCTAAGTATTGCAGGTGCAAGTTGCGGGTCTACTGGTGTTGGTGCAGGTGAAGAACAAGTTCGAAAGGTCGTTTCCAGTGAGGCCTCCAGGTGTGGAGAAAACAAGTAGGCTTGGTTTGAGGAATCCGGTGGCCAGCGGGGTCGAGTGCGGGCCGCATGGTGGTAAGAACAGTAAGATGAAGTTGGTGGATGGTTTCTTGGTTGAGCCTCAAAACCAAGGTCGAGCCGGGACTTTGTGGGAGCCGAGTCGTGAGTGGTGATTGGCGGAGGCTACATTAAGTTCGCAGGGTTTGCAGTGGTTCACCATAAAACCACTGGGTTACTCGGCTGAGCCACAACTTGCGTGACCGGTTTGTGAAACCGGTCTGACCGGTTTGGGGTCGCAGGGCGCCGGGAAGCTTCTTAGCTGAGACACGCGTCGGGATCGCAAGGCTTGTGTTGAGGCTAAGCAAAGTGCGGTCGCCGGGCATCCGTCTGATGGTGTTACGAAGACAATTTCCCAAAGTGCCCATGGTGGGTGTGTATCCTAGTTTATGTAAGACGGGTAGTTTAGTCTTTCGGCTAGCCTCCATATAACCCAAGTTGTCAGATGGTGAGATCTAGACAGCCCACGGGGGTGTTCCCTGTGGTTTAGTTGTTCGGCAAGGTGGAATCTAAGGCTAAGAACTCGAAGGTTGCGCATGAGCCACGGAACACAAAGAACACGACGAGTTTATACTGGTTCGGGCCTCCGGAGAGTAAAACCCTACGTCCAATTGTCAGTGTAGATAGCTTGAGGATTGCGTATGGTTACAAGGGTCGCCTCACCCGCCTTATATTGGCCAGCGGACGAGGTCGGTTCCTAGACTCCTGGTCGGTTACGACCTAGAGACCTAAATCTATATTACAACTCTTGTCATATCCTGTCGATCTGCTTAGTCGGAATCCACCGATGTCTTGTCTTGTACGCCAAGTCTTGTGGTTGTGCTGAATTAGATCGTCTGGGGAATCTTCTGGGAGGTCTTCAGGAGGTCGTGCGGGCCGCCAACTAGGTCGGTTGGGCCCACTGACAGGTCGGCGGGTCTTCTGGTTGGCCAGAGCCACTTGTTGGGGACGGTTGTCAGCCTGGTTGGTGGGGACCTAGGGGTACCCGTGTCTCACAAGCCCTCAAGCGAGGTGTAGGGGCAGCGACCTTAGAAAGGTCATGACAAAGTCGTAGAGCCATCGACAGGTCGAATAGCATGCATGTCAGTCCAAAAGAAAAAAGAACAACTCAGCTTATCAGCTGACCTGTTTGTAGTCTTGCCGAACGAAGAGAGGTCGAGTGACGACCTATAGGAAGCAAACATCCAATAGATCGAAACGACGATGAAAAAATTCAGAGGGAATCAAAGATGTCCTCATAGAGTAGTATTCGAGCATCGTGGCGGGCAGGATGGCCGGTATGATGATCCAAAAAAAGAAAAGGAAGAGAAAGTAGGTCAAGTAACGATATTATGAGAAACGGGTTTCCCAACAGGTCGGTACGATGAAGAAAACAAGAGGGTGATGAAGACGCACTTGTAGAGGAGTCCCCGAGCATTAAAGCAGGCAGCATGGCTAGTTTGATGCTCAAAAAAGAGAAGAAAACTGAGTCATGGTCTTGATCGAATGAAGTGTAGAGACACCCAGATCGCCTAGCATAGCTGCAAGGAGTCTGGCAGGGCCGACCTCATGGAGGCATTGTAGACGTGCCGACCTCAAAGAGGCCTCACATCAATGATGTCCAGTATCTGAGGATACCCAACAGGATCTTGAATAGGTGTGTCACATGAAGAGGTTGACAATGATGAAACTGATGAAGCAATGGTTGAAATGAACGATGATGAGGTCGTATAAAGAAATATTGAATTTGAACACATGGAGTGTAGAGACATCCATATATCCCTCATAGCTGCAGAGAGTCTGGTGGGGCCACCCGAGGCATGCCGACCTCAGGGAGGTCTCAAATCAGTAGCGCCCAATCACCCAGAAGTACTTGGTAGGGCCATTAGGCGCGCACCCCACAGGGAGGCATTCATTCCTGACGAAAAATCCTAGGTGTTTAGAGCAGGTTGGCAGAGCTATATAAAGCACATCGACCTCGGAAGGTCACGCATCCGGGGCACCCAACTAGGTTGGCAGAGCCGTAGACGTACCGAGGTATTGCAAGACCTAGGTATTAAGGCACGCCAACCACAAGGAGGTCGTTTTGGTGTCAAGACGACCAACATAGCTGCCAGCCATCCAGTGGAGCCATGGCACTAAGGTATTGGCGACCTCAGCAATAGGCACACTGACCACGGGGCCCAACAAAAATCGTAGATGCGAAGCTTCTGATCTCCAGGCGCCTAGAAGGATCTGGCAGAGCAGCGAGGCATGACTACCCCGGAAGGTCTTCAATCGAACCTATGACCATTCTACTCAGGAAACAGAAATATAGGCTGATTGGGATAGGTCCGTTTACATGCAGAGCCATAGCGGGTGCACTAAGACGTAGAGCCTAGCAGGTGCAAATAAAGGACATCGGGTCGTAATGCAAGCTCGTGGAGTCATTGTTGTATGGGGCTTAGTTAGGCGCTGAGCCCTTTGACATAGGGTCTGGTTTTGTCTTGTTCTGTAGACTGCAGGGTCATGGGTCAACAATGGTCGGAGATTCCCTTACCACCCAGAAAGCGACAAACTGCCCACAAATCAAGGGGGTACTCTAGCCAAGTGACTCTGCGGCGGGCTCAGGCACCATTGATGCACTAGCGACAAAAGTCGTCGCGAGACAGGCGTAAAGTCATCGCCTTTAATCGTGCACATGTTTGCAGGCCCTCTAGACCATGTGGTGACAGTGTCATCATTCAGCCACCTACCCAAGGTCTGGCTTTGGCTATAAATAGTGCCGAGAGACTGAAGGTGGCAAGCACCGAGCATTGTTGAGCTATGAAGCCGTAGGATAGTTTTGAGGCCATGCCATGGGCATGTGTCCGTCCACCAGATTGTAGAATGCTATGTTGTTAGGAGCTTGGAGCTAGAAGAACTCTTGCGAAATGTGGGCAACACACCCACTCTTTGTACCTTGTCTCTACAAGGTATCAAGGAGGGTTTGGAGGTGATGCTGTAGAGGCTCGAGGTGCAGCTAGACGTCGCTGGTGAGCATCGGGTGCTCGTTGGGGTCACCAAAAAGCAAGCAAGTGTCTCCATTCCAAAGTCCAGCACAGAGCATGCCCTGCTATGTGCGGCGTCATTCCCGCAAGGCCGCCATCAAGGTCATGGCACTAATCTTGTGATGTGCTCTGCTATAGCAAAGTAGATCGTGTAGAATGCTCTAAGTAGACCAGGTCTTCTAGTATGTTTGTGTTTTTGTGCCAGGTTCTGGATCCAATAAGTTCGCAGGCGACTTGTGTACCTTCGGACAACCCGTGTAATGTCCGCTCTCTTCTGTCATGTATTTGGTCGTTTTGAAAAAATTATTCGTCAAAGACCTAAATTGTTGTGATTCGGGGGCTTATCGACCTTGTGAAGATCGAAATGTCATTATCAGGACGACCTGACAACTTTTTTGTTCCTCACGACCTAAACCCGGAGGTCAGGTCGCTGCTCTATCCATTAGCATAAAATCCGACGCGATCAGCTCGCGAGATTATCGACACAAAGACGTCGTAGTGAGCTCCGCACGGTGGAAGGAGCTGCAACGGGCGGATCCGGTGGGACCCGTATAAATAGACCGCCAAGGGCCGCAATTGACCGCACGCTACTCTTCTTCCTCACGTTGCCATCACCGTCACAGCCACTGAAGCTAAGCCACCACAGTCTTGCATCTGCTCTCTGCTCAAGCTTCTCCAATCCGCTATCGGCTCTAGCCATCCGCATGCTAGCGCCACCATCCGCGCCCTGCGCTGCTGCGTATACACGTCAAAACCCTAGTTTCCTTTAGATCCAGATCTAACCCAAGTCGAGAAATGGTGGCGGCGGCTCTTCCGATCCCGGACCTGCAGATGGTGTGGGTGTTGTCGATGATGACGGAGGCGAAGATCCAAGCCCTGGTAGACCCTAGGCTGCTGAGGCCGAAGGCGGAGGTGGAGTGGAAGGCGCCCATAGGCGAGGGATATCGCCTCACTTTCTTCTGTAGAGGCAACTGTTTTGTGTGAAGAGCACTGGCAAGTGTGTCCTTACCCTGTGGGGGCTGTGATGTTTTTCTTGAGGTCGAGCCTCAAGTCGGAATGGATTGACACTGTTCTACCCGACAACACCGCTGGATGGAGGTCAGAGTGGTTTTCATCACCGACTAGTTGTCGGTGCTTCTGAAGCGCACTCGTCACAAGCCCGTGAAGATTCCAGAGTGGGACCTGGGGCTATCTTCGTGGGAAGTTGACGACATCAAGGAGGTTCTTGCGCTGCTCAAGGACCTCAAGAAAAGAGGCGTGACAGGGGGTTCAGTCGCTAGGTCGTTTTGCCAGCGACTGATCCATCCGATCAAGGACCGGGTGCACCCAGCTTACGAGTACTAGGGGAAATCAGACCCCACCTGTGAGGTCAACCACAAGGTCTCTAAGGAGGAGATGGCAACAAGGGTGTCGCAGATCTACGTCGAGAAGGCGCGGATCAAGAAGTGTCCGAAGGCGTACTCGCTGAGTCGGCCAACTCACCCGGTGAGTCCTGGGACTTACTAGGTCGTTTCGCTCTGTTTGTTGATTTATGTCGTTTAACTCATTTGGTCTTTGTCTGTTGCAAGACCGTGAAATGCAGTTTTGGTGCCCGGCACCTCTTCCGCAAGGCGAGGAACCTCGGTGGAAATTGAGGTCGGACAAGTATCAGCCACTAGCAGCTCGACTGTTGGAGAATTATGAGTCTGACTCATCGGTGGAGGCGCATGAAGACACTGACCTTGAGGTCAGTGACGACGGCAGGACACGCCTAGAGGCGAGCAGTGCCGTGAAGCCCATGTGTAAAACCATGGCGGCAGCGGCGAAGCAGACAGCCTCAACGGCTGCTACGAAGGTCGTAGCATCGAAGACCACCAAGCTTGAGGCGGAGAAGAAGAAGAACAGAAAGTGGAAGACAAGTCCTCCACCGGCGGTTGAGATGCCGGTGATTCCTACACCTTCGTCTAGGGAAGTCGAATTAGATGAAGAAGAAGAGGAAGCCACCGATGATCCACCGATCGTTGAAGAATGGACAGTGAGGAGGTCGTTAAGCCCTTCGGCCAAAAGGCAGCAGGAGTTGAGGCAGAAGACGACGGAGGATGACCTCCGTCAAGGGTTGGAGGCACAGCGAGATGCTACTGCTGCACAGGAAAGGATGCCCGTGCTGATCAAGGCACGCACTTTTGGGCCAAAACTTCATGCGCCAGCTACTGTGAGGTATGGTCATAAGACCGAAGGTCTTTTGGTTGATTACTTGTTGTTGTTTGCTTTATATTGTGTTGCAAGGGGTTTTTGCAGGTCGGTTGCAAAACACCAACGTGACCTGGATGCCCAGGCCTCACCTTCGCGAATGAGGTCACCCGACCATGAGGTTGCAATGCATACACTGGCTTATGATGCAAGGACAGCGACTCCGCCGCCCGTTGCTGATTCAAGGATGGCGACTCTACCGCCTGCTGCTGATGCTAGAGCGCAAGGCTCTACTCGTGGCATCACAGCGTCGACCTCTCCTCCGGTCATCAACGTGGATCCCATCAGCGGGATGCCTAGTGGAATGGATCAAGACTTGGTCGTGGACCCGACGCAAATTGAACAGGCACCGAAGGATCTAGGGACGTTCGGTGCACAGGTACATGATTCAGCATCGTCAGGGACGACGTTGACGCGATGGGAGATTGCCTGGAATGGTACTCCTTGGCAGGAGGATATCTTCGACAACAATGAATATATGCGAGCTGTCTGTAACACCATTGTGACCCTCAACATTGCGTTGATGGTGAGCTTTCTTCTTGTGTTTTTTCTAACAACGTACTTCTGAGTTGTAACTGACGAGCTATTGTGTTGGAGCAGTCGCTGGCAGATCATGCGAAGGTTCGAGCCCACCTATTGAAGAATGTGGCGGCCACGCAACTACGGGTTGCTGAGCTTGAGTAGGAAATCAAACAGGTCCGCGAGGCGGTGGCTGCGGATAAGAAGAAGCTCAAAGATGAGCTGGCTGAAGAAAAGTGCAAGACCCAGGAGGCAATGCGCAATTCAACGCTGCAAACATTGGTAAGATCGAAATTTCGCATCATTGGCTCTCTTGTAGAGCTCAGGTCTTTGTGTTAAGAGTCTTCAAGAGGTCGAGGCTGGGGGCCAGAAGCTCAAGCGAGTGATGAAGGAAGCTGTTGACAGTGAGTACGCCATATCTCAAAAGCTGGCTTATGAGAAACGAGCTCGACAGGACCTTGAGGTCAATCTCGAGGTGGCTTTGAAGTCATTGCAGAATGACCAAGTGATCATTACAGGACAAGAGGTGGAGCTAAACGACCTGAAGAACGTAGCCCATTATGCTATGGATTTTATAGCGGCGCAGGTCGAG
The DNA here is from genome assembly GCA_947561735.1 of Cenchrus americanus. Classification (NCBI taxonomy): domain Eukaryota; kingdom Viridiplantae; phylum Streptophyta; class Magnoliopsida; order Poales; family Poaceae; genus Cenchrus; species Cenchrus americanus. The sequence continues at coordinate 145,202,386 of OX387239.1, read as the reverse complement.
CGAGAGGAGCCAAAGTCTGCACTTGATCGTCTTATAGATATTCCTGACAGGCTTCTCACGTTACTGAAGGCGACGAGTTTGGCAGCGGCAACAAACGCGCTAGTGAGGGTGAAGTCACACTATCCCTACGTTGACATGGTCAAGGTCAAGGGAGGTGTTGATACGACGAAAGACCTCAAAGCCCTGGAGCTTGAAGTTCGGGATGCCGCCATGGAGGTGATGGACACGCTGGACTATGACGACGAAGAGTAGTCTTAGGCTTGGAGTTGTACCTCCTCCTCCTCTTAGCCATGTAAAAAGTACTACTTGATGAATGTCTTGTTGATGCCTACATGAGAAACTTGCCTTGTTCCTGCGTGAGCTTGGTAGTCTTTTAAGTGACGATGTCTTGTATCTTGCCCTGCTAACCACTACTCATGGAGAGGCTGGCTTACCGACCTCCACGGCTCAGCAGGGAGGCTTACGTGAGATCGGCGCATGGGGAGGAGTGTAGGACTCAGGTTTAGCAACCTTATCGACCACGCAGGCTCGCATTGATAGAAGGCAAATACTCGCGAGGGATGGTGTCCTCAGGTAAAACGACCCCTAGGTTGGCTTGTAGCCAAGCCCCCGAGCATGTCGAGGGGGAGGAGTAGAAGGATTTTAACCCCCAAGTCTTACGACCCATGTATTGGCTTTAGCCAAGCCCCCAGTGTATCGAGGGGGAGGGTTGATGACATGAGAGAGGAGAAGGTAGGCCTCAACACACAGCAGATGACTGCTTGAACTAATATTTATTAATCTGAATAAAGGTACAAGAAAGGGAATACATAGTTGTAATAAAAACTATTCTATGGGTAGAATCGTCGTAGATGCTCCACATTCCAAGGGTTTGGTACACCTTGTCCGTCACCCCATTGGACGCGATATGTGGATGGGTTGATAACTTCGGTGACGATGAAGGGTCCTTCCCAGGGTCAGAGAGCTTGTGCATACCGTCGGTCTTCTTGATGCGCCTTAGGACTAGGTCACCAACGTTAAAGGAGGTCTCCTTAATGTTGCGATCGTGATACCGACGGAGTTGTTGGTCGTGACGAGCTTGTCTCATGACAGTAGCTAGCCTTTGCTCTTCAAGGCTTTCAAGGTCACACGACTTGCTCGGCTTCTCCCTCCTCGCAGAATTGAATGCGTGGAGCTCCGAAGGTGACGTCGGTGGGTAATATGGCCTCTGAGCCATAGATCAAGAAGGGTGAGAAGCCCGTGGCGAAGCTGACTTGGGTCCTTACTCCCCAAATCACATGTGGTAGCTTGGCTAACCACCGGGTAGCATTGGCACACTCGACCTGACCGTTGCACCGAGGGTGGGCGACCAAGGAGTAGTAGACGTCAATAGTATTGTCCTAACAAAAATCCCAAAAGGTGGACCCTGTGAAGGTCGTGCCTAGGTCAGTGATGATTCTGTTAGGTACACTGAAGTGGTGTGTTATGTCCTGCATGAATTTTGCTGCTTCTTCTGATGTTACTTTCGCAACAGGCCGGACTTCAAGAGATTGTAGTCATGCTGGAGGATGACGATGGGGTCCAGTGAGGGCGCTTGACGTTGATCATGTCAGAGAGCATGCTCTCAACATGATCGAGCCCCGCGATCAAGTCACTAGGAGTGGGTGGGTGGGTCTTTGTCAGCAGATCTCTCCCGACCTACTGGTTCGAGGTAACCGCGTTGCTCTCAATGACGAGGCAGGCGGCTGGAGTAGAAGATTTCGCCGGCATGGAGCTGAAGCAAATGTCGACGGGATTGGTGAGGATATCCGCCATGCTCTTCAGGAAGATGATGTCGTTGGTCGGAGCCATCGAGTTGCATGAAGAATCTTGGATTCCTCCCCTACCTGGCGCGCCAACTATCAGCCCACGAGGGTGTTAATCCCTATGGGTTTACTTGTTCGGCGAGGTGGAATCTAAATCTAAGAACTCGAAGGTTGCGCACGAGCGCATGGAACACAGAGAACACGGCGAGTTTATACTGGTTCGGGCCTTCGGAGAGTAAAACTCTACGTCCAATTGTTGGTGTAGATTGCCTGAGGATTGCATATGGTTACAAGGGTCGCCTCGCCCGCCTTATATTGGGGATGAGGTCAGTTACCATACTCCTGGTCGGTTACGACCTGGAGACCTAAATCTATATTACAACTCTTGCCATATCCTATCGATCTGCTTAGTCGGAATCCACCGATGTCTTGTCTTGTACACCAAGTCTTGTGGTCGTGCGGAATTAGATCATCTAGGAATCTTTTGGAAGGTCTTCGGGAGGTCATGTGGGCCGCCAACTAGGTCGGTTGGGCCCACTGACAGGTCGGCAAGTCTTCTGGTAGGCCGGACCCACTTGTCGGGGACGGCCGTGAGCCTAGTCGGTGGGGACCCAGGGGTACCCGTGTCTCACACAAGTGGTGAGAGGATGGCAGCCATTGTGTTCTTCCCATTTTCCCTTTTTGGTGATTTTCAAAGCCTTCCCTTGGATTTTCCGTGGAGAAGTTTTGGGAGCGTTTCTTTGAGGGATTCTCGTTGGATGTCACATATGAGGACCTTATGCCTTTTTGCTTGGAGTTCTTGGGAAGGTGTTCTTGAGGGTTGACTTCTGATTCCTCTTGATTGAGTAGGTATTGGGGACCGAGCTTGTAGCCAAAGGTAGCCCACGAGGTACCCCAGCTATCCCCAAAGTCTCACTTGAATCCGTGGAACGAATCAAGAGATCGATCGAGGTGAACGTTGAGTTTTTCTCGCGGGTTGTGTTCTTCCTGACTGCCCAGGCAAAACCAGCCTGACTGGTTTCCCAAATTGGTATGACCGGTTTAGCCCCAGTGGGTTGTTGTGAGGGTTTTTGGACATGAGAGCTTGTTTAATGCTATGGCTTTTCTTGTTCAAAGGTTGAAGGGTTCTTGAAGCAGTTTTGGGTAAGTTTCGTCTCAAAGGTCTTTTGGGGATTTCCAGGACAAAACTGACCTGACCTTTCCCCTGCCTGTGAGAGGCTACGTCCTAGATGATCAGTCTGACCGGTTTCAGAAACCGACCTGGCCGTTTTGGCTTCCAGTAGCTATTTCGAGTTGTTTTCCACTACGTGTTTTTGAGTGGTTGTTGGTTGGATCTTGCTCCTAGGTCCAGTAGCACTCCAGTGGCTACGTGGATTTGGCAAGAGGAGTTTGCGGAGGTATCCGAGTGATATTGGGTTCATAGGCCGGCTCCCATTTATTTCCCCCCTCTCTGGTTCGTTGTTCCGGTCCTTCAGTCTGACCAGTGAAAGACACCAGTCTGACTGGTGTGCGATGACGGCTTCCAGAGGCTTTGAAGCGGAGGACACGCGTCGGGAGCGCAAGACTTGCGTCGAGGCTAAGAAAGTTTGCTGTCGCCGGACATCCATCCAATGGTGCTACAATGGAGTTTCCAAAAAGGCCCTTCGGGGGCGTGCATTCTAGTTTATTGTAATAGGGGTAGTTTCGTCTTTCGGCTACCTCCATATAGCCCAAGTAGTGAGAGGATGGCAGCCATCTCTTGGAACCATAGCTCATTTTGTTTTTCTATTTTCCCTTCCTATTTCCCTTAGGATTTTTTAGGACTAACTTGAGAGCTTCATGGTGAGATCTTGAGAGAGGGATGGATGATCGAGAGGCAAGCAAGACCTTGTATGAATCTTCATGGTATGTATAGATGATTCGGTGTGGTTCCTCAAGGCTTAATTGTGTCTCTCCCGTTTCCCCCTTTTTGGTGATTTTCGGAGCCTTGTCTTGGCGATTTTCTTGTGGTGGTTTTGAGACCTTTCTCTTTGGGATTTGGTGGGGGATGTATGTATGAACATGTCGTGGTTCTTTTCCTTGTGATTCTCCACCCAAATCCGGGAGTAAAGGGGCTCGATTTTGGGGTTTTCTCTTGTTTAGGGTTAGAGGCATTCTTGGTAGAAATCATTTGATTCCTCTTAATTTAGCAAGTTTTGGTGAACCAAATCGTGGCTATGGAATGTCCATGAGGTACTCGTACTCTCCCCAAAGTCTTGTGCGAATCCATGGAGGGAATCGAGAGATCGGGATTTGGATTTGGAGGAGTTGACCCGCGGGTTGCTGTTCATCCCGAGCGCCTAGATCTTGACCGGTTTGACCGGTGCCTCCCACCAGTCTGACCGGTGCCAACCCCATGTTGGGTTGTGCTCGGGTGAACGTCTTGGTGAGTTCTCTAGTCTCTGGGTTTTTTGTTGTTTCGAGTTCAAAGTGTTTTGGAGCTCGGGAGGTTGGTCACTTGGATTTGGGGTTTCCAAGCTTGGACCGATATGACTGGTGAGCTACACCTGCCTGACCGGTGTAGGAGCTTTCTACGGAAATCTTCAAGTCTTGCTCGGGTGATCCGGTTTGGGGTCCAGGGTGACCCGGTATGTCTCTAGTTGGTGTCGGGTGATCCTGCGGCTTAGTCTGGGTGATCCGGCAGGGACCGGTCTGACCAGTGTGGTCAGTAGCTGCTCGAATTGCTTGTTCAGCTGCGTTCTCAAGTAGATTTCGGTGTGTGGTGGTTCCTAGGATGAGTAGCACTCTAGTGGCTCATGGTCTTGGCCAACTTGGGTAGTTGAGTCGAAGACATATTTCGGATAGTCGTGTTCATCTTGTTAGAGTTGCTATCTCCTTCGAGAAGAATTTTTATCACGTCCCATTCACTCCCCTCCTCTCTGGTCGCCAGTTCGGTCCTTCACCTCGGAATTGAAAGAACAAGTCGCGCACAAAAATCCAATGAAAATAGCCCGAAAAAGACATGAAAATCACTCGAGCCACAAGAAGGAAATCGACGCAACCATGAAAGCTTCCATACACTCGGATGTCAGATTCTCTACAAAATGGTGAAGAAAATCTAAGCATGTGGAGCAGGGAAATGAGAAGCAGTCCAGTTGGATGGTTTGCTCAAAAACCCCAAAGCTATATATATGGAGTCCCTCTGGGTTGGGCAAATGACAAAGCTACCCCTAAAACATGAAATGAGATACACACCCCTCGGGGGCAATATAGTCAAGTAACACTCCTCTTCATCAGACGGCCACGCCTTTGCCGTAGTCTGCGTCCTCCCGACGCAAGCCCTGCGATCCCATCGCGTGTCCCCCGGCATTGAAGCTTCTCAGCGTGCCCGGATCCTGTCTCCGCCCGCCGAGCCTCTGGTCTTGGTTTTGTGGCTCAACTAAGTAACCTGACGGTTTTGTGGTGAACCGCCACAAACCTCGCGTGCAGACTCCATTCGTGAGCTGCTACCCTGCACCGGCTCCAATCGACGACTTTGTCTTGCTTTTCTTGCCACCATGCGACCAGCACTTGATCCCGTTCGGCCACTAGGTCCATCGAGCTGAGCCTACTTGTCTCTCCACTCCTTGGAGGCCCAGCAAGGCTAAGACCTTTCACGCCCGCTCTTCACCTGTACCAACACAAATCAAGCCGCAACCTGCACCTGCCATACTTGGCCAAGAGTCAGTCCACACCACGTTGTCAATCACTCATCACACCAAGGAGCGACCATCCATCGGTCCTCGGAGTAGGGGTTTTTTTTACCCATCGGTAGATTTATACCGCTGCGGAGCGGTAAGGGTATACCGCAGCGGTATAAATGGTATACCGCTATTTACCGCTCGAATTCAAATTCCAAATCAAAATCGCCTGTACAAACGGTACTGAGGGGTATACCGCGGTATAAATAGTTTATACCGCTGCGGTAAGGGTTTTTACCGCGCGGTAATTAATTTATACTGGTGCACTGAAAAAGGCCCTCCGGCTTGGAAGAAATGAAAATTTCGGCATGATGTTGGCACAAATTAGTGTTAAATACCACTCCCAATCAATAATTTATAGTTATACATATAAATACGACACCAAACACAATAATATTAGTCGTGCATAAGTGAGTTGATAGTTCAAACACAAATAGTTCAAATACAAGTTCAAACACAAATAGTTCATACAAATAGTTCATACAAATAATTCATACAACACAGGTCCTACCACAAATTATCCTACCTAAACCTAAAATTCTATTTCTACCTAAAGCAACAATTCTATTTCTACCTCTACCTCACATCCTAAATCCTACCTAAAATCCTAAACCAAAATAAACCTAAATCCTAACACAAATCCTAAATCCTAACACAAATCCTAAATCCTAACACAAATCCTAAAGCCTAAAGCTACACAAATTCAAAAAAAACTCCATACGTGACCGCGGTATACAGCGGCGAAGCTGGCGGTATACCGCAAGAACCGCGCGGTTAGCCGCCCCGGCCAAGCGGGAGCGGGTGGATCCGGCCGCGGGGCGGCTAACCGCTCCTACCGCGCGGTATACCGCGCCCCTAGCCGCGGTACGCCCGCCGGCGGCGGCGCGGACGGCGACGGGCGGCGGCGGACGGAGCTGGGCGAGCTGCGGACTGGAGTCACGGGGTGGAGTGGAGTCACGGGGTCACGCGTTTGGGGTGCTTCTAGGTCATCTAGTTGATTTGGGCTTCATGGGCCTTAACGGGCCGGCCCATGATTTTTCTTTTTCTTTTTCTTTACAACTTCTAAAGCTCCAAATAAATAGCAAATGCACTCAAATTTGAAAAATTTCAACACCATCAGACTCTACAAATCATGAACTATTTTTTGGAGATTCTTATTGAATTCAAATTCAAATTTGAATTTTCCCACCGGTTGCTACCGCTGGGTACCGTTACCGTACCCCAGGGGTAACCGCGGTATACCGCGCGGTTACCACTGGTAAAAAAACCCTACCTCGGACGCTCCGGTCCTCATCGTTGCTTTTTGGTCGGTTCTTGGAGTGATTTGTGGAAGTGGAATAAGAGGTTGGGTCACTTAAGCTTAGACCTTTGTCTCTCTTGAGTGGACTTAACTTGTCCGAGGTTTGCTAGATGGAAGCTACCAAGTCAATGATGTTTCTTCCTGAACAAATTAAAATAGAGGCAGTCGATTACTCAATAATGGGTACCAAATCCTTATGTAGTAGTGTTGATGAAGAGCGAGTTGACGCTCCCGATCAGGATGGGGTACGACTTCGACAACGGTTTGTTGCTAAACAGAAAGATTTATGTAGCTTGAAGAAGAAGACAGAAGAATCAGAATTAACTCTGAAAATGTAGTTGGCTGAAATTAAGAGGTTGTAGAAGCTAACCGAAGACAGTGAGGGACCTCCTTCATCTACTGCTTATCAGTAAAAGATGAAAATTAAAGGTTAAGATCATTAGATCAAAACTCCACTTTCTCTTATGATTATGACTTGGATTTAGCTTTCTTAATCAATGTTCCTTGTGATACTGTTATCTTGTAATAGTTTGTGATATGTGATGAACAATATGGTCGTGCTTGATAGTAAATAACAATTTGCTTTATTGTAAAAGTAATATGTGTTGATTAATATTTTGCCAACCAGATCGGCATTATTCTAAAAAAGGATCAGAATTGAAATCAAATACATTAATACTGATGCATGATTAGTTCACTTTATGTTGTCTGTCAGTGGGCTTAGCCCACTTTTAATTAAGCCAAAAATCATTTTTTAAAATTAAGGTGACACAGATGGACGCAACAATGTGCGCACCCGTTAGACTTGACCCAACCAAAACGGGCCCACCCTAATCAAATTTCATCTAAAAAAGCTACGATTGGTACCAACAAAACCTTTTTTGGGCTATATGAACAACGCCAGCCTACAGGAACAGTTTTGGGCTCAACCTAGTTACAAATGGGCCAAATTCGTTTTATGACGCATATGGTTTGTCACAATTGGCATGCCACATCGGATGCCACATAAGATTATGTCCAGCGTGGAAAAGCTACAGGAACGAAGTTATGACGCTTTCTATTCATGATTTTGCATGCGTCATTAAACTCATGACACCGCGAAATAAGGTCTCATCATTAATCGCGTTTGTGACGCTCGATTAACGACGGAGCGTTTTCGTAGCAACTGGCGTCATTAATATCGGTTTATGATGAGAAAGACCATTTTTTGCGTCACTAGTTAGCGTTTTTCTTGTAGTGTCATGAGAGGGTGATTTTTCGTAAAATTGCTCAATTCTATCTGAGCTTTGTCCAATGGCTATGGAACTTGGTGATCTTGTAGCTTATGTTCATACGAAGCTATAGAGTATCTAACTTGCTCATTTGGACATGTGTAGCATCTTGTGGTAAATTTTGTCTATTTGAGAAGCTCTAGGTTGAATGTTTCCTAATTTTTTCTTGATTCCTGCATTGGCAACAAGGGGGAGATGGTTGTAACGGAAAAGTGCTTCTAAATGCATTTAGAAGGTTTTAGGTGGTTTCGAGCCTTTTCTGGGCTCTGTTGGGCACTGGTCTGACCTACACCGGTCTAGCCGGTCAGAGCTGAGCCGATGTAGCTACTCTATTTTGTGAAGAGGTTGGTATGCATTCATGTTGACGGATAAAAGACGTATCCCTCTACGATCCGCAAGCGTACGGACCCCACACCTTTTTCACCACAGGATTCCCAAGGTTCTTGTCAATCCGCGGAGCAAGGGGATTACAAGCGTTCGATCAACAACGACACACTAGCTACTAAAACCCTAACAACTATTATACTAGAAAACACTAAACTACACTAGAGAGAATGATAAACGATCAAGAGAGAAGACACTCGCCCACGGGTCTACGATACTAGAGCATGCAATCGCTTAAAGACATGAAAAACCAATCTAATCTATCGGGGTTGTGACCACGGTTTCGCCCTTTCCCTCCTCTCGTACTGTCACTACGCGAAGGTATTCATGACTAGACCTTTGATGGCCACGGCGTATTGAATGGATCCAAGGAAGCATTGGAGCTCGTACTCCCTCTACGGCATGGTAGCTAACCTTTAAGCATTAAAGTATATTCAACACAAGATGATAGACAGATAATCCGACAAAGTGCGATTACATCTCACGATCGATTACAACCCATGGACGAATGAGAAGATTACCCCATCAAGGTGCTGATCATGGCACCGTTGATCATGGTTTCCCTTCCGCCGGTGTCTTCCTCCTTCTCCACAAGAGGGTGCTTCCTTCGAGGTGGTTGATCTCCAGCCCGGAGATCCTCCTCCTCTCTCTCTAGCTTGTAGATGGCCTTCTGGTGCGAATAAACTCCTCTCTGGTCCGTTGGCGGCGCGTCGGGGGTTTTAGGGTCGAAGATCCTTCGAGGGCAAGGAAGACGGGACCGAACCGGTGCCCGAAGTGGGCCGGGCCGATCCTCTCGGGCCGGCCGGCCCGGGCCCGATTTCGGCCCGGTTCGGTCGCCCTTTTTGCTCCGTGGGTCCTCGTGCACTTATCTACTTCGCCCCCTCCACTTGGATGATTTTGACGCTGTTATCCTCGCGATCAAGATGGAAGCTCTCTTTGCATGAAGTTGATCTTTTACGCTTCAATCCCCGGGGGTGTTCCTCGTAGCACTTTGGTCCTCACCACCATTGGAAGTAATTTCAGCAAGCTCATGAACACGAACAAGACTCCATGAATGCTCCTTTGAACTTATTGCGAATCCGTCCTTTATGTCCATGTTTTCCTACATAAACACAACACTTCCAAATGCATGCACAAAGATGAACTTGTTATATGATTAGTGTGCCTAGTGGCGGGTTAGTTCAATAATCAAATCCAAACCAAAGTGTAATGAACATGCTAGGTGCACCAAAATACACCGTCAACATCTCCCCCACACTTAGCTCTTGCTCGTCCTCGAGCAAGTACTCGTAAAAGAACTTCGTCCAAGGTATGTAATCGTGTATCACTTATCCTTCTTCACAAGTTAGTCAATCCCTTCATCTTTAATACATAAACACAAAGTAATGATAATCAAACATAAACATGGGCGTTTAGAATTTTTACCACGTCAAGATTTACCCCACAACTCAAACTCTTCACTCGAAGCTTTCAATTTCAGCCATACTTACTTCTTTGCTTCCATCGGAGGGTTTTTATGATTTTCAAAACAAAAATTCCTGCAACAAGTATTAGACAAAAACCTTTCTCCAAGCTCTCTCAAGTCACTCATATAAAATGTCTATCCTAACCAAATTTTATAAAACTCTCACCTCCCATTAATCTCTCATATATCATGTAAAAGTGGAGCTATAGGTAGGGCTAGCACAATCAACACAAGTATTGTCAAACTAAGAACTTCCTCTAATGGTTGTCTACCTTTCAGAGCCAATGATCATGAGAATTAACCATATGTAGGGATATCAAGGATGAGAAGATTTAGAATGGTGGACATGTGCAAGGGCAAAAGAAAATTGTGACTTCAAGGCACCAATGATGTCCTCGTTGTCGGATTGCACATGGTTGGAAATAGAATAAAAGTTTCGTCTCACAATCAACGTGACATCCTTCCTTACACTTTATTATTTTTCTTTTCTTTCACTTGATCCATCCCTCTCATATCTTTATTGCTAACTCATCTTTCTCTTTATTTTTCTTCTTTCATTCACATATGATTTTTTTTCTTTCTTTTCCATACACATACTTTTTCTCTTTATTTTTCTCTCTCTTGACATCTTTTCAAAGCTTTCAATTCTCCCTTTTCTCGCATGCACACAATCTGAAATTTTTAAATAAATCATGCTAGAGACGAGACGAAACTTTGAAAATAGGTTGTGTTCAAGGAATACGATGTACAAAAGAGATGTATAGGTTTGGTATGGAATTCAGTGATATGCATGACTTTCGTTGCGAAAGTCATGAACTGAATATATGACGAGGCTAGCAACAAAAGATAAGCACAAGGACATGATCATTGCTCGAAATTAAAACTCACCAAGAGAGAAGGGTCCTAGCCTAACTCATCGTGCTAATCACACTTATAGTGGAGCGAAAAAAACAAACTTGGCTTTGGATAGGAATTTTTTTTTTTACTCTCAACTTGGAAAAAGAGGTTTTGCTAACCTTTATTGCAAGGGTTTTAATACAATTTTCAGAACTGAAATCCTCCAATTTTTAGCATCGAACATAGCACAACTAGCATGTGAAGCTCAAGATCGAAGTGCGGTATGGGTACTTTAAGTAGTAGCTATTCCACTAAGCACCACGGCAAACGATTTTCAAACCACATACTTGTGTTCATATATCAAGAATCGAAGATTAAACAAACAAGTAAATAAAGATAAACAATACATAAAACACAAAGATATATATAAGACTCTTTTTATTTGGTTTTCTTGACTCAACACTAATTTAAGACACTTGCAAAAATTTAAAAAAACAGACTCGAAAACTAAAGGCTCATTAAAACACTAAGACTCTCACACGAAGATTAAACCGAACCTAATCTTGAAGTTCAAAAGCTAAGGCTAGCGAGCTAGCTCTCCCCCACACTTAAAACATACGACGTCCTCGTCGTATCTTACAAAAACCAAAGGGGAAAACTAGATCTAATGGTACTTCGAGCAAGCCTTGCACCACTTGCCTCTCATGTTTCCAACCATGCCGAAAAGCTTGCGCACGTTGCGGTTAAGGAACTTGTAGTCATCTTCGACTACGCGCTCCAAGTCCTCCATACGCTGCTTCATCGCTTCCATGGTTTGAAGACATTCGTCGGCCGACGCGTAGAGAGCTGCGATGGATTGACGGCAAAATCGACAGCACACCGGATGCAATCCGAAGGGGTCGTCGTCGCCATAATCTCCACCGTTGTCACCACCGTCGTCGCCACCTCCATTGTTGTCGCCTTCGCCACCGCCGTTGCCGTCGCCGTTGGGGCCCTCGGGAGTCCTTTCGTAGGGCTGCTCGCCCCAATCGTCATCGTCTCTCCGGCGGCCGCCCACGAGCTCGGGCTACGATCGTCGGAGTAGTCGCTATCCCCATAATCCTTAGGCTCGGCGACGCCTCCTTGTAATCCTTACGCTTGATGCCTTGGAGACGTGCCGACCTTCGAACGGGTGTAGGGACCTTCTCTCCTTCGACGGGGTAGCGAGATGCAAGAGCTCCGGTCGGGACACATCCTCCGCAACGGATACGTGCGGTCCTCTTGACGGGTAGCTTGACCTCGCATCGCATCGCCTCCTCCATCGATGGCTTCTTGGCTTCTACCTTCAACTCTAAGCTTTTTGGAGGCTCAATGGCTCGCTACAAGGGTGCAACACATTGCTTGAAAGGATTGATTCTCGAGCTCCCAATTCGGCCAAATATATAGTCCCGAGAGAAAAGCCACGGGAACCTTATTTTCCTTTTTTACACTTCCCTTAAAATTTTCTCGACCAAACAAGGAAGTCGAAAAGGAGCAATTCGGGGCGAAATTCGGGGACATCGGGCGTCGGGCCCCCCTTGGGCCGATCCGGCGGGCCGGCCGGCCCACCCCCGCCTCGGGGGCGGGCCGGTCCGGTTTTTTTCACACCGCCCTATTTTTTTCGTCCTCGGCCCGTGGGAAAAAGTTGGCCCGGTTAATCTTCGCGAAAAACTCCCGAGAACTAAAAGAAAAATTATTTACGAAGTTGGTGCCTTGTTTTTCGTCCTAGGCGGGACGTTCGGGCTCTTCCTCCATGGTAAAGACGTCAACATGATGAACGGGCACGACATCGGGTTCGTAGTAAACCTTAAGCCGCTGTCCATTCACCACAAATTGATCACCGTTTATATCCATAATGGTTACCGCTCCGTTGGAGAACACCGAATGCACAACATAAGGTCCGTCCCACTTGCTTTGCAATTTCCCCTTTCCGAAGGTTTTAAACCTCGAATTGTAGAGGAGGACCTTATCTCCTTCTTTAAATTCTTTTTTCTTCAATCTTTTATCATACCACCTTTTGATTCTCTCCTTGTATATGCTTGCGTTTTCATAAGCTTTCAACCTCAACTCCTCTAGCTCGCTTATTTGAATTCTCCGTTTCACCACCGCGGCATCGAGATCAAGGTTCATCTCTTTAATCGCCCAATAGGCTTTATGTTCTAACTCAACCGGAAGGTGGCAAGCTTTTCCATAGACGAATTGATAAGGGGTCATACCTATCGGTGTTTTAAACGCCGTTCGATAAGCCCATAAAGCTCCGTCTAATTTCTTTGACCAATCCTTGCCTCCCTTCTCTATGGTCTTGTTAAGTATGCTTTTTAATTGCCTATTTGACGTCTCCGCTTGTCCGTTGGTTTGTGGGTGATAGGCCGTGGAGACCCTATGCTCAATTCCCAACTTGGACAAGCACTTTTTGAAGTTCTTCCGGTGAAATGAGTTCCTCCATCGCTTATCAAGATTCTCGGTGTACCGAAACGAGGAAAAATCACATTCTTGATCATAGTGATGGACTCCTCCGTGGAAGCTTTACGACATGGTATGGCCTCTACCCACTTGGATACGTAATCGACCATAACAAGTATATACTCGAATCCAAATGAGTTTTTAAAAGGCCCCATGAAGTCTATGCCCCATACATCGAATATGTCGACTTGCAAGTTGTATTTCAAAGGCATAGAATTTCTTTGAGAGATGTTTCCGGTTCTTTGGCATTCGGGGCATGACGCAACATATCTTTTAGTATCTTCATGCATCTCCGGCCAATAGAATCCGCTCGACCATACTTTGGCTTCGGTTCGAAAATGGCTATAGTGCCCGCCGTACTCCGCCGAGTGGCACTTCCTTAGAATCTCAAGCCTCTCTTCTCTTGGCACACATCTTCTCATTACTCCATCATTGCCAAGCTTGAAGAGGTATGGTGCATCCCAAAAATATTTCTTGCTTTCAGAAATTATCTTCCTTTGGGTGTTTTTGTCTAGATGATCGAGGGGCATTTTTCGGATTGCTCGAATGATGTCAATCATCCAAGTATCTTTATCAAGCACTCTATAGAGGTGGTCATCTCTCATCTTATCTTCTATGGGCTCTTTATCATCTTGTCCACGATTCATTCTAGACAAATGATCGGCCACAACATTTTCCACCCCTTTTTTATCACGAATTTCAACATCGAACTCTTGGAGAAGAAGGATCCAACGAATCAAACGTGGTTTAGCTTCCTTCTTAGCCAAGAGATACTTTATGGCTGCGTGATCGGTGTAAACAATGACTTTCGAGTTCACGATGTAAGATCTGAATTTTTCGAAAGCGAATACCACCGCTAGCAACTCTTTTTCCGTAGTAGCGTAATTTAATTGTGCCCCACTAAGAGTTTTGCTAGCGTAGTAAACGGCGTGAACTCGGCCTTCCTTTCTTTGTCCCAAGACCGCGCCTACGGCGTAGTCACTTGCGTCACACATGATCTCGAAAGGTTGGCTCCAATCCGGAGGTTGGATGATGGGAGCACTCACCAACGCATTTTTCAAGGTCCGGAATGCCGCTAGACACTTCTCATCAAAGTCGAAAGCCACATCTTTTTGAAGAAGGTGCGTTAAAGGCTTGGTGATCTTTGAGAAGTCCTTTATAAATCTTCTATAGAATCCGGCATGGCCTAGAAAGCTCCTTAAGGACTTAATATCCGTAGGAGGTGGGAGTTGCTCAACCGTCTCTACCTTAGCCTTGTCCACTTCAATTCCTCTCTCGGATGTAACATGTCCGAGCACTATGCCTTGCTTAACCATGAAGTGGCACTTTTCCCAATTTAAAACCAAATCTACCTCCGCGCACCTTGTAAGGACCTTTTCTAAGTTTGCTAAGCAATCCATGAACGTCTTCCCGTAAACGGAAAAATCATCCATAAACACTTCAACAATCTCTTCGATGAATTCCGAAAACACGGCCATCATGCAACGTTGAAAAGAGGCCGGAGCGTTGCATAGGCCGAAGGGCATCCTCCTATATGCAAACGTTCCGTAAGGACATGTAAACGTTGTCTTATGTTGATCTTCGGGTGAATGGGGATTTGCATGAACCCCGAGTATCCATCGAGAAAGCAAAAATAAGCGTGGTTTGCTAACCTCTCGAGCATCTCGTCTATGAACGGTAGGGGGAAGTGATCTTTCTTCGTCGCTTTGTTAAGCTTACGGTAATCAATACACATCCGCCACCCGGTCACGGTTCTTTGCGGTATCGGTTCATTCTTCTCATTCTTCACCACGGTTAAACCTCCTTTCTTCGGTACACAATGTACGGGCTCACCCATTCGCTATGTGGAACCGGGTAGATGATTCCGGCATCAAGTAACTTGATAACCTCTTTCTTTACTACCTCTCGCATGGCATGGGTTAGCCTCCTTTGGTGGTCCACTACGGAGCTTGCATTGGTCTTCCATTGGTATACGATGAGTACAAAAGGCTGGGCTAATACCTTTGAGATCGTTAATTGAATATCCAATCACCTTCCTATGTTTTTTTAATAAAATCAGCAACGCTTCATTTTCTTCGGGACTCAACTCGTCGCTCACAATGACTGGATAAGTTTTGTCTGGCCCCAAAAATTCATATTTTAATCCCTTGGGCAAAGGTTTAAGGTCTACTTCGGGCACTTGTGGCTCCTCGGGTTTGATTTCTCCTATGTCTTCGAACTTCTCTTCCTCCACGCTACCGTCATGCGGCTCCAAGCCTTTTGTTGCTTCCTCTAGTTCTTCATCTTGTTGATTACTAATTTGATTTTCCATCGCTCTTTGCAGCGGGTCTCTAAGGGTTTCAACAAAACAAAGACTATCTATCTCTTCTATTTCTTCATCTTCGGGAGGAAAAGGAGTAAGGTGTTTAGAAGCACGAAGAAAGTTATATGTGTACTTTGTTCCATTAAGGTTCATTGTTACTTTGCCTTCTCCGGCATCTAACACGGCATCAACCAACTTAAGAAAAGGCCTACCTAAGATTATATGATCAGATTTACCATGGTAAGCATCAATAACAAAGAAATCGGTTGGTATGTAGTTTCTAGAGATTTTTACTTTCATGTTGCAAGCAATACCTAGAGGTTTGATAGTTCTACCATCTCCCATAATTAATTTCGTTGATGTTGGAGCTAAGTCTAGGTTGTGGTATTGAACTTTATCGTAAATTTTAGAAGATAGAACACTTACTTGGGCTCCGATGTCGCATAAAGCTTTGCATTGAACTCCGTTGATCTCACAACTCAAGTGCGGCGTCATCTTCTCTTCTTCTTCGGATCCGATCGAATAAATTTCAGCAAGGCGAGCGTATGGTGATGCTTCGGGCTTGATCCCCATGATTCTCTTCACCTCGGCAATATGTTCCGGATTCACCACGTCGTCTCCAAAGAGCTTTTCAAAAATCTCACCGGTGGTTTCGAGGTCGTATGAATTTTCAGCTTTCCTCTCCGGTGGGAAATCGACTTCCAATGCTCTTGCCATTCCCTTTTGATTAGGGAACGGTCTTCTCTTGTCGAATACTTCTCCATAATCAATAGGAACCCAATCCATTGGCTCGAACTCCCTTAGTGGCTTCGCGCTTGACATGCTTCTCTTGTTCGTCTCAATTGGCGCGGCGAAGTCGACGTTTGGTATAGTTCTTGACTTAATGTGTTCTTGTTCAAGCTCCTCCATGATTGGCTCCTCTTTTGTGACTTCCGGGGTTGCCTCTTTAGAAAATTCAGCAAGCTTTTTCTTCCTTGAATTGAATTCCGGCTCTTCCGCAAGTCTTGTTTCCCAATCTCTTCGCATGGCAGCCGCTTTACTAACTTTTTGTAGAAGTTGGGCGGCTTCCGTGAGTGTTTTCTCCATGAGATCCCCACCGCACACATTTCGACGTGTCGCATGCAACTAGGGGTTAGGGAAAAGAAAAATGTATGCGGGGAGTACGTCACCGGTGAAGCCGAGTTTTGGTCCTTGTTCGATTAATTCATTAAACCTTTCCCGGGCTTGGTCTATCCCTTCCTCTTCTCCTTGCATAAAATTGATCACTTGCCTCCTTAGATGTTGAACCTTGCTCATTGGAAAGAACTTCTCGCAAAACTTCTTTGTCAACTTGTTCCAATTGCCTTCAACTTCAAAGGACGCAACCGAATACCATGTCTTTGCTTTGCCGGCAAGTGAGTAGGGAAAGAGATTCCATTTGAACCATTCATCGGGAACTCCTTCTTGACGCACCGTGTTGCATATTGTCGTGAAATCCCTTATGTGTCTATATGGGTTCTCCGTAACCATCCCTTCAAATGGGTTTTCAGCCACCATCTTCATGATCTTGGATTTAATTTCATACTTGGTCGCTTCGAGCTTCGAATCCGACTCTTGTACCTTTATGTCTTCACATCGAGGGCTAGCGTAATCCCTTAATGATTTCTCTGGTTCTTCCACGGGTTGATTAACGGGCTCCATCTAGACAATAAGATAAAAACAAAAACAAAAAAGAAACAAGTGTTTTTCTGATAATATATGTTAGATAAAGCAAATAAAAGATGAACTAAAATATAAAACTAAGTTAGATGCAAATCAAACGATGTAAACTAACTTGCTCCCCGGCAACGGCGCCGGAAAAAAGGGGCTTGTTGACGGATAAAAGACGTATCCCTCTACGATCCGCAAGCGTACGGACCCCACACCTTTTTCACCACGGGATTCCCAAGGTTCTTGTCAATCCGCGGAGCAAGGGGATTACAAGCGTTCGATCAACAACGACACACTAGCTACTAAAACCCTAACAACTATTATACTAGAAAACACTAAACTACACTAGAGAGAATGATAAACGATCAAGAGAGAAGACACTCGCCCACGGGTCTACGATACTAGAGCATGCAATCGCTTAAAGACATGAAAAACCAATCTAATCTATCGGGGTTGTGACCACGGTTTCGCCCTTTCCCTCCTCTCGTACGTCACTACGCGAAGGTATTCATGACTAGACCTTTGATGGCCACGGCGTATTGAATGGATCCAA
The DNA here is from genome assembly GCA_947561735.1 of Cenchrus americanus. Classification (NCBI taxonomy): domain Eukaryota; kingdom Viridiplantae; phylum Streptophyta; class Magnoliopsida; order Poales; family Poaceae; genus Cenchrus; species Cenchrus americanus. The sequence goes on along the minus strand of OX387239.1, from coordinate 145,184,622 downwards.
GGAAGCATTGGAGCTCGTACTCCCTCTACGGCATGGTAGCTAACCTTTAAGCATTAAAGTATATTCAACACAAGATGATAGACGGATAATCCGACAAAGTGCGATTACATCTCACGATCGATTACAACCCATGGACGAATGAGAAGATTACCCCATCAAGGTGCCGATCATGGCACCGTTGATCATGGTTTCCCTTCCGCCGGTGTCTTCCTCCTTCTCCACAAGAGGGTGCTTCCTTCGAGGTGGTTGATCTCCGGCCCGGAGATCCTCCTCCTCTCTCTCTAGCTTGTAGATGGCCTTCGGTGCGAATAAACTCCTCTCTCGTCCGTTGGCGGCGCGTCGGGGGTTTTAGGGTCGAAGATCCTTCGAGGGCAAGGAAGACGGGACCGAACCGGTGCCGAAGTGGGCCGGGCCGATCCCTGCGGGCCGGCCGGCCCGGAGCCCGATTTCGGCCCGGTTCGGTCGCCCTTTTTGCTCCGTGGGTCCTCGTGCACTTATCTACTTCGCCCCCTCCACTTGGATGATTTTGACGCTGTTATCCTCGCGATCAAGATGGAAGCTCTCTTTGCATGAAGTTGATCTTTTACGCTTCAATCCCCGGGGGTGTTCCTCGTAGCACTTTGGTCCTCACCACCATTGGAAGTAATTTCAGCAAGCTCATGAACACGAACAAGACTCCATGAATGCTCCTTTGAACTTATTGCGAATCCGTCCTTTATGTCCATGTTTTCCTACATAAACACAACACTTCCAAATGCATGCACAAAGATGAACTTGTTATATGATTAGTGTGCCTAGTGGCGGGTTAGTTCAATAATCAAATCCAAACCAAAGTGTAATGAACATGCTAGGTGCACCAAAATACACCGTCAACAATTCATCTAGGGGGAGTTGCATTGGTTCAGTGGAGCTTGCTGAAGGATCAGATGGCGACTAGAGAGGGGGGAGTGGATAGGAGCCGGTAAAAATTCTTCCAAAAGAATCCGGCCTATACCCTAGACAACCCCGATCACACACAAGCGATGGATCGAATCACGCACCAATCGCCAAGACCATGAGGTTATGGATCAACCTCTAGCCTTAGGAACGATTCCTAGAAGCACACGCGGAAGCACTAGAAAGGGAGGGAGGAATCGAACCAAGAAGTAAAGCACACAGGCTCTGGCGGACCGTCCGGCCAGGAGGGGCGGACCGTCCGCACGGGCCTCGCGGACCATCCGTCCCCCGCACCGCGGACCGTCCGCGCCGACCTTGCGGACTCTCCGGCCCTACACCGCGGACCGTCCGTTAAAGCACACGAGAACACCGAAGCGACCCGAGAAAAACGGACCGTCCGCCGAGGCCGGGCGGACCGTCCGCGCCACCCGCGGACCGTCCGCTACTCGAGCTCGGACCGTCCGCAAACCGGCGCAACAAAAACCAAAAGCCAAACCGGATCGAAAGCAAGGACGCGCAAGAACACAACGAACACGCGACGAACGGGCCACCGCGGACCGTCCGCGACCCCCCCGCGGACCGTCGCGCGCCGCGCGGACAGAACAGAAAACCCACGACCCCGAAAGTCAACTCCCCCAAATCATCATCGGATTTCCCAAACGGTTGAAGCTATGGAGACAAGGGTTTGGGGACTTGAAAAGCGTCACACAAGGATGCTATAGCCCAAAAATCTTGCCTCCTAACTTCCTAAATCACCGGGAATCGCGAATCCTTTGAGCACCACCAAAAAGCTAGAGCACCGAACGAAAACTCACGAATCGAAGTGGTTTCCCGGCGTTTGAGGGCACAAGATCAAGCACAAAGATGCACAAGACATCCATCCATGTTTCCCTCAACGAAATCCGGGAAGAAACCCACTCAAATCCGTGGAATCACACCGGGAACAAAGGCACGAAAACAAGCACAAAAAAGGCACAAAAACACAACCCCGAATCTTCTATACAAACCAGGAAAGATTCACAAGGTCTAGCATGCCGCCCTAGCATCCAACCCTCTCAACAAATCTCTCATGAAGCTCTCATGCTAGCCTAGAGAAAATGGAAGAAAAATAGCTACGAAAAATGAGAAATGGGAGGGAGGAAATGAAACCCTAAGTCCCGGAGAGAGAGAGCCATCCACACACACTCATGGCTTATATATCAGGTCCCGCTGGAGTGGTAAATGACTCGACTACCCCTAACTCAACTACTGGCGATACAACCCACGTAGGGGCATTTAGGTAATGTTTGTGGGTCTTGCCATCGGACGGCCACGCCTTTGCCGCACCCCGCGTCCTCCCGACGCAAGCCATGCGATCCCGCCGCGTGTCCTCCGCCTCGAAGCTTCCCGACACGCCCGGATCCCGTCTCCGTCGTGTTGGGCCCTCGGACTTGGTTTTGAGGCCCAAACCAAGAAACCGTCCGCCGATGGTTTTGTGGGCAAACCACCAAACCCCGCGTGCCCGGTCCGGCCTCCCGCCAAACCACTTGACTCGACCGCCACCGTGCACCGGCTCGCTTGTCCATGACTTTGTCTTGCTCGTGTCGCCACCATGTGGCCCGCACCCAGTCCCGCTGTCCACCGAGTCCCTCGAACCGAGCCTACTTGTCTCTCCATCTCCCGGAGGCATCTCAAGGCTGAAGACCTTTCGCGCCCGTTCTTCACCTGCAACAACACGAACTAGGCTGCAGCCACACCTGCGCACTAAGCCAAGAGTCAGTCCAACACCCATTGTCAATCACTCATCACTGAGGAGCGGTCATCCATCACCACTGGGACGCTCCTGGTCCTCACTTGCATGTGTGTAGGTGAGGACCTGAGCATTCGAGGACCGGTGGATGGTAACTCCTGGCTGTGATGAGTGATTGACAATGTGGTGTGGATTGACTCTTGGCCGAGTATTGCATGTGCAGGTTGCGGCTTGATTTGCGTTGGTGCAGGTGAAGAGAGAGCGTGAAAGGCCTACGCCTTGCGGGGCCTCCGAGGAGTGGAGAGACAAGTAGGCTCGCCTTGAGGGACCCGGTGGCCAGTGGGGTCAAGTGCGGGCCGCATGGTGGCAAGAAAAGCAAGACGAAGTCGTGGGCATGAGCCGGTGCAGGGTAGCGGCTCACGACCGGAGTCTGCACGTGGGGTTTGCGGTGGTTCACCACAAAATCGCCGGGTTACTTGGTTGAGCCACAAAACCAAGACCGGAGGCTCGGTGGGCGGAGATAGGATCCGGGCGCGCCGAGAAGCTTCGATGCCGGCGGACACACTCGTGTGGGAATCCTTGGTTGTGAATTTGGGACATTGGCCGAGTTCAACCTTCGGGAAGAATTTTATTAGCTCCCATTCACTCCCCCCCTCTCTGGTCGCCTAATTGGTTCTTCAGCAAGGGGAGCTCTTTGTGTTTTTCGAGCTTTGTCTTTATGTGAGCTTGTTTTTGTCTCGATCGTGTCGAGTCGTTGCCTTTACCTAAGGGGACCGAGATTTTCCTCTTTCAAGTGACTTGCTCTTTGCCTTTGGTTGGCTTTCAATCACTTGTTCGAGTTTCTTTGGTTGTTTCTTTTATTTTCCTTTTCTCTTATGGTTACCATATGTCTGTGTTGTCAATGCACTCATCAAGGGGGAGATTGAGAGTCTATATGGTTCGAGGACCGGTGGATGGTCACTTCCTGGTGTGATGAGTGATTGACAATGTTGTGTGGACTGACTCTTGGCTAAGTATTCTAGGTGCAGGTTGTGTCTTGATTAGTGCTGGTGCAGGTGAAGAACAAGCGCGAAAGTTCGATGTCGGTGAGGCCTCCAAGTGTGAAGCAGACAAGTAGGATTGGTTTGAGGGACTCGGTGGCCAGCGGGATCAAGTGCGGGTCGCATGGTGGCAAGAATGGCAGGACGAAGTTGTGATCGGTTCCTTGGTTGAGCCTCAAAGCCAAGATCAAGCCGAGACGGCGTGGGGGCCAAGTCATAAGTGGTGATTGGCGGGAGGCCACACCAAGTCCGCACGGTTTCCAGTGGTTCACCATAAAACCACTAGGTTCCTTGGTTGATCCACAAATCCAAGACCGAAGCGCAGCAGCACTAGGCTGGTCTGACCGGTGGGTCACCGGTCTGACCAGTTTGCGATGGCGGCTTCTAGAGACTTCGAAGCGGAGGACACACGTCGGGATTGCAATGCTTGCGTCGAGGCTAAGAAAGTTGCGGTCGTCGGGCATCCGTTCGATGGCGCTACGACAAAGATTTCCAAAATGCGCCTCGGGGGTGTGTATCTTAGTTTTATGTATTAGGAGTAGTTTCGTCTTTCAGATGCCTCCATATAACCCAAGTGGTGAGAGGATGACAGCCATCTCTTGAAACCCTAGCTCATTTCCCTTTGTTATTTTTTCTTCCTATTTTCCTTAGGATTTTCTAGGACTAGCTTGAGAGCTTCATGGTGAGATCTTGAGAGTGGGATGGATGATTGGGAGGCAAGCTAGACCTTGTATGAACCTTCATGGTATGTATAGATGATTCGGCGTGCTTCCTCAAGGCCTTTTGTTATCTCTCCCGTTTTCCCTTTTTAGTGATTTTCGGAGCCTTTTTTGGTGATTTTCTTGTGGTGGTTTTAAGGCCTCTCCCTCGGGGATTTGGTTGGGGATGTATGCATGAACCCTTTGTGGTTCTTTTTCTTGTGATCCTCCTCTCCAATCCATGGGAAAAGGTGTTCGATTTGCAGGTTTTATTAAGTTTCGGGAAAGTGGTGTTCTTGGTGGAAATCCTTCGATTCCTCTTGATTTAGCAAGTTTTGGTGGACCAAATCTAGCTATGGGATGCCCATGAGGTACTCCTGGTATCCCCAAAGTCTTGTGCGAATCCGTGGAGTGAATTGTCAGATCGGGAAGGTTGTTTGGAAGGGTTGACCCGCGACTCGCTGTTCATCCCGAGCACCTAGGATCTGACTGGTTTGACCGGTGTGACCCCTGTTGGTTTTTGTCTCGGGTGAACGTCTCGGGGTGTTGCTTAGTCTCTAGGCTTGTTGCTGTTTCGAGTTTGGCGTTATTTGGAGCTCGGAGCTTTGCTTTCTTGGATTTGGGATTTCCAGGCATGGACCGGTCTGATCGGTGCACTATACCGGTCTGACCGGTGTGAGGCCTTTCTGTGGAAACTCTCGAGTTCTGCTCGAGTGATTCGGTTGGGGGTCTCGGGTGACCTGGTGTGTCTCTGGAGGGTGTAGGGTGATCCGGCGGTTCAGTCCGGGTGATCCGAACAGGACCGGTCTGACCGGTGTGTTTTGAATGTTGCTCGAGTCTTTGTCCGCCGCTTTCTCGAGTAGGTTTCGGTGCCTGTTTGCTCCTAGGATCAGTAGCACTTCAGTGGCTACGTGGTCTTGGCAAACTTGGGTAATTCGAGTCGGAGTAGTGTTTTGGTTAGCCGTGTTCATCTTGTTGGAGAAGACATCTCCTTCGAGAAGAATTTTTATCGGCTCCCATTCACTCTCCCCCTCTGGTCGCCAGTTCGGACTTCAACATCTCATTATTTGGCCTTGACCTCTAGCAACGTCCCCCATATAAACAAATGAATTTGGATAATGAGAGTAATTTTAAAGATCAAGATCTTTCTCTAGTACTTGCATAAGGGTATAATACTAATTAGGGATAACCTAGCTAAATGCAATTAGACTGGTAGTAAGCAATGTAGTTTTTGTCACAAAGATGAAACAATTATACACATAATTTTTGACTGCCAGTCTTCTCAAGATGCATGGGCAATTATTAATGTGTCAATTGGGCTTTTACTTTCTCGTAGTGTTGCAAACATGTTTGGGTCTTGGCTATGGAGGACTAATAATGATATTAGACCTTTCGTACTTTTGGGAGCCACAACTTTTTTTTCAATGTGGTACGTAGGAATAAATTGGTTCTTAGTAAAAATAACTGTAGCTCACCTTTATAAGTTATCTATTTGGTTATCCACCAGCTCTGTACATGGACTATTCTTCAAAAGGCAACTTCACATGATTTAGTTGCGGTGGCATGTCAATGCTTAGCTTAAGTGGTCAAGGAGTTTCTTACCAAGGCACATGGGTGGTAGTCTAGTCTCGGAATTATGAGTCAATGGTGTGTTTGCATTTGTTTTTATATTTATGTTCTTTCTCTTGTAAGGCTGTGTGCACTCCAATTGTGCAGAAGTCAAGGAGGATCTCCAGTACATGTAAAACGACCTACAGTCAATCCACACAGTCACGTTTGTCATCACAAAGACTGACATAGTAGTACATTGCCTCACTTGTTTTGGATTCCTTCCACGATATTTCTAATTTGGCATGAGTGGTAGGTTCCAAGAAGTTGACATTCTGTTCGTTGAATTTGAATCGATGGTAGTCTTGGTTTGTTACGAGAGAAAAGTGTTGTTGGTACAGTTCTTGATGCATTTGGTTTCTTCGGAGAAAAAAATCTTCTTGTTGGTGGTGATAAGCGAAACGAACAGGACGTGAGATGCCGAAAGGAGCGAACAGGACGGACATAAAGGCTTGACTAATGCCGTCGACATGGCATTAAGTATGGATGGAGTTGCTGCTGGCTGCTGCTGATCGAGAAGCCTGCACGGCCGCACCTAATCGGCTAATTCTCAATTATTTGAGGGTGGTGCGAAGGAAGATAATCATCCTACATGGCTACATGTGTGTTGGGTAGCTTTTCTGGGGCGAGGTGTGACCACTTCGTTATACTCTGCGTGATAGGGAAACTTCACAACCCATGTGATTGCTATAATTGCTAAAATTTTACTTATATTTTTGCAATCCCCAAAATATTGTTGTTGGTAACCGATACTATGTCTTTTTCGGTACACAATACCACCCAACGGTGGTACTGTAGTGTTATCAGTTTTTTCCAGTTTTTTACTTTAGGTAAAATGATAATTTGCTCTATGTATATTATTTGGAAAAAATTTCCCCGCTGCCAAGATTACGTAAAAAGCTTTGATTTCATATATTACAACATTATCATGTATATTTCCGATAATACCAATATACTATTCATACCATCTATGAATACCACTCATATCACACTAAAAAACCGGTGATACAGAATTAATCTCAACCGTCAGATCCTTACATATACGTATTTTTTTATTACATACGAGTTTTTTTTCAATCGGTGGTACATGACGATAGTGTGTATGTAACGTGCTAATATATGTATGTGTCGGTAAATGACGATTCCTACATCATTTGACTGCTTGCAATTGAAGGCCACTCACATATTTATGCCCCATATACTTGGAGACATCAACGGAAACAACTACGAAAATGTATCATCGCGGTGCATGAGTGGGTACCCCAGTGATGATCCTATTATTTAAATGTCAACTGTTTGACCATTCTGCATCATGTGCCCCTACGGTCTAAGGACTACGGTGCGAACGTGTTTTTTTTATGCTTGACCAGGTCTTCATCCTCACCAATTCATTGCTTTCAGGGATGAAAACGGGTCGGATACGAATACAAATAATTTTTCTTTCTCAGACATAATTCTCGGATCGAATACGGATACGGACAGTATATTTTGTGTCGAATAGTGATATTCATCATATTTGGATCATAGAAATTCAACTTGAATTTCCGGATACTAATGCGGTATGGATAGTTACGGATATTAAATGTCCGGATTCGGATACGGTCTTACCATTTGAGTGTCTGACCCTTTCGGTCGGTCGGACGGACGGATAATATCCGTACAACTTTCATCCCTAGCTTTCCCTTCTTTCCCAGCCCAAGAAATGGTTTAAAAAATGTCATAATTCGACTCCTATAGGTAGTAAGTACTACTAAGTTTCATCAAGGAACACTTTATCTGCCATAAGCATCATCAACAAAACACGTTATCACTTAACAGAGGTTCAATGATTTGCATTCAGGGACAGAAAAGAGATGCCTTTCAGATTGTGGCAGTAGCTATATTGTCAAACGCTCTGTTCCGAAGCTAAACCGTCTGCTCATCGATAATCACTTACTTTTTCCGTAGAAGAAGTAATCAATGATATTTTGTTGGCTTTTAACTTCCAACGGTAATTGTAGTACTCCCTATTTGCGCTATTATTTTTTCGCAACTTTGATCATTCGTCTTATTCAAAAAATTATATAAGTATCGTTTACTTTGCTTGCTGCATACTTTGTTATTTTAGGTATTTTAAGTTTGACTTATCCTTTTATAAGGTGAATGGTCAAAGTTAAAAGAAAAGTTCAACAACGATATATGTCTGCATTTCGATACTAAAGAGAGTACTGAAACGAGAGGGTCAAACCTGACGAGCTATGAAGGGGCCAGAGAGAGAGAATAGAACGCAAGCAAAAGAGAAGGCTCCACGCTTACGAAAATGTCAGTTAGTTGGACCGAGTATACAACCAAAGTCCAAAAGTTCAGGAAGCAAACCTTATTTCAGGCACGATCACTTCGCTTCTCGCCTTCTTCCTCTTCCCACCTTGTAGATTTCCTCCCTTACTGCTGGCTGCTTCACAACCTCTTCCGCAAGGTCGAGGGATTTAGGGGAAGGACCTTTGGATATTAAGGACGGGACAAGAGAAAGAGAAGACATTCTTTTGGCAGTTCTGGCTCAGGCACGGTGGAGCTGGCGATGCTGACGAGGGAGAGACAGCAGCTCCTCTTGCTGCTCTTCGTCTTGTGCGCCACCGGATTAAGATTTGCCGCCGCTGACACTAACCGGCAAGATGGTAAGCTTATTTTCCGTTGAAATTCGTGGAATTTTAGACTATGCGTTTCAGTAGATGAAGGATAAAGAGTTGTGCCTCTTTCAACTGTAGTTAATTGTCAAGTATTACCAACTGAAGAGCAGCAGCAATAATTTGGGAGTTCCATTTGGTAACCCTACGTGTTTAGTTTTTCTAGAAATTGAAGAATTCAGTTGTGATTTGGCGCTTCATTTGTTTCTCTAAACTTCGTGGTTTCTGTGGATTAGATGAGGGTGGAAATGGAAAAAAAGAAAAAGGAATTGTTTTCTTTCCTTCATATAGTTTCACCTTTCCTGCGTTTTGTCTTCATCTCTCTCTATTAAACTCAGCTTTGATACACATGCCTGACCATGTTCTTCCCGTTCGTGGCAAATAATATAACATTTTTATATCATTCTTTCAGTTTTATGTTGGGAGCGGTGTACTTTAAGGTTTATTGGTAGCAAAATTGCTTCTCTCTTGCTTTTCTTCGGAAGCTGTTCTTTGGTGCCATTGTTCAGCCAGTTTATAATTTCACATCTTCTGTGTTTTGTATTAATTTATATCTGTTAAATGCTGTTTCCATACAGATGCTTGACCATGGTTGATGTGATTCTTCCAGTTTCATGGTGACAAATAATGAAACTTTTGATGCTCCAATCTTTTTTCCCATATGTCATTTAGTAAATGATTATAACCAAAGAATTTGCATAAAGTTGTTCCAATAGAGCCAAGCCCAACTTACTAGTTTCTTTAATTCATACCTACCGCAATATAGTAATGAAATCAAATGTCCAAAAGTTGGTTGACTTGTTGTTGTCACCCTCCTCCCTCTTGCAGCTGCCGCTCTAAGATCCTTGATGAAGAACTGGAAAAATGTGCCTGCTAGCTGGGGGAAATACGATCCTTGTGCAAAATGGGACAGTATTTTGTGCGACGGAAATGGAAGGGTCACATCACTGTGAGTGGACAGCAAGTCATCAGTTGCTCAAGATTCTGATTTTTGGCTCTCCTTTGATTTAACGCTCTTCTAACCGCAGGAATCTGTTTGGTATGAGCACGAGTGGCACTCTGAGCAATGATATAGGAAGCCTGACTGAACTAAGGATCTTGTGAGTGGTTGCCATTTGTTACATTATTTTCTCGAAAAATGTTGGGGATGTCTCTGCTTGGACCACTTTATGATTACAGGGCTTTGAAATGTAAGGACGCTGATACACTCTTTGTGATCGATTGTTTGCAGGGATTTATCTTCAAACAGTCTTGATGCGCCACTGCCAGCTGTTATTGGCAAGTTGGTTAAGCTTGAATATTTGTAAGTTGTCAGTTCAGTTACTGAACAGAGGAACCAGTGCTCATCTTCATTCTATACTTTGCTGATTACTATCTTGTTACCCAAATATATTGCTGGGCATTGATAGGTTGTGGTTTCACTGGTCCTGTTCCAAGCGAACTAGGCAACCTGTCCCAACTAAAATTCTTGTAAGGATACTGTTCATAGCAATGTTTGCCTGTATTGTTAGAATGTATCCATATCAACAGGATACTAATTTTGTTTCTCAATTTGATGTTTCTGCATAGTGCCCTTAACTCAAACAAATTAACGGGCATCATTCCACCCTCATTAGGCAAGCTCTCGAATGTCACCTGGTTGGACCTTGCCGATAACATGTTGACGGGATCACTCCCAAATTCCAAGGACAATGGAACTGGTATCAGAGCTTGGTGCCGGATTCTTTGCGACTTTGACAAGTCTCGAATCCTAAGATGGCGTACGTTGAGCGGGGCGGTCTGCCGCACTTCGATGGCAAGGGTTACCACAAGTGGGCGGCTCGTATGATGATCTTTCTTCGTGGGAAGCTGTTGGATTTCATTGTGCGACCTATGCTATTCCGGTCAACATCCATACTCTTATGGTGACCGATGCCGGTGCTAAGGCCAAGTATGAGGCAAATGCAAAAGCTGTTGATCACTTGGTCCGGAGCTTGTGTGATCCAGAGTTTGAGCGTGTTCGCCATTTGAATCTTGCTTGGCAAATTTGGGAGAAGTTGTTGGTTGCTCACGGTGGTGATAACCATGTGAAGGCTTCTGGTGTTCTGTGTGCTTTAACGGACGGTCCGCGGTGTAGGGCCGGACAGTCCGCAAGGTCGGCGTGGACAGTCCGCGGTGCAGAGACGGACGGTCCGCGAGGCCCGTGCGGACGGTCCGCCCCTCCTGGCCGGACGGTCCGCCAGAGCCTGTGTGCTTTGCTTCTTCGTTCGATTCCTCCCTCCCTTTCTAGTGCTTCCGCGTGTGCTTCTAGGAATCGTTCCTAAGGCTAGAGGTTGATCCATAACCTCGTGGTCTTGGCGATTGGTGCGTGATTCGATCCATCGCTTGTGTGTGACCGGGGTTGTCTAGGGTATAGGCCGGATTCTTTTGGAAGAATTTTTACCGGCTCCTATTCACTTCCCCCCTCTCTAGTCGCCATCTGATCCTTCAGGAACTGGATTAGACCAGTTTGTCAAGGCAGAGCACTTGTTAGTGTCATAAAAGGACATCAGTTTTGTTGCTTATTCTTTATGAGGCTATCACTCATAAATATGTTTTTCCTTTTCTTTCTAGCCATTTCAATCGAAACATGCTGGAAGGTTCTATCCCGGAAAATCTCTTCAACTCCAGCATGCATCTCAAACATATGTAAGCTCAATGATTTAACTTTTCCCTCATTCACTAGGATTTTTCTCACTGTGATTTCTTTTGTACAGACTTTTTGACATAAACAGATTTACTGGACCCATTCCAGCATCTATTGGTGTAATTCCAACCCTTGAAGTACTGTAAGTGTTCATAAAACTTGCTCTACGGTTTGATGGTGGTTAGTGTTCATTCAGGAAGCTGATTATCTTGATGTACTCTCTGAATACAGTCGTCTAAATGGCAACAGTTTCACGGGTAAAGTTCCTGCTTTCAACAACCTGACTAATCTCCTCGTTCTGTAAGTTGTACGATTCGGATATTTTACTTTCATTAGGATAAGCTTTGTGTTGTTCCACTCGTAACATTTTGTAAAAAAAAAATATCAATCAGAATGCTTTCGGATAACAAGCTAAGTGGACCAATTCCTAACTTGACGGGGGTGCACTCTCTGGAAAATATGTAAGAACTTCCTGCAAGCTCAAGCCACATATTGCTAAAAACTTGCTAGAAATTTGTAATATGATTGACACATGATTTCTCACTGTCCACAGGGACATCAGCAACAACAGCTTTGATCCTTCTAACGTTCCAAGCTGGTTCTCAGGTTTGGATAACATAATGACCCTGTATGTCACAAACCACTTCTAGGATGTCATCTTAGTCACTAGAAGTGCCCATTTTTGGAGCAACGCATGATCCAAGTCTCTGTTTTTTCTTTCTTGCAGTACAATGCAGTCAGTTGGGCATTCTGGGCAACTGCCGCAGAAGCTTTTCAGTTTTCGTCAATTGGAACATCTGTAAGACAACATATTAAAATCATAGGACCTCTCTAGCATTGTTTATGTTATTAAAATACACTGACTTGTCAAGCATCCTGCAGAGTACTAAGTGATAATGAACTGAACGGCACGCTTGACATGGGCAGCAATATAAGCACACATCTAGATGTTGTCGATATTCGAAACAACAAAATCTCCTCAGTTACAGTGTACAACAGCTTCAACGTTGAAAACCTCAACTGTGTATTACTGCTTATTTCAATGCTTAGTTTCCTGACTGACATTCATTTCTCATCAAATTCTTTCTTTCTCCCAAAGGCTTGAAGGAAACCCACTCTGTAATGATTCTCTTCTGTCAGACACAACGCCATGCACAGGCCTGCAAACTGAAGCCCCACCTCAGCCTGTTCTCTTTGATGTCCAGTGTGCAAATCCTTTTATTGAAACTGTCGTCTTCAGAGCTCCATCCTTCACCAATGTACTCGAATACCTTCCTGTGCTGGAGAAGAACTTATCCAGCCAACTGAAAAGCTGTACCCCGAACCGGATAGGCTTAACATCTTACTCCAATGAGGTTGCGTACCTTAACGTGGATATCAAGGCATGCCTAGTAAACCAGAAGAAGATAAACTACTCACAAGTGTTAAACTGCTTCAACCTCACCCTTCAGACTTACAAGCCACCAGAGAAGTTTGGACCTTACTATGTGAAAGCGCATCCTTACCCATTCCATGACAAAAGTAACCGTTCAGTTCTTCTTGGTTGTTTTTGATACTATCACATGTACAAGGCTAAAATATAAATGCTGGTGTGCAGCTTCTCGAGCAGTGTTGATTGGCACTGTGACTGGATCTGTTCTCCTGATCGTGGGGCTAACTCTGGTTGGAGTTTATGCTGTACGACAAAAGAAGCGGGCACAGAGACTTGTGTCCGTCAGTGATCCATTTGGTAATGTACTCTACTCGAGAGTTTCACTTGTATTTTAACTCTGTAATGTAATGTTACTTTGCCATAAACGTCCCTTTTTAAATTTTCAGCATCATGGGGATCAATGGGAGAAGATATTGGTGAAGCACCAAAACTTAAAAGTGCTAGATTCTTCACATTGGAAGAACTCAAATTGTACACCAATGATTTCCGAGAAATCAATGCGATTGGGGCAGGAGGATATAGAAAAGTAAAGAAACAGCTGCTCTGCAAACTGAAAGTGCAGTATGCTTATCTTGTCTTTACTACAGATTTACAAGTTTTTTCAATTGCAATATAACAGGTGTATCGAGGAAAACTTCCGGATAGTCGGTTAGTAGCTATCAAGAGATCCAAGGAAGGGTCCATGCAGGGTGGCCTTGAGTTCAAGACAGAAATAGAACTCCTTTCCAGGGTTCATCACAAGAACTTGGTTGGACTAGTTGGTTTCTGCTTCGAAAAGAGTGAAAAGATGCTTGTTTACGAGTTCATACCCAATGGAACGCTAAGTGAGGCCTTATATGGTAAGTTTTTCCATCATTTTATTAGTTATATTTGGTTAATAAGGTGTGCATCTTGTTGAATAACTGTAAGAAATTAAGAATCGTGAAGTAAAACCTATCAGGCTACAATATCTGTGAACCATACGCGATCTGCCAGGACTGATCCCAACTGGTTATGTAGGTATGAAAGGAATACAATTGGACTGGAGCAGGAGGCTCAAGATAGCTCTGGATTCAGCTAGAGGGCTAGCTTACCTCCATGACCACGCCAATCCTCCAATCATTCACAGGGATGTGAAGTCAACCAACATCCTCCTTGATGAGAAGATGACTGCTAAGGTTGCAGATTTTGGCCTGTCATTGCTGGTATCGGACAGCGAGGAAGGCCAACTGTGCACAAATGTGAAGGGAACACTGGTAAGCTTGCACTTTATTGTTAGAAAAATAGGCAATTTACACATTATTTTAATCCAAACATGCATATGAAAAGGAACTTTGAAGAATTGACATAAAGAACAATGCATAAATAAATAGAAGAGATAGAAACAGGTACCCAACTCCGCCTATGGTGGGGTGCCTAGGTGTCCCAACATAGCAGGTCCCAAGCCCTGATAAAGGAGGAGGGTTGTGGTAGGCTTGGCGAGCCAACGTAAAAACTTAGCCACTCTTATGGAGATGAAACCCAAAAGAATCCCGTTGGGGCGTAACCCTCTTAGCGACGCGCCATGCCGGAACCCGGGTATGGTGTTAAATGTGCAAGGGCCGGGCCGTCACCCCCGTGACGCGTCGTGTCGTGATGCGGGCACGGTGTCAAGTGAGCAAAGATCGGGTCGCCACATCCTTAGTGGCGCGCCACATCGCGCGCCGGGTGTGGTGCAAAATGAGCAAGGGTCTTCACACCGGCGACGGGTGCGAAGGGTAAGGAAGCTAGTCGACCCAACTAGGATTCGTATAGGTAGGCCGGAACGTAGGGTCTCTTACGGGTAAGTTAAGAGAGTTAGTCGATGCCGCGATTAGGAGGCGGGTAAATATTCTATGCGTTCGGGAGACCAAATGGAAGGGCCGAAGGCGAAAGAAGTGGAGAATACGGCTTCAAACTTTGGTACACGGGGACAACATCGGGTAGGAATGGTGTAGGTATCTTGATCGATAGGAGCCTTAAGGATGGGGTTGTTGATGTCGGGAGGCAAGGTGACCGGATTATCCTTGTTCGGTTGGTAGTTGGTGATTCGGCTGCGAACGTGATCGGTGCTTATGCACCTCGGGTAGGTCTTAGCGAGAGCATCAAGAGGCGATTTTGGGAAGATCCGGATAGCATGGTTAGTACCGTGCCCGGCGGTGAGAAACTCTTCATAGGAGGAGACCTCAACGGCCATGTGGGTGCGACTAATGTGGGATGGGAGCGGGTGCATGGGGGGTTCGGGTATGGTAGTAGGAATCAAGAGGGGGAGGATGTCCTGAACTTCGCATTAGCCTACGACCTATTGATATCGAACACCCTCTTTAGGAAGAGGGAATCCCATCTAGTGACTTTTCGTAGTGGTCAACACTCTAGCCAGATCGACTTTATTCTTGCAAGGAGGGAGGATAGACGTGCGTGCTTAGACTGTAGGGTGTTTCTCGGGGGAGTGTGTTGTCCCTCAACACAAGCTTGTGGTGGCGGATTTTCGCTTTCGGGTACGTGTCCTCCGGGACAAACGGGCCAAGATTGCAAGAACGAAGTGGTGGAAACTTAGAGGAGAAGAAGCGCAAAGGTTTAAGGAGAGGATGCTAGTCGAGGGGCCTTGGGAGGAAGGCGAAGATGCGGAAGACACGTGGCTAAAGATGGCAACATGTGTTCGGAAGGTGGCTTCGGAAGTGTTTGGTGTGAGCAAGGGAGGCAAACGGGAAGTGAAAGACACCGGTGGTGGAATGACGAGGTGCAAAGGACTATCAAGGAGAAGAAAGAGTGTTACAAGCGCCTCCATCATGACAAGAGTGCAGCCAACATTGAGGGATATAAAATAGCAAAGAGGGCCGCAAAGCGAGCGGTGAGTGTAGCAAAAGGTCGGGCGTATGATGACCTTTACCGGCGGCTAGGCACGAAGGAAGGGGAGAAGGACATCTATAGGTTGGCTAAGATCCGAGAGAGGAAGACAAGGGACATCAACCAAATCAAATGCATCAAGGACGGAACAAATCGACTTCTGGTGAAGGATGAGGAAATCAAGGACAGATGGAGAGAGTACTTCGACAAGCTGTTTAATGGAGAGAATGAGGATCCTACCCTTGAGTTGGATGTTTCATTTGATGATACCAACGGACGCTTTGTGAGGAGAATTCAAGAGGCGAGAGACCGCGAGAGGCCTTGAAGAGGATGACGGGAGGCAAGGCATTGGGACTCGATGGTATCCCCATTGAGGTGTGGAGATGCCCGGGTGCCGAGCGGTAGTTTGGTTAACTAAGCTTTTTAACCTTATTTTTCGGTCAAACAAGATGCCTAAAGAATGGAGGAGAAGCATATTAGTACCGATCTTCAAGAACAAGGGAGACGTTCGAGTTGTACGAACTACGCGTGGAATTAAGTTGATGAGCCATACGATGAAGCTGCGGGAGAGGGTTATCGAGCATCGCCTAAGAAGAGGGACGAGTGTGACCCAAAATCGGTTTGGGTTCATGCCGGTAGGTCGACCATGGAGGCGATTTTCTTAATACGCCAATTGATGGAGAGATATAGGGAGCGAGAAGAAGGACTTGCACATGGTATTTATTGACCTCGAGAAGGCATACGACAAAGTGCCGAGACACGTCATGTGGTGGGCACCGGAGAAGCACAAGGTCCCAACTAAGTATGTTAACCTCATCAAGGATATGTACAGGGATGTGGTGACGTGTGTCCGGACATGCGATGGCGATACTAGTGATTTCCCAATTAAAATAGGACTACATCAAGGGTCGGCGTTGAGCCCTTATCTATTTGCTTTGGTGATGGATGAGGTCACAAGGGACATTCAAGGTGATATCCCCCGGTGTATGCTCTTTGCCGATGATGTGGTGCTAGTTGATGAGAGTAGGGCGGGGGTAAATAGGAAGTTAGAACCGTGGAGGCATACGTTAGAATCGAAAGGGTTTAGACTTAGTAGGACCAAGACCGAGTACATGAGGTGCGACTTTAGCGGTACGACGCGTGAGGAGGGAGACGTCACCCTTGATGGGCAAGTGGTGACCAAGAAGGATACTTTTCGGTATTTAGGTTCGATACTACGGAAGGATGGCGACATCGACGAAGATGTTAGGCACGAGAATTTCAGCCGGTTGGTTGAAATGGCGTCAAGCCTCCGGCGTCCTCTCGTGACAAAAGGGTGCCTCGAAGCTAAAAGGTAAGTTTTATAGGACGGTGATTCGCCCGGCGATGTTATACGGTGCGGAGTGTTGGCCTACAAAAAGGCGACATGTCCAAGCAATTGAGTGTGGCGGAGATGCGTATGTTGCGTTGGGTTTGTGGGCACACGAGGAGGGATAGAGTACGAAACGATGATATTCGGGACGGGGTCGGGGTGGCGCCAATTGAGGAGAAACCGATCCAAAGATCGGTTGAGATGGTTTGGACATGTCCAACGAAGGCCTCCGAGGCTCGGTGCGTAGTGGGGTCCTAGAGCGGGACGACAATGTGAAGAAAGTTAGAGGTCGACCTAAACCGACTCCGGGATGAGTCGGTTAAGAGAGACCTTAGGGAGTGGAATATCTCCAAGGACTTAGCTTTGGATAGGGGCGCTTGGAGACTAGCCATCAACGTTCCTGAGCCATGACTTCTTCTACGTGTCTTTATGTTGATGGTACCTTTGGGTTTCATATCTAGCCTACCCCGACTTGCTTGGGACAAAAGGCTAAGTTGTTGTTGTTGTTGTATAGAAACAGGTACCCAGTAGCATTGTATGAACCCGTCAGATCAACCATGTCGTCGTCGTAGCAGCGTAGTCGTTGCAGAGAGTCAGGAGTCGTCGTCGTAGGCAGTCGCGCGAACGCTCCCCAAAACCAAATTGCCGTACACCCCGAGCAGGGTTCACCTACGGTGTCGGTTCCGGAGGCACCTGCCCTCCAGCGACTCCGTGTGCGCAGAAATACTGGACGGAGATCCTCTACCAGCAACAGAGTTTGGTTTGTTTTTCAATTAAGTCAGATGAGATAGAAACTCTAATATATATATAGCCACCGGGGATGTGAAAGGACGAGACGGAACTGATGAGTTACCGCTCACCACCCACATGAATGGATGCATTCACAAATTCGTAACTCAGCACTTAGTGGACGAAGAAATGAATTGTCGTCTGTCGGCTCGCAGCCTGCATAAATGATGAAACCAACAGCCTGTATGAACGCATGCATGTCCGGCCGTCCGCTTGCTGCCTTCCTTCTTGCATGCATGCATGCCATTAAGCAACCATTAAGCAAATTACTCCTCGGCTAAGTGCTTGCATGCAAGCCACGGCAGCCACGACATGTGAGTGCTCTTCCTCAAACTTATCAAATTAATTAGATAAAATCCAACTAAGGACTCTGAATTCTCATACGATTTATTGTTATTCCCACGCAAATATTACTTACATAGAGTTTGAATTTTAATTATAATTGGGCCAAACCCAATTAAAATTTCAACAATCCCCACCAAACTCTAGGGTAATTAATAAAGCATGTCAAAACCACAACTCTTTGATATACTAGTGTTTCGATGGAGAGTTGGAGACTATTAAGTTGAACATCCATCTAGAACCAGAATTTTACTCAATCACAACTATACAATGGACTAAGCCTTGAATTGACAGTTTTATATGAAATGAGATCCATTCAAGTCCTTTACTGGTACTAGGCTGCAAAAAGACATCTCCTCTATTTGAAGCATGTGAGTCACACTTCTAGTACCTTTTCATGAGAATTTAGAGATTACCCAAGTCTCATAGACTGTGACCAGCAGTCTGTCTCATGTGCACCAGCGATGAGTTAAAAGAAGGGATCTTTCCTCACAATCTACTACTAGCTTGTTTCACCATCCTAATTTACGGGATCTCCGATCACATAGGATAGGTTACCACTAAAGTAGATTTCAAGTGGGGCTCATACCCATCTCTCTCGATGCACTCTCTATCACATTACGTGATAAGCCCTTAGTAAATTGATCTGCCAGATTTTTCGATGTATGGACATAGTCCAACGATATAACTCCGGAGTTTCTCAACTTTCTAACAGATTCAGTCGTCTCTTAACGTGCCTAGATGACTTCATGTTATCCTTGGACTGTTAATCTTTGTAATAACGGTTTGATTATCTCATTTCGTGGAAATAGCCGGAATTGTTTTTTCGACCACCGATAAATCCAAAAGGAGTTCACGAAGCCACTCGGCCTCAGCCCCAGCAGTGTCTAATGCAGTGGGTTCTGCTTCCATTGTAGACTTTGTTAAGATAGTCTGCTGGCAAGACTTCTAGGAAACAGCACCACCTCCAAACAGAAACACATATCCGCTTGTGGCATAAAGCTCATCAGCATCAGAGATCCAGTTGGCATCACTGTATCCCTCTAACACTTTTGGGTGTCCTGAGTAATGAATACCATAACTCATGGTACCTTTCAGGTAGCGCATCACTCTCTCAAGAGCACCCCAATGCATATCTCGAGGGTTTTTCACAAACCGACTTAGCTTGCTCAGAACATAGAAGATATCAGGTCGTGTTGCAATTGCAAGATACATGAGATATCCAATGATCTACGAGTACCTTAATTGATCCCTTGCAATCTTGCGGTTCTTACTCGAAGAAACACCAGGATCATAAGGTGTAGGTGAAGGTGTACAAACACTATAACCAAAGCGACTTAACACCTTTTCCACATAGTGAGATTGTAACAAAGTTACACCACCATCACTATATCTAGAAAGCTTGATATTAAGACTAACATCAGCTTCTCCCAAATCTTTCATCTCAAAATTGTTTGACAGGAAATGCTTCACTTCCTCAATCACTCTGAGATTAGATCTGAAGATCAAATTGTCATCAACATATAAGCACAATATGACACTTTCACCCCCACCATGTCGATAGTATACACATTTGTTAGCTTCATTTACAATAAAGCTCGCAGATGTCAATGTGTTATCGAATTTCTCATGCTATTGCTTAGGAGCTTGTTTAAGGCCATACAAGACTTCAAAAGTTTACACACTTTGTTCTCTTGACCATTTGCAACAAATCTATCAGGCTGATCTATATAGATTTCCTCCTCCAACTCTCCATTTAAGAAAGCGGTCTTAACATCCATTTGATGGATTATAAGATCATATGAGGCTGCCACGAAAAGCAAAGTTCGAATGGTCGTTAAACGGGCAACTGGTGAATAAGTAAAGAAGTCTTCACCCTCCTTTTGTGTGTAACCCTTGGCCACAAGTCTTGCCTTGTACCTCTCAATTGTACCATTATGTCTAAGCTTTTTTTTTGAACACCCATTTGCATCCAATAGGTTTGCACCCATATGGACGATCAACAACCTCCCAAGTACCATTGGACATTATTGATTCCATCTCACTCCTAATTGCTTCCTTCCATAAGTCAGCATCAGGAGAGGAAAATGCCTCTTCAATGGTTGTTGGAGTATTATCCACAAGATACACAATGTAGTCATCACTTAATGATTTTGCAATCCTTTGTCTCTTACTCTTTCGAGTAACTACACTGTCATTCTCCTCTAAAGGATTTTGCACATGAGTCTCTTCAATTTGTTCATTTGAAATGGGATTATTATGCTCATGGGAAATTATAGATTCATGATTAGAACTGCTAGATATAGATTTCATAGGAAATTCATTTTTTAAAAAATGTAGTGTCTCTAGATTCCATAATTGTACCAACATATGTCAGGTATCTCAGATTTTATAATCAACAACTTATATCCCACACTGTGAAAAGCATAACCAAGGAACACACAGTCTATGGTTTGAGGTCCTCGTTTGTGCTTCTTATTTATTGGCACATTCACTTTGGCCAAACAACCCCAAGTGCGCAAATAAGAAAGATTTAATCTTTTCTTATCCCATTCCTCGAATGGTGTGATTTCTTTATCTTTCATATGAACTTTGTTTAGGACATGACAAACTGTCAAAATTGCCTCACCCACCATTCCTTGGATAATCCCGCAGTGTCTAACATGGCATTCACCAACTCTGTTAGAGTGCGGTTTTTCCTCTCGGCAATCCCATTGGATTGAGGTGAGTATGGCGGTGTCCTCTCATGAACAATCCCATGTTCAATACAGAACTCATCAAAAGCATTGGATAAATATTCCCCACCTTTATCAGACCTCAATCGTTTAATTTTCCTTTCAAGTTGGTTTTCTGCTTCAGCTTTATAGGTTTTGAAATAATTTAACGCTTCATCTTTTGTTTTCAAAAGATACACATAGCAGAATTTAGTACAATCATCTATAAAAGTCATACAATATCTTTTTCCTCCTTTTGTCAAAACGCAATTCATCTCACAAAGATCGGAATGAATTAACTCTAAAGGTGCCAAATTTCTTGCCTCGGCAGCCTTGTGAGGCTTAAGAGTTTGTTTGGATTGCACGCATGCATGTCACTTAGAGCCTTTGACATTATTAAATTTTGGGATTAAACTCATGTTTGCTGACTGCGTTAAACATCCAAAATTAACATGACATAAACGTGAATGCCACAGATCTGTCTCATCGCAAACACTAACAAAAGTCACGACATTATTACACACATCCATCAAAGACAAGCGGAACAAGCCTCCGCAATCATAACCCTTACCAACAAATGTTCCATGTCTCAACACGACACACTTATTGGACTCGAAAATAACTTTGTAGACATCACGACAGAAAAACAATACTAACAAGATTCTTGTTTGCTGCACGTGTTTCAATAGCACCGTCTTTTCCAAAGTAAGCTTCAGAATGACGGAACTAACACCATGAACATGCGCACGCCATCCGTTCCCCATCAACAAGGCTCCAGTTCTGCCGACCTAAAAGGATGCAAACAAAGATATATCAGCACACCCATGGATATTAGCACCACTATCCACCCACCACTCAGGTGAATTACAGACCAAAAAACATAGGGTAAAGGATTACCATACCCAAATGTCCCTCCTCCAGTCTCATTGATCACCATGTTTGCTGATATATCTTTGTTTGCATCTCGTAATTTCAAGAATAAGAACAATACAAGAAGCAAGGCAGCAAGCGGATGATCGAGCATGCATGCATGCATGCATGCGTTCATGCAAGCTGTTCGTTTCGTCATTTATGCAGGCTACGAGCGGACGGACGACAGTTCATTTCTTCATCCACTAAGTGCCGAGTTACGAATTTGTGCATGCATGCATTCATGCAGGTGGCAAGTGGTAACTCGTCAGTTCCGTCTCGTCCTTTCACATCCCACGGTGGCTCTATAGTCTGTTCGTTTGGCTGGTGGCTGGTCGCTACTGCTGATTTGTTCTGAGAAAAAAGTACTACTGGCTGGTTGCTGGTGGCGGGTTTGTTCTGAGAGAAAAGTGCTGCTAGTTGGTGGCCGATAAGCCAAACGAAAAGGGCCTGTATTAGAGTTTCTATCTCATCTAGCTTAGTTGAAAAACAAACCAAACTTTGCTGCTGGTAGAGGATATCCGTCCAGTGTTTATGTGCGCACAAAATCGCTGGAGGGCAGGTGCCTCCGGAACCGACACCGTACGTGAGCTCTGCTCGGGGTGTACGACAATTTGGTTTTGCGGAGCGTTCGCGCGACTACCTACGACCAAAAATCCTAACTCTGCAACGACTACGCTACTACGATGACGACATGGTTGATCTGACGGGTTCATCCAATGCTACTGGGCATATGTTTCTATCTCTTATATTTATTTATGCATTGTTCTTTCCTTTTCATATGTATGTTTATGTTCTATTCATCATAATAAATTATATATATGTCATTATGTTTAATTATTTTTTAGATTAAAATAATGTGTAAATTGCCTATTTTTCTAACATTTATATAAATGTATCTTGCTTATATATGGCATACATTTCATTGGAGCACATACTCACCAGTCATGATTTCAAACTCTTTACAAAACTGCAGGGCTACCTAGACCCTGAGTACTACATGACGCAGCAGCTCACAGCGAAGAGCGATGTCTACAGCTTCGGTGTGGTGCTGCTGGAGCTCATAGTGGCCAAACCACCGATACACGACAACAAGTACATCGTCCGCGAGGTGAAGAAGGCGCTAGACATGGAGGATCGCAAGCACTGCGGGCTAGAGGATGTGATGGACCCGGTACTTGAGAAAATGGGAAGTCTCCTCCTCGGCTTCCCACGGTTCCTAAAACTGGCTCTGCAATGCGTCGAGGTTGGAGCCGGACGGCCCTCCATGAACACGTGAGGGAGATTGAAGGGATAATGCAGGACAACGGGCTCACACCGAGGTCCATGTCGGCGAGCTCTTCCTTCAGCATCAAGTCGAGGACGATGAAGGTTGGCCCTAAGCTCCCGTACTCGAGCGCATCGACGTCGTCCTCCACGTTTGATACGGACAACAGGGCCTTTGAGTACAGTGGGGTGTTCCCTTCTTCTCATGGCAGCTTGAAGCCATGAATCCCTAGAGTAGATGTACAGGATGGAACGCAAGGTTTGGTACATTATTCCTAGTATACATTATTCATAGGTTTCAGTAGGACTTTTATTAGATAATCCATAAACATATGACGATTCTTTTTGCTTTCGAGAGAAAAGGTACCTTTTTTTATTGAAAGAGATGTGTTTATAAAATGTACCGTTAATCTGCCAGTCAATGATAAATCATTGCAGTTTTTTTCTTAACGATAAACTTTAAGTTAATTTCTTGGCGTGCTGCAAGTTAATAAGTTATTAATTGTAACTTCGAAGGCACTACTATGATTTTACCACCCAAGTTTCTTTTTTAAAAAAATGCATCTCCAAAGCACTAAAAAAACATATAAGATGGGAGACTACTATCTGTTGCAAGTTGTAATTAATTAATCCCCACCAAATACCAGCCAGTCTCAGGAAGTTTTATTGTAAACAGCACGATATTTTCCTTAAAGTTCTATATCAAACCGTGCCATAGCCATATATACAGTAGGGTACAACGTGCGCTAATGTGCTTATAAGCTACAAGTAGCTCCATAGCTAGCTTAATTGCCTGCGACAATTATCTTACATTGCTACTACTTGATGCAAGGGGCAAATGCAAAACACAATTTGCACCCTTATTGTATAACAGATTCTATCCAAAATGATAACCAAACAAATATCCGGAATCAGAATCAGAACCGCAATTAAGCCCTACCTAAATATGAATTTGACTCCGATTTCATGGATGTAATACAATTACTGGTAGCCAAATGAGATGCATATGTTGCACAGTTAAACACCTCCATAACTTCCAATAAGATAGTGATGCTCTGAACCGTAGCTATAGTATACTTCTCTTTTCTGGTATAGAATTAGGCATTCATCAGTGGGCAACGTGGCCATAACCATGTGCACAGAGTACATATCCTCACACTGAGAGCGCCAGAACCCTGCGATTACGATAAAATAATTGATTACAACACCGTGTGGGCCTTCCGATGTATCTGCATGTCTACTCCATGACAGTAATCAGCCCTTGTCACGTCACACTAAGATAGGCCTCATCAGGGCTCCAAGGCAGGCACAGCCGGCTCGACAACAGGTGGCACAGCATCCACCTTGTACCGGAGGCTCTGGCAAGAGGAAAAATTAGATGAATCATCACTAGAAAAAAAACATCAGCGATAAGTTTACTATATTGAATGAGGAAGGCAAAATAGGCAACTTTGTCCCCGAACTCTTGGCAAAGGGTCAAAGTCATCCCTGTACTTCTGCATTGCCAATTTAGTCCTCAAACTATCCTTCTTCCATTCAGTTCCGTGACGTCCTTCGTGCCCACGCCGTCAGCTATCGCAAAAACGCTGTCTGTCAAACCCTTTTCCTGTCCGTTCAAGCTCAAGTGCCCATCGCCAGAGGAGCGCCACAGCGGACGGAGGACGGAGCACCGCGGCGGAGCAGAGATGGAGGAAACGGGGTGAGGCGCCACGGGGAGGTCGACCGAGCCCCCAACGTGTCGTTGCTCTGCGCCCCGAATCCTCATTGGAGGATGCCCCACCTCGCACCGCCTCGAGCCCGGCCGTGCGCGCGAGCAGGGGAGCGAGGAGCGCGTGGCGAGGGAGGGACTCCACGCGTCGACGCTCTCCTCCGTCACGGCCGTCAGGGCCCAGTGGGCGCAAGAGAAGCAGGCTCTGCTCTTCCTGCGCCGCCTCCGCTATCCAATCTGTCGTCCGCCTGCGAGCGCTGTCCACCTCCGAAGCCGCCGTTCGAGAGGACGTGCCAGTTGGAGGGGACTCCACGCGCGCCACCGTTGCGCCTGTGGGGCCAGCCAGCCTCCACACACGTGGCTGATCCGCTGCCTCGCCGCTCACCTCCCACCATTGTTGCCGCCACCGAGCCAAGCTCGAGCTCGCGTGTGCCTGCTCTGGCCGCCCCGTTCCGACCAACACAAGGGATCAAATCCATGGATATACATCCTGCAAGGTTGTCCAGGAGGGTTCGCTACATCTCCCCTGTAGCACAGAATTCCAGCTACAACAGGAAGAAGAGCATCATGTCCCCAGCATCGCTGTCGGCCGCCGCAACCGCCACTGTCGTCACCTTCCCTCCTCCAACCACTGACAATGTTCAGCACACTGCTCCGAAGCGGATCGAGCAGCATGAGAAGGGAGAGCGCGGGGTGGCCAAGACCAATACATCAAGAAACGCTACCGAAAGAGCAAGGGCGCCGACAAGCCAGCCTCAGATCCGACCTCACCGCCGCTCTGCCTCGGCTGTCGCGTCCCTGCTGATGGCGCTCTGCAGCGTGCGGTGGAGGCGATCAACACGTTCGTGGATCCGCCAGCGCTGCGGGCGTCGGTGGGCCCGCGAAACGTGTTGTCGGCCAAATGGGCTTCTGTCATCGAGCTACTGCCGACGCCCTGGCCCATCGTGCGCGGCGCCATCCCGCGCTGCCTCGTCGGCGGGGCCTACATCTGCAACGGGCCCAACCCGCAGCACCTCCCGCGCGGGCCGCACCAGCTCTTCGACAGCGACAGCATGCTCACTCCCTGCTCCCGCCGCGGACTCATCGCGTGGCCCGCCCACCTGGCCACCCTCCGCCCCCAACGAACACACGAGATCAAAATCACCAAGCCAGCGGACGGGGAAAGGGGTAAACAGTGACAGACGGTGTTTCAGTGTTTGCTGATGGCGTGCGCGAAGGACGTAACTGAATCAAAAAATATTATTCGAGGACTAAACTGGCATATGCAAAAGTACAGGGCCGAACTCCAATGAGGAACTGCAATATCCATTCGTGATAAGATTACTATATTGAATGAGGAACTGCAATATCTATTCGTGTTACTTCAATGTGGTCATGGCATAAGAAACCGCGGTACCCATCGGCGTTAGTTCAATGCAGCCATGACATAAGATTATTGAGTAATAATCCATTGATGCTAGTTCAATGCAGTCATGACATAATATATGGTCATTGACAAGGAAATGCTGGAATTTGTTTATCAATTCAAACACCACGAGTCTTGGAGATGAATCATCATAGACAAACAAAAATGTTTCCAGCATAAAAAAAGATGTAATTATCCACTGGAAAAGAGACTTGAAACATGACATTAACTGCGATGATATACGCAGGGAATCATTTGTGATATACCTTTTTGAAGAATGACGAATATGAATTGTCCCATACAAGTTTGTATGATCCCGCTGAAATAGTGCAAAAATTACCCTGTGTAGGACAAACCAAATGCATGTGAAACATTAGAAAGTACAGAGGTGTTCAACTGTGGGCTGATCAAGCTTAATATTAAATGGAGAAACTTTGAATTTAGGGGAACCTAAAAACCATACAATTTCATTAGTGTTAGACAGCTGTTAGACTGCTTGTATTCCCTCCCACATAAATGCACCGGCCTAGTGCCCTGTGCAGTACTGCTTAGTATCTGTGTTAGTTATGAGGCTTAAACCTCTGAGCTCTTGTGTTCACACCGTGAACCCTTAGGCTTCTTAGCCTATATATATTGTAATCCCTCTATAATCCTATCATCAATCAATTGACAAAAGCTTTCATGGTATCAGTCGCCTAGGTTCTCCCCCAGGCCATTCTTTCCGCACGAGCGCCGCTTCCAGTGCGCCCCTTCCTTTCCAGCGCGCCGCTGGGCGCCGCTTCAGCGCGCCGCGCCCGGCGCAGCTCCGCGTCCCCGGCGCCGTCCCGAGCGCGTCCTCGACGCCGCGACATGGACGACAACAACGCCGCGCCCCACCCCAACGGCCGGCCGGCGACGCCCCCCGACGCGCGCGCCCTTCGGGGCGCCGCCCGCGACGCGGCCCTCGCTCGCGCGGCGAGGCCGAGCGCGAGGCCGCCGCGGCCCGGGCGGACCGCAATGCCGCCGACGACGCTCGGCTTCGCGCCGCCCTCGCTCGCGCCGCCCACGAGCGCGCCGCGGTCGCACCCCCTTCCCACCACGCGGACGACGACG
Source organism: Cenchrus americanus (assembly GCA_947561735.1). Taxonomy (NCBI): domain Eukaryota; kingdom Viridiplantae; phylum Streptophyta; class Magnoliopsida; order Poales; family Poaceae; genus Cenchrus; species Cenchrus americanus. Next base: position 145,157,431 of record OX387239.1, on the reverse strand, counting down.
ACGACGACAACTCCTTCGCTACCGTCGACGACGCCACTGACGCCGCCCTCGCTCAGCACGAAGCCAAGGCCCTCCTCAACCTCCACGCACAAGCGGTCGGCGTCCAGAACATCCGCCTCCTCATCCCGCTCCGCCTCGACGTGACCTCCGCGTTCTACGCTCGCTGGCGTGAGTCCTTCCTCCTCACCCTTGGCCGCTACTCCCTGGAGCGCCATGTGCTCTCCGACGACGTCGCGCCCGCCTCCGCCGACTGGGTCCGGATGAACTGCGTCGTGCGCACATGGCTGTTCGGCAACATCTCCGACGAGCTCGCCGACACCATCTCCGAGCACCGCGCCACCGCCCGCGACCTCTGGCTCGCCATCGAGTCTCAATTTCTCGGGAATCAGGCGATGCGGGCTCTGTACGCCGACGCCGACTTCCGCACCTTCTGTCAAGGCGACCTCACCGTCGCTGACTACTGCCGCCAGTACAAGCGCAAGGCGCAGGACCTCCGCGACCTCGGCGAGCCCGTCACCGACCGCACCCTCGTCCTCAACGTCATCCGCGGCCTCAACGAGCGTTTCTCGGCCATCGGTCTCCATCTCCGCCGCACCAACCCCCTCCCGAGCTTCCTCCAGGTTCGTGCTGAGCTTCTCATCGAGGAACTCACCGCGGCCAAGACCGCCCCTACCACCGCTCTCCTTTCCAGCTCCGACGGCGGCAAGAACCCACCCACCGGGGCGGCGGGTCGCTCGGCCGGCGCCCTCCCGCCGCAACAGCGAGGGGACACCGGGTTTTTCCCCCGGGAGGCTCTTCTCGCCGCGGGAAGCGCGGCGACGCCGTCACGGCGGCGGCGGCAACGGCCCGGGGCGGCTCCGACCGGCACGCCGGCGGCCGGCCGGCGGCGGCCACTCCTCTCGCTCCCCTCGCTTTCGCTCCACCGGGGGCGGCCCCGGAACGAGCGGGTCCCCGGCCCGCCTACACCAACCCATGGACGGGCTCGATCCACATGTGGCCGGAGCACGCGCCCCACCTCGCCCTTCGGCCACCGGGGCCGAGCCCCGCCTCCCCACGCCTTCGTCGCTGGATCCCCCGGTCCGTGGGCCGGCCCATGGGGAGCGCCCAGCTCGCCTGTGTCGCTGGCTCCCCCTCAACCTGCTGCCAACCTCTACAATACTGGATGGGACCAGCAGGCCCTAGCGGCTCAATTTGAGACGATGCAACTTCAGCAACCCCCCCAGCACGAATGGTATTTCGACACTGGTGCCACCAACCATGTCACCTCCGATGCCGGTACTCTTTCTTCTTCCACACCTCCCTCTTGCAGTTCTTCTTCTAGCATTATTGTCGGTGACGGTAGCCGTATACCTGTCACCTCCACCGGCACAGCTCACCTCCCTCATAATCTTCATCTTAATAATGTTCTTCTTGCCCCGAACCTTATTAAGAATCTTATCTCTGTTCGACAGTTCACTGTTGATAATAATTGCAGTGTGGAATTTGATCCTTTTGGTTGTTCTGTGAAGGATCTTCCTACTCAGAGCGAGATCGTTAGGTGTAACATTATAGGGCCCCTCTACCCTCTACTTCCGACGGCCTCGGCTCTTCTCGTTTCTTCCCCATCGTCACTTTGGCATCAACGGCTCGGCCATCCCGGTCAAGAGGCACTCTCCAAGCTGACCACCTCCTTCGCCATCAAGTGTACCCCCGGCCACACTGATGGCCTATGTCATGCTTGTCAACTTGGGCGCCATGTTCGCCTTCCCTTTTCTTCATCCTCCTCTCGTGCCAGTCATATTTTCCAACTATTACATTGTGATCTTTGGACATCACCCATTACTAGTGTATCCGGTCACAAATACTATCTTGTCATCCTTGATGATTATTCGCATTATTTGTGGACTTTTCCCTTACGTCTCAAGTCTGACACTTTCTCCACATTGTCGAATTTTTTCGCTTACGTTCTGACACAATTTGGTGTCCCTATCCAAGGGATCCAAAGCGACAACGGACGCGAATTCGACAATCTTAGCGCTCGCTCATTCTTTGCGAACCATGGCGTTCTCTTTCGGATGTCTTGTCCCTACACCTCCGCACAGAACGGTAAAGCCGAACGCATCATTCGCAGCATTAACAATGTCGTTCGCTCCCTGCTCTTGCGAGTGTACCACCCTCCTTTTGGGCTGCTGCCCTTGGCATGGCAACACACCTTCTCAATATCATTCCCACGAAAACACTTTCTTTTTCCACCCCCCACTTTGCCCTCTTCGGTGTTCAGCCATCCTATGACCATCTCCGCGTCTTCGGGTGCACGTGCTATCCCAATCTCTCCCCCACCACTCCCCACAAACTTGCCCCCCGCTCCTCCCTGTGCGTCTTTCTTGGCTATTCCCCTCACCACAAGGGCTATATCTGCTTCGATCGCCAATCTAACCGCATCATCATTTCTCGTCACGTCATTTTTGACGAAACTTCCTTTCCCTTCGCCAACAATTCCTCACCACCACCTGTCGAGGATTTTGAGTTTTTGGAGGAACACCGCTAACCCCCGTTACGCACCATTTCCCTCCATCAGCTCCCCTGCAGGTACTCACGGCCCACTCCCTGTGGTCCCTTGACGGGCCCCATCCTCCGACGGCCGTCTTCCCACGGTGGGCCGCCGCCTCCGACGCGGCCCCCCCCCCCCCGACGGCCTCCGGCACCTTCACGGGACACCACCGCGCCCGCGCCCTCCCCCGCGGCGGCACGGGCCCCCATCGCCGGCGGCTCCCGTGCCTCCACCACCCCGGCACCGGCCGATTCGACATCGTCTACACTCGACGCAGCCGCCGCCCCGCCTCGCTCACCACGGGCGGGCTCTCCTACGGCGGCCCTCGGCGCCCCGCCACCACCACCGGTGCCCACCATGGCGGCTCATGGCGCGCCGACCACCTCGACTCCGGTGTCCTCGCCCTTAGGCTCACCGGCATCCAGCTCGACTTCGGCCTCGTCTTCCTCCTCGAGCCTTCCCGATGGTGCTGTTCCCGTACCGCCCGTCATCAACAAGCACGCCATGCGGACGCGGGGCAAGCACGGCTTCCGCGTGCCCGCCATTTTCCAGACTGCACCGCTGTCTCCGGTTCCTCGCACCTACAGGGCTGCCCTCGCCGACTCCAATTGGCGCACAGCTATGGAGGCCGAGTATTCCGCCCTCCTCGCCAACAACACCTGGGATCTGGTCCCTCGCCCACCTCGTGCCAATGTGGTGACAGGCAAATGGGTGTTCAAGCATAAATTCAAGGCTGATGGCTCATTAGAGCGCTACAAAGCCCGATGGGTTCTTCGTGGCTTCACTCAACGCCCCGGCGTCGACTTCACTGAGACCTTCAGTCCCATTGTGAAGCCCACCACCGTCCGGACAGTGCTGTCTCTGGCCCTTTCCCGCTCGTGGCCAATTCACCAATTGGACGTCAACAACGCCTTCCTCCAAGGTACTCTATCAGAAACTGTTTTTTGCGCCCAGCCCGCCGGGTTTGAGGATTCAGAACACCCGGATCTTGTCTGTCGCCTCAATCGCTCCCTCTATGGCTTGAAGCAAGCCCCACGGGCCTGGTACAGCAGGTTTGCTTCTTTTCTGTTAAAGCTTGGGTTTGCTGAAGCCAAAACAGACTTATCACTGTTCATCTACCACTCCGGAGCAGATACAATTTACCTCTTGCTATATGTCGATGATATTGTCCTCACAGCTTCCTCTTCGGCCTTGCTTCAGAGGATCATCAGTGCGCTGCAGCATGAATTCTCTCTGAAAGATCTCGGTCAGCTGCATCATTTCCTTGGGATGCACGTTCAGCACACTTCCTCTGGACTATTCCTCTCCCAACGTCAGTACATGTAGAGATCCTTGACCGTGCTGGGATGACAGACTGCAAGCCCTGCTCCACACCTGTTGATCTGAACCCGAAGCTTCCCTCTGATGGTGTCCCGGTTGCTGATCCAACAGATTTTCGGAGTCTTGCTGGCGCATTGCAGTATCTCACTTTCACCCGACCCGATCTTTCTTATGCAGTCCAGCAGATTTGCCTCCACATGCATGACCCTAGGGAGCCTCATCTTGCTGCCCTAAAGCGCATTTTGCGCTATGTTCGCGGTACACTTCATATGGGGCTGCTTATTCGACCATCCTCCCAGCATGAACTGATTGTGCATTCAGATGCCGATTGGGCCGGCTGCCCAGATACACGGAAGTCCACCTCCGGCTTTGCTGTTTTTCTTGGAGACAACCTCATTTCATGGTCCTCCAAGCGCCAGAACACGGTCTCTCGCTCCAGCGCTGAAGCCGAGTACAGGGCTGTTGCCAATGCCGTTGCCGAGGCCACTTGGTTGAGACAGCTTCTGACTGAGCTTCACACTCCGTTACACAAGACGACACTTGTGTATTGTGACAATGTCAGCGCCATCTACATGTCCAAGAACCCTGTCCAACATCAACGCACCAAGCATGTCGAGATTGATCTCCATTTTGTTCGGGAGCGAGTTGCTCTTGGTGATGTGCGTGTTCTTCATGTCCCCACAACCTCACAGTTCGCCGACATTTTCACCAAGGGACTGCCGACCTCAGTCTTCTCCGAATTTCGCTCCAGTCTGAACGTCTGGGCACCAGACGCTTCGACTGCGGGGGCGTGTTAGACAGCTGTTAGACTGCTTGTATTCCCTCCCATATAAATGCACCGGCCCAGTGCCCTGTGCAGTACTGCTTAGTACTATGTGCTGGCTGCTTAGTATCTTGTGTTAGTTATGAGGCTTAAACCTCTCAGCTCTTGTGTTCACACCGTGAACCCTTAGGCTTCTTAGCCTATATATATTGTAATCCCTCTGTAATCCTATTATCAATCAATTGACAAGAGCTTTCAATTAGGAGTCACTAGCAACTAGTGTAGGCATCAACAACGAGACAAACATAGTGGAGGATAACCTCATTACATCCTTCTCGACTAGTTGGACAACTTATAAACATATAAAACAAGAACAGAACAGACCATACATTTCAGAAATTTAATATGTAAATAGTATCTATCAGCAGCATCTGGGTATGTATGACAGCCTTCTATTAATGAAAACATCGATGGTTTTCGTCATCATCTGGGATGTACTACTTTTTTCAGTTTTCGTCAAAAAGCTTTTGACATCCCGCCAATGGACCCATTTTGTCAATCCATGAATGCAGTATCTGAACCAATAAAAGGCGCAACCAGGAAAGAAAACTTACTTGGTCAGCTTCATACCGTCGGTAGGGAAGAATTAGCTACAATACATACAGTTCTATTAGATGACAGTTGACACTATGAACTGATGAAATACTTTTTGAGAAGCAGACATAAAAAAGAAGAGATCATGCTATCTTGTGAACTGATATCTAATAAAATAATACACAACATAGTTCTGTAAAACCAGAGGAAATAACACAGGTCAGAGGGTAAATGTGACCAAATTGGATAAGGCCCAGTAATGACCTTTCCACACCAGCTGAGTTTTTTAATAGATGGTCTCCTTTCACTTTGCACTGAAAGTTTGCTCTGCTTATTTTTACCGCTCTTCTGTTACTGTTTTGTATCTTTTTTTTGAAGGGAAACTGTGGGGGAGATCCCCACAGTGTTGACATGTTGTTCTCCTGCGTTGTTTGAGAAAAAATGCTTGATCGCGGTTGGTACAACTCCTCCCTTTATATAGAGAGGATGACTCTGACCCATAAGCAGGACTGCAGGATCCAGTCTAATCCTATCAAAACATCTCTAATTGGTAACTTATCCTAACCCTAAGGGATTCTTGGCTACAAGTAACCGATGCTACTGTAACTGCCCAAATCATCCCGAAGGGCCCAGCTGACTACCCATTGTTACAATGAATTTTTTTCTCGAACAAGCAAGAGAACCACATGCTATTACCTTGTGCAGAAGGAAACAAAAGCACATGAGTAGTCACAAACACACCCACTGACCCAACTCACACCACGCAGAAATAAAATGTGCCTCTCAATGCAGTTCTCTCCACTAGTACAATCGGATAACATATAGCCAAACATTGTTAAATAGATTGGGGACAACATATAACCATAGCCCATAGGACTCTGCAAGACTGCAACTTGAAAATGAGAGTGTTTTATGCCAATGCCAGCAACAGATCTTCCATAGTGGCTTATCAAAAACAAGAGAATGCTCCAAGTGATAGAAATACAATGGAACACCAAAGGCAAACACATAGTTGGTGTGCAGTAAAAAAAGACAAGAGACCCCTTCATAACAATCAAACCATTTTTGTGAAACCACAAAACTATACACAGTGCTATAAAAATGGATTAATCCTACATGAACAGAGAGGATGTCTTCTGGATGTCTCAGTTTCATTTGTGAACAGAGTATCAAATCCTAGTGAACAACTTCTTCCAAAAAAAAAACTAGTGAACAAGAAACTTACAGTTTTTTCCCCTGAAGGGCTAATGTACTCCACATGAAATCCAATGTCCTGCCAACATCAAATCTCTCTTGAGGAATTATGAAAATTTTGATTAACTACTAGAGCGTTACAAAGGCTGTACAATCCTTGCTGAAATTACAGATGATGTTGCTTCTTAAGTTCAAGAAACATGAATCATTAACCAGCACTTCTTTTTCAACAGTAGTATGAAATTACTATTCATTTTGGCTTTTCTAGATTATAGCTTTTGATATGTACCTAAATAAATACAATTTCTAGATACATAGCAAAAGTTATGTATCCAGAAAAGACAAACACAAATATCTATGTATCTAGAAAAGACAACAACAAATAGTAATTTGGGACAGAGGGAGTATGAGCTAAAGACAACCATATATCATCATCAGGATTATAATAAAGACAGATATAAGTGACATCAGCGTTCTAGGCTTTACTGTAATTTGGGAAGGAGGGAGTAGTAGCTAAAGACACTACCATGTATCATCATCAGGATTATAATACAGACAGTTATGAGGGACATCAGCGTTCTAGGCTTCACTATTTCTCTCATTTCAGCCAAAATCTCATCCCATCTTTAATAAATCTCTTTCACATAAACCAAAAATATCCCACAAGTAAGAACCGTTGAAACCTTCTAAACAATATAAATGTGTTTGCATAATTAGAAAAACGAAATACATAACTAGATTCATCTTCTGTTTCATAGAGTAGGGAATCAGCATAGTACCAATACCATGTTGAGGGCCCCTTGTTGCAAGAAGAAGTCCCATGCAATGTATGAGTTTACAGCTTCAACACTCAAGATGACCTGAACAATGTGAATGACAAACTTAGGCAAATTGAGGCCACCTATTAACAAAGCATCAACTACTTAACAGTCCAGGTGACTGCTCCAGAACTAAATGATAGAATGAACAGGGAAATGCCAACAAGCGCAAAAGATGTCTTATTTATCAATAAATAAAGTAAGGGATAACTAGATATGTACCTCATGAGTCTTTCCAGCTGGAATAGTAGTTTCTTTGTATTCATCGCTTTTCCTAACAAAAAAGTAGGTGGGAAAGGTATTTCAATTCTGCAAACCTCTCTTGTAAAGTGCTTAGTGGCAAAGCGTATGAGATTACTGCTAAATGGTGCAATTACCTCGCATCTGCAGCACCTGTATCCTCAGCAGATATAAAGAATGGTGCATTCACAAAAACCTCGCTGCAGAGTGTTGACTCATTAGTTGGAAAAAAATAATGAAAATAGTTTATAAATATATACACAACAAATATTTAATTCTAGTTAGCCAGCTGAACCTGCATCACATTTGACATCTAATTACATATTATAAAGTATTGTAAACAGAAAATGAAGGCTGAACATGCTATGCTATTGAGACATTGCCTTTGGCTACCAGGTTGAAACTGTAATTAGCTGTACTGATTATCACTGCCTTAACTACCAAAAATAAAAATAAGAGCCATGATTTTGGACACAAAGAGTAACAGTAAATTAACAAGAAATCATCTGAAACTCTTCAAAATGGAACCTATATCAACTCATGTTGAAACGCTAAAAATGAAAGAAAAAACAAATATAAACAATTAATAATTATTTACACGCTAACCGAAGGGAAAGAAAGGCAGAAACTCCCTTGTTTTTTTCATGAAGCCATAGGAATGAATTATTTCATTGGAGCTGATTGAGGAGAAAAGGTTCCAAGTTGTGCGACTCTTCCTTTCCCTTCACTACAGGGGAGAGAGGGGAAAGAGGGTGAGTCGGAAGCGATTGGAGGTCCCGGCAGCCATTCCGCCAGTTCCCTTTTTCTCTGGCGGGCCAGTCTGGCGCCGGAGAGGAAGGGGAACCAGGGAATCGACGTGCGGGTGTACATAGGGTAGGTTTGTCTAGGTCTAGGTCTAGGTTTGGGTCGCCGTCCATGTCGGGCGGCACTGCTAGGGTTCGCTCGTCGCCGGAGTTCGGTGGCGGAGCTAGGTTGCGCTCGTCGCCGATGCTTGGCGACGGAACTAGGATCTGCTCGCCACTGGTGTTCGACGGCGGAGGTAGGGTTTGTCGAGGGAACGACGTTCCTTTGCGGTGTGCTTTTCCCGGCGACGTCGGCGAGGCGAAGGCGGCGACAGCGCAGAGGAATAAAGTCTCCTTGCCTCTTCTTCACCCTCGTGACTGTCATGGTCGGCATTGGCTATACTAGAAGGAGACGTCAAACAGCCGACCAGCAGTAGTCCTAGTCCTATACAACTAGAATTAGAATTTGGTTTAGATTTGGTAGTTAATTATCTCTAAGATTTGAAGGAAGTCGGTTTGTAATCGGGCTATTTATACACAACCCCAACAATGAATAAAGATTAAGCAAGATTCAATCCAATCTCTCACCTTCCTTCTCTGTTCCTCACCTCCTTCCTGCAAGTATCGTCGCCGTCAGGCGACTCCCTCATCACGGGCAGGATGCCGGCAAAAGAGCGGCCGGCCACCTCCCACAGCTACCCAATCAGGTCATTGCCGCAGGGCTGTGACAACTTGGTATTAGCTTCTGGGTTTCCGATGGGCTCCGGTTCCGATGACATGAAGAAGCTTCTCGCCGACGAGATGCAGCTCCTGCGTCAGGAGTGGCGCCAGGAGAACACCGAGCGCGACAACAAGCTGCAGACCACCCTCACCGCCGGATTCCACGGTGCCGCCGGTCCAATCCGTGTCGCCACGCAAGTCTGTGCCGCCAAATCCATCAGCGCCGCCGCCCAATCCGTCCGGGCACGACGCATCCGCCACCGGCCGCCAGCCGCTGCTGTCCGGCAAGGGCATCCTTAACACCGATGGGGTTCTGTACCATGGACCGAACCTCTTCCCCAAGAAGCCCTTCGATGACGTCGTCAATCTGAAGATGGCGCACGGTTCTTCCTCTGGCTCGGGTAATCAGCCGGATGTCATGGTGCCGCGCTACTTCAAGCTCGATTTTCCAGCTATGATGGGAAGGAAGATCCCCTGCCATGGTTAAGTCGCTGCGAGCAATTCTTCAGAGCCCAGCGCACGGAGCCACTACAGAAGATTTGGCTAGCCACTTTCCACCTCGACGGCGACGCATTCCATTGGTACGCCCATCTAGAGCGTAGCCGCGGCACACTGTCGTGGGAGTTCTACGTCCTCTGCAACAACCGTTTTGGGCCGCCGATCAGAAGTAATCCGCTGGGTGAACTGCGACTTCTTCGACAGACAGGCACGGTGGCGGATTACCAGAGCAAATTCCTTGCTCTCCTCAGTCGCGCCGACCCTCTGACAGAGCGCCATGAGCAGCAGATGTTCACGTCTGGCCTCAGTGAAGACATACGGATCGACGTCGAACTTCAAGGACCGCGCGACTTGGAGCACGCGCTTACATTGGCATGCGCCTACGAGAAGAAGACGATGGCACGACCGGGAGCGCGCTCGGGCCAGTACCGTCCTTACCAGCAGCCACGTCCTCCTCCGACACCAGCAACGGCATTGACGGACTCTCCGCCGACGCGCATCATCCGGCGCCTGACCCCGGCTGAGATGGCGGAACGCCACCGCCAAGGGCTCTGCTTTAATTGCGACGAGAAATTCGCCCGCGGCCACAAGTGCGCTCACCTCTTTTTCATCGAGTATGAGTGTATGACGACTCGACGGCCGACATGCCGTGTGGCAAAGCTGAGCCTGGCGACGACGAGCCGCGCATCACCCTATACGCGGTGGCTGGCGTCCAGGCAGCCGACACGGTGCGCTTGCGCGTCCTCGTTCAAGGACAGGAGTTCCTCACCCTAGTGGATTCGGGTTCCTCGCACAATTTTATCTGCATGGATGTGGCGGCCAAGCTGGGAGTGCGCCTGCTTCCTGTTCGTGACGGCCTCAATGTCATAGTCGCCAATAGGGATCGTCTCCCATGTCAATGATTCTGTCCAGACCTTGATGTCGTTGTGGACACTGAGCCGTTCCGTCTTCCGTGCTTCACCCTGGCGCTCGGCGGCCATGATCTGATCTTGGGGACGCAGTGGCTTCGCACCTTGGGTCCGATTATTTGGGACTTCACACGTCTAACCATGTCCTACTTCGTCGCTGGCCGCCGCATCACATGGCATGGCATCTAGGGCAGTGCACCCCCTTCCTGTCGGCAACTGCAAGCAGAGGAGATGCTGGATCACCTCCTGGAGGAATTTGCGGGCCTGTTCGCCGAGCCGACAGGGTTACCTCCGGCGCGCCTTCATGATCATCATATTCACCTCACGCCCGGGGCCCTGCCAGTTGCAGTACGGCCATACCGGTATCCACAACTCCAGAAGGACACACTAGAGAGGCAGTGCGCCGACATGCTTCGTCAAGGCATCACACGCTTGAGCACATCTGCATTCTCCTCGCCTGTACTGCTCGTCAACAAGGCCGACGGCTCCTGGAGGTTCTGCGTGGACTATCGGGCTCTCAATGCCGTGATCATCAAGGACAAGTTTCCCATCCCGGTAGTGGAAGAGCTCCTGGATGAGCTTCATGGTGCACGGTTCTTTTCCAAGCTGGACCTCCGTTCTGGATATCATCAGGTGCGTACGCACGTCAGCGATATGGAGAAGACGGCATTCAGGACGCACCAGGGGCACTACGAGTTCTTGGTGATGTCGTTCGGTCTGGCGAACGCTCCCACCACGTTCCAAGCTCTCATGAGTGACATCCTCAGCAAGTTCCTCCGCCACTTTGTTCTCGTTTTCTTCGATGATATTCACATCTACAACTCTACTTGGGCGGAGCATCTTCGTCATGTCCACCTCGTCCTTGACACGCTCCAGCAGCATCAGCTCCGACTCAAGAGGTCCAAGTGCGCGTTTGGTATACCCACCGTGTCTTACCTTGGCCATGTGGTGACAGCCGACGGCGTAGCGATGGATTGCTACAAGGTCCAAACTGTGTCAGAATGGTCGCGTCCTCGTACGGTACGAACACTCAGGGGTTTTTTGGGCCTTGCCGGCTATTACGGGCGCTTCATTCAGGGGTACGGCGCCATTGCAGCACCTCTTACATGGCTGCTGACCAATGATGGTTAGGCTTGAAAACGGGACGGGAAAATCCCGTCCCGACCGGCACCGCATCCCGTCTAAACCATCCGTGAACTGTTTTGTCAGGAAAACCGGGAAACCGGGAAAAAACCCGGGAAAACCGGCGGGAAACAGTGCGAAATCGGTTGAGGTGTTTTCCCGACCGGTTTTCCGGTTACTGTATTGGACCGGGAAAATCCTGCAGGAGTTTCCCGTATTTTTGGGCCAGCTAGCGCTATTCAGCCCATAGTTTTAACTCAGCCCATTAACACACCATCCCGCGGCCCATATCTAACGCTAATCGTTTATAACGGGCTGCAGCCACAAGCCGGCAACCCTAGCACTAGCAGGCACCCCGCACCCCGCAGTCCCTCACCCGCACCCCGGCGGCGGCCGCCACCCCAACCCTAGTGACCACTGACCAAATCCACACGCACGCAGCCACCCCTGCGGCGCCACCCCGGCGGCCGCATCCAACTCGGACTCGCGCGGCCGCGCGCAGCACGGGGCCACAAGCGCCGAAGCGCGGGCGCGGCATCACGCCCGAGTCCCGACGGCCCGACGCCCGCCGCCGCCGCCGCCCCGCCCGCCGCCCCCGCGCGGCCTTGCCTCGTCGCCGCCCGCCCGCTGCCCCCTCGCCTACTCGCCGCCTGAGCCAGCCGTTGCCAACTCCCCATCGCCGTTTGCCCCGCCGGCCGCCCGTCAGCAGTCGCCAATTCGCCATCGCCTCGCCCGACCGCCCATCTCTGAGGTCAGGTGCTCCTCCTCCAGTCCTCCCAAGAACCCCAAGCATGAAGCCTGATATGAAGCCGGACATCAAGCCGCCAACTGCAAATGCTTCTGCTTCTTCTTCGGCTTCAAAGCACCTCGTTTTCCCCGAGCCGCCACCTCCACCACCTCCTGCACCTGTCAATGTGAATAGCAGCACTCTACCTACTACTGCTTTTCCAACACCTGGTACTGCACTACCAGTCTACCACTACTGTTGTACTGCATTTTTGATTCACTTGTGTAGTCTGTAGATCTGTAGATGTTGATACGTGCAGTCTAGATTTAGTCAAGTAGATGTTTCTTTGATTCCACAAATATTTCTTTGAATAGCAGCAGTCAGTAGATGTAATTATTTGATTAGTGCCGCCTCATTTTGATTTCTTTGCATTGAACAGCAGTAGATGTAATTATGTGATGATGTGAAAGAATAGTTTTAATTTCTTTGCATTGAACAGCAGTAGATGTTTATTTTTTTTATTGCTATCTTGACAGGATCTAAGAGGTCAAGGGCAGTGAATGGAAGCTCTGGTCTGTGTATGTCCATCGCATCTGCAAGTGCATCTCCAACTAGCCCAGCAACCACGGATGCAGCATCTATGCCGTCTTTGCCAAGCGGAGGTTTCACTGGTGGGATTTCTTTATCAGGTGGAGGTGCTAGTGGTGATGCAGGTGGAAGTGGTGCTGCTGCTGGTGGTGACAGTGGAAGTGGTGGTGGTGGTGGTGCTGCTGACAGTGGTGCTGCTGGAGATGGTGGAAGTGGAGCTGCAGCTGCTGGGGATGTGGGTGTAGCACCGGTGCAAGGACTGCAAGGAACTGATACTACTAATGCCATCATTATTGAGGGTGATACGCCAGTGATTGATGATGATGTGCCTTGTGCAAAGAGGCAGAAAAAGTGTACTTCAGATGTGTGGCAGTATTTCACTAAGAAGACAGTGACAAAAGAGGAGAATGGGAAGGTATATCAGCAAATGTGGGCACATTGCAATTATGATAAATGCAAACACAAGGGAAGATGTGAGAGCAATTATGGTACAACTGGGTTTTGGACACATCTGAGAGTTGCACATAGTGTTGTGAAGGGTCAGCAGCAGCTCAAGGTAGAAAAGGACAGTTCAAAGGACATGACTACTATAGCACCTTACAGGTATGATGAAGAAGTCAGTTTAAGGAAATTTTACTTGGCAATAGTTATGCATGAGTACCCATTCAATATAGCTGAACATGAGTATTTTGTGGAGTTCATTAAGTCCTTGCGTCCTAGTTTCCCAATCAAGTCTCGTATTACCATTAGGAATGAAATTTTGGGCATGTTTGTGCAAGAAAAGGAAAAGTTGTATGCATATTTCAAAACTGTCAAATCTCGTTTTAGTGCCACAATGGACATGTGGACTTCAAATCAAAATAAGTCATACATGTGTGTCACTTTGCATTGGATAGATGATAATTGGTGCATTCAAAAAAGAATTGTCAATTTTGTTCATGTAAAGGGCCGCCATACTGGTATAAAACTGTCTGAAACATTCACTAAACTCAGGGTCAAATGGTATATTGACAAGAAGTTGTTTTCTCTCACATTGGATAATGCTTCAGCCAATGAAGTGGCAGTCAAAGACATCATTGCTGATCTGTTATCCAGTACTAGTTCTGCATTAGCTTGTGATGGTGCCTTCTTCCATGTGAGGTGTGCTTGTCATATTCTTAACCTAGTTGCAAGGGATGGTTTGAGTGTAATTGCACCAACAATTGAGAATATTAGACAACTTGTACTTGCTGTCAAGGGATCCCCGCTGCAATGGGATGAGTTGATGAGGCGTGCGACTGAGTGTGGATTGGATACTTCAAAGGGACTTTCTCTTGATGTTGCAACTAGGTGGAACTCAACCTATCTGATGCTCCGAGATGCTCTGTACTATAAGGCTGCATTCATGAGGCTGAAATCATCGGATCGCCGTATGTATGAGAAAATAACACCATCTCCTAGTGAATGGGCCATGGCTTTCAAACAGTTCCAATGCTTAAAGAAATTTTATGATCTCACTGAGCTTTTTTCTGGAACTTTATATCCAACTGCAAATTTTTTCTATAGAGGTTTCTGTGAGATTAAGATTTTGTTAGATGATTGGTGTCTAAGTAAAGATGCAATCATTAGTGGAATGGCTACTAGTATGAATAAGAAGTTTGAAAAGTACTGGAAGAAGTCATCTACCACACTTTCTGTAGCTTGCTTTCTAGATCCTAGGTACAAGAAAAGGCTTATAGAGTTCTACATGAGGAAATTCCATGGCAGTGCATCTCAAGTCCATGTTGATGCACTTGTAGATTTCATCAAGAAACTTTACTAGTCTTATGTTAGTGCTGAACCATCTTCTTCAAAACCTAAGAGTAAAGCAGATGAACATAGGGATCTTGATACAGCAGATCTATTAGTTGACAGTTGAGATGATGAACTAGAGAACTACTTGTATGAGTCTAGTGGGCCTGATGGGGATGATATGAATGAGTTGGACAAGTACATGGCAGATCCACCTTTGAGGTTTAGTGGCCAGTTTGATATTTTGGCATGGTGGAAGAACCAATCTGATGAGTATCCTATTCTGGCAAAAATAGCCCGTGATCTGCTGGCTGTGCAAGTCTCTACTGTCGCCTCTGAATCTGCCTTTAGTGCTGGCGGACGTGTTGTTGATCCATTTCGCAGCCGCCTAGATCCTGAAATGGTTGAAGCTTTGATATGCATGAAAGATTGGGTTGCTGCGGGAAGAAGGGGTAATAAAACTAACTTAGTTCCAATGTTTGTCCAGCTTTTTACCATAACAATCTTGGCTGATTTATATGTCTTGTTAACTTTATTTTTCAGATAAGAAGAAGGTTGGTTCAATTGTTGGTGACCTTGAAGTTATAGAGGTCCTTGCTGAAAAGCTGAAGTGTGAGGTACATAAAAGATAATACCAAGCTTTACAATCTGTTTTTTATTCTTCACTTGCTTTATAATCTATTTTTACAATCTGTCAACTTTCACATATACGAATTACTTATACTTTAGTCTCCCAAAAAATTACTATTGTCTAGTATCTACTATAGTAGTATCTGATAGCTACTATTTGTAGGATGATGATGTTGCAGACAGTGATGACGAAGTCGATGGGCCACATGCAGATGATGTGGGCTTCTTCGATGTTTAGAGTTGTTGTTGTGCATGCTGGTCGCTGGAAGGATTTTGGCTGCTGGTGCTTTGTGATCTGCTGACTGTTCACTGTTGCGCCCATTTGAACTTCAGAACTTGTGAACTTTGTTCTATTGTTGTTGAACCACCTAAACTAGTGAACTATTGGTAGTGCCATAGTGGTTAGTGGTCAACTGGTTATGGTCAGGAACTCGAACTTTGAGTAAGTGTTGCTGCTGGCATTCAACATTCTCATTTGAACTGTATGTATGTTGTATGCAGTCATGCAGGTTGTGTGATGTGAACTGCTGCTGGTCTGTTGGTCTCATGTATGTGTGATGTGCATGTGCATGGCTGTATGGGTGCATCTATGATCTATGTTATTATCTGCAATAATGTGACTGATGTATGCATTATGTGTATCTGTGTGCATGGACAGTATGGTTGTAATAGCTGTGTTGTGCTGAATGTTTGAAGGGTTTACATGTGTCGGTCTTCCCGTTTGTATTTACCTGTTCCCGATCGTAATCGACATGTTCCCGATCGTAATATCCCGTTTCCGATATCCCGTAATATCGGATTCGTTTTCCCGTCCGGCTTTCCCGCTCCCGTTCCCGTTCCCGATCAAAATATACAGTTGCAGTAACGGTTGAGGTGTTTTCCCGACCGTTCCCGATCGTTTTCAAGCCTTGATGGTTTCACCTGGACTGACGAGGCGGAGTCCACGTTCCAAGCACTCAAGCGTGCACTCTCCACAGCACCGGTACTCCAGCTGCCCAATTTCGAGAGGCCGTTTGTGGTTGAATGTGACGCCTCCGGCTCGGGCATGGGAGCAGTGCTGCACCAGGAGGAAGGACCTGTGGCATTCTTCAGCCGTCAAATGGCGCCAAGGCATGCCGGATTGACGGCATATGAGCGCAAACTGATCACGCTGGCTCAGGCCGTGAAGCACTGGCGGCCAATCTGTGGGGACGCTCCTTCATTGTCAGGACTGACCACAACAGCCTCAAATTCCTTCTCGACCAACGCCTGTCGACGATCCCTCAACATCGCTGGATTAGTAAGCTCAAGGGCTTTGATTTTGTTGTGGAATATAAACCAGGGAAGACCAATATCGTGGCGGATGCCCTGTCTCGACGGGATGCGGATGATGTTGAAGCTAATGCCTTCTCCACTCCATCCTTTGATCTTTGGCGTGAGATGCGTCTACAGCTGCAGCAACACCATGAGTATCAGGAGGTTCTGGAGGCAGTCACAGCAGGACGCAAGGGGCCTAAGTGGGTGCTCACAGATGGCTTCATCACCAAGGAGCGGCGTGTTTTCATCCCGGCCTCCACGCCAATTGTCCAGCTTCTCCTGGAACGTGCACATGTTGCTGGTCATGAGGGTGTTCAGCGGACACTTCATCGTCTCCGCAATGACTTTGTTAGTAGCTGAATTCTCACTCTCATTGAGAGTGAGGATGACACTAAGAGGTTGGGAATTTTCTGGTTTCTTTCTCAAACATACTACAATGCCATGCCAACCCAATGGGGTTGGGGATACATATTTATAGGGCTGCTGGGGCTGCTAGCCAGCCAAGCATATGCCGAATTCTAGTCTAAGATGCTGCCTAACTGCTGTCCTAGATGCTGCCTAACTGCTGCCATAAAGCAGTCCAAGATGCTGGGGAATACTACCCTGCTGCAGCCCTACACAAGTACCATGTGCTGCTGCAGCCCCACAAAGACCAGCCCCACAAAGACCAACAGTACAGACAGTACAGAGACTTATCCATCATTCTCCCCCTAAGTCTTGTGTGCTGTCTTGTGAGATATCTGAACCATCCCACTCTTGGAGCAGAGCTCCAAAAACCTGATCCTCCCAAGAGGCTTGGTGAGCAGATCGGCAAGTTGATCCTTGGTGTTGATGTAGCCTGCCTTGATGCTCCCTTCCTCCAAACAGCCTCGGATGAAGTTATACCTCACCCGAATGTGCTTGCTCCATTCATGGAAAACGGGGTTCTTCGCCAGGGACAGAGCGGACTTGTTGTCCACTCGGAGCTCCACCACTCTAGTGTCTCTGCCAAGGAGATCACCGAGCAGTCGAGCGAGCCAGATCGCCTGAGTTGAAGCGGTGGAGGCCGCGATGTACTCGGCTTAGCAGCTGGACAGGGCCACCACCTGCTGCTTGACTGACTGCCAGCTGACAAGACACTTGCCAAGAAGAGGATCCCGCTGGTGCTCTTGCTAGTGTCGATGTCGCCAGCGTGGTCGTTGTCGCTGTACCCGACGAAGTGTGCCTCCCCGGGGCACCTCGGGTAGAAGAGGTCGTGGTCGAGAGTCCCCGCGACATAGCGGACGATCCTCTTCACAGCCTGCTGGTGCTCCGTCGTCGGTCGCTGCATGAACCGACTAACGTAGCCAACAGAGAACGCCAAGTCCGACCGTGTGTGGGCAAGGTAGCGAAGGCTCCCCACAAGACGCCGCATCGTGCAGGCATCCACCTCCTCTCGCTGTGCTATCACGGCTCAGCTTCAGCCTCTCCTCCATCGGAGTGAGAGATGGGTTGCAGTCGGTGAGCCCTGCTAGCTCAACGATGCGCTTGGCGTAGGCAGTCTGTCGAAGCGTGATCCCGGAGTCGTCTTGGTGCACCTCAATCCCCAGGTAGAAGGAGAGAGGCCCCAAGTCACTCATCTGGATAGTGGCCTTCATTTCTTCCTTGAACGCTGCCACTTCTGCTTCCTTGGTGTCAGTGATCACCAAGTCGTCGACGTAGATGCCCACCAGCAGGGTGTTTCCTCCACTACCCCGCCAGTAGACGGCCGCCTCGTGCGGGCTTTGCTCGAAGCCCATCCTCTTGAGTGTGGAATCCAACTTGGCATTCCACGCCCTCGGTGCCTGCCGCAAGCCGTAGAGGGCCTTGCGCAGGCGCAGCACCTTGCCCTCCTTGCCGGGGATTACAAAACCCGGCGGCTGGTGCACATAAACCTCCTCCTTCAAGTCGCCGTTAAGAAACGCCGACTTGACGTCCATGTGGTGGACGCGCCAGCCCTCCTGGGCAGCCAGCGCAAGGAGCCGCACAGACTCCATCCGTGCTACGAGGGCGAAAGCATTGTCGAAGTCGACCCCTCCTGCTGCACGAAACCTCGTGCCACCAGGCGAGCCTTGTGCTTGATGACGACGCCGGCTTCATCCCTCTTCAGTTTGAACACCCACTTAAGGGTGATCGCGCGGTGACCACGAGGGAGATCAGCAAGCTCCCAGGTGCGGTTTTGCTCAACCGCATCCATCTCCGTCTTCATCGCGGCACGCCATGCCGCGTCTCGCTCGGCCTCTACGAACGACCGAGGCTCGCCGTCGTCGCACACAAGGTGCAGCTGCGCCTCCGAGTCGTGTGGCACGAGTCCCGGCACTGGTTGGTCGCCGAGAAGGTCCTCCATCGTACGGTACCGCAGCGACTCACCGTCGTAGCACGCGTCGATGCGCTCCTCATCGTGGGAGAGCGGGGTGGCAAACGCAACCGGGTTGGGCTCAACATGAGCTGGTCTGCCGAAGTAGACGTGCCCGGGGGGTGGCTGTCGGTGCCGGGGCATGTGGCATCGGTGCCGGAGTACGGGGAGTCGCCGGCTGTGGTGGAGTCGGCGGAGAGCTCGTCGCAGTTGAAGTCGTGGCTGGAAAGCGTGGAGTTGCTGGAGTAGCGGGCGCCGCAACTCGAGCCGTGGCTCGAGAACGTGGTGCTGCCGGCGTAGTGGACGTCGGAGTCGGTGGAGGCTCGGGGACTGGGGTAGGCACGCTCGGCGAAGAGGAGCTGCCCACTCCCCCAGCTTCCTCGAAGTGGACGTACTCGATAGTGAAGTCGTCGTGAGTCGGAGTCGAGTCGTCGTCCACCGCCTTGTTCCACGCCCATCCTCGCCCTTCGTTGAACACAACGTCGCGCGTCGTGCGCACACGCTGTGTCTTCGGGTCGAGGATGCGATAGGCCTTCGAGCCTTCCGCGTAGCTGATGAACACTCCCGGAGTGCTCCTGTCGTCGAGCTTGCTGACGTGGACAAGCTCCTTGGCAAAAGCGAGGCAGCCGAAGACCTGCAGGTGGGAGACCGCCGGCTTGCGCCCATGCCAGGCCTCGTACGGTGTCCTGCCCTCGAGCGCCTTGGTAGGCGAGCGGTTGAGGATGTAGACGGCCGTCACCACGGCCTCTCCCCAGAAGATAGCCGGCATCCCCCTCTGCTTGAGGAGGGCCCGGGCCATCCCCACAACCGTTTGGTTGCACCGCTCGACGATGCCATTCTGCTGCGGGCTGTAGGGTGCGGGTAGTGGCGCTGAATGCCTTGATCAGCCAGTACGACGCGAACTCAGTCGCTGTGAATTCGCCACCGTTGTCGGTGCGCAGCACGCGCAGCTTGCGGCCGCATTCCGCCTCCGCAGCAACCTGCGTTCGCCTGATGGCGTCTGCAACCTCTCCCTTGCTGCCGAGAACCAACACCCACATGTAGCGGGAGTGGTCGTCGACGAGCAACAGGAAGTAGCGTCGTCCTCCTGGTGTGGCCGGTGTCACTGGGCCACACAAGTCCCTGTGTACGAGCTCGAGCCGCTCCATGGCTCGGAAGCTCGCCTGGTGGGGAAAGGGGAGCCGCCTCTGCTTCGTTAGCACGCAGACGTCGCAGAACTGCTCCACATGGTCGAGGCATGGCAGGCCTCGCACCATCTCCTTGGCACTGAGCCGCTTCAGGGCCTCAAAGTTGAGGTGCCCGAAGCGCTCGTGCCACTGCCACGCCTCGTCGTCCCGGCGAGCAGTGAGGCAGAAGGGTTGTGCCACCTGCACATGGAGAAGGTAGAGCCGATTTGCACCCCTCGTTACCTTGGCGATAAGGTGACGCTGGCGATCCCATATCCTCATGACTCTGTGCTCGACCATCACGCGTGAGCGATTCTCGTCCAGCTGGCCCACGCTGATGATGGAGTTCCTCAACGCCAGGATGTAGTAGACTCCGGTGAGCAGCCTGTGCTCACCGGACTTGGCGGTGAAGATCACGGAGCCGACGCCCTTGATCTCCACGCCGAAGGCATCTCCAAACTTGACGGAGCCTCGAACGCTGGAGTCAAGCTCGGTGAAGAACTCTCGTCGACCAGTCATGTGATGGGTGGCACCGGTGTCGAGGCACCACCCGTCAGTCTTGTCGTCGCCGGAGCCATCGCCGAGGAGGGCTTGTGCCTTCGGCTCGTCGAGGTGGAGAAGTGCCGCTACAGCTGACACCGCCGGAGGTAGCTCAATGCTTGCGTGTGCCAGGAGCAGAGCTGGCTCCTCCTCTGCCTGGGCGATGTGGGCCTGGTCGCGTCGTGGCTGTGGACACTCCTTGGCCCAATGGCCAAGCTTGCCACAGTTGCGGCAGGCATCGTCTGGTGCCGGCTTTGGCTTGCCAACAGCTTGCTTCCCCGCTTTGCGCGATTTACCGCGCTTGTGGCCTCCTGTCGCGGAAGAAGGCTCCCCCTTCTCCCCGTCACCTCGGTATACCTCCCACTGCTTCCCAGCGAAGTGGAGCCTCCCGCCAATGGTGACAGGTCCCGACGGAGGTTGTGGCTCGTCGGCGTCGATGACCTTGAGGTGACCAATCGCCTCCTCGATCGTCATTGTGGAGAGGTCAATCAGGGACTCGACCCCGCGAGCCATTTGCTTGTACTTCTCAGGGACACAGCGGAAAAGCTTCTCTATGGCTCTCTCCTCGTCGTGGGTGTCGTCACCGAACTGCACCAACTTTTGCATCAGGGTGTTGAGGCGGAGGGCGAAGTCGTCGATGTCCTCACCCGGCTTGAAAGCCAGGTTCTCCCACTCCTTGCGGAGCGTCTACAGTGTGGACTTGCGGGCGCGGTCGCTGCCGATGCGTGCCGCAACAATGGCGTCCCAAGCCTCCTTGGCAGTCTCCTTCTGAGAGAGTGAGAACTGCATCTCGGGCAGGACAGCAGCAACGAGGGCGTCCAACACCCATCGATCTTCATCGTAGTCGACGTCGTCGTACTGGATCGCCTCCCACATGTGCCGCACCTGGAGCCTGATCTTCATGATTGCGGCCCACTCGACGTAGTTGGTCTTGGTGAGGGTAGGCCACCCGCCGTCCCTACTGACGGCCGGGACCCCGTAGTGACCTTGGTGCCCGTCAGGGGAGAGGGAGCCACGCCGCCTGTGAGGGGCGCGCTCTCCATCGTGCCTGCCCTGCTGTCGGTCATGGGCCATCTCGGCCCTCCGCCCGAGCAACCCTCTCCCGCAACCGCCGGGCCTCCAACGCGCGGCCGTCCGGAGCGCCGCCGCCCGCCACCGGCGCACCTCGCCCGCTCGGGAGCGCCACCGCCGTGCGCGCCTCCCACAGAGCACCGCCGCCGGCGCGCCTCCGCCCGGGACGCCGCCGCCGAGTGCGCCTCCGCACGGAGTGCCGCCACCGGCGGAGCCTCCAAAGAAGAGCGCCACCGCCGTGGGCGTGGGAGGCCGCCCACCGTGCCACCCGGTCTTGTGCGGCCTCCCCGGCCGGCAACTCGAGGTCCGCGTCGGCACTATCGTCGGCCACGCACGGAGCCGCCGGCGTTGTTGCGCGAGCGTCGGCCCTCCGCGCCGCCGCACGTGCCTGCGGCTACCGCCGCCTCGCCTCCACCTCCGCCCGGCCGTTGCCGCCTCCGCCGCTGCCAGCCTCGACGCCCTTGCCGCTGCTGCGGCAATCTCTGCCGCTACTCGCTCGCGCTCCTCCGCTGCAGCGAGCTCGGCCTCCTGCCGGCGCCGCACGCTAGAGGCAACCGAGTGTCGAGAGTGCCCTGCGGACATGGCTCGCTGCTGGGGGCTGCTGCAGCTACGTTGGGAGGTTCCTCCATCAGACGAGCTGCTGCTTGTCTGTATGGAGGGGGGAGGGTGAGCAAGGGCAGCCGGTGCTGCTGCTGCTGCTAGCTGTGGCTGCTGTGGAGGGAAGGGAGCAGGAGATGTTTAGGCTACAGGATAGTACGGCTCTGATACCAGATGTTAGTAGCTGAATTTTCACTCTCATTGAGAGTGAGGATGACACTGAGAGGTTGGGAATTTTCTGGTTTCTTTCTCAAACATACTACAATGCCATGCCAACCCAAGGGGGTTGGGGATACTTTTTTATAGGGCTGCTGGGGCTGCTAGCCAGCCAAGCATATGCCGAATTCTAGTCTAAGATGCTAGTCTAACTGCTGTCCTAGATGCTGCCTAACTGCTGCCATAAAGCAGTCCAAGATGCTGGGGAATACTACCCTGCTGCAGCCCTACACAAGTACCATGTGCTGCTGCAGCCCTACACAAGTACCATGTGCTGCTGCAGCCCCACAAAGACCAGCCCCACAAAGACACAACAGTACAGACAATACAAAGACTTATCCATCAGACTTTCTGATCCCGGGTGACAAGGCATTGGTACAGGAGTTCGTCCGGGATTGCGCGGTCTGCCAGCAGAACAAGACCAGCCATTTGCGGCCGTCCGGTTTGCTTCAGCCACTCCCTGTGCCCTCTATGATCTGGAGTGATTTGGCCATGGATTTCATTGAAGCTCTGCCTCGCGTCAACAATAAGACAGTGATTCTTACAGTGATCAACAGGTTGTCCAAGGCTGCTCACTTCACTCCATTGGGACATCCATACACTGCAACTTCTGTGGCTCGGCATTTTTTGATGAGGTGGTGCGCCTCCATGGGTTTCCTACCTCCATTGTTAGTGACCGAGACCCGGTATTTACAAGCAATCTATGGAAGGAGCTTTTTCGTCTGTCGGGTACAAAACTTCACTCAAGTTCAGCATTCCATCCCCAGAGCGACAGACAATCTGAGGCAGCTAACAAAGTTATTGTGATTTATCTTCGTTGCCTTACTGGAGATAGGCCGAAGCAGTGGCTGCGTTGGCTGCCTTGGGCGGAATATTGCTTCAACACAGCGTACCACTCAGCATTGCGCACCACGCCGTTCAAGTTGGTCTATGGGAGGGACCCTCCTTCTTTGGTTGGCTATGAGAAGGGAGATGCACGGGCACCTGCGGTTGATCACATGCTCCAAGAGAGGGACAATTTTCTTCAGGATGCCCGTGATCGCCTCCTGAAAGCACAAGAGCAGGTCAAGCTGTTTTATGATGCCAAGCATACCGATATAGCGTTCTCGGTGGGTGATTGGGTCTGGGTGAAATTACTGCATAGGCCAGTGGTGTCCATGCCTACCCAGATCAAAGGAAAGCTAGCTCCAAGGTTCTACGGCCCGTATCGAATTGTGGAGAGGATTGGTGATGTGGCGTACCGCTTGCAGTTGCCTGCCGGGCTCGTATTCATAAATGTTGATGTGCTCAAGCCCTACCATGGTGCTGCCCCAGCTGAAGTACCACCCTTACCACAGATGCTACATGGCCGCGTATTGCCTACTCCTACAGCTGTGGTCAGGAGCAGATTAGCCCGAGGGCGCTGGCAGATTCTTGTTGGCTGGGAAGCTCAGCCTCCAAGTGAGTCTACATGGGAAGATGTTGAAGAGTTCAAGGCTCGTTATCCGGCGTTCGAGCTCTTTCCGAAGGAGGGGAGAGATGTCATGGTCGGCATTGGCTATACTAAAAGGAGATGTCAAACAGCCGACCAGTAGTCCTAGTCCTATACAACTAGAATTAGAATTTGGTTTGGATTTGGTAGTTAATTATCTCTAAGATTTGAAGGAAGTCGGTTTTTAATCGGGCTATTTATACACAGCCCCAACAATGAATCAAGATTAAGCAAGATTCAATCTAATCTCTCACGCTCCTCTGTTCCTCACCTCCTTCCTGCAAGTATCGTCGCCGTCAGGCGACTCCCTCATCACAGGCAGGAAGCCGGCAAAGGAGCGGCCGGCCACCTCCCACAGCTACCCAATCCGGTCATTGCTGCAGAGCCGTGACAGTGACGCTCTACTCCGGCATCATTGTCGAGGTCGAGGAGATCTGCACAGGAGTCTGGGGCCGGTGATTCGTCGTCTCTGGCAGGTGATGAACCTGCTGGCCTCTTTCTTTTGCAAGGATGCGGTGCTGGCTGTATAGGTGGCGGATGGTGGCCGACTGTATCTGCTCGGCTCTCCCTCGGCGGCTGTGACAATCGATGGCAGGTTCAGATCTAGGTATTGGACGGCCTGGAGCGCTGCCCCAGTCGATGGCCTTCTCAACTGCGACTCCTTTCAAAGCCTGCGTACGATGGGGCTTCTCCAGCTCACAGGGTGGCTCATCTTCTTCAACGGTGGTCGCCGGCGACGAGGAGGTCGACTGCAGACGGTTCGTGAAGGATCCAAGGGCATGGGTGTAGTTTTTCTTTTTGTTAGGGTCATTTGCGAAGTATGGCTGGGACAACTGTCTGTGTATCCTCTACGTACGTTTTTGTATTCGTGTGACTTGTGTGTCTTCCTTATCTAATGAATACAAATACGTATTATAAAAAAAATTATTTCATTGGAAATTTAAGCAAACCTTGACTTGTGCACTTCAGAATGCATTCCCATGGTTTTGTTGCTATTTTGAGATGTACTTTTGAGTTTTTAAACTTATACTACTTCGATGTCTAATCTTCAATCTACGATTGTAAAATACCCCTTCATGAAATATATTATGATCATAACAAAGTTCCAAAAACAAGGAAAATATAAAATGGCAATTTTAATGATCATTTTGAAAAATAGTTCTGAAATTTTCTCAACAATAAAAAATCTTGACATTTTGGAAAAACATTTCAGTCTTAGTCTTGTAGAGCAATTTGACCAAAATCTGCTTCAAAATTAAAATTTATGTTCATACGGTTTTATTCTCTTTACTCGTTTAACAAAATTTACAATTTTATGATATGTACTTTGATAGTCACAGACTTTCTACTGAATTTTCTCAATTTTCTACAGTCAAACTGTTTTGAGATAACAAAGTGGTAAGGAAATAGACATTGGAAGAATAACGGAAAATGAGATACGAGTTTTTGCAATGGTAGAAGTGGGAATACTACCAGGATAGAACTGCAGGAAGTGGTAAAACCAAAATAATCACTAGTTATCTTTATAAAGTTCTTCTCTACCAGCTAACTATTAGCACTGATGTTTGAAGTATAATTTTTGAAGACCTAGAGCATTGATGATGGGAACAATGCATATCAGTATGCTATAAATGTGGAATGAAAAGTACATTTAATGCTGAAATTACAATTACCCAATGAATTCAGTGAACTTCACAAACTCCTCGGTGTAGATAATCACGGCATGCTGCAGCACAGCAATGTCACCCTTCTCGCTGTTAATTTTTAGTGGCACATAATTATTAAGGATTAAAAGGATCGTGTTGCAACTCAAAAAAGTGTAAGACCCTACAGTATTTTCTACTGCAATAAAAGAAACAGTCCAAATGAGAACTTCTCACATTTTCCTATGTCCATATCGTGCCAAAGAGACATGCAGATACAACCGAATTGCGAGCACCAATTTTGTAAGGGTGTACAGAGCTGGGCCGTAACGTTCTCTTTGCTCTTCCATAGGTCTGGAAAGAAATTTGAGATTGAAAGATAAGACAGTTGCAACACCAGTAGTTCAGCATTATGCATGAAGTTACTTCACATACTCAATTCTAGATATGCATGGCATGATTTGCTAAAATTGATTTCATTTTTCAATGGAAAGATATGCATACATACCCATTGTCATCATTTATTTGTCGAATAAAATCCAATAAAACCTGAGGTAGAAGAAACTAAATGTCAAATTATATCACTGTTTAACAAAGAATGCTGAAAGACATAGTAAATATGTAATTAAGTATATTATTTTGTTAAAGATATGTCAAAATAAGACCCTTATAGTTCCTTAGGGAAAAATTTAGGTGTCCTTTAGAGACATGTTAGGAGGACTAAATATAAATTAATTACAAAACTAATTACACGGATGAACTGAAAATCACGAGACGAATCCATGAAGCATAATTAATCTGTGATTAGAGATTGGTCACTGTAGCATGACGTTATCTAATCATGGCATAATTAGGCTCGTTAGATTCGTCTCGAAAATTAAGGTAGGGGTTGTGGAATGGGTTTTGTCATTAATCTACATTTAATACTCCTAAATTAGTATCCGAAGATTGATGTGACAGGTACTTGGTGAAATTTCAGGGAACCAGCAATCCAAGTATCTAACCTAATAAAACACGTCAAGGTTTAGCAAAAAGTAAATCGCATGAATGAAATGGTGAACAATTCTAATTTACTAACCTGTGGAACACCAACCAAATATCTAACAAGAGTTTTATATACACCTGTCGCAGAACCAAGCTGTGCTAATTGCACTCTCCTACAGATTAAAATTAGAAAAGGGAAATATAAATATTATTGATAACAAATGCAGACTTGTAAGTGAAATTATTGCAGGTAGGCAACCTTTCCATCTGCTGTTTCCATAACAATGCATATCGATCACGAATGCTTCCGCCAGCACTAACTAAAGCGTCTACCTCCGCTTGCTTATTCCTCTCTGAGCGTTCTCTCTGTTGCCTAATTAGAGTACCTCGAAAATCTTGAGGCATGTATGTCATAACTGCGTAATATTATAGACAAATAATTGAATGTCAATTACTAAGAAGCTGTAAATTTACTCAGTTGTATATATAAGGGATGAACTATCGGCAGTTAAGCAGAAACATTGTTATTACCATCAAATTTGCAGTCCTGATATAAAAACAAAATCAAATACTTTCAAATAATCAGAAGAAAGTGGCAAGGCAAGGACCCACTTCATATTTGTGATGTACTCAGTATATAATGGAATGCATGCCAAGGACTTATTTCATATTTTTATGATGTATTTATTATTTTATTTAGTATATAAAAGTCTGAAACATGTTATATTATGACTTGCATTGACTAGATCCGGGAATATTAATCCTAAGAATCAAAAAATAAATTGCAGAATTAATGTGGATCAGTCCAGCAATCTATCAGAATATAACCAAACCATCTATACCATACTTAAAACGATAAACAGAACAGAACCATCAACTGCCTATTTGTATAAATATCCAATGGCTTAGTCACAATATAAGAATTAAGATTTATCAATAAGTATTCACATTTATTTTCCTATTAATTAAGTGCAACGCAGGAAGAGAGAAAACAAAGTAACAAAAATTCAACCTGTATTGAAAACATTGTCAGCATTTTTCAACTGAAATTGTTCTAACATCTTCAACATATCCTTCAATTTAGCTTCAATATCATCAAGTTTAGAAACTATCTCAGCGTCTTCTGGAGTGGACTTCTGTTGAAGCTGCTTACATGCAAATGACAAATGTTGACTACCAACAAAGCAAAGGCAGAACTTCATAGATATAGCTAAAAGGCTAAACTTACTGCCACAGGACGACGGGATGTATTGAGCAAAAACAGAATTTCTTCCATTTGCTCTCTGTTCTTCCACATATTCTCATCAATTTTGTGGGCAGGTATGCCAGCTGCTTCTTGTTTCAAGAGCTCCTCATCTTTCACATGCAAGAAGGATGAAACAGATATATTACAAATGCGATTTTTTTTCTAAAAAAGATGGTCTAATGTTTAAATGTCCAGAAAGCTGCCTTTGGGTACTTATGCTGCCACGCATCTTTGTACTATCTAGAAATGTAAACTCATGACTGTTCATGTAATCCCTGTTCCCGGTACAGTCTTCTTATTTTTCATGAAAAAATTACTTTCCTCATCTTTTATTGTCATGCATTTTCATTTGTTTATTTATTCCCATAACAGAAGAGTACATAAGCACTTTTTATGTGACACTTCTATCTTCTGGCAAGCCTTATTTTCCCAACAGTAAACTTTTGGTTGCATAGCAGCACAATCTCTACTCCTAAAAAGTACGAAGTGGAGAAAAAATTGGTACGTAAAACACCCTCCTCGGTGATTCTGCCTCCGTCGCGAGTCTGCCCACCGTGCACCCTCCGCTCTTTTCGGAATCCCGTTTTTACCCCTAGGGACTGCCGCCCCCACGGGCCTGCCCATTCGGCAACCGCGTCCCCTACGCACGTCGTCGCAACTCCATGCCCTCCCTCCGTATGCTGCCACCCCCACCGCATCCCCCTCTGCACACACTCCAGCGCACCCCTCCGATCCGCCGCCCCAGCCCTCTCTCTCTCCTCTAGCGCGCCTGCCGCCGCCCCTCCAGCTGCCGTCCTCCTCTTGCGCCGCCGCCGCCCACTTGTCCTCTCCTCTTCCTGTGACGCCGCCGCCCACTTGTCCTCTCCTCTTCCTGTGACGCCGCTGCCTAGCCTACTCCTTTTCCCATACCGCCGCCGATCCGCTTCCCAGGTCGTGTTTTTGTCTTGATGCGGATGTGTCTGTCGAGGACATGGCGGCACTACAGTTCGTCACCATGGTGGTCGCCGAGTTCTCCCCGCAAGAGCTCCAGCACACCATCGAGATCCACAAGGTAGTCGTCCGGGATCTCTCTTCTGGCAACGCGCACAACAATGACGAGCAATGACATTCGATCTCAACCGATGGCGATTCCGCCTCCTGGCCAGCATGCAACATTTTATAATTGAGCCATTGAGCCAACATGAAAAGGTTGTTCTTGGTCTTCCGCTTTTCGTGCTAGTCGTCACAGCAGTTCGTGCCCAAGATGGTGATATTCCTCATGCTCTTCTTTTGATCTGTTATATGCATCTTTCATGCCAGATGCCTTGATATAAGATTTCATTTACTGCCAAGGGAATGGATACTAATAGAAGTAGTAGACCTTGTCTAGCTCGGCTAAACTGATGAACTGTTGTCCCCAATGAACTGTACTTATTAACCCAACTTTGCTTTGTTCAAGGAATAAATCTAGCCAGAAAAGGGTCGGCTCCAAGTTTTTGTACAATGTCTCATCTTTAGCACCAGCATCAGTTTTCAGGTCTTGAGTGCAATTCTAATTCTCGGTAGTTTGCACATTTGGTGTAGGAAACGAAGAATTGTAGACTCCCATTCATCTCGTGGCTGATTTTGATCTCACCCATCGGAGTGAGAGTACGAAGTAGTGCCATCATTAGCTGCAACATTTTATCATTCCCAATTAGCTGGTCAATCCATTGATGCTTGTTTTTTTTTTGCCAATTGCAGAGATCAGGAACATGACCTGGTGTTGGCCTTGTTCATGCCCCAGTCTCGCTGCTTCCAAAGTTCTTCCCGGCTTCCTTCTGGAAGCAAGCGTGCGAGCTGACCCCTATCATCATTCTTTAATGAGCTTGTCGAATGTCGATCACGTCAGCTTGGATGGGAAGTTCTTGCAAGATGCTCTGTCTAGGCAAGTTTTTAGTTATATAATGTGTTATTTTGGCATCCATGTATATCTTTGTTTTCATCTTGCACAAAACAACTGGTTTCTTTTAATACCAAGGCTGTCGCCTTCCATTCTTGAAAGAATGGAATTCTCTGTTTTCAGGTCAGTGTATAGCCAGACAATTTCTCATTTGCCTAGCTATACAATGTTTCAGATTAACAACATAATTTCAGAACATGGCAGGTTGATGAATTCACTCCAAGAATGTGATTTTAAGAATGTGATCTTATTGTGCGACTCCGTTGAGTGAAAATTAGACATATGCATAATTGTTTCAGCTATTTGTCTTTTTTAGGAGTAGAGATAGTTATGCTTTGTACTATCCCCTTTTGCATTATGCACAAGTTCATGAATGACAGACCATTACTGAAACTTGGATTGAACATTTGATTGTTGGGTCTGGACTCTAGAACAAAGGTTATGGTGGTTATCTAGATATGCTTGCTTCCAACAAAAAAAAAGTGGATCTTTTTTAGTAAGGCTCTCGAGTGTCCAACTCCTGGGCTTTGATCTGATAGTTCAAGATATTCTCCAGCAA
Organism: Cenchrus americanus; assembly: GCA_947561735.1. Lineage (NCBI taxonomy): Eukaryota > Viridiplantae > Streptophyta > Magnoliopsida > Poales > Poaceae > Cenchrus > Cenchrus americanus. Next base: position 145,127,164 of record OX387239.1, on the reverse strand, counting down.
TGGCACTTGAGTATGTCCAAACTATCCGTTCTACCTTCTTGAGTAATTCATACCATATTTTCTCAACTACTATGTGTTGCAGTATATATAGCCAAAATTTGTTTCACAAGGATTCTGTGCAATGTTGAGGTTACGCTGTGAATAAGCATTTTCCCTTTTTGAATGATACCTACATAGTTGTGTGAGATATGGTACTTTGCAGTTATGTTTTCCTATCTCAAAGTAAAAGCTCAAGGTGGTTTATTATTCCTATTAGCCGTACTTTTTTCTTCCTAATATCAGAAGGAAGAAATCTTGCATTATTTGACTGAAACCTCATATTGGTCTGAAATGCGAAATCGATAATGGTCAATGGACTGTTCTTGTCGGGAAGCAGAACTTGAACCGAGGTTCTAATATGGTGATCATTCTTTGGCTACAAAAGAATAAGATTCTGAAGATTAAATTGGAGTAGGATCCCTCACCTTGGGCTTATCAAAGGAATGACATATATTTTGTTCATGTTTGTATAGTGAGCTCTAAGGGACGATTGGAGGAGCAATCAAGCAGGCCGCGACAAGAGGAGAGTGCCACCGGTGATGTATGGTATTTTCGTGGAAAATTTTTTATGAAAATAATGCCACCTAAGATTAGCATCTTTTGGTGGAGGGTTTTGCATAGTTTCTTAGATTTGTTTTGGTGAAAAGATGCAACATCTTTTTTCTTATTCCAACAAATAAATTGTAGTTATTTTGTAAGGGTGCGCCTGAACATACTTGGCATCTGCCTCCTGTATTAGTCCATATTTCTCAAATTGGAATGTGTCTCAAGTTACATATAACTGTATTTTTCTAAATGTAGGCAGCTAATTCCCTTTCATATAGAACCGTGTACTATTTACAAAATGCTTTTTGTATGGGTACTAGCTTTGTTTACTTCAATAACTACGATCTATTAATGTTTTTGCTGCCCGTAGCAACGCACGGGCACGATCCTAGTACCCTAAGAAATTGGGGAAATTCGTCTAGGGCATACTACATTTCTACGATTTTGTCTGTACAACACTCATTTTAAGCTGAAAAGAAAAAATCGCAGTGCTCAATAGGTTGGTTTAGTTAGTGTGTGAGGTGTCAGGGGACTAATGGGTCGGGTCTAATAGGTCGGCTCGGCAGGCCCGTTAGGGTTAGGTTTAGGTTAGGGATAAGATCAAGTCCTTACTTAGAGGTCAAGTAATCCTCTCTATTTAAAGAGTTAGAAGGAAAACTCTTATCTCTTGCCAGCCGTGGGCGAAGCCCCGCGGCCGGTGTTCCCTGCGCCCCTCCAACCCTAGCCGCCGCCACAACCCTAGGCGTGAACAGTACCCGCGGGTACTGTAGCACCACGGGTAATGTAGCTCTGCAGCCCTAATTCTCCACAAATTAGCCCCAAATCCTCCAATCACCTTCCCCTCGCATCGCAATTCATAACAATCTGCAGAGCCCATGGCTGGATTCTACGTTGCTGGCGCACATCCCTGGGCTGCGTCGGCCCAGTTCTCCGCAGCGCCGCCGGGCCCTCCTCCGCTCCCCCACACCCTCTCACCCGAGGAGATGACACGGATGCTCCTCGACCACGGCGCTGCCATCCGTGGGATTCACGAGAAGTTGGCGCTGTTGCGCGAGCTCCTGAGGAGCGGGCTGCCGCCGCCGTGTGCGTCCCTCCCTGCCTCGGCGGCGGCAGCACTCCCGATGTCGTCCACAGGACCATTCGCAATGGAGACGGCGGAGAAGATGCTTACTCGACAGGTGTCCGCGGCAGTGCAGCTGCAGCACGCGGCTTCCTAGCGCGACGAACGGCTACAAAAGGCACACAAGCATATGAGGGATCAGGAGACAGCCTTGGCGGTGGTCGCCTTCGCCTTCGATGCAGAGGGATGCGATCTCGACTCGCTCGATGGCCAATTGTGCCAATCCACGGATGTGTCCAAGGGTGCGCATGGTGTCTTCCCCGTAGACCGTACGCCAACTCTGCGGGGACGATGGTAGGGGAGGTGTGTTCCTCCTTATTGCCAGCAGGGACGCACTGCCTAGCGCCTCAGCTTTCCATCTCCGACCACCGCGAGGACGTTTCGGTTGATCTTCATCGCGACTGCTTCTAGGTGGTAGTGCCCCTACGCCCCTCTCGTTCAGATGGTCTCCATGGGATCCAGGTGGTCGTACACATGCAACTTCGTCATGCGGATGGTGCCTACCGTCGGGGAGTCGCACAATAAAAAGTCTTAGAGTCTATTTCAAATTAAGAATAATCAAATAAGCCGAGGTGTAAAAGGCTTATTTTTAGGTCATAGATTTGTGTGGAGTCGAGTCAATGTCAAGGTGCCCATGCTACAGCTCGAGGGGCCCATGCCGCAGCTCGAGGACGAGCTGCTCGGAAAAGGGCGGGGTAATGTCAGGTGTCAGGGGACTAATAGGTCGGGTCTAATAGGCCGGCTCGGCAGGCCCGTTAGGGTTAGGTTTAGGGATAAGATCAAATCCTTACTTAGGGGTCAAGTAATCCTCTCTATTTAAAGAGAGGAGATGTATCAATCAAATCAAGCAAGAGATTAGAAGAAAAACCTTCTCTCTTGCCGGCATAGTGTCTTGCGGACAAATTGCATGTAGTTTAATGGTGACCTGACAGTTTTTCCACTGTGAATGGGTAAAGCTGCAAGAACATACTAAGTAATTGACTACTATTGTAGAATGTGTATTTATGTGATCCAGATGAAGCCTGTTAAGACCATTCTGGGCCTAGTCACAATTCAACATTTCAAGTAGTTCCAGGAAGCTGAGTTTTAACCAAGTGCAAACAACCCATGAGAACACTTATTTTTTCCAGAATTCAGCTATAGCTATTAGAAGATAAAAATGGGGTCCTAGAATACTATTTTACCTACCAAAAGTCATCAATGTGGGGTGTGGGGTTCACTCAACTAAGTAATCTGTAAAGTTCAAAACTGCACAAGAAGTAGCTCTGCCAACAGCTGATAGTAGCTGAGGGTGGCAGGCACATCAGGGGTAATCTAGAGTATGGCAGTTGACATGTAAACTCAGCCCTGAGTATTCCAATAAATATAACATTATAAGTTCATCGCCCATTCGATAAAGGAAAACTGCCAGCAGTAGCATCCCATGGTCAAAAATGGCAAATATGATACACCCTGTAATTCATTAGATGGCTTTTGTGTCAGAGTTTGCAACGTTTAACTTGAGTAATTTTTTTGGACCAGGTAAGTGAAGGTCACCATCCATCATAAGGAGACAACTGCAACTGAAATCATAGGATGCCACAACTTCATATGCAACACTCTTCAAAACAATGACAACATACAGCAGCAAGAATAGTGTGATCAACCAAGCCACAACTTTAACCAAGCTGTGGTCACTTGTACATGTCTAGCAACTAGTGGATCTAAAACAGCCATATACAAAAGAATCAACACACTAAAAGTAGTTAAACAGGATCATGGCTTATTGACTATTTTGGCTTGAAAAGCCTTTTTTTTCCAGTCATTCATCCAGTAACTTGAACTGAAGCTAGAGATTCGTTAGTCTATACAGATTGTAGAAAAACTACCAAAACAGAAGGAAAAAAACAAGGTCATGAAACTACTTTTTTTTTGAAAGGAACAGGAGGGGCAAGCCCCTACTGGATATATTTAAGAAAAAAGCAAAACAAGTTTACAAAGGGAACTGGTAGAAGAAAAGAAGCAAAAAACAAAGCTAACAAAAAGGAAAGCTAATGGTCACTTGAGAAAGGTGTGCCTTCTAAGTCACAGAGATTGCATCAAATTGTTTAAGCCCGGAAGGTGATCTGGCCTTGCTCTTAGCAGCAGCAGGGTTAATTCAGTTTGAAGCCTCCTTCTGCATTCCTGAACAGAGGGCTCAATTCCGTTGAATATCCAATCATTCCTTGTCTTCCAGATGCTCCAAGTCATTAAGATGATGATCTCCATAAAAAAAGGGACTGATAGCTTATCTTTGATCTTCCTGAAGATTTGGGGGACAGTTCGTATTGTAGTGACTGAAACTCCAATAAAATCCCAACAGGCTTTGGCAAAGTTGCAATGAAGGAAGAGATGGGCCACAGTTTCAGGTCTTTGCAGGATACACAATTCACATGTGTATGAGTCCAACTCCATATTTCTCCTTCTTAGTAGATCTCTTGTACTAAGTCGATCTTGAAGAAGAAGCCAAAAGAACACTTTATGCTTCATTTGGCATTTGGAATTCCAGATCCAGTGAAATACCAGGTGTGTGAGCCTTTCTCCAATTAAAATCTTGTATGCCTTGGAGGTTGAGAAGTTGGCATTCCCCCAAAAAAAATCCATTGATCAATTCCAATGGATGATTCTCTGCTGTTTACCTGATCTTGGAGAACTAGAAACTGTTGGTGGGCCTGAATAGAAAGTGGAGTGCTGAAGTTTTGGATGAAGTCAGTCACATTGGTGGCCACTTTGAATGAGATAAACTCATTTCTTGCAAATGAAAACAGTTCAGGGAAGGCCTGAGCAGGGATTGTACCATTCCAGTTGTCTTTCCACAGAAGCACCGAGGCTCCATCTACTACAGTTACCCTGGTCATATCTTTGTATTTATGAATGAGTTTAACTATGTCTCTCCACCAAAAGGATCCCTTTTTGAGTTGTAGTAATTTTCCCACACCAGATTAACCCATGGGATGTCCTGTCTACTAAAGAACTTATGCAAGAATTTGAGGAGCATGGCATCATTGTGAGTACTGAGGTTGATAATGATAACCCCCAAACCACCTTGTTTTTTGGGAACATAGACCATGGGCCAGGCTGCTTCAGCTGGCTTTTTGGAATTGAGATCTGAACCCCTCCATAGCCGGTGCCTTCTGTACTTGTCAAGCTGCTTAATCACTCCCTTGTGCAGTTTAAGAGTGGCAGTATAAAAGATTGCAGAGGAGGAAAAGACAGAATTGACCATTTCAAGCTTCCCTGCCTGGCTCATGAAGGTGGATGTAGAAGTCAACCTTCTCTCAATTTTTTGCATTAGGGGCAAAAACTGCTCAATCTTAGGTTTTTAAACACCAAGGGGAAGTCCCAGATATGTGAAAGGAAATGATCCTTCCTGACAATCAAAAATAGAGGAGAGGCTGTGGTCATGAAACTACTGGAATGTTCTCTCACATTCTTACACTTCATCAAGAAGCAATTTTGAGCTGCTCTCAACAACCCGAGCAAGTATTTGCTAAATCGAAACCAGATTCCACAAAGCTACCCGCCCATAGAAGCAAATACTAAGTCATACCGGACGGGGGAATCCGAACTCGGTCGAGATTATACGCCGCCCAGGGGAGGGAGAAACGGATCGCGGGAGAAATCAGCGAGAAAGGGGGCAGGCGCTCACCAGGGGTGATGGGAGCAACGGCGGCAAGGTCGGTGGATAGAGAGCGGAGCCGGGCGGCGAGGTCCATGGCGGCGTCGGGCAGCGGGGGCAGAGGGTACTTATCGTAGTAGCGCGCGAGGTAGGCCCGCGTGATGGGCACGAGCCCCTCCGTCGTCGCCATCTTCCTTCTTCCAGCGCGGCGGGAGAGCTAGTCGGCTGGCTGTGGCGAACGGAGGTGGGAGATGGCGTGGAGGACGGGGAAGGGAGAAGGGGGCACGTGAAATGGACGTGCTACTATGGTTGGAGACTTGGAGCGGAGTGGGGAGAAACGGGAGCGTGCGGTCACCGGGCGGTGGGTTTATAGAGGGAAGACGAGGAAGCAAAAGGAGGTTTGGTGCGTCGTGGTGGCGGCTCTCGGCCGACCGGTAGTTGCTGCCGTGCCGGACGGGGCGGTGGGGAAGGGTGAGAGTTTTGCTAATTGGAAATACATCTATACTATTACTCCCTCCAATTTGGTAAAAAAAAGACGTTTTGACAAGATTTGAGTCAACATTGGGAATATAAATTATGAATAACTTTTAAGTTGTTAAGTTTGAAAATGTGAAAACTACATGAGTAGATTTGTCTTGTAAAATACTTTCATAAAAGTATACATAGTTAGTTTTTAATAATTATTTTTTGTAAAAATAGGAAGTCAAAGTTGCACTTTGGAGACCGTGTCGCTGTCCTAAACGTCTTCCTTTACTAAACCGGAGGGAGTAGTTGAATGGCACGTGCAGGTGATTGAGAAAACAAGAGTAAAAAAATTGCTTTTGATACACGTTACAATAATGGTACGATCGCCTCATCATAAGATCGCCTCATCAGTCATCGACAACATTCTACATATATTTGATCATTGTAGTATACTATTAAGTTAAGAATAGTCTTCATTTTCCACTCCTACATCTTCGATGGCTATAGTCGCCTGCCCAGGTTATCGTCGCCGACTCCAACCCACCACCCCACCCCACCCCACCCCAACACCACCACCACCACCACCACCACCAATTATCGTGTTGATCTTACTTGTATCGAAGACAAATAATAAATTTAAACTAAAGATGATTAAACACAAAAAATATATTTATAAATCAATAAATATGGATATATTTAATAACAAAACTATGTCTACTATCAATATTTAAATAACATTCTTTCACTCATATCGATCTCATGTTCGCCCCGTCCCATCCTCTTCCCTGCGTCTTCGGTGGCTATCACCGCCGAATCCGCCCCTCTCCCTCTACCAGCCAACCCCCACCGCCACCACACATATCCACTTCCTGATGCCATGCTGATCTTACTTATTATAGAAAGGCTCAAATTAAACTAAATATGATTGAATCTTCTTCCACTTGTATCAATCTCATGTTAGCCACCACCCCACCCTCTTCCCTGCGTCTTCGGCGGCTATCACCACCGAATCCGCCCCCTCTCCCCCTACCAGCCAACCTCCCCACCACCATCGTGCATACCCACCTTTGGATGCCATGCTGATCTTACCTGGTGTCATAGAAATGTTGAAAACTAAAGATGGTTAAACCTAAAAACGAATTTATATTTATAAATTAAAAAATAGATATATATTCAGTACCAAAATTATGGCTACTCTCAATGTTTAAATAGCATCCTTTCACTCTTATCAATCTCATGTTCGTCTCCGCTCCACCCTCTTCCATGCGTCGTCGGCGGCTATCACCGCTGAATCTGCCTCCCCTCTCCCCCTACCCGCCATCCCCACCACCACCACTCATACTCACCTCCTGATACCATGCTGATCATACCTAGTATCATAGAAATGCTAAATTTAAACTGAAGATGGTTATCTAAAAACAAATTTGTATTTACAAATTTAAAAATATAGATATATTCAATACCAAAATTATGCCTACTCTCAATGTTTAAATAACATTCTTCAACTCGTATCAACTTCATGTTCCCCACCCTCTTCCCTGCGTCTTCGGCGGCTATTGCTGCCGAATCAACCCCGCCCCCCCCCGCCCCCCACACACCACCACACAACCCACCTCTCAATGTCATGTTGTATCATAAAACTGCTGAATTTAAACTAAAGACGGTTAAACTCCAAACCGAATTTATATTTATAAATTAAAGAATATGATATATTCAATGCCAAAATTATGCCTACCCACCACCACCACACATACCCAACTCCCGATGCATGCTAATATAAAAAACCAAATCAGTTTGGGTACACATACCCACCTCTCACGTTTGGCTAGTGGAGAGACACGTGTGACGCGCACATGATATAAAAAATCAAATAAATAAAAGAATGTTATTCAATAAATAAATAAATAAATTATATTTATAGTAAAGATGTACATGTAAGAGAAGCATTTGTGACAAACACATATTTTAAAAAATCAGTGAAAAAAGAAATTTAAGGAATCATAAAAATAACAGCAGAGTGTAGCCTGATGATAAAGGAATAAACATGGAAGCTTGGAGGTCACAATTTATAATGAGATCGACCTCTTGTTAGTATCTCTCTGGCAAGCTCACTGAGTAAAATGTCTTCCATGTTAACTGTAAGTTTCAAGTTGCTTGCAACTGAATCAATATAAGCAACAATTTAAAATGTACAAACAATCGATATAAGATTTATTATATATGCATCACAAAGGTATAGGGCATCCTATCCTACAGAAAGGAACTTCCAGCTTCAGTAGATATTTCCCTCTTAACCATCTGCAACAACCCAATCCTCACTGCAGAAGGACCATTCTAGTGTCATTCGGGTGTGCTTGGTACGGGTGTAAGTGTAGAGCCCTCGTCCTTGATGCATCCGCTCCAGCATCTCCTTGTCACCATTCTTTTTGAAGCTCTACCCAATAAAGAGAGAAATAAGCAAGGAGAATATATGATCTAAGTAGAAATTCTAAACACTTCTTTTCAAAACAGTTGTTCTTTCTGGCTTTTACCTAGATGGCATGTAATATGAACCCAAATAAAAAAATTCGAAGGAACTTGGTCTGCATAAAAGCTCAATAATTTAATACCACATCACACATCACTTAAATGGCACAAAATGAATAAGAAGAAAAGACCAATGATAATTATTACATTTAATAAGAAATGCAAGCAATTGAGAGACCAATAATACCACATTTCCCACCTATGCATGTCAAGAAGCCAATCAAATATGCATTCCCTCACAAAATAGTTTTGAAGGAAATATCAAAACTGTGTAAGGAATCGTATGCTCATCGCCTAAGAGGGGGAGAGAGTGAATTAGGCAATCTAAAACCTTAACCTATGGCTTCACTAAATTTGCACAAAGATAAACTAGAACATACTATCTAAATGTGCAACTAAGGTTGTTCTAGTGTGAAACTCCCGTCCCAAAAAAAGGTTTGCAACCTATAGCCAATCCTAGCAAGATACTACTCTAGGAAAGTAAAGACAAGCAAAGATTGCAATAGAGTAAATGCGGAAACATAAAGGGGATGAGAGGAAGCAAACTCTTGACACGTAATTTATCTCGTGGTATCAGTAGGTACTAAGCCACCCCTAGTCCACGTTGTTGAAGTACTCACACAAGAGTATTGCTTCCCGGTCACCAAGTCCCTCCCAAGAGCACCACTTGACTCGCCACAAAGGCTCGCCACTTAGGCACTCGTCAAGCTCCCTTGATCACCTTGATGCCGCCTCCAATAAGGAGCTTCTCCACCAAGGAAGGGGGTTCTCCACGTCCCCCGCACAAAGTGTGATCGCCGCTCCACACCAAGCCGGAGGGTCGATGACGATTGTCGGTGAACCACTTAGGCCCTGAAGGACCAGAACGACAAACCAGAGAAGGGGAGTGAATGAGAGCCGATAAAAATTCTATTCAAGAATTCAACCTATGAACCCAATTTCACTCGGACACCTCCGCAAGCTTCTCTTGCCAAGTACACGTAGCCACTAGAGTGCTACTGTAACACCCTAATTTTTAGAAAATTGGATTTTATTAAAATTTATTAGCAACCAATTATTTGTTCTTAAGGACTATAAGGTTTTTCTTAATTTCTTTTTAGGCATTTAATAATTTTCAAATTAAAATAAATTAATCATAGGAGCTTAATGTTGCATACATGCTGGTGCATTGTTTTTGAGTGTTTGAATTCAAATTCGAGTTTGAATTCATTTGGGTGTTTGCTTTTCAAAATTTGAAAAGAAAATCTTTTTCCTTCTTCTCCTCCCTTCCCTCTAATTTCGGCCTGCTTTAGTTTTGGCCCAAGTCAGGAAAGTTTGCTCAGCCTACCTGGTCTTTCCACCTCAGTTCGCCTTCGCTTCGCAGCAAGCCCAGCCCAGCAGCCTCGGTAGCCCAACCGCAGCTGCGCAAGCCGCCCGCGTGCGCGCCGCATCAAGCCGCGGCCCGGCTCCGCTTTCGGCCCGGCTCCGCCCGTTGCGCATGCGCCTCCACCGCCGCTCTCGCCGACAGGTGGGACCCACCCGCCATCCCCTACCTCAAGTCGTGGCCGAGCCAGACTCCCGCGCCGCCGCTGTCTTTGCCTCGGGCACGCACTCCTACGCGTGGCCCGCACGCCAAAAGATGTGCCCGGCCCTATTTAAAGCCGCCGCCACCCTAGCCGCCCTACCCAAACCCTAACTGACGCTCGAGCTCGCGCGTCACCGCCCCCGAAACCCTAGCGTCGTCGCGCCTTGGAGCCGCCACGCCACCGCCCGTCGGTCGCCGTGAAGCTGCTTGGGAGCTTCGCAAGGACGGGAGCAAGCCGTCGGTGCCCTTGGTTCGCGTCACCGATCTCCACATCGTCGGGAAGCCCTCGCCGGACTTCCACCGCCGCCGACCACCTCTTCAAGCCGTGCGCCGCCCTCTTCGCCGGTAAGACCATGTTTAGGCCCTAGTTAGTTTTGCTGCGTCGTGTGCTTCGTCTTGGTGAAAACCGCGAGGCAATCCGAGCACCCTAGCTCGATTTGGCTTTGCGCCGGTGAGCCGCCGTCCTGCGCCGCCGCCTGCCTAGCACCGCCGCCAGCCGCTCGCATGCGTCCCAGGCTGCCGGATCAAGATCCAACGGCTGAGATCGATCTGAACCGGGTCAGCCGAGTCAAGCTCCGGTCAAACCCGAGTCGCCCCGCCGTTTTTGCAAGAAAACCCCTGACCTTTTAGATTTTTGCAACCCGGTCCTTCCACCATATAAGTTTTCTTACAGTTTGGTCCTAGTTTCTTCGGTTTAGTCCAGAAGCTTTAGTTTTCTTGCAAATTAGTCCTTGATCTTGTTAAGACGGTAACTTCTTTGTTTTAGCTCCGTTTTTAGCGTTCTTTATGTCCATGCGATCGTCTCGACAAGTAGATTAGTTTTCTATTGCTTTTGTTTCTGTTTGAGATGATTGGTGTATTGTTTCTTATTAATCGGCCAAGACAGAACCATATGTCTTGCGGTTGTACTGTTTTCCTGGGTAGTTCTCCATGTTCCAATTAATTTATTGTATTCTTGTATTAAAGCATAGGTACAAGGATGGTTAGGGTCACTTGTCTTTCTCCAACGATAAAGCTTCTATTGCTCTTCAACTCTTGCTCTCTTGAAACTCTTAAACTTCAAGACTTCCGATCAGCAACTCGATCTTCTACTCGAAGCAAACATCGTGTACAAACATCCAAGAGCAAACAAGCACAACTAAGAACAATACACCATACAAGGAAGGCATAAAAAGAGACAAGGTTTCAGTTCTAGAAACGCAAACGCAAACTATCATTGAAAAGGTACCTCTATCGAGATATTTGTATTATAACACACAAAGACTATATGCTAGATATATTTTAATTCAATAAAGATGTGCATAGGTTATTTCATAGAAATACCCTATTTAGAATTAATCAACTTATATTTTTTATATAAAAGACGATGTAAACTTAGTCCAATTTTATTTACAAATATTCAAGTATGATTTATGTGAAGCATCTAAACGTATATCTTTATATTTCGAGTTGAACTAATCAAATTATAATTCAAAACACATTTATATTCAGATTAGTCAAATTAACATTTAATTATGAAAACACGGGATAGCCTTATGTTGCTTTTATTTAAAAAGCTAACTGAGTATTCATTAATCAATTTAAATTTGACTATGAAAACTGTGGTATACATCTAATTAGATTTTAATTTGAAAAGATTATTTAATTAAGTATTAATCAAATTAAAATAGAAACATTCTTAAAACATATTATGTGCTAAACATCATGACTAGCGTGTATTTTATTGTGAGAAGAAACTACACAACAAGAGCGAGCTTAAACGAGCTAAAACAATGGTTCTATGGTTTAAACAAAGATTATGGATCTAATCATGATTAAGTGTAGATGTGGAGGGCTATCATATAAGATTGACAAGGCACAAAGAATCAGACAGATATTACAAGATTATTCAAGGGCTTAGATGGTAAGATGGACATTTATATAATTATACATGATAGATAGATATTTTCAGGATGTATATGTGCGAGATATGGGTACCCCTGGGTCCCCACCGACCAGGCTCACGGCCGTCCCCGACAAGTGGGTCCGGCCTACCAGAAGACCCGCCGACCTGTCAGTTGGCCCAATCGACCTAGTTGGCGGCCCACACGACCTCCTGAAGACCTTCCAGAAGATTCCCCAGACGATCTGATCCGCTACGACCTCAAGACTTGGCGTACGAGACAAGACAAGACCTCGGTGGACTTCGCCCAAAGCAGATCGACGGGATATGGTAAGATGTGTAACGTAGACTTAGGTCTCCTGATCGTAACCGACCAGGAGTCTGGGAAACGACCTCATCCGCTGACCAATATAAGGCGGACGAGGCGATCCCTTATAACTTCGCCTCGACCAATCCTCAAGCAATCTACACCAGCAACTGGACGTAGGGTATTACTCTCCGGAGGCCCGAACCAGTATAAACTCGTCGTGTTCTCTGTGTTCCGCGTACTCGTGTGCGACCTTCGAGTTCTTAGCTCTCGATCTCCCCACTGAATAACTAAACCACATGGATTAACACCCCCGTGGGCTGTCCAGACCTCACCATCTGACAGTTGGCGCGCCAGGTAGGGGTGATCACGAGCTCTTCGTGCAGCGTGATGGCAATTCGCTCCGACGACCTCTTCGGCGACGACATGAAGGATATCTCCGCAGTGACCTGCTCGCTGCCACCCTCCGATCTAATTGCGAGGTCAACGTCTCCAGTCTATTGATGGCGCGTCGAAATTTCTTGGTGTCCTCCCACCCACTCGCGACAACCCAACGGTGGCGGAATCGATCTACAACTCGGCAAGATTCAATCTAATACGAGCCGACCTCCGGGTCTCAACAGCAATCGAGATTGGCGTCATGTGCCTTCTTGCACGCCGTGTAGTGATCACCTGTCATGGCTACCCAGGAATCTCTATCTACGATAGCGTGATGGCCCGGGAGCACGACGAAGGGGCCGACTCCTTGTCCGTCCCGTACTGCTGCATGCACGAGTCGAAAAAAAGAATCCATCTACAAGATAGCCACGTATCCTTGCATGTCTGCATGCATTAAGGAAATCAATCTCCAAGGCGTGTACGTGAACAACATGGTCATCCATGTGGTTATCAACTTGTCAAGCAACGTAGGATCCGGTGAAAAAAAAGCTCGTCACGGCAACTGTTTGCTAGCCATACGTATGCGATCTGGTGCATCAACCCACCACCGTCATCGACCTCATCGTCTCGATGCTCCAGCTCGGTGCAGCTCTGGCTCGCACAGCCGACCACTTCGACGCGCCGACATCAACATCCAACCTCGACTCCGACTCGGCAAGCTAAGTGCCAGTTTTCATTAAATATTTTTACGACTTCAATTTATTTCGTAAATCTGCTCTACATGCCTTGGCTGCTCTTCCGATCCCTCCCCCTCGACATGTTCGGGGGCTTGGCCATGCCAACACGTAGGTCGCCAGACCTGAGGGTTCCAATTTTTTTATCTTGTGCTATGTTCCCCTCCCCCTCGACATGCTCAGGGGCTTGTCCATGCCAATCTAAGCCTACTTCTCCTATGTGTTCTTCCTTTAACTGCTTCACTTTCGTTATGAGTATTCGATGTTGTGTGGTTGCAAAACCTGGGTCCTAGGCCCCTCCCCGTGCGTCGGCTACATCTAAGCCTCCTTGCTGAGCATTGTAGAGGGGTGAAACACTTTGCAGCTTTTGAGCTCTTGAGTCCGCATAATGTGTGCCTTGCACGATAAGTGGAATGCCTTCTTCGCAAACAAAATGTAGCACAAGGATGATTAGCTCCGGCAAACATCACTTCACATCAGCATACTTATCTCAGGATAAAATTTTCATCATAATAATATTTGATAGATTGATACACTGACCTGGTGTTTATTTTATTTCACAGGGACTAGCTCTTTGCTCTGGTATCATCTTAGTCAGGTCGCTAGACCTCTCTCCAACTCCGGCGTCACCTTTGGCGAATCTTCCTGATGGCTCCTTCATCGTCGGATTGAGGTCGGCGGACCTCTCGACATCTCAGTCATCGTCGTTCTCAGCTCTGTTGTCACCTTCGTCAGGTCGCTAGACCTCCCTCTCGCTCTATCGTCACCAGCGTCAGGTCGCTAGACCTCACTACGGTTCCGTCATCACCTTCGTCAAGTCATTGGACCTCCCGGTGTTTTCGTCGTCGGCTCGTCAGGTCGCTAGACCTCCCTGTAGCTTCGTCATCGTCGTCTCCATCAGGTCGCTTGACCTCCCTCCGGCTGTGGCGTCACGCTCGTCAGGTCGCTCGACCTCCCTCTGGCTTCGTCATCACTCTCGTCAGGTCGCTAGACGTTACTCTGGCTTCGTCGTCGCTTTCGTCAGGTCGCTAGACTTCCCTGCGGCTCCGTTGTCGCCTTCGCCAGTTCAGAAGACCTCCCAGTGACTTCGTTAATCTAGCTCCAAGAGCTTCTACAATTTTGCATCCTACGCTCTGGTGGATGGACACATGCCCATGGCATGGCCTCAAAACAACCCTGCGGCTTCGTAGCTCAACAATGCTCGGTGGCAAGGGAATCTCCGACCACTATTGACCTGAAACCCTGCAGTCTACGCTACAAGACAAAATCTAACACTGCGTCATATGGCTCCGCGCCTAACTTAGCCCCCCTTTTTCGATGACAATTCCACGACCTTCTTCTACGACCTGATGTCTATTATTTTGCACCTGCTAGGCTCTGCGTCCTGGTGCACCCGCTATGGCTCTGCACGTAAACGGACCTGGCCCAATCAACCTATATTTTTGTTTCCTGAGCAGAATGGTCGTAGGTTCGATTGTAGACCTTCCGAGGTAGGCGTGCCTCGCTGCTCTACCAGATCCTTCTGGGCGCCTGGAGATCAACAATACCATGGAGATCAGAAGCACTACGGAGATCCACAACTTTCGTCGGGCCCCCGTGGTCGGTGTGCCTACCGCTAAGGTCACCAATACCTTAGTATCATGGCTCCACTGGATGGCTAGCGGCTATGTTGGTCGTCTGGACACCAAAACGACCTCTCTGAGGTCGGCGTGCCTTAAATACCTTGGTCTTGCAATACCTTGGTATATCTACGGCTCTGCCAACCTAGTTGGGTGCCTCGGATGCGTGACCTTCCGATGTCGGTGTGCTCTTGTAAGCCCTGCCAGCCTGCTCTGGACACCTAGGATTTTATGTCGGGAATGAAGGCCTCTCCGTGGGGTGCGCACCTGATGACCCTGCCAAGCGCTTCCGGGTGCTTGGGCGCTATAGACCTGAGACCTTCCTTAGGTCGGCATGCCTCGGGTGGCTCTGCCAGACTCTTTGCAGCTATGCAAGATATCTGGATGTCTCTACACTCCATGCGATCAAGATTGACATTATTCCTGCGACTTCATTATTGACGATTCCAGGACATCACAATTTCAGTTTCGACCACTACAGAAGACCTCTTCATGCGATGCGTGTTTCAAATCCTACTAGGTATCCCCGGATACGGGCTATTGATGATTTGAGGCCTCTTTGAGGTCGGCATGCCTACAAGGCCTCCTCGAGGTCGGCCCTGCCAGACTCCTTGCAGCCATGCTTGGAGATCTGGGTGTCTCTACACTTCATTCTATCAAGACCATGACTCAGTTTTCTTCTCTTTTTGGAGCATCAAACTAGCTATGTTGTCTGCTTCAATGCTTGGGGACTACTCTACGAGTGCGTCTTTGACGCCCTCTTGTTTCCTTCGTCGTACCGACCTGTTGGGAAACCCGTTTCTCATCACGTCGTTACTCGACCTATTTTTTCTTCTCTTCTTCTTTTTGGATCATCATACCAGCCATCCTGCCCGCCATGATGCTCGGATACTACTCATGAGTGCATCTTCGATGCCCTCTGAATTTTTTCATCGTCGTTTCGATCATTTGGAAGCCCGCTTCCTATAGGTCATCACTCGACCTCTCTTCATTCGGCAAGACTTCAAACAGGTCGGCTGCTACGCTGATTTGCTTCTCTTTCTTTTTTGGACCAACGTGCATGCTATTCGACCTGTTGATAGCTCTACAACTTCGTCATGACCTTTCTAAGGTCGCTGCGCATACACTTCGCTCGGGGGCTTGTGAGACATGGGTACCCCTGGGTCCCCACTGACCAGGCTCACGACCGTCACCGACAAGTGGGTCTGGCCTACCAGAAGACCCGTCGACCTGTCAGTGGGCCCAACCGACCTAGTTTCCGCCCACACAACCTTCTGAAGACCTTCCAGAAGATTCCCCAGATGACCTGATCCGCTACGACCTTAAGACTTGGCGTACGACACAAGACAAGACCTGGGTGGACTTCGCCCAAAGCAGATCGACGGGATATGGCAAGATGTGTAATGTAGACTTAGGTCTCTTGATCGTAACCGACCAGGAGTCTGGGAACCGACCTCATCCGCTGGCCAATATAAGGCGGACAAGGCGATCCCTTGTAACTTCGCCTTGACCAATCCTCAAGCAATCTACACCAATAACTGGACGTAGGGTATTACTCTCCAAAGGCTCGAACCAGTATAAACTCACCGTGTTCTCTGTGTTCGGCGTACTCGTGTGCGACCTTCGAGTTCTTAGCTCCCGATCTCCCCGCCGAACAACTAAACCGCAGGGATTAACACCCCCGTGGGCTGTCCAGATCTCACCATCTGACAATATGACATCATCATGATGTAATGCTGACATTGAGCAAGATATGAGCTGAGCGTATAAGTGAACCTAAAAGTTTATAAGCTTTGCATACTTTGTCTAAATGGAGCACATGCACGTACATGACTGGAGTTCACAAGATGATATTGGTTTGTATCCAAACTATATACAACACATGCTGAGTGATTTGCCTAGAACAGGAGCATGCATGAGATCAAAGAACTATAGACTGCAAGATAAATAGGCTTTCACGATGACGTACTGATGGAGCTTTGCATGCACCTTCTTGTGTGATACTGTGATGACGACGATTGATGGTGAACAACGATGAGGACAGGCCGATGAAGTGACACCAGCGATACATGGCAGAAGCTACTCGTCGGACGAACAACAACCTTCCAGCTGGAATATTAGTGAGCATCCTCGACGGACATGATGGATCGAGAGAAACTGATGGCAGAGCTTGATAGAGGGGCTCACCGGCGTCAGCTGACCACAGAGATGGCCGGGGAGTTGAAGCGGACAACGTCAAGTGATATGCGGTATGGCCAGTGCGGGCGGCGGTACTCCGTCCGGTGGGCGACGAGCGACAAGGACCAGCGGTGGAGCTGCGCCTTGATTTTGCAGACCTCCTGCTAGCTTAACTTAGTGTTGCTCAGGTGGCGCGAAACGGACGGAAAGCTTGCGGCGGAGCTCCAGCTCGGCGCAATGGTGCTCACTGCAAAGGGCAGTGCATGTTCAGTCCAGGGGTCGACGGGGACGGTGAACCAGTGACGAAGGTGTGCGGCGGCTTTCCGGCTTCGTCTCTACTCAGAACACGATGATACTGTGCAAGGAAGAGACTGGTGAGGTGATGAGAGGCAGAGCAGCGGGGCACACAAGGTGCCGAGCACTTGCCCTTTATAGGCGTGTGAGAAGGGCACCCTGCTGGTTTGCAGTGCATTCATGTCAAGCGGGAGGAATGGGCAGCTGTGGTCCACGATGGACGGATTGAAGATGGGAAATAATGTGGAGGCGTTACGTGAGAGAGAGAGAGAGAGGAAACGACAGAGCTGCACTAAAACAAGGAGGAACGGCCAACATTAATTACCATGGTGACTGCGGCCGTTTCTTGACTAAGAATGAAGGCAGCTCGCCATTTACTAGCAAAGGAAAAGGAAACAGTGAAGGATCGGATGACGACTAGAGAGGGGAGAGTGAATAGGAGCCGATAAAAATTCTTCTCAAAGAACCCGGCCTATACCCTAGACAATTCCCGGTCACACAAAAGCGATGGATCGAATCACACACCAACCGCCAAGACAACAAGGTTATGGGTCAACCTCAAGTCTTAGGAACGATTCCTTGAAGCACACGCGGAAGCACGAAAGAAGAAGGAAGGAATCAAACCAAAGAATAAAGCACTCTGGATCTAGTGGACCGTCCAGCCAGGAGGGGCGGATTATCCGCACGAGCCACGCGGACCGTCCGGCCTGCTGCCGCGGACTGTCCGCACCCACACCGCGGACCGTCCGGCCCTGAGCCGCGGACTGTCTGAAAAAGCAAATAGAACCTCTAGAGACGACCCCGAATAACGGATCGTCCGCGGGGAGCACGCGGACTGTCCGCTAGGCACCCGCGGACCGTCCGCCCGCTGCTGCGGACTGTCCGAAACCACTTCCAACCAAAGCTTGAAACCAAAACGGATCGAAAGCAAAGCTGAGCAAGAACACAAAGAACACGCGAAGAACACTATGCTCCCGGACCGTCCACCAGGCCCTCGCGGACCGTCCGCCAGGCACGAACAGAACTGAAAACTGCTCGACCCCAAAAGTCAACACTCCCAATCCATCACCGGATCTCCCAAACGGTAGAAGCTGTTGAGACAAGGGTTTGGGGACATGAAAAACGTCAACCAAGGATGCTATACCCCAAAAATTTTGCCTCCTAACTTCCTAAATCATCGGGAATCGCGGATCCTTTGAACACCACCAAAACCTAGAGCTCCGAACGAAAATCCTTGAATAGAAGTGGTTTCCCGGCGTTTGAGGGCACAAGATCAATCACAAAGATGCACTAGACATCCATCCATGTTTCCCTCAAAGAAATCCGGGGAGAAACCCACTCAAATCCGCGGAATCACACCGAGAACAAAGGCACCAAAAACAAGCACGAAAGAGATCACGAAAAACACAACGCCGAATCTTCTATACAAACCAGGAAAGATTCACAAGGTCTAGCATGCCGCCCTAGCATCCATCCCTCTCAACAAATCCCTCACGAAGCTCTCATGCTATCCTAGATAAAAAATGGAGAAGAAAATAGTCCAAAAAATGAGAAAAAGGAGGGGGGAAATGAAACCCTAAGTCGCGGAGACAGAGCACCATCCACACACACTCATGGCTTATATATCGGGTCCCGTCGGTGTGGGAAATGACTCGACTACCCCTAACTCAACTACTGGCGATACAACCCACGCAGGGGCATTTATGTAATGTTTGTGGGTCTTGCCATCGTACGGCCACGCCTTTCGCCGCACCCCGCGTCCTCCCGATGCAAGCCATGGGATCCCGCCGCGTGTCCTCCGCTTCGAAGCTTCCTGACACGCCCGGATCCCGTCTCCGTCGTGTTGGGTCTTCGGACTTGGTTTTGAGGCCCAAACCAAGAAACCGTCCTCCGATGGTTTTGTGGGCAAACCACCAAACCCTGCGTGCTCGCTCCGGCCTCCCACCACCGTGCACCGGCTCGATCGTCCATGACTTCGTCTTGCTCGTTTCACCACCATGTGGCCCGCACCTAGTCCCGCCATCCACCGGGTCCCTCGAACCGAGCCTACTTGTCTCTCCATCTCCCGGAGGCCCCTCAAGGCTGAAGACCTTTCGCGCCCGTTCTTCACCTGCAACAACACGAACTAGGCCGCAGCCTACACCTGCGCACTGAGCCATGAGTCAGTCCAACACCCGTTGTCAATCACTCATCACTGAGGAGCAGTCATCCATCAACCACCGGGACGCTCCTGGTCCTCAAACAGAAGGGCAGCGATTGATTGTGGGCTAGCATTGCAGAAAAGTGATGTCGGGCGGCGCGAGAGATGGAAACGTCAGCTCGTGATGGCCGGCCGTTTATGGTCTTAGTGGCAACGACCGTTTCTGATGGAGTGAAGGAGGCGACGATTTTGGGTGTTGGCGCATGCATGCGTGTGTTGACACATGTGCCTAGGAGGATTAAGGAGTCCGACCATTGATTGTGATTGCATGGTTGCAGCCGTTACTGATGGAGGTGAAGGGAAAACAAAGGGGGCGGCAGCCATTGAATGCTTCATTGAGGATTAAAGAGAGGACGACTCGGGAGAGCAAGCGGCATGGGCAGGTGGCTGAGCACACAGGCGGGGATGCAAGCATGAGCGGTAGAGCAGCGGAGTGGCGCGAAGACGTGCGAGAAAATTGGACGCGCGATGAGACGCGACACAAAGCGCGACAGCGGCGCAGATGCGGTGCGGAGAGTTCGGGAGTGCGAGCGTCACGGGTAGCGTGCAGCTCGAGCGTGGGGCTGCGAGCAGCGTTCAGGTACGAGCACAGGCGCCGGGCGGCCGAGTGGTGCGAGGCACGCGAGCTGGCATGGTGCAGCACCGACCAGAGGTAGGAGACGGTCTGGCAAAAGATGGCCTTATAGCAACGAACCGTTACTAATGAGTGAAGGATGGTGCATGCATGCGTGACAGGTGAAGTAAAGGAAGCGACCGTGCATGCATGCATGAGAGGTGAGCAGGCTAGGCTATTAACTAGCCGATGGAGGGGGAACATTTACCTGTGGAGTAGAAGGTGAGCAACACCTTAGTGACGTGATGGAGGTGGATTGTGTTACTACTGAAAGAGGAGAGGGACGTTGCGTCTGCGTGCGTGAGATCCAGGCGGTCTGGACGCGAACAGTGGCGGCTAGGCATGCATGCCAAGATGACGACCGGTCGCAGATCGACTCGGGCATGGTCGGGTGCAGCAGGAGGTTGGTAATGGTCAGGGCATGGGCCCAGGCCGTCATGGCACACGGGTTGGATGCAAACGGGCTCGAGGGAAGCTGAGCGTTTGCAGTGGCACCGCAGAACAGGCGCCAATAGGTTGAGTGGCACGAGAGGTGAGCAGATGCGGGGCAGCGAGCCAGCACAAGCGGCACGCGAGGGCGGCCGAGCGACGCGGACGCCGCGCTCACGTGTGTATCGTCATGGGCACGGGAATAGAGAACGGACGGGACACCAACACCCCATGGAAGGAAACAGCGGGCGTCACGGCCCGCGGGGTAGCTAGCAGCTCGAGTGCAAGCGCGGGTACTAGCGCAGCGAACGGGTACGCAGAGCCGAGTGAGGTATGCAGCGCGAGGTAGGTGGCCAGGGACGTGCGTACACGAGGGTCAGGCGGGTGGCGTGCCTCGGTGCGCGGCTCGGATGCAAAGTGCTGCGCATGAGAGCTAGTCAGATGACGACGTAGGCCAGGCGTGCAGGCCAAGGATGGCCGGTGGCGGCGCACTGACACGAGTCCGGTCCGGCTAGGGTGGAAGACGAGGGAGAAGGACCGATAGGTAGGGCCCGACTGGCAGTGATAGAGAGAGGGGTGGGCTGGCGGGTTAGACGGGCCGATGTTGGAAAGAACTGGGCCGACGGGATGGACCGAGCGAACAGGCCAAGAAGAGAGAAGATGGCCATGTGAGCTGGGCTGCAGAATGGAATTGAGAGTGAACTGGCGATTTGGACCAAAAAAATATTGGATGAGAGATTATAGAGGGGATTGAGTTGATCTAAAAAAATATTGAGAGAGATGGAGAGGGTTTGGATTTGATTTTTGATGATTTTGAGAACACTAACTCAAACAAATGAAATACAAAATCAACCAAAAGAAAGCGACACTCATAGAAGCATTTTATTTATTTTAGAAAAACAATCAATATTTTCCTATACTAAATTTTCTGTAAAGAAAATAAATGTTCGTCATATTTTAAAATTATGAGAAAATCGGTGTTTGGAAAATTTTAGGGTGTTACAAATCTACCCCCCTGAAACAGAATCTCGTCCCGAGATTCGAAGAGAGAAGAAACAAGGGGTAGGGAGACAAACTTGATTATGATAACAGAGTTTGACATCTTTTTGTGTGGCGTGTTGAAACTTCATGCTTTAATCTTCATCTTGGTTCTTCTAACCTTCAACAAAGTGAGATTAGGGGGATGAGAGTGAGGCCTTCATTTCTTGGACTTGCTTCCATGTAGTAATTGGTGATGACGATCACATCTGCTTGTTGATGTTGGTGTTGTCTTTACCTTCCATCTTGATGTCCTCCATTGAAATTTCCCAAAGAAAGGATGATAACAAGGAGGTGGGAGGTACAAAAGATGAACCCGACTAGGCTACTGATGTCATTGCAGGTAGAAGACCCACAATACACCAACAATCAATACAAAGAACCAACTCAAACAAGGTCATAAAGACAAGCATCATCAATCAATCATAGAACTTCACCAGTCAGCACATAGTCAAAGGAACGATACTACATGTTGTTAATAGGATTAGAGGGATCCTCCTAATCTTGATTGTGATGTTAGACTTCAACTTCCTTTGCATCGGCTTGCTTCTTCATTCACTTAAGATAGATGAACTGATAGCTCCATATTCTTCAGATGCCTTATGGAGGCTTCATGTCGGGAAGCATGGATCATCTAAACATTTTTTTAATAAAATGATGAGTAGGATAACACTTTGAAATAAAAGCAAGGAAAAGGATCCAAAGTGACAAAACTTAGGAAACAATGAGAGGAAGAATGGAGAAGTTACACAAGTTATTAGCGAAAACATGAAGGAGTAAGCAATATCACCATAAATCAAAAGGAGGTGAGTTGTATGAGAGAAGTAAGATCATTCCTCAAAAGAGATGTATGATCATGATTAAGAAGTAACTAATGAGAGAGGGAAATACAAACCAGGATTAAGGGTTTAGCATTTGCAAAGCAAGAATGTGCAAATGAACGACATCAAAGGAGAAAATTAAGATAGCAAGGAGGATTTATCAAAAGAGAATGGACAAGGGGTGATAACTTTTCACAAGATAGGTAAGGATAAGGCATGAATTATTTTTAGAGTAAAACAGACCTTAAGAAGGGGCCATTTCTATCTAGGCTTACGTCCTACAGTTGATACAACTCTGATACCACTTTTGTCACACCCGGTTTCCAAAACAAACCAAGTGCTACCTATATATATGCCAGGATCTAGTTCCATACATATAGGGACATCATTAGTAAATAACAGAAACAATATCATGTAAAGAAAAGAGATTATCAGAGATTTACAGCAAAATCCTGGGAAGCAAAGGCTCCAAACTCACAGGCAATCGACTGGGGGTTGCGTACGCCTAGCACCATCTTCTCGCAAACACCTTCTTCTTCTGAACAACGATTTAGCAAGGATGAGTACAGTTATGGTTGATACTCAGCAAGGCCACAGAAATAACCATAAAGCAATTTAAAGTCCATCTTTAAGTTTATTAATCATGTGAGGGTCCAGGACACTCTTGACCGTGAGCATGGCTGTTATAACAGTTTTACACTTTGCAGAGGTTGTACACTTTCACCACAAGTCATGTAAAAGTTCCGAAGAACTTTGAACCCAACCATGCTGTGCAAAAGTAAGCACAATACCACACTTCCGAGGTGTGGTTGCATAGGGACGCTACGAGGCCTTTACAAAGAGTCCTCCTATGTGTATTAGTCCATAGTAGCACGTCCTAGAGGCTATCCTTCGTACCCTCCTTCTACCCTCGGACCAGGTTAGCCTAGAAGAGCAGTTCCGTTCCAAAACCTGTCCAGAGTAGAAGAGTCATAAAATCATTCCTCCGTACCCCAAACTACTAAGGCTAATAGCAAAACAAGACTTCCCTAATTAATTGGCCAAGACAGAGCCATATGTCTTGTGGTTGTACTGTTTTCCTGGGTGGTTCTCCATGTTACAATTAATTTATAGTATTCTTGTATTAAAGCATAGGTAGAAGGATGGTTAGGGTCACTTGCCTTTCTCCAACGATAAAGCTACTCTTGCTCTTCAGCTCTTGCTCTCTTGAAACTCTTAAACTTTAAGACTTCCGATCAGCAACTCGATGTTCTACTCGAAGCAAACATTGTGTACAAACATGCAAAAGCAAACAAGCACAACTAAGAACAATACACCATACAAGGAAGGCATAAAAAGAGACAAGGTTTCGGTTCTAGAAACGCAAACGCAAACTATCGTTGAAAAGGTACATCTATCGAGATATTTGTATTATAACACACAAAGACTATATGCTAGATATATTTTAATTCAATAAAGATGTGCATAGGTTATTTCATAGAAATACCCTATTTAGAATTAATCAAAAAAATTTTTTATATAAAAGACGATGTAAACTTAGTCCAATTTTATTTACAAATATTCAAGTATGATTTATGCAAATTAAATATTTAGGTTTAGAAAGAAGCATGTGAAGCATCTAAATGTATATCTTTATATTTCGAGTTGAACTAATCAAATTATAATTCAAAACACATTTATATTCAGATTAGTCAAATTAACATTTAATTATGAAAACACGAGATAGCCTTATGTTGCTTTTATTTAGAAAGCTAACTGAGTATTCATTAATCAATTTAAATTTGACTATGAAAACTGTGGTATACATCTAATTAGATTTTAATTTGAAAAGATTATTTAATTAAGTATTAATCAAATTAATTTAGAAACATTCTTAAAACATATTATATGTTAAACATCATGACTAGCTTGTATTTTATTGTGAGACGAAACTACACAACAAGAGCAAGCTTAAACGGGCTAAAACAGTGGTTCTATGGTTTAAACAAAGATTATGGATCTAATCATGATTAAGTGTAGATGTGGAGGGCTATCATATAAGATTGTCAAGACACAAAGAATCAGACAGATATTACAAGATTATTCAAGGGCTTAGATGGTAAGATGGACATTTATAGAATTACATGATAGATAGATATTTTTCAAGATGTATATGACATCATCATGATGTAATGCTGACATCGAGCAAGATATGAGCTGAGCGTATAAGTGAACCTACAAGTTGCTTTGCATACTTTGTCTAAATGGAGCACATGCACGTACATGACTGGAGTTCACAAGGTGATATTGGTTTGTATCCAAACTGTATACAACACATGCTGAGTGATTTGCCTGGAGTGATTTGCCTGGAACAGGCGCATGCATGAGATCAAAGAACTAAAGACTGCAAGATAAATAGGCTTTCACGATGACGTACTGATGGAGCTTTGCATGCACCTTCTTATGTGATACTGTGATGACGATGATTGATGGTGAACGACGACGAGGACGGGCCGATGAAGTGACACCAGTGATACATGGTAGAAGCTACTTGTCGGACGAACAACAACCTTCCAGCTGGAATATTAGCGAGCATCCTCGACGGACGTGATGGATCGAGAGGAACTGATGGCAGAGCTTGATAGAGGGGCTCATCGGCGTCAGCCGATCACAGAGACGGACGGGGAGTTGAAGCGGACAACGACAGCTGATATGCGGTATGGCCGGTGCAGGCGGCGGTACTCCGTCCAGTGGGCGACGAGCGACAAGGACCGGCGGTGGAGCTGCACCTTGATCTTGCAGACCTCCTGGCAGCTTAACTTAGTGTTGCTCAGGTGGCGCGAAACGGACGGAAAGCTTGCGGTGGAGCTCCAGCTCGGCGCAATGGTGCTCACTGCAAAGGGCGGTGCAGGTTCAGTCCAGGGGTCGACGGGGACGGTGAACCAGTGACGAAGGTGTGCGGCGGCTTTCCGGCTTCGTCTCTACTCATAACACGGCGATGCTGTGCAAGGAAGAGACTGGTGAGGCGATGGGAGGCAGAGCAGCAGGGCACACAAGGCGCCAGGCACTTGCCCTTTATAGGAGTGTGAGAAGGGCACCCTGCTGGTTTGCAATGCATTCTCGTCAAGCGGGAGTAATGGGCAGATGTGGTTAGTGATGGACGGATTGAAGATGGGAAATAATGTGGAAGCATTACGTGAGAGAGAGGAAACGGCAGAGCTGCACTAATACAAGGAGGAACGGCCGTCATTAATTACCATGGTGACTGCGGCCGTTTCTTGACTAAGAATGAAGGTAGGTCGTCATTTACTAGCAAAGGAAAAGGAAACGGAAGGGCAACGATTGATTGCGGGCTAGCATTGCAGAAAAGTGAGGTCGGGCAGCGAGAGATGGAAACGTCAGCTGGTGATGGCCGGCCATTTATGGTCTTAGTGGCAACGACCGTTTCTGATGGAGTGAAGGAGGTGACGATTTCGGGTGTTGGCGCATGCATGCATGTGTTGGCACATGTGCCTGGGAGGATTAAGGAGTCCGGCCATTGATTGTCATTGCATGGTCGCATGGAGGTGAAGGGTAAACAAAGGGGTGGCAGCCATTGAATGCTCCATTGAGGATTAAAGAGAGGACGACTCGGGAGAGCAAGCGGCATGGGCAGGTGGCCGAGCACACAGGCGGGGATGCAAGCACGAGCGGCAGAGCAACGGAGCGACGCGGCGACATGCGGAAAAACTAGACGCGCGACGAGACGCGACACAAAGAGCGGCAGCGGCGCAGATGCGGTGCGGAGAGTTCGGGAGTGCGAGCGTCGCAGGTAGCGTGTAGCTCGAGCGTGGGGCAGCGAGCGACATTCAGGTGCGAGCATAGGCGTCAGGCGGCCGAGCGGTGCGAGGCACGCGGGCTGGTGCGGTGTGGCGCCGACCGGAGGTAGGAGACGGTATGGCAAAAGATGGCCTTATTGCAACGAATTGTTACTGATGAGTGAAGGACGGTGCATGCATGCGTGACAGGTGAAGTAAAGGAGGCGATGCATGCATGCATGAGAGGTGAGCAGGCTAGGCTATTAACTGGCCGATGGAGGTGGAACATTTACCGGTGGAGTAGAAGGTGAGCAGCACCTTAGTGACGTGATGGAGGTGGATTGTGTTACTACTGAAAGAGGAGAGGGACGTTGCGTCTGCGTGCGTGAGAGCCAGGTGGGCTGCACGCGAACGACGACGGCTAGGCGTGCATGCCAAGATGGCGACCGGTCGCGGATCGACTCGGGCATGGTTGGGTGCAGCCGGAGGTTGGGAATGGTCAGGGCATGGGCCCAGGTCGTCATGGCACATGGGTAGGATGCAAACAGGCACGAGGGAACCTAAGCGTTTGCAGTGGCACCATAGAACGGGATGCCGATAGGTTGAGTGGCACAAGAGGTGAGCAGATGCAGGGCAGCGAGCCAGCACCAGCGGCGCGCGAGGGCGGCCGAGCGACGCGGACGCAGAGCTCACTTGTGTATATCGTCGTGGGCACGGGAAAAGAGAACGAACGGGACACCAACACACCATGGAAGGGAAACGACGGGCGTCGCGACCCGCGAGGTAGCTAGCAGCCCGAGTGCAAGCGCATGCACTAGCGCAACACACGGGTACGCATAGCTGAGCGAGGCATGAGGCGTGAGGTAGGTGGCCAGGGACGTGCAGACACGAGGGTCAGGCGGGTGGCGTGCCTCGGTGCGCGGCTCAGATGAAAAGTGCGGCGCACGAGAGCTAGTCAGCTGACGACGTAGGCCAGGCGCGCAGGCCAAGGATGGCCGGTGGCGGCACACTGACACGAGTCCGGTCCAGCTAGGGTGGAAGACGAGGGAGAAGGGCCGATAGGTAGGGCCCGACTGGCAGCGATAGAGAGAGGGGTGGGCTGGCGGGTTAGATGGGCCAATGTTGGAAAGAACTAGGCCGACGGGATGGGCCGAGCGAACAGGCCAAGAAGAGAGAAGATGGCCATGTGAGCTGGGCTGCAGAATGGAAAAGAGAGTGAACTGGCGATTTGGACCAAAAAAATATACTGGATGAGATATTATAGAGGGGATTGAGTTGATCTAAAAAACATTGAGAGAGATGGAGAGGGTTTGGATTTGATTTTTGATGATTTTGAAAACACTAACTCAAACAAAAGAAATACAAAATCAACCAAAAGAAAGCGACACTCATAGAAGTATTTTATTTATTTTAGAAAAACAATTAATATTTTCCTATACTAAATTTTCTGTAAAGAAAATAAATGTTCGTCAAATTTTAAAATTATGATAAAATCGGTGTTCGGAAAATTTCAGGGTGTTACAAAAAGGCAAAGAGCAAGATCACTTGAAGAAGACAAGTCTTGGACCCCTTAGGCAAGGGCCACGACTCGAGACATCCGAGACAAAACTATGCTCAAGCAAAGAGCACAAACCTCCAAAGAAAACAAGAGCCCCCCTGCACATATGCATACTCCCCCTGAACAAAGTGCCAACACTTGGCACAAACGGGTCAGGCCGGTTCCCAAAACAGGTCAGACCGGTTCCACCAAACCGGTCAAGCCGGTTACCAAAATCGGTCAGACCGACTTGGTACAACAGACCACACCCTCCAAAAGCCAAAAATGCAAAAGAAATGCACAAGCTCCCCCTTGACTCTTGGGATAGGTTCGCTCCCCCTTGACTCTTGGGATAGGTTCTAGGGATGCAATGCAACTTTTCTCAGCCTTTCTTTCTCCCCCTTGTTGCCAATGCATGAATCAACGCTCAAATTTGAAAACATGCAACCGAGAGCTTCTCAAGTATACAAAATTCATCACAAGATGCTACACATGTCAAAATGAGCAAGTTAGATACTCTACAACTTTGTAATGACATCAACATCATGATTACCAAGTTTCACAACTATTGGATGAAGCTAAGATAGAATTGAGCAATCTTGCGAAAATTTACCCTCACATGAGCAAAGTCCTAAACATGAGCAAAATATGTCAAAATGGTAAAGCCACACAAACTTCATGCTACGACAACCATTCTAATCATAAGAACACCACAAACACCCATAACCATTTCATGTCATGTCAAAGCCACCGAGCCATGTCAGCCTGGGCAAAAAATACCGAGAACCGAAACTGAACTGAAAAATACCGAATTGAAGAAAGTCGGTTCCTGTTCGGTTCTCAAATCTCAAGTACCGAAAGAACCGAGGTAAATTCGGTTTCCAGCCTCGGTTTACCGAAAAACCGAACTAGAACCGAATTCCAGGTGTAGCCCGTGTAAATGAGCAAAGCAAGGGAGAAATGGCCCAACAACAGCCCACAACAACAGCCCAGGAAGTCAGCAAACCCTAGCAGCTAGCACTCCACTCGCACTCTCTCAGACACCGACGCCCTCGCGCTCGCCCTCACGAAGCCGCCGCCCGACCCTGACATCCTCGCGGGCGCGCTGCTACCGCCCGACCCCGACGCCCTCGTGGCCTCGCGGGCCGCCGCCCCCGCGACACCACTCGGCGCTCTCTCCGTCCCGGCGGCCGGCGCATCCCCGGTGGTCTCCATTCCCCGGCGCGTCCCCGCCCGACCCCGACACCCTTGCATGCGTGCAGCCGCCGGCCGCCGCCCTCTCTATCCCCGACGCGTCCCCGACGGTCTACAACGCCCTCCTCGCACATCGCGGCCGTCCCCAGTCGTCTGCGTGCATCGCCTCGTCGCCGTCCACAACCATCCCCGCGCGTCGCTTCATCGCCGTCCCCAGTTCGGTTCTTTCGGTATTTACCGAAACCGAACCGAAAAACCGAAACCGAAGTACCTCGGTACCGACATTTTATTAGAACCGATCGGTGCTCACTTTGCTGGGAACCGATTTAGAGCTGGTACCGAGGAACCGTACCGATCGGTTTGGTAGTATCGAATGCCCAGGGTGAGAGCCATGTGCCTACTTCTATGTATGAGACTTCTCATTGGTAGGCATCATGCAACGGTTTAGCACCCAAAGCAACTTAAAATTAGCACACATGACATGGGAGCACATTTTCCAAGCAATTTACATTTCATTTTCAGATTCATATTTGGTACATGAAATGTCTTTGCGACAGAAAGAAACTTATGCCCCTCCACAAGATAAAGCATGCGGGCTAAATATTCATGATGGAAAATGAGTCTTTGGCCCCATATGATCAAAATAAGCTATCCAACCACAAATTAAGCATAGCCAAGCCACTTAAAACATGTCAAGATCATATAAAGGCATTTACACACAAGAGAGCATACATGTGACATTTTTCAAAAACATAGCATCAACCATGGATATAAACCAAAATTACCAAGCGCTAAGCCAAACTAACCATGGATTGCCAACCAAGCTCACAAAGACATACATATCATTCCATGGTGAACAATGTATATAGGAGAAGCTTTCCTAGCCAATGCATATGATACAAAATGCATGCAACCTAAGATACAAAGATGCGTATACATCATGTTGCACATGCCATGCAAAATGCAAGAAATGCACAAAGGAAAACTATACATATGATACAAAGGAGCTCCCACACACCAACTCAAGAAATCAAACACACACCAAGTTGCCCCCGTAAACGAGTGAAAGTTGCTTGATCTAGGAGTTTGGTGGAAATATCGGTTAGTTGGTCATGTGTGGGACATGGGTCAAAGCTATCTTCCCTTTCTCTATGTTGTCTCTCAGAAAATGATATCTCACTTCTATGTGCTTGGTTTTGGAATGAAGAACTGGGTTCTTTGCTACACTTATGGCACTGGTGCTATTACATTGAAGTGGAACATGGGTATACTCCTCACCAAAGTCACTCATGGTGTATGTGATCCAAAGGAGCTGAGAGCAACAACTGGCTGCGGCAACATACTCTGCCTCGGTTGTGGATTGAGCAACACTCGACTGTTTGCGGGAAGACCAAGACACCAAGGAAGATCCTAAGAACTGGCAAGTCCCAGAAGTGGACTTCCTATCCAACCGACACTCGGAAAAATCCGCGTCTGAAAAACCATGAAGAGCCAAAGAAGAAGACGCGGAGTACCAAAGGCCAAAGTCGGGAGTGTGACGCAAATACTTGAAAATGCGGTTGACCGCTTGCCGATGCGAAGTCCTTGGAGACGTTTGAAAATGAGTGCACAGACATACCGAGAACTGGATGTCCGGCCTCGTCGCCGTCAAGTAGAGGAGCAACCCGATCATGCTCCGGTACTCCGTCTGGTCCACATTTCACCTTCCTCATTCGCATCAAGAGCTGTAGTCATACTCATAGGTGTCGCCATGGCCTTGGAGTCCTCCATCTTGAATTTCCTCACAATGTCCGTACTTAGCTTGGTGCACAAATGTTCCTTCCTTTGATTACTTGATTTGTAGCCCCAGGAAGAACTACAACTCACCGATCTTGCTCATCTCAAATTCCTTACTCATGTCTTCTGCAAACCTTGCAACAAGAGAGTTAGACGAGCCACCAAAGACAATATCATCCATGTACACCTGCTCAATCAAGATATCTCTACCCTGCCTGAGGAGAAACAAGGTATAATCGACCTTGCTCATCTCAAACCCTCTCTCAAACAGGAACCCCCTCAACCTACCGTACCAAGCTCTAGGTGCCTCCTTCAACCCATACAACGCTTCCTCAACTTGTACACCCGATGGGGGTACTTCTCACTCTCAAACCTCGGTGGCTACCTCACATACACTTCTTCCTCCAACACACCGTTCAAGAAGGCACTCTTCACATCCATTTGGTGCAACTTGAACCCTTTAGCCAATAAAAAGGCTAGAAGGATCCTAATCGCTGCGGGAGCAAATGTCTCCTCGTAGTCGATCCCCTCTTTCTGACTATACCCTTGAGCAACAAGCCTTGACTTGTTTCTCACCAATTCACCTTTCTCTCCCTCTTTGTTCTTCCACACCTATTTTGTCCCAATCGGCTTACACCTTGGGGGAGGGTCAACCGACACCAAAATCTGGTTCCTCTCGAAATTCTCCAACTCCTCATGCATCGAATTAACCCAATTATGATTAGATAGTGCGTGTCCAACGTCTTTGGGCTCAAAGGTGGCAACAAAAGCGGCATGAGCGAAATGAGAATTGTTTTGAACCCTCGACCGTGTAGTACGTTCATTCATGTCGCTAATGGTTCTCGAAGCTGGTGATGCACTTGTACTTGCTGGGGAGGTCCTCGCCTTGATGCTACCTTCCCCTCAACAACAATTTCGTCTTGATTCAGGTTTGTCGTCATAGGTGCGAGAGACGGCTCGTCCTCGATCGTCGTCGAAGTAGTTGGTACTTGCTCAGCCGCGGGCACCACACCACCATCTTCATCATCTCCATGTTCATGCTCCTCGTCCTGAAAGATCTCCTCGCCAAGTTCATCATCACCTGCACACTCAAAAAACAAGCTGGCCATGTGGCTGTGTCTCGTTGAAGGTTACCTTGTAAGTCTCCACGATTTGGTTAGTTTCAAGATTGAGCACACGATATGCTCTATAGTGAGATGCGTAACCCAAGAAAATACCATCAGCCGACCTAGCCTCAAACTTGTCCAACTTCTTCCCTTTCTTAAGGATAAAGCATTTACAACCAAAGACATGGAAGTGACTCACCTTAGGTGTGCGACCGTGCATCAACTCGTAATCGGTTTTCTTCTTGTAGACTTTGAGGTAGATCCTGTTCGAAACATAGCACGTGGTATTGACCGCCTCAACCCAGAACCTTTTCAGAGTCCTGTGCTCATCGAGCATCGTCCGAGCCATCTCACACAAAATTCTATTTTTGCTTTCCACCACGCCATTCTGGGGAGGCGAATACGGACTCGAAAACTGATGTTCAAGACCAAGTCATGACAAAAGGTTCCGAAGCGAGAGTTTTTTAATTCCGAGCCATTGTCACCGCGGATCACTTGTATGGCATCTCCGTGCCTCTCGTTCCGCAACCTCAAAACAAGATCTCGAACAAAACCAAACATCTCCCCTTTCTCCTCAAGAAAGAACACCCACGCATACCGAGAGTAGTCGTCCACCACAACAAGGACATACCAGTTCTGTCGGTGTTTTAGACCGGCAACATACTAAGGGGAGTACCCGAAGTAGATGAATGTGGCCTCACCGAGATCGGTAACTCGAAGGAAGAGACACGTGGCACACAATTTAGACAGGTTCGGGCCGCGAGGTGCGTAATACCCTACGTCCTGTATGCTGCGTAGCTCTGGATTGATTGGGTATGATTACAAAATGGTGCAATTGTACGCCGTGAGATGAGATGATCGAGAGAGGGGTCCCTGCCTCGCCTTATATAGTCCGAGAGGCAGGGTTACAAGTCGGTTTAGGGAGAGAGTACTAGTCGAGTACGTCTAGGAGTCTTCCATATAGTGCGGGACATGTACGACTTCCTAACCGAGTACTTCTCCTCTGTAGTCCTTGTGCTTCACGCCATCAGGTACCGTGCAGCGCAAGTCGGGTAGTCCCAGGGGCCCACCGAGTAGTCGGTCCTGGTACCCACTGAGGTAGTGGGCCTAGGGAGGTCCATACGACAAGCCCCCGAGTACTTTGTAGTCGAGAAGGATAGCTTCAAGTAGTCTTAACGGCCTTAACGAGTAGTCCTCAAGCATCCCCGAGTACTACAAGTCAAAAGTCCTCAAGAGTAGTCGAAGCATCCCGAGGCTGGAATGTACTCCAGCTGATGTTTGAGCAATCTTGAAGTCTTCTCGAGTAGTCCCAAGCGTCCTCGAGTGCTTCCTTCGAAGGTCTTCAACAATGCCCGTGTTGTCTTGAAGCCGAAGCTGATATGGAAGTGCGATTGCAAAATCACACTCCATATGGAGTAGCCCCCGAGCCTTAGGTTGAGTTGCAGACTCTAGCTGAGGGTCCATCTGAGGTTTTGGCAAGAATATCCCGAAAAATCCAGAGAAAAAACCGAAGGACACGTGGCACGGAGCCCCCGAGCCTTGAGTCGAGTACTTCCTCTCGAATTGAAGGGTCATCTTGTAGAATGTGTCCTGAGATGCTCCTGAGTCTTGTCGCTTCTCAGGTAATCGAGTAGAAGTAGCCGAGCCCCCGAGGTGAGGCGCGTCGACTAGTTGAAGTTGAAGAGTCACGCACGGCCGCTGAGTCAGCCGAGCGCAAACTTGTCCATCAGGCCGTTGGAGGGCCGCGTTGACTTATAAATAGAAGCCAAATCCATTAGGGTTTTTCACCCTACGCAGCTGTAGCCATTCCAAACACATCTTGGCCAGAAATCACCACCAGTGCGTGCCGCCTCCGCTGAGTGAAGTGTAGATCCGAGCACGCCGCCAGAGAGAGCCACCGCGGTAGACCCCGAGCGAATGCGCGTGAAGACCCCATGCACTTGGAGGATGAAGCCATCTCCGTCCAAGACCGCGAAGGCCGCCGGCGGGAAGAAGAGGAGCTGTGACGAAGCCGCCGGATCTGTCGCAGGGACATCACCGCTGATGTCTCCACCGCGGCCAGATCCGAACCGCGAATGGAAGAAGTCGAAGGCGAAGACCGAAGACCTGCTAGCCCTCCTCAACAGCGGATTCATCCGGGAGAAGGAGGTGGACATGTGGAGGGCCGCCGCCGGGGATCCATACCCGATGGAGAAGAATGAAGACGAGATCCCGATGTTCGCGCGATTCACGGAGCGCGGGCTCTCGCTCCCGGCGAGCAACTTCTTCAAGGGGCTCATGGGTACTACGGCATCGAGTACCTCAACCTCAACCCCAACGGTATATTTCACACTGTAGTCTTCGTACATTTCTGCGAAGCTTTTCTGGGGATCAAGCCCCATTGGATCTTGTTCCGGAAGTTCTTTCGGGTGAAGCCGCAACCAAGCGCCAGCAACCCGTGGGTAGTCGGAGGAGCGGGAATCCAGATGCGGGAGGACGCCGCCGAGCAGTACCTCTCGTACAAGCTCATCGACTCCAACCAAGACTGGAAGGCAAAGTAGTTCTACATCACGAACCACCATCCGGGGTTGCCGAAGCCGAGCGGGAAGCAGCCCAAGCACCGCCCGTGGTGGAACACGGAGCCGACGATGCAGGAGGGGATCCAGCTCCCCGAGTTGTTGGCGCGGATCAAGGCGCTGAGGGAAGCCGGGCTGAGGGCCGAGCACGTGGCCTTCAGCTTCATGAAGCGCAGGGTGCAGCCACTGATGGCTCGCGACACCCTGGGGTTCGAGTACACCGGCGACGACGACACGTCGCGGATGCCTGGAGACGAAGTCGACAACGACGACATTGTCGATAGGCTGGCGCGGATCTTCAAGGACATGCCGCCGTACACGGCGTGCCCCGTCTCGGAGTACTCCGCCGCGCGCCCGCCAAAGGAGATAAGTAGCCGTACCCAGTGTCGCGTACCCATTCCGTGTGAGTAGTCGTACTGATGGGTTGTGTCTTGCAGGACAACTTGAAGAAGTTTGTCTCCGAGCCGCCGCCGCCCCCTCAGGAAGTCGAGATCCCAGAGGAGGGGAAGACCAAGGCCAAGGAGCGGCGTGAGGTCGGCGAAGGAGATGACACCGTTATCGTGGAGGACACGTCCGACGAGGACGACCACGAGGAGACACTGCAGGACCGCTTCCAGCTGCGGTCGAGGTTCAGCCGTCCTGGCTTGCCTCACGTTCCTCTTGTTCAGGATCCACCGGCTAGCCTAGAGGCTAGTCTGGCCGCGCCGCCCGAAGCGCCGGCTGCTGAGGCTATGTTGCTTGAAGCCAGCGTAGTCGAAGGTGAGTACTCTGCTGAGGCTGTAGTATCCCCGATGAGTAGTCGTAGTCATCAGATAACGCTGATGCGCTTGTCTTCTCGTTGACAGGCGCTGAGGCCGAGGGGAACGACATCCCATCGGCGGTGCCCGTGGAGAACTTGACACCAGAAACTCAGGAGGCTACTGGAGGAGCCCCCAAGCTGATGGATGTGGCCGCCGGAGAGGCCACCGCGAAGACTGGGGAAGAGGAGGCCACCACGCAGCCAGAACCCGCTCTGGAGGTGGTCGTTCGCTCCCCGGAGATCCAAGACGCGGAGCCCATCTGCTCTGCACCGATGACCAAAGCTGCCACAAGTAGTCATGGAGGGATCCAGTTGCTGGAGGATGACTTGGTCGATCCGGCAATGGTGGCTCGGCATCTGGAGGCGGTCCGCCAAGCCGAGCAGTGGATGAAGGTGAGTAGCCGTAACTCTTGAGTAGTCAATCCTTTAGCGTTGAGTACCCATTTGATGTGTATTGTCTGTGCAGGACGTCGCTGAGAAGTCCCGCCTGAAGTCTGATATGCTTCAGGGGTACGGCGACACTGTGCTTCGGGCCGAGGCGCTGGAGGACCAACTCGTGAAGTCCCGGAAGCACGCGGCCACCATGCAGTCCAAGCTTGATACCGCTTTCGCCAAATACCACAACGACATCCAGGAGATGCAGGCGAAGAGCGACGACTTGGTGCAGAAGAACAAGTCGCTCCACAACAAGAACAAAGGTACACCACTTGTCTTGTTGGGTACTTGTTGGAGGTCGAGAGGTAGTCTAACCCACTTTTCTTTGTTGTTTGCAGAGCTTGAAACCCGGGTAGAGCAGTTGAAGACTTCAGAGACGGATCTGAAGAATCTCTTCTACCGGGAGAAGGAGGCCCGCCAGGTACTTGAGTTAGATTATAAGGAGCTTGCCTACGAGTGCGACAAGCACATGGAGCTTCGTATTGCCTCCGATCGTGACCTCGTCAATTGCTACAAATCGTTGCAGAAGCTGAACGAGGACTGCGAGAAGCTGCGGGCACAGCTGAAGGAGCTTGAAGAAGCCGCGCTCCCCATTGCGAGGCTGCTGGTGCCTCACCCTGGCGGCCCCAAGATAGCACCACTGGTGGATCGACTGAAGGATGCCCCCAGCCGGCTGGCGGCCTACGTGAAGCATCTGGCGAAGTCGATCCCGAACCAGGTGCTGGCCTTCATGAAGTCCTACTTCCCTATGGCACCTGTGGATGTAGTCGCTGGCGGACTAGCCACCAACTGTACCGACGAGCAATATGCGGAGCTGCTGGAGCAGATGGCGCCCATTGCGGAACAAGTCACCGAAAAGCTTAACCTCCAGTAGTCCTGTAATAGTTAGCTCGTAGCAGTAGATGTACAAAAACAATTGTAATGAAATTGTTTAAGTATTAATAAAGAGAAGTTCCATCAATGAGTACTCGTGGTCGCGATCTCAGAGTGCGGAGTCCCATTGTGGAGTTGTCGCGAGTAGTCGTACTCGGCAGTAGTCCCGTTGAGGGAAGTAGACAGTAAAGCAGTTGATGAACGATCAAACTTTATTACTAAAGAAGTACACCTGGATGGCCAGGGCCGTAGTTACAAAGTAGTCGCCAGGGCCCGGAGGCCGCCTACGGCTAAGTGGTGCTAGGGCGAGTAGCCACTTACAACAGTAGATCCGTAAGTAGCCGTGTAGGCTGGATCTAGGAGTACATGGTCTCTCAGTAGACCGCTGCTAGAGTCCTTTGTCACTCGTCGCAGCCCAGGATCCGTAGGTAGCCGCATGGGCTGGATTCTGGAGAAGAGTAGTCCGGAGACTAGTGCCTTGACCCGGAGGCCGCTTACAGCGAAGGAGTAGTCCGGAGACTAGTGCCAGGACCCGGAGGCCGCTTACGGCGGAGGGGTCTTGATGTAGTCGCGTAGACTAAGCGTAGAACCGACAGAGTTGGTCGACGTTCCACGAGTTGTTGACATCTTCGCCTTCAAGTGTCTGGAGGCGGTAGGAGCCCGGCCCGGTCACCTTTGCCACGGTGAAGGGACCTTCCCAGGGGGAGCTGAGCTTGTGTAGTCCTTCCGTCTTCTGAATGCGACGGAGGACGAGATCACCAACGTTGAAGGAGCGTTCCTTGACGTTGCGATCGTGATAGCGTCAGATACCCTCTAGGTACCTTGCTGATTGGACGAGGGCAGCGCAGCGAGCTTCTTCGAGGCTGTCGATGTCAACTCGTCTGCTGTCTTCTGAGACGCCTTCGTCGTAGTGCTCCACTGCTGGCGAGTTCCATATAACGTCGGCAGGGAGGATTGCTTTGGAGCCGTAGACCAGGAAGTAAGGGGATTGCCCCGTTGGCTTGGATGGCTGAGTCCGAAGCCCCCAGAGTGCGTTGGGTAGTTCCTTGATCCACTTGCCCCCTTTGGAGTTAGCAGCATCGTGCAGCCGCTTGTTGAGAGCGTCGAGCACCATCTCGTTGGCGCGCTCGACTTTTCCGTTGGCCTGAGGATGGGCAACTGAGACATATCGAACGTCGATCCCGCTGTTCTCGCAGTACTCCCAGAATTGGTGATTGTTAAAGTTGGAGCCCAGGTCTGTGATGATGCGGTTGGGTAGTCCGTAGCGGTGAACAAGTTCATCCAGGAAGTTGAGTACTCTATCAGCCTTGGGGCATGTGACTGGCTTGACCTCGATCCACTTGGTGAACTTGTCGATGGCCACCAATACTCTGTTGAATCCACCTGGCGTAGTTGCCAGTGGCCCAATCATGTCGAGCCCCCAGCAAGCAAAGGGCCATGTTGGCGGTATGGTGACTAGCTTGTAGGCTGGGACGTGTTGCTACTTGGCGAAGTATTGGCATCCTTGGCACCTTCTGACGAGTTCTTCAGCGTCGCCCAGAGCTGTGGGCCAGTAGAAAGCTTGTCGGTGACGTCGACTACGGTAGCGCGCTTGTCGAAGAAGCGGCGCATATACTTGCGGAGGGTCTCGCCTTGTTCCTGCTTGACCATGGCCAGGTCCATGCGAGTACCCGATCGGCCCATGGCGCCTGCGAAGTTGCTGGTGAACTACTCCTTCAGCTGGTCCCACTTGTCAATCGAGTGCTTGTCCAGCGACTCGAGCCATGTGAGTGGAGTTTGGTCCAGGCAGAAGGGGAAGTAGAGGCACTTGGTGTCGTTGTTGCCCCCAGCGTTCTCGATGGAGAGGGCATAGCACCTGAGCCACTGGATGGAGTCCTGCTTCGCGTCGTACTTGGTGATCCCCAAAGGCTTGAACTTGTCGGGGAGGAGCAAGTTGCGAAGTCGAGGTGAGAAGGCGGGGAAGCCGTCGTTGTCGCCTGCAGTGGCTGACTTCTTCCGCCGCAGCTCCTCAATCTTCTGGCGGGCGTCGTAGCCGCCCTGTGAGGCACCAGAGGCGTGGCTGTTCGCGTGGTCTCGACCGCCGCGGTTGCCGCCGCCGCCGGCCCTCCTGTTGGCTCCGTGGTTGGAGCTTCCGTCGTCGCTGGTGCCGCCGTCAGGGTCACGGCCGCCACCGTCAGGAGCGAGGTGCGGGACGACCTCGCGATTGCTGTTGCCACCCTGTGAGGGTCCGCCGGCGTTTGCGCGAGTACGGTTGGGCTGAGCCGGGAGCTCGGCTCGAGTACAGTTGCGGCCGAGGTCAGCACTGCGACTTGTAGCTTCGTTGTCGCGGTTCCTGGCGGGAGGAGGCTGGTTGACCCTGTTGTCGACCCGCATGAAGTAGGCGTCTTCAGCGAGCTTGGCGATGACTTCTCCGCGCGTATTCCCCGAGCCCGGCGTGCGATCGCTGTGATCGACATGAGGCACTGCTCGGGGGTAGTGTGTACTCTGCTCTCGACCGCCTCGAGAGCTTCCGCAAGGTTGCGGATGAAGAGGTTGTCTCTGAGACGCCGGCGCCGTTCGTTGCGCTTCCTGTTACGCTCACGTCGAGCGTCCCTGTTGGCGGCGGTCTCGTCTGCAGGTGCATCAGCAGACAGCTCGTCTGCAGAGATGTCCTCAAGGTACTTGTCTTGAGCCGTCCCTGAAGGTCCGGGGGTGTCGCCGGCAGCCATGAAGACTTGGCGATCGGGGTTGCCAAGGCTGGACTCAGAGCTCGCCACTTCAGTTGGAGTGTACGAGTCAGCCCGGGCAAGTGGTGTTCCCTCCTGGAACGGGAGCGAGTCGAGGTAGGCGACGTAGCGTGAGTCTCCACTTATCAGGTCCGCGGGCTTGCGATCTGACCAGTAGACGAATCTTCCAGCAGTTGTGAACAGGGTTGGGGCCGCTCACTTGGTTTCTCTCCACTCAGTTGCACAACTGGTTTCTCCTCACTAGGCTTCTCACTCTCATCCCCAAAGAACACATTCCCCAAGTTGCTCTTGAACTTGATAGGCTTTTGGAAGTCATTTGTGGAATGAGGGAATATGGGTGGATCTGGATTTGTGTCGAGTTTGTTTCTTAGTGGGTTGGGTTTAGGAGCATAGGCATTTTTGTGGTAGGTTTTTGGTGGAGCTAGGTTATCACCAATCTTCTCTCCTCCCTCACCACTAGACTCTCCAACCTTCTCCGACCCAAGCGCTTGCCCATCTTGGTGCTTATAGGTCTCCATCATCAACCTGAGTTGGGGTTCATGCCCCGACAACCAACCCATCATTTTTCTCAACTCATCATTCTCATCCTGCAAACGACCCACATAGTGTGCAAATTCCAGATTTTTCAAATCATGCAATTCATAGGTAGAACAAGAAGTAGGAATATGTTCCTTTATCTTAGCCTCAAGCGAAACAATGTAAGCATGCATCTCATCAATTTTTCCATGCAAAACAGGGCAAGAAGTGCAAGCACCTAGCAAAACAGGTCTAGACTTAAGCTCAACCACTTCAACCCTAAGCACATCTAGTTCATTACAAGTAGAAGCATGCTTATCCTTGAGACTAGTAAGATCAGCTAGGTACACAGAACAATCAACACAATCAACATCATCAGAAATAACAGGTGAAGCCTTAAACGAATCAATTTCAAGCTTAGCATCTAGGTTCTGGGTTTCTAGTTCAGCCACACGGTTCCTAGCATCTTCTAGTGAGGCTCTAAGCTCTTTCCTCATCTACTTGGCCTCTCTAAGCATATCATCACGATTATCAAGCAACTGGCCAAGACGCTCATTCACCACACGCAAGAAGGGAAGCTCGTCATGTACCTCGTCCTCAGAGTCAGAGTCCGAGTCACTTTGGTGACTCTTCTTGCTGCCGGAGCTAGGAGCCATTCCACAGAAGCCATCTCCCGTAAAGCAGCTCAACCCTCTCAAGTTCTTGGAAGCCTTCTTGTTCTTGCGCTGATCACCTTCATCTTCACTGCTACTCGAGCTCGAGGAAGAGTAGGCGGATCTAGAGTCGACGTCGCTCGCTCCGACCATCGCTCGGGCCTTCCTGCCCTGGCCGTCCTTCTTCCTCGACCATCGCTCGTCCTTGTGCTTGTGATCGCACCTCGATCTGTACTTGCCATAGTTGCTTGACCGGTGCTTGTAGCCGTCCTTGTAGTCGTCCTTGTTCTTCGTTTTCTCTAGGCAGTCGGCGACGAAGTGTCCCGGTTTATCGCACTAAAAGCACGTCCGTGCTGTCCTCCTCGTGTTCACCCGGTTCTCGTGCAGCCTCTCGAACCGCGTGGTGAACAACGCCAGCTCGTGCTCTCCAAGCACGTCGAACTCCTCGTCTGGCTAAGACATCAAAGAAGACAAAGAGTACATCTTGGAAGATGTGTTAGCGTTAGACTTAGACACTCTGCCACCAACGAGAGCAAGACTATGGGAGTCAGTCGGGCTCTCTAGACGGACTGTCAAACCCCGATCAACCTCAGCAGACTTGAGCTTTGAGAACAGATCGTTCACCGTCAGAGTGGTGTACTTCTCAGACTCAAGAATGGCTATGACCTTTCCCTCCCACACAGTACGATCCAGCGCGTGTAAGAGCTTCACCGCTCTATCATGGTCATCGTACGGGAGAACGTCGACATTGGCCCTCATGTTGTTCACAACCACCGTGAACCGCTGGAACCGGCGAGATGAGTGAAATTCTCGTACTCTCTCCAGTAAGTCGCATACAACCGTGCCTGAACATCCGCATTCCCAGCATGAGCATTCTTCAGCTCCAACCAAATCCTGCACGCCAAATCCTCTGTCTGAACCTGATCAAATTCGGATTGACATAGAGCACGGTACAGGTAGTCAACTGCATTGTTGTTGGCATCGAATAAGTCCCTCAATCCTGGAGCTAGGAAGTTAGCCAGACGGACATAGGTTGATATGACCACACTGACTACACCATCCAATGTGTCGACTACTTCTTCAACCAAGATGACTACTTCTCCAACCAAAATGACTATTTCTCCAAGTCAAGCTACATCAACTACACCCGCTCATGTTTTTGGTGGACCAATTACTCGTAGTCAAGCTATAAAGCTACAGCAAGAGGTGCACACGCTACTTTGTGAATTTCATTTTAATATTGATGAGAACTATATAATATCTAAATCGTGCATGTTACTGTTACTTAGGTTCACCAAGGAGGATGACAAGGATACACCAAGAATGAACCAGAGAGATGGACCACGTCGAATCAGTTCAGCCTGACAGAACCATCAAGAAGAACTAGTCATATCTTTTGATTCCCTAAAGCTCGTCGTTGACTACTTCGCCTCGCGCAGGCTCGTCGTTGACTACTTCACCTGCGCCGCGCGTTCGGTTGCTTCAGCACGTCGCGCGGCTTGTTGCGTGACTGATCGTCGACTACTTCACCTCGCGCAGGCTCGTCGTCGACTACTTCGACTACGCTGTGCGTCCAGGTGCCTCAGCATGTCGCGTGGCTCGTCGCGCTGCTCGTCGTCGACTACTTCGCCTACACCGTGCGTCTGGGTGCCTCTGCACGTCGCACGGCTCGTCATGCAGCTCGTTGTCGACTACTTCGCCTCCGCCGCGCGCCCGGGTGCCTCGGCACGTCGCGCGGCTCATCACGCGGCTCGTCACACGGCTCGTCGTCGACTACTTCGCCTCGCGCAGGCTCGTCGTCGACTACTTCCACTACGCCACGCGTCCAGGTGCCTCAGCATGTCGCGCGGCTCGTCATGCGGCTCGTCGCGCCGCTCGTCGTCGACTACTTTGCCTACGCCGCGCGTCCGGGTGCCTCGGCACGTCGCGTGGCTCGTCACGCAGCTCGTCATCGACTACTTCGCCTCCTCCGCGCGTCTGGGTGCCTCGGCACGTGGCGCGGCTCATCGTCGACTACTTTGACTACGCCGCGCGTCTAGTTGGTTGGGCACGTCGCGCGGCTCGTTGCGCGGCTCGTCGTCGACTACTTCGCCTCCGCCGCGAGTTCGAGTGCCTCGGCACGTCGTGCGGCTCGTCGTCGACTACTTCGATTACGCCGCGCATCCGGTTGCTTCGGTACGTCGCGCGGCTCGTCGCCTACTACTTCGCCTACGCCGCGCGTCCGGTTGCATCGGCACGTCGCGTGGCTCGTCGCGCGGCTCGTCATCGACTACTTCGATTACGCCGCCCGTCCGGTTGCTTCGGCACGTCACGCGGCTCGTCGCGTGGCTCGTCATGCGGCTCGTCGCGCCGCTCGTCGTCAACTACTTCGCCTACGCCGCGCGTCCGGGTGCCTCAGCATGTCGCGCGGCTCGTCAAGCAGCTCATCATCGACTACTTCGCTTCCGCCGCGCATCTGGTTGGTTGGGCACGTCGCGCGGCTCGTCGTCGACTACTTCGACTCCGTCGCGCGTCCGGGTGCCTCAGCACGTCACGCGGCTCGTCGCGCGGCTCGTCGTCGACTACTTCGATTACGCCGCGCGTCCGGTTGCTTCGGCACGTCACGCGGCTCGTCGCGCGACCCACCGTCGTCTACTTCGCCTACGCCGCGCGTCCGGGTGCCTCGCCACGTCACGTGGCTCGTCACATGGCCCAACCCACTCTGGGCCCGGTTCACGCCCCCTTTTGCCCTAGGTGCTTGTCTATTTATTTCCTCTGCCTCCGCCGGCCGCCACATCCATTCATTCATCAAAGAGTCGCCGATACGAAGGAGAAGCACTGGGAGGAAGTCGATGGCCGCCG
Organism: Cenchrus americanus; assembly: GCA_947561735.1. Taxonomy (NCBI): domain Eukaryota; kingdom Viridiplantae; phylum Streptophyta; class Magnoliopsida; order Poales; family Poaceae; genus Cenchrus; species Cenchrus americanus. Next base: position 145,083,987 of record OX387239.1, on the reverse strand, counting down.
CAAGGCCTCGAGTTGCGTAGGAGATGGATTAGGCCATGCCCTAGCCGCCATGGTTGGCCCTGCGTGGTAAAGCCATGGTGGAGTTCCGGAGCCGCGACTTGAATTCGTCAAGTCGTTTGTACCTTCAACATTCGGTGATGTAACCATATCTTGTCATACTTTGATCTACTACGAGTTATGCTTGTTCATATGTGTAGCTACCATATGCCTTTAGTACGACTAGATCGAATCATGGTGATTAGTCTTGTCTTGCGGATACACCGTAGAAGTGCCGGACCGAGGTTTATCGCTTGGTGTTGAATATTCTTGCGTGGTGACAGTACGGTGGAGGAGAAAGCGGCGAGTGAACGTGCATTGAACCAATCCATATCGGGTTACTCCATATCGAGTGTAATCCTTATCATAGTATAGATTTAGATTGGTTTATCACCTTGGCCGGAACGGCAACAAGATGACGATAGGCTAGGTTTACCTTTGGTTTGCTTACCTTTATGGCTAGGTGGATGTGATCCATACATCCCTTCGTGTTTGTATGTTACCTTTATGCAATCAATACTTCACATAGGGTTAGACCGGTAGGTTAGATAGAGAACCTTAGTGGTTTGCTTCCGATCATTGGATTGACAAATCTAGGTGTCGTATGGACCTCCCTGGGCCCACTACCTCGGTGGGTACCAGGACCGACTACTCGGTGGGCCCCTGGGACTACCCGACTTGCGCTACACGGCACCTGAAGGCGTGGAGCACAAGGACGACACGGGGAGTAGTACTCGGTTAAGGCTCGTACACGTTCCGCATCGTATAGAGGTCTCTAGACGTACTCGACTAGTACTCTTTCCCTACTCCGACTTGTAACCCCGCCTCCCGGACTATATAAGGCGAGGCGAGGGGACCGATCCCGAGGATCACCTCATCCAATCTCAACTCACGGCGCACCGTTGCACCATCCCGTAACCGTGCCCTATCAATCCAGAGCTACGCAGCATACAGGACGTAGGGTATTACGCACCTCGCGGCCCGAACCTGTCCAAATTGTGTGTCGCGTGCCTCTTCCTTCGAGTTACCGATCTCGGCGAGTCACATTCATCTACTTCGGGTACTCCCGTAGTAGGTTGCCGGTCCAAAACACCGACAGCTGGCGCGCCAGGTAGGGGATCTCGCTCGAGATCACATGGCGAACTCGACGGCTTCCGTTCACATCAAGCCAACCGTCGCCTTCAACCGAGGCGACACTTTCGTCTTCGGCGCCTGGGTCTGCACAGCTGATGGCGTGGGCTCCTTCCCGGCGCCGCTTGATCATGCAACCCGACTCGAGGGACGAGGCCTTGTGACGCTTCCCGAAGTTGTCACGGGCGAGCTCGCGCCGCAAGTTCGGCGAAATGTCGCTCTCCAACCTTCACGCCGACTTCGAGCTCGAGTCGCGTCCCCAACTCGAACCCGACGTCGCCATGGGCCATCGCATGCGAGCCGGCTCCCGAGCCATCGCGAGGCGGTCCCCTCTCCACGTCGGCGCTCCGTGCGTGGCCCTCGCGTTCCCGGCAGGGCCCGCACGGAGGCTTCGCACCACGCGGGCGGCAAGGAGCCCGTAGCCGAGTACAACTCGGACTCCGACGCCGCCCCCAACCGCGTCTTGGACTCCGAGCCCCTCTCTCCGAGTTCTACTCGAACCCGACTACGAGTTCGACTTCGGGTCGGACCCTGAGGAGCCCGAGTCCGAAGATGACTCCTATGAGCTTCCCTTGTCAGGGCCAGCCTCTGGGCTGGTTATAAGATCGACGCCGGCCGGAAGATACGTCTACTGGCCAGACCGCAAACCTGCTGAGCTGACAAAGGACTCACGCTACGTCGCCTACATCGACTCGCTACCGTTCCAGGAGGGAACACCACTAGCCCAAGCTGACTCAAGCACACCAACTGAGGTGGCACCTTCTGAGCCAAGCTTGGGTACCCCTGACCGTCAAGTCTTCATGGCTGCCGGCGACACCCCGGGAACCTCAGGCACGGCCGCAGACAAGTACTTGGAGGACATCTCCGCAGACGAGCCGCTCCGCCGGGGCCCCTCGCGACGAGACCGACGCCCGGCGGGGACGCCGGCGCGCGAACGTAACAGGAAGCGCAACGAACGACGCCGGCGGCTCAGAGACAACCTCCCCATCCGCAACCTTGCGGAAGCTCTCGGCGGTCGAGAGCGAGAGTTCACACCACTCCCGAGCGATTGCCTCATGTCGATCCACGGCGATCGCACGGCGGGCTCGGGGCATACGGGGCCGGAGAAGTCATCGCCAAGCTCGCTGAGGAAGCTTACTTCATGCGGGTAGACAAGAGAGTCAGCCAACCTCCCCCAGCCAAGCCTCGCGACAACGAGGCTACTAGTCGCCGATGGCTGACCCCGGTCCTAACCGTACTCGGGGCGACATCCCAGCTGAACCAAACCGTCGACGCTCCACCGCTGGCGGTCCCTCACGACAAGACAACGTCAACCGAGAACTCGTCCCCCACCGTGCCTCGGCCGGTGGTGGCGGCAACGACCCCGACGGCGGCGGCAGCGACGGCGGCAGCTCCAACCACGGAGCCAACAAGAAAGGCCGGAGGCGGCGGCGGCGCGGCGGCGCGGCCACGCGCATAGCCACGCCTCCGGCGCCTCTCACGGCGGGTACGACGCCCGCCGAGAGAATCGAAGAGTTGCGGCGAGAAGAAGTCGACGACCGGCCGCCGAAGGCGACGGCTTCCCCGCCTTCTCACCCGGCTTCGCAACTTCGCTCCTCCCCGACAAGTTCAAGCCTTTGGGGATCACCAAATACGACGCGAAGCAGGATCCTATCCAGTGGCTCCGATGCTACGCTCTCTCCATCGAGAACGGCGGCGCAACGGCGACACCAAGTGCCTCTACTTCCCCTTCGCACCGGACCAAGCCCCACTCACGTGGCTCGAGTCGCTGGACAAGCACTCAATCGACAAGTGGGACCAGCTGAAGGAGCAATTCACGAGCAACTTCGCGGGCGCCATGGGCCGCTCGGTCCTCGCATGGACCTTGCCATGATCAAGCGAGGAACAAGGCGAGACCCTCTCGCAAGTACATGCGCCGCTTCTTCGACAAGCGCGCTACCGTCGTGGACGTCACCGAGCAAGGAGGTCATCGACCTCTTCCAGACGGGCTCTACCATCGCCGCACCTTCGAGGACTTCGGCGCGCGCCGCCCAGGTCCATTCCCCACCTCAAGGACATGATCACGTCCGGGCGGATGAAGAGGACAAGGCCAACGCCAAGTACGACGCCATCCGCGCCAAGTCCAAGCGAGAACCAAGGCGGCGGCGGCAGCGGCAACCCAAACCAAGGCGGCCGCAACAACAACAACAACGAACAACTTCTCGAGTTCCAACCGCAAGCGCAAGCCGGACAACACCGTCGCGGCTATCCGGCGCCCTCCAAAAGGGAACTCGAAGAAGAATTCCGGCGGGTTCAAAGACTCCGCCGAAGGAGAGAGTGCCGTGGCACCCGAACGGCAACCACACCACCGAGCGATGCTACCGGCTCGGGCATGCACTCAAGGATACGCCGGAGCCACCGCACCCTCACGATCGAAGAACAAGAAGAAGGACGGCGACGACTTCCAAGAACCCGAGAAGACCGTCAACGTCCTCTTCGGCGGACTACCCCGCGGGCGGGAGCGAAGGCTACTCGCCGTGAAGTGATGTCCATTGAACCGGCGGTTATGACCCCTCTCGGGTGGTCGGAGACGCCCATCACCTTCTCCCGCGCGGACCAATGGACCGGCTTCTCCGAACCGGGACGCTTCCCTCTCGTCCCGAAACCAACGAGTGGCGGGCTCTAAGCTCAACAAGGTGCTCATCGACGGCGGAAGCGGGCTCAACGTCCTCTTCACCAAGACTCGAAGAAGATGAACCTTGACGTCACCCCCATGCTCGACAAGAGCAACATGCCTTTCTACGGCATTGTCCCGGAGCAACGCGGCTATCCCACCGGGCTCGGTGGTACGCCGATTACCTTCGGGCGTCTCGCGACAACTACCGCACCGAGTACATCAAGTTCGAGGTCGCGGATATCGAGACTTCCTACCATGCCATCCTCGCGGACCGGCCATCGCCAAGTTCATGGCGGTGCCCCACTACACGTACTTGGTACTCAAAATGCCAAGTCCAGTCGGCGTACTCTCCCTCCAAGGGGACTTGAAGATCTCTCACGACCGCGATACGAGAGGCCGTGGTGATCGCTTCGACAAATCAAGTACCCACCCCAATGATGGAGGTCTACGCCGCGCGTCGAAGAAGCTCGCCACGAGCGAACTCGACATCCCGGAAGAGAAGTCGGACGGCACCAACAAGCCTCGGCCACCCGAGGAGGTGCTCACCAAGTCGGTCGACCTCGGAACAGGCGACCCCACCAAGACCACCACCATCGGGGCCGGCCTCGACCCCAAATAGGAAGACGCGCTCGTCAGCTTCCTTCGGGCTAACCGCGACATCTTCGCGTGGAGGCCGACGGACATGCGGGAGTGCCCGGGGAGCGATCGAGCACGCGCCTCAACGTCGACCCAAAGGCCACCCCCAAGCGACAACACCTCCGACGCTTCGCCGATGTGACGGACGGGACGCCATCAAGAAGGAACTCGCCAAGCTACTCGGCTGCGGCTTCATCAGAGAAGTCTTCCATCCGAGTGGCTCGCTAACCCCGTCCTCGTCCGCAAGAAGAACTCGAACGAGTGGAGGATGTGCGTCGACTACACCGAGCCTCAACAAGCACGCCCCCAAGGACCCCTTCGGGTTGCCACGGATTGATCAAGTCATCGACTCCACGGCCGGCCGCGACCTGCTCGCTTCCTCGATCGCTACTCCCGGTACCACCGGATCGCAATCAAGGAGGAAGACCAGGAGAAGACCGCGTTCATCACCCCGTTTGGCGCGTCTTGCTACACGACCATGTCTTTCGGGTTGAAGAACGCGGCGCTACTTACCAACGGGCCATCCGGAGCCTCGCTTCAAGCGGCAACTCAACAAGAACGTCGAGGCCTACGTGGATGACGTGGTTGTCAAAACCGAGGGACTCCGGTACCCTCATCGACGACCTTGAAGAGACCTTCGCATCGCTACGCGAGTACCGTCGGAAGCTCAACCCGAACAAGTGCGTCTTCGGCGTACCTTCGGGCAAACTACTCGGCTTCATCATCGGCCAACGCGGCATCGAAGCCAACCCCGAGAAGATCTCCGCCATCACCGACGCATGAAAGCTCCCACGAGCATCAAGGACGTCCGGAAAGCCGACGGGGTGCATGGCGGCATTGATCGATTCATCTCGAAGCTAGGAGAACGGGGCCTCCCCTTCTTCAAACTACTCAAGCACCACGAGAAGTTCGTGTGGACTGCGAGAGGCGGACCAAGCCCTTGCCCGGCTCAAGGACTTCCTGTCGAAGCCCCCCGGTCCTCACGGCTCCCTACAAGGGCGAGCGGCTGCCGCTCTATCTCGGGGTTGCGACTACTCACGTGGTCGATCATGCCATCGTCGTCGAGCGGCGGGGAAGACGGCCACGCCTACCGGCCCGGGGCGCCCGGTCTACTTCGTCGGCGAGGTTCTATCGAGTCCAAGGCTCGCTACCGGCCGTGCGGAAGCTACGTACGCTCTACTCATCACCTCGCGGAAGCTACGACACTACTTCCGGGAGTACTCGGTCTCCGTCGTCACCGACTACCCACTCGGCGACATCACGAGGAACCCGGAACGCCACGGAAGGATCTCCAAATGGGGACGTCGAGCTCGGCGCCCTCACCATCGACTTCAAGCCACGCACGGCCATCCAAGTCGCAAGCTCTAGTCGACTTCATGGCGAGTGGCGGGAGAACCGGCTACCTACTCCCACGCGGTGCGACCGAGCATTGGGTGATGTACTTCGACGGCTCACTCAACCTCGAGGGCGCGAGGCGCGGGGGTACTCCCCGATCTCTCCAACGGGCGAACAACTCAAGTACGTCCTGCGGATCTTCCGGAAGGTCTCGAACAACGAAGCCGAGTACGAAGCCCTCCTACACGGGCTCCCGCCTCGCGGCTTCACTTGGCGTCAAGCGGCTACTAGTCTACGGCGACTCCGCGGTGGTCATCAACCAAGTCAACAAGTCCACCGGGACGCAACAAGGAGAACATGGACGCCTGCGCACAGAAGTCCGCAAGCTCGAGAACAAATTCTATGGTCTCGAGTTCCACCACATCGTTCGCGACAACAACGTTGCGGCGGACGTCCTCTCGAAAGCTCGGATCCACCCGCGCCCAAGTACCGCGGGCGTCTTCGTCCATGAGCTTCACGCGCCATCCATCCGGAGCGGCGCCACCAGGCCCGCGTCCCGGCTAACCAACCGGTGGGCGGGAGGTCATGATGATCGACGTGGACGGAGGCAACCCTTCATCGACTACCTCGGCGAGCGAGAAGGTCCCCTCGGACAAGAAGCGCAGCCGAACAACTCGTCCGCCGCGCCAAGTCTTACGTCCTCGTCGGCGACAAGCTTTACAAGCGAGGCGCATCTTCTGCGGAGTACTCATGAAATGCGTCCCTCGCGAAGAAGGCAAGGACATCTTGGAGGAGATCCACAAGGGGTGTCCGCGGCAACCACGCGTCCTCCCGCACGCCGGGTCGGCAAGGCCTTCGGCGAGCCTTCTACCGGCCCACAGGCCCCGGGCGATGCCGAAGGAACTCGTCGGACGGTGCCAAGGATGTCGGTTCTTCGCCAAGCGAGAACACGTCCCCTGCCTACAAGCTAGTCACCATACCACCAACTTGGCCCTTTGCCTGGCCGGGGGCTCGACATGATTGGGCCACGCGCCAACTGCGCGGGGAGGATTCAACCAGGGTATCGGTGGCTATCGACAAGTTCACCAAGTGGATCGAGGTCAAGCCGGTCACATGTCCCAAGGGCCGACGGAGTACTCGACTTCCTGGATGAACTCGTACACGCTACGGAGCTACCCCACCGCATCATCACGGACACGGGGTCCAACTTCAACAACCACCGATTCAGGGGAGTACCGCGAGAACGGCGGAATCGACGTCAGATACGTCTCCGTCGCCCATCCACGGGCCAACGGACAAGTCGAGCGCGCCAACGGGATGGTGCTCGACGCCCTCAAGAAGCGGCTACACGACGCTGCTAACTCAAAAGGGGGCAAGTGGATCAAGGAACTACCCAACGCACTCTGGGGGCTGCGGACTCAACCATCCAAGCCAACGGGGCAATCCCCTTATTTCCTGGTCTACGGCTCTGAAGCCATCCTCCCTGCCGATGTCATATGGAACTCGCCAGCAGTGGAGCACTACGACGAAGGCGTCTCGGAAGACGACGGACGAGTTGATATCGACAGCCCTCGAAGAAGCTCGTCGTGCCGCCCTCGTCCAATCGGCAAGGTACCTCGAGGGTATCCGACGCTACCACGATCGCAACGTCAAGGAACGCTCCTTCAACGTTGGAGATCTTGTCCTCCGCCGTATCCGAGAACACGGAAGGACTTCGCAAGCTCGGCTCCCCCACGGGAAGGCCCCTTCACCGTGGCTAAGGTGGCCGGGCCGGGCTCCTACCGCCTCCAAACACTCGAAGGCGAAGAAGTCAACAACTCGTGGAACGTCGACCGGCTACGTCGATTCTACGCCTAGTACGTTCGACTACTCCGGGGTTCAAGTCTACACGAGCGCATCAACACCCCTAGCCGCATGCGACCCCTCCGGTCACGGCTTCAAGTCTCGGGACTATTCTACTCCGAGCCCGGCCCGTGCGGCTACTTACGGACACGGGGCCGCAATGAGCGTCAAAGGACTCTAGCGGCGGTCTATCAAGAAGACCACACTCTAAGATCCGACCTCGCGGCTACCTACGGATACGCGATCCGGCCTACACGGCTACCTACGGATCACTCCGCAAGCGGCTACCCGCTCCGGCACTACTCGTTGTAAGCGGCCTCCGGTCCGGGCGACTACTTGTAACTACGGCCCTGGCCACCCGGAGTGTACTTCTTCGTAATAAAGTTTGATTGTTCATCAACTTCTTTCTCGCCTACTCCTCGCGACGGGACTACTAAGCGAGTACTACTACTCGCACCTACTCCACGATGGGCGCTCCGCACTCCGAGATCGCGGCTACGAGTACTCATTGATGGAACTTCACATTTCATTGATATATATGAGATAGTTCATTACAATTGTTTCCTAGTACAACCATGGCTATCAAGCTATCTGTGCGGAGCTGCGGAGATTCGGCTTGTCGGCTACCTTTCCGCGATGGGGAGCCATCCGCTTCCAAAGAACTCGCGTGCATCGCTCATCCGGCCGGTTGGCGGCTACTCCGCCGGCGACTACCTCCACGGGGCCTTCGGGAAGTACGACTTCATGAAGGCCAGCCTGCTTCGGGATCGACTTGGCCATGTGCTTCACGTAGGCGGCGCGGCGCCGGCGCCCCTCACGAAGTCGATCCGCCAACGGAGCAATCTTGGGGCCGCCGGGTGCGGCACCGAGGAGCCTCGCGATCGGGAGGCGGCCTCTTCCGGGTCCTTCGGTTGGGCTCGGAGCGCCTCGCGATCTTCGTTCAACACGCAGGGATTTGAAGCCGGTTGGCGAGATCCGGTCGGATGCAGAATTCTCAACTCCATGTGCTTCTCGCACTCGAAGGCCGACTCCTTGTAGTCGAGTTCAAGTACTCGGCGGGCTTCTTGCTCCGGTAGAAGAGATTCTTCATGCGATCTCAGGAGCCCTTCGGACGCTCCACCTGGTCTTCGAGTTCGCAACACGGGAACACAACAACGGGTCGAGCTTGATGACTCCCAACAAGTACCCGACAAGTCAAGACACATACCTTTATTCTTGTTGCGGAGGCCTTTGTTCTTCGCACCGGATCGTCGCTCTTCGCCGCAAGTCCATCACGTCGTTGTGGTACTTGGCGAAGGCGGCGTCAAGCCTCGGCGCATGGCGGCGCGTGCTTCTTCGACTTCATGAGCTGCTCCTCCAAGGCTTCGGCTCGCGGCACGGTGTCGCCGTACCCCTGCCTGGCATGTTGGACTTCTCGCGGGATCGCTCCGCGACGTCCTGCACAAGACAAGCTCAAGTCAAGCAGAGTACTCTACGCAAAGGATAGACTACTCGGAAGGCAACGGCTACGTACCTTCATCCATTGTTCGGCTCGCCGCATCGCCTCCGGATTTCGCGCCCGGCCCTAGGCGGCTCGACGAGATCGTCGGCCAACAACTCGATCCCCGCCACGGCTACTTGTCGTAGCCTCGGGTCATTGGCGCGGCGGATAGGGGCTCGCGTCTTGGATCTCGGGGGACCCGGATCGCCACCTCCGGGGCAGCCCGCGGCGACGTGGCCGGCCGCCTCCTCCACGGCGGACTTCTCGACGGCCTCCCCCCACGGGCTCGGGGCTCTCGCTGCGGACTCCGGGGCCTCCGTGTCAACTCCTCGCACGGGTACCCCTGCGGGGATGTCACCACCTTCGGCGCTCGTCACCACGGAACACGCGCATCGGTATTCTCGACTACTCTTTTTGGGCTCTACGGCCCCAGGGAAGAGTACTCACCTTCGACTATGCCCGCCTCGTAGCCGCCGCTTCGGCGGTGGGGGCTCGGTCGCGGCTTGGGCCTCCGGAGCGGGTTCCTCGACGGGTGGCACGGCCTCTTACGCCTCTGTTCGCCGCGGGCTCCTCCCCGTCCCGGCTCAAGTCGGTGGATTTCACGTGACAAGTATCCACAAAGGTTCATCGGACAACATCGGCTACTACAATGAGTACTACTCACGAAGTGTGGTACTTACAAGTTCGACGGACGATAGTCACGGCGGAGCACGAGGATGCGGCGATATCGGCCAGTCCACCCTCGGCGTCTCTTCTTCCGCCTCTTCGGCTACGCACTCCTCCACGGTGGCGCTGGCGCGCGGTGTCCTCCCCGCCCCTGCGCTTCCATCTCTCCAACGGCGGCGGCGCGGGTACTCGCTCCCCTCCACGGGGCGGGGGGCGCGCTCCGAGGCGGCGCCGAGGCTCTTCGGCGGGGGGCGGACTCCGGCTTCCCGGCCGGTTCCCCCAACTGTGGGCCACGCGCCCTCATCGCCCTCCCCTCCACGGGCTCGGCCGCGGCCTCTCCGCACATGGAGATAACTACTCGTCGGCCACCGTACTCGATCATTGGGTACTCGACGTCTCTGCTCAAGATGACTTACCTCAAGAGCGTGGTCTGCGAGCCCTTCATCTTCTTGGGGGGGGGCTACCCGCTTCTTGGCGGGGTTGCGCGGCTTCTTCGGCGGCGCGGCAAGGCTAGCCTCCGAGCTGGCCGGAGGGTCTTGGACGAGAGAGGCACATGAGGCAAGCGCGCACGGCTAAGCCTCGGCCGCCGGTGGAAGCGGTCACGCCCGCGTCTCCTGCGTCCTCTTCGTCTTCGGAGGTATCCTCACGATGACGGGATCGTCGTCCCCCGACTACTCGGCGCTCCTTCACCCCCCCCCTTCTCCACGCGGAATCTCAATTCCGCTCGGTGGTGGGCGCGGCTCGGAGACAAGCGCTACATCGTCCTGCATCCAAAAGACACACGGGCGTCAAGCAACTACGCTACAAGTGCCTACTACTCGACGGCGGGTACGGCTACTTACCTCGTTGGGCGGGCGCCGGCGGAGAACTCCTCGACGGGGCACGCGTGTCCTCCGGCCAAGATGTCCTTGAAGATCTTCGACAACCTCTCGACGATGTCGTTGTCTTCAATCTCACCCCCCCGCATCCCCGACGTGTCGTCGTCGCAGTGTACTGGAAGCCCATCGTATTCCGCCGGCGACGGCGCGTTGGATCCGACGCTTCATGACCCAGAAGGCCACAGCTCGGCCCTCAGTCCTGCATCACGCGGGACCGATTCTTCCCAAGCAACTCGGGAGGCCCGGATCCTCTTGCATGGTGGGCCCTGTTCCACCACTCCTCGGGTGTTTGGGCTGCCGTCCGCCTCGGCTTCGTGCGGCTCGGATGGTGGTTCGTGGTATAGAACCACCTCGTCGTCCAACTGTTGGAGTCCACGAGCTTGTACGCCGCAGTGCGCTTCGACGGCATCTTCTCCTCCAGCGGGATCCCGGCGCCCGCCAGACGCTACCCTAGGGAGTTGGAGGCGGGGGCTACGTGGCTTCACGCGGAGAGAACTTGCGGAGAGAAAGGAACCCAATGCGGCTTGATCCCCAGAATGCTTCGCGTGTAAAATGGACGAAGACGAAGCGTGGAAGATTCCGTTGGGGTTCCCAGTGTTGAGGTACTCGATGCCGTGTACCCCGAGAAGCCCTTTGAAGAAATCGCTCGGCTGGGAGCGTGCCCGCGCCCTCCACGAACGCGGAACATCGGGATCTCTCGTCTTGCGCCTTCTCCATTGGATAGGGATCTCCTGCCGCGCATCTCCACATATCGATCTCCTTTCTCCTGATGAACCCGAGTTCCACGAGGGTCCGTAGGTCTTCGGCCTTCACCTTCGACCTCTTCCACTCGCGGCGTTGGGTCGGGGCGCGGTGGAGCCGTAGGCGGCGCGCACCGGCGGCCGCGGCAGGCTTCCGCATGGCTCCTCTTCTTCTCGCCGGCCTTCAACGTCTTCGACGGGGACGGTTTCATTCTCACGAAGAACAGTGGAGCCTTCACTCGCATCCGCTCGGGGGCTACCCTACGGCTTTCGGGTGGCGACGCGCTTGGATCTACTACGGCGGCGCTCGGGAGTGGATTTTTCTTCAAGATTCAAGTGGCAAATACTTGAGCCTCCACTTGGGTGAAAAACCCCATGGGTTTCGGCTTGAATTTATAAGCCAAAACGCCTCGCAACGGGGCCACTGGGATAAGTCCGCGCGTGGGCGACTCGGCGGGCGCGCGTGACTCTTCGTATTCTACTAGTCGACGTGCCTCACCTCGGTGGCTCGGCTTACCTCTGCCGACTACACGGGACGCGGCCGTTCAAGAGCATCCTCAGACACATTCTCCAAAGAAGACCCTTCAATTCGAGAGGAAGTACCGACTCGTGGCTCGGGGGCTCCGTGCCACGTGTCCTTCGGTTTTCTCCCGGGGTGTCGGGATTTTCTCGCGAGACTTCGGATAGATCCTCGGCCTTGAGTCCGGCTCGGGGCTCGGGGAGCTACTCCACGTGGATTGCGGTTCGAGCCATCCGCACTTTCTTGACGGCTTTCCGCTTCCAAGACAAGGCGAGCATTTTTGAAGACCTTCGGCGGCGTAGTTAGTGGACGCTTGGGACTACTCGAGAAGACTTCAAGATTAGCTCAAGCATCGCTGGAGTACATTCCAGCCTCGGGATGCTTCGACTACTCTTGAGGACCTTTGACTCCTTGTCGCACTCGGGGACGCTTGAGGACTACTCGTTAAGGCAGTCAAGACCCCCTCTGGAAGCTATCCTTCTCGACTTCTAAAGTGCACGGGGGCTTGTCGTATGGACCTCCCCGGGCCCCTTGCCTCCGTGGGTACCGGACCGACCATTTCTGTGGGCCCCGGGACTACCTGACTTACGCTACTCAGGCACCCGAAGGCGTGGAGCACAAGGACAAAGACACGGGAGTAGTACTCTGTTAAGGCTACTGTACACGTTCCGCACCGTATAGAGGTCTCCCTAGACGTACCGAGACTAGTACTCTTCCCTACTCAGACTTGTAACCTTTGCCGCTCCCGTGACTATATGGGAGCGGGCAGGACCCGATCCCGTGATCACCTCATCCAATCTCAACTCACGGCGCACCGGTGCACCATCCCATGCTAACCGTGCCCTATCAATCAAGAGCTACGCGGCAGACGAGACGTAGGGTATTACGCACCTCGCGGCCCGAACTGTCTAAATTGTGTGTCGCGTGCCTCTTCCTTCGATAAGCGATCCTGGCGAGGTCACATTCATCTACTTCGTACTCCTCGTAGTAGGTTTTGCCGGTCCAAAACACCGACAGTATCAGAGCTTGGTGTCAGATTCTTTGCGACTTTGACAAGTCTTGAATCCTAAGATGGCGTATGTTGAGCGGGGCGGTCCGCCGCACTTCGATGGGAATGGTTACCACAAGTGGGCGGCTCGTATGATGATCTTTCTTCGTGGCAAGTTGTTGGATTTCATTGTGCTTGACAAGACCTATGCCATTCGGGTCAACATCCATACTCGTTATGGTATCCATGCCGTGTTAAGGCCAAGTATGAGGCAATGTAAAAGCCGTTGATCACTTGGTTTGGAGCTTGTGTGTGATCCCGAGTTTGAGCGTGTCTGCCATTTGAATCTTGCTTGGCAAATTTGGGAGAAGTTGTTGGTTGCTCACGGTGGTGATAACCATGTAAAGGCTCGCTCTTTGTCTCTTACCGTGATGCAATATGAGAACTCTACCAACTTCCTGAGGACATTGATGCGATGTTTCGCAGGTTCACCGCCATCGTGAACAACATGAAGGCTAATGTTGAGGATTTCCTTACACTGAGCATGATCAAGCTTTGAAGCTCTTGCAGGTCTTGGACCCAAAATGTTTGGGGTGCTAAGGTTGAGGCCATTAAGGAGTCCGCCGGGCAATGTTGACCACCGAGTCAGATGACCTCTTTCAAGCTCAAGCTTCCGCCGAGGTTGACAGAAGCTGCAATCCAAGCATGAGGGCCTGAGTGATCATAGTCTTGCTCTTGTGGGCGGATCAAAGGGCAAAGCCAACACTAACCCTTCTCGTCGACAGTTTTCCTTGTTTTCTCTTATGTCTATTCCAGATGAGGAGTTTGATGTGGGCCGGGCGAGGAGGAGCCGACCAAGCCCTCAAGAAGGTTTGATCGACTACACGAGAGTCGGAGGAATGCAAGGCGGAGCCTGTGTGGACGTGCTACAAGTGTGGCAAGAGTGGCCACTTCATCACCGAGTGCCCGGGAAGCGGAGGAGAACAAGTACAAGATGAGCGAGTGCCAAGGCGCACCCGAGGCGTGAAGACAAGTACTCCTCCAAGGGCAAGCACTTCGCTATCCAAGAGCAAGGACAAGGACAAGCGCTGACCGAGCAAGGGCGCTACAAAGGGACAAGGCAAGAGCCATGGTGGCCGGTGCAAGCGACGTCGACTCAAGCTCAAGCGATGCGCAGTCAAGCTCAAGTAGTGAAGATGAAGACGCCGGGAGGCGCAAGGCCAAGAAGAGTGCAAGCCGGAACCTCAGTGGGTTGAGCTGTGTGGCGCTTGAAGGCTTTTGTGGGATGGCCCATAGCTCGAGTAGCAAGAAGAGCGAGAAGGAAGACAGCGACTCCGAATCAGAGGATGAGGTAAATCGTGACCCCGACTCTTTGCTTGCTGAGATCACTAGGTTGAATGGCTTGATTGACAACCGTGATAGTGTGTTGAGAGATGCTAAGAAGATGAGGAAAGATCTTAGGGCTCAACTTGAGAATGCTAGTGAGAAAGTAGGAGAGTTAGAGTCCAAATAGCTTGAATTGAAACTTGAGAATGACTTTAAAACTTGTCTACTACTCCTGATGATGTTGAGTGTCTTGAGTGTGATGCATGGTTGAATGAGATCAAGTTGCTTAATGAGAAGAATGCTTCCACTTTGGCTAAACTAGATGCTCTTAGGACTGAGTATGATGAGCTTAAGGCTAGACCCACTTTGCTTGGTGCTTGTAAATCATGTCCTACTATGCATGCTAAGCTTGTTGATGCTCGTTCTACTATTAGCACTTTGGAAGCTTCTTTGAAATCTCCTGTTGTCAATGCATGCACTAGCTGTTGAAGTTACTTACAAGTAATCTGAACTCACTTCCCGTTTGGATGTCATCTATGAGGAGAATGATTATTTGAGGAAGGCAGTTGGTTGTCCGGGCAGGAACCTCAATTGAAAATCATGATTGAGGAGTTCAAGAGAGCTGATGGTCGTGGTTTGGTTTTTGAGAAGTTGTGAGAAAGTGGGAGAGAACAGTGGGGAGAGTGTGTATGAGAAGTGTGTTGAGTCTAACCCCGAGTTTGAGGACGGGAGACATCCAAGTCCCACTTCAAAAAGCACCCAAGAACACTTTCACACCAAAGCCCAACCACCTTTGCAACAAGCTTGACACAACCCAAGATCCACCCAAATTTCCAACGGAAACAAATGACTTCCAGAAACCCGTGAAGTTTGTGAGTGAGAAGGGTGAGAAGCCTAGAGAGAAGCCAGAGCCAAAACCAAAACCCATCCCCTTCAGGTGTGAGTATTGTGGCAAGGAGAGGCATCTTGCAGAGTTTTGCTACAAGAGGAAGAGGGATGAGAGGCTTGCTAGGGAGCAAGCAAACTAGGACAGGTATCACCAGTCTCATGGTATTCCTGAGCCCAGAGTGTCACTTCCACGGGGTGTGGGAAGTGTGAGGAGTGTTGGCAGGTTCCCACAGAGAGGTGGTGGTGCGAGGTTTGAGAGGAGAGATGATGGTGTGCGTGCTGGTGAGAGGTTTGGTCGGGCTCGTGGTGGTTTTGCTGGACGTCCCCCTACTCGTCCTCAATACGGGTCTAGGGGAGATGATCGCAGCTTTGGGTTCCAGAGGAACTACGGACCACGTTTTCCCCCTCGTGGTGTTCGTACTTCTTCCATGGGACATGGGAAGCCTGGGTAGCAAGGGAATGATGTTTGCTAACCCTCTTTGGAGCAAACATGGCTCGACACCGTTTCAACTTTCTTTGTGCTAAACCCGTTGTCGAGTCGTTAGCTCATTCTCGATCTTGTTTCTGACTACAGGCAGGAGACTTGGAGAACATTTGGTTGATCGACTCCGGATGTTCCCGACACATGACCGGAAATAAGAAGTGGTTCTCCACCTCACCCCAAGAAGGAAAAGATGTACATCACATTTGGGGACAATGACGGAGAAGGTTGATTTCTCGAGGGTGTGGTGCATGTGATGTGACAAGGTAACGTTGAAGAGGGTTGCTCTTGTGAAGTCTTTGGGTTTCAATTCTTGCTTTCGGTTTCTCAGTTGCTTGATGAGGGTTTTGAGGTGCGTTTCAAGTCCGGTGAGTCTCGTTGGCCGGATTCTCGAGGTGATCTTATCCGTATGATCATCCCCGAGGGTCGCATTTTCGTGGTCGATTTCTCTCGTTCTTTGGGTCCTGCTCGCTGTTTGATGGCCGGTCCTTCTTCTGATTTGTGGAAATGTCTTAGGCGGTTGGGACACTTGAGCTTTGATTTGGTTTCTCGCTTGAGTGGTCTTGACCTTGTAAAAGGATTGCCGAGGTTGAAGCTTGAGAAGGATTTAGTTTGTGCTCCGTGTAGGCATGGCAAGATGGCAGTGCTGGGCTTCCCCATCCACCGACTGATGTTATGACCGAGCGTCCGACAGAGTTGTTGCATATGGACCTTGTTGGGCCAGCTCGAGTCTGCTCGGTGGGTGGGAAGTGGTATGTTCTTGTTGTGGTGGACGATTACTCTCGCTATGCCTGGGTGTTTTTCTTGGAGGATAAGAGTGAGACATTTGGTTTTGTTCGAGGTCTGATCGTGAGGTTGAAAAATGAGAGGCATAGGAATGCTATTCGAGCTATCCGCAGTGATAATGGCTCAGAGTTCAAGAACTCCCTAAGCTCGCCTTCTCGTCATGATCTAGGTCTTGAACATCGCATTCGACCCCTTATGTGCCCCCTCAAAATGGAGTTGTGGAAAGGAAAATCGGACTCTTGTGAGATGGTTAGGACGATGCCTCCTCGATGAGCACAGATTCCTAGGAGGTATTGGGCCGAGGCGGTCAATACGGCTTGTCATGTCTCCAACAGGATTTTATTGCGAGCTTTCAAGAAGAAGACCTGTTATGAGCTTATGCATGGTCGGGCACCCAAGGTGAGTCATTTCCGAGTCTTTGGCTGCATGTGTCGGTGCGGAATATGGTCCCGACACTAACCAGTAGATAGCGTCGTGGTCTATCCCTCAATGGTCGATGCTAAGCAACAAGTGACACAGAGATTTTATCCTGGTTCCGGCTGCGGGGCCGTACGTCCAGCAGGGGCGTGCTCGGGCACTATATTACTTAGCACCGGGGTGCTTGTAGTGGGGCTAATACAAGCAAGGCGGGAGAGGAAGCGTGGCTTCCAAGTCCCTGGAGGAGTGGCTGAAGATATTGTGGGAGAATGAGTACGTGGTGTGTGGTGTTGAGTCTTTGTTCGTCTGTCCGTCTATCTCGTCCCCCCCGCGGCTGGGGGTTCGCCCCCCCTTTTATAGATCAAGGGGGCGGCGGGTTACATGCACGCCGCGCTACCTAGCTACGTGAGGGATGCACGTCGTGCTACGCTGTAGAGTGGGCGGCCGTCCGGACGATCTTCGCAGCGATCTG